>JAWWEO010000036.1:3211794-3265749 GCA_035582975.1 Ormyrus labotus
AGTAATTTTTCTCATTCGTCAAGTATGTCCCACCGTTACTATTTAAATAGTAATTTTTAATATACATTTCTCTCAGTTTGCCTTACAACATTTTCTGCCATGAATTTTTCAAATTTTATTAGCGACAGAATTACAGAAAAAGGTTGTAACTGGTCGCAATCGACTTATTTTCTCCGTGTGTGTTTTAATTTAGCCCCATAATCTAGCTTATTAATGAGTTTGATAAAATTAATTATTTTTACGTGAATCTTTCTATTATTTAGATGGATCGATGTACACATCTATTTCCATGATTCAGATTAGCTTCTATCATTCGTCCAAATGGTCTTTACTGCCAAAATTACGAACACTTTTTTCTCTGCATTTGTATTTCCACTTTCTCAAAAATACACAAACTTAAAAAATATCTAAAAACTGGAGCATCATTCCAGAATTAAACTCCCGCCTCTCTCCTCAAGCATTGAATCAGAAAGTTAGACGCGTGGCCCCGACGCTCAATTTCGGTTAAAGGGTTAAGATTATGGGGCCGACACTTATAACGGCGCGAGAGACTCGAAGGTAAGATCCCGTAACTAACGACTCGATGAAAAGCTCGTTCGCGGTGGCTCGCGTCGCCTTTAACGGAGATACCGGCGGATATTAGACCAGCAGGCAGTCAGGGCTAAATTCCCCATTGATTGCTAAGAAATTACCGGGAATATATACGAGCCGAGCTCACCTGTCGCACCTTTAGCCGCGGCATTTAACGAAAAGCTTCGCGGCGGCGGACTTTTCGATGTAAAAGCGATCAGAGGGGTTTCGACGAGTTGTTGTAATTTGAGAGAATGAATGTTTAATTTTAGCTTTTTTCATGGTAGAAGTGCGACGATATTATCGCTGGATTATCGTTAAATTTTTTCAAAATTTACAAAGATTCTAGCGATGTTATCGCTGCGCTTCTACTAGGGTTATATACAAATTAATATTTATTTTTGACTCGCCGAATTTTTATCGCAACCAATTTAAACCTTCTTTCTTGTCGCGGGTGAGTGTTTACCACCCTTCCCAATATTCTCCAGTACGTAAGTTCAACACAACCATTTCGAACGACCATTAAAAAAAAAAACACCTGCACACCACCCCAATCACAGCCCCCGACATTAGTCGTCTCCGCCTCCCCGGTAATGAAAAGGTCAAAGAATCCCCCGAGCAGCCTGGCTCGGCCCGTAGCGATCGATAATCAATACTCGTCGCATATAATTCCGCGTCGTCGTCGTCGTCGTCGTCGGGGGCAGAGAAGCGAAGGGGGGAAGAGCTCTCGGTGCGGGTATTGGTGACGACTGAGCGCGCGCGGCGGGGGAGAGAGAGAGAGAGAGCTGCCGACGGCACAAGTATATTGAATTTATTGAGATGAGCCTAGGGATAGCGACCAGGAGGATATTAGCTGCCTAGCAAGCGCCCCGACGTTTCCCACCCTTCCAACCTCCTCCTCCACCTCCTCCTCTCCTCGCATTTATTAAGATCGCGGCGCTGATTTATTCAGGCGGACGCCGCACCGCACCGCGACACGGATCCTCAATGCGAGAATCGCTGTGCGAAGTGGCTCTCTCTCTCGAACCTGCCCCCCCGCGGGAGCCTCTTATAACTTATATTAATATCGTATCTGGAGATTTCTGTCCGAAGATTAGCCGAGAGGAGGCGAGCGGGGGGCATTTACATAAACGTCGAATTTTTCCGACGGGGATTTTTAGCCTTTGGTTGCCGGGGGTTAATGGCGCGATGATGTAATAAATCCGGCCGATTTTTTTTCTTTTTTTTTTTCGTCGCTTCGCGAAATGTACTTTTGGCGGATTTTTCACGCTGATTTCGTTACGATCGATGTCGATCGTATTTTAAAGTTACAGGACAATCATCTGTCAAGTATAAATTTAAAGTTGGGTATTTCTTTATTTGCCGAGTTTTCAGTGAATTATCTTTTATTACAGGGATAATACAGAATGACAAGTGTCAATTTATTCATGGTAAAATAATTACAACTCGCGATCATTTTTCTTCGTGTAACAAGTGAATTGAAATACAGTTGAAAAACTAAATAATCCGAGCGCGTATTAAAAAAGTGTCAAAGAAAACCGATTCAAATATTTCCAAATACCTCGATACATTAAACAATGAAAGCCAGAATGTAAAACTGTCCATTATCCCCGAGGGGCGAAGGGTTAAATAGAGAGCTCAGCAGAACAAAAAAAAAAAACAATTAAGCGCCGGAATTTAAGCGGAGCCACATTCGCAGCCGCAGCAGCTCGCGCTCGTCCGGGTCTCTCTCTCTCTCTCTCCTCGAGGGAGAAGTCATCTTCGCGTTGGCAGCTCCTCTCCCCCCCCTCCGTCGTATCTCTGAACGTCCTGCTGCGGATTCTGCGGCTCCATGAGCGATCCCGCTGTTCTTATCTGCCGCGGCCAGCCAGTGTCCTACAACTTAACCCTTCCCTCCCCCTCCCCCCGCGCGCCCCGAGATTTACCTTAGAACTACGCGACCCCTCCTCGACTTACCCCCCCTCCCCCTCCCCAAGTCTAATCCTCGGCATATCAAGGATTCGCCCGCCGCCTTCCTGGGATTTCGCTGCTTTTTAATCTAGCCATCGGTTATCGGTATTAATTCCCGGAGGAGGAGGTCGCCTAGTTTCTTAAGATGGGGGTTTTGTTTTTGGGAATTCAAGAGAGATTTGGATTAGCGGGAGCGGAGTTTGGGGCTCGTTGGCGGAGCGAGGAGTAATTGGATTTTGCGAAAGTTGACCCAGTTATTTTAATCGGGGAGCGAAAAGAGAACCCACTCTTGCCAAAAGTAACCTTTTTCTGAAATCTGAAGAAAGAAACGGCAGAGATATTTTATAAATGAACTTCGATACTCTCCTCCTTACGATTTACCAAACCGAAACTCGCAGCTGCGCTTCCCGGATAATCACTCGTCTTCTTTGCAAAGATTTTTCAGCCTCTCTCTCTCTCCGGGCGACATATTACGGTCGCGGTGGATCCTCGGGTGTAAAAAAAAAAATCAAGTCCGCACTTGCGAGAAGGATGATTCCGGCCGGTGAAAAGTGGGCTCTCTCTCTCGTGGGTGTGTGGTGGGGGCTAAAGCTTCGGAGAGCGATGACAGGAGAGTGTGGCCTGCCGATAAGCTCGCCATCAGCCGTGTTGACATAGACGAATATAAAAAATATACATAAAAACGGAGACAGATAGCTCGCCGGGTAATAGATTTCGCCCGGCCCGTGGTTTACACAAGTGTGACAAATTGAAAAATCGATGTTACGGCCCTTTTCCCCCCGCGCGCCGACGAGCTTCCCCAGGATATTATAATTGCTGGCGATAAGTTCCGAGTGCCTCTTCCTGGTTCCTGTGTCGTCTTTTTTTTTTTTTTTTTTCTTTTTTCGTTCGGCTGCTTTGTAATTTTTTAATCCGGAAACGCTCTTCGTCGCAGAAGTATATTTTCTCTTTATGTAGAAGCTTTCAACTGCAACTGTATATAGTTAATAAAAAATTTGACATTTTATTTTCAGAATTAAAATGACGATTGTCATTAAAAGAGTACTCTTTTAATAATCAAAATCTATTCCGCACAGTTTTCCCGCCGGTAAAACTACCAAATTAAAAATGTACAACTTCAATCGCGCGCAAAGGCGAATCTCCCTGCTCCATTTCAATAGTCAGCTAAACTCGCGACTATCGACACTCCATCCGCGACGATCCCTCTTCCTGTTGCTCTTTCTTCCACGTCCTCGGCGTTCCCCTCCCCTTCTTTCCTCGCGCAATCTCCAAAGGAGGATTTAAACTTGCTCCTGGGGGCGCGTTGTTCAAGGGCTGGTTAGAGAGAACAGAAGACAGAGCCCCCCCCCCATCCTCCTCTGGAGGTGAGCGGGGGAGGTGGCGTCGTGTAACTCGGGCTCGGGGTGGTATTTAGATATTCTAATGGCCGCCCGATAACGAGACGCGCTCGCCAGCGCGATAAAGACACGACGGCTTGCGCTCTCTCCCTCTCTCTCTCTCTCCACTCCCGGGCGTCGCTGCGCGTCGCTGATAACGCCGCGAGTTGCTGCCGCCCCCCCCCCCTCCCTCCCCGCCCGCAGTCGCCTTGTTTACGTGTGTATATCGAGAGCCACCTTCACGAGCTCGCGCCGCCGCCGCCGTCGCGCGCGGCTTTATATGAGCGAGCGATGGCCCAAGGTGGTGTGTATCTTGGAATGCGCAGGTGCCGGGGATGCCCAAGACAAACACGCGAGTCCGCGCGCCGCGTCCGCCGTGGGTGTTAGGCACTTGGACGCGGGAGAGTGCCCGCGCGTAAACCGCGAGCTCCTGCGGGAATTTTACAGGGAGATTAACCGGGGAAGCGACGCTGCTTTATACTGTGTGGCTGACGGAGGAGAAAAATCGGAGATTTCCGGCGACGCGGGTTCGTGTTTTAACTACCGGGTGTAGTGAATTTTATTTCGGAAAATTATTTTCCCCTTTTAATTATTTGTGGACAACGCTTGGGAATACAAATTGAATAGCGAATAGACTTCTAGATCATGAAAAAGAAAATATAATTTTTAAGCAACGAGTCGATATATTTTTGCCCAAATATTAGCTCGACACTCGATACACTTTTTAACACCTTCCAACCGAAACGAGCTCCTAAATTTTTCGCCCTCCCGACCGCGGGGAATCCCGCACTTCCCGAAATTCGAAAATCTCCCCCGCACCCCCGTCTCACCTGGCGGGTGGCGGCGCGCGAAAGCCCCTCCGAGCGCCATTCGTTAAATTCGACAAAGCGAGGGATAATAGCTCGACGGAGTCTCTCTCTCTCTCTCTTTCCCGGTGCATTAGCGGGTCGTCGCGCGTCCGGGGCGTCGCGCACAAATCACCCGGCTAATCTCGGCTGCATATTAAAAGAAAGAGGAAAGGCGGCCCGAAGGCAAGGGAAAGGAGAGAGAGAGAGAGGACGGCTGGAAGGGAAGAAAAAAGGTCCGCGGGCTGCTGCTGCCCCGCGCCGCCGCGCGGATCGCCCGCCAGTTATAATCGAGCCCGTTCCTCGCGGAGATTTCGCCGAGAGGCCCCCGTAGATCCTATCGACGTCATATTAGAGGAAGTTATAAATCGCGGCGAATCTAAAATTGATCTTTTCTGCAGTAGCGCTCCGACTCTGTGCCCCCTCCCCTACCACCCCGCCCCCCCCCCCTCCTCCTCCTCTATGTATATAGACCGCCGGGGATGAGATAGATAGAACATTTAGGTGTACGCTCAGATATTGGCGGCTTATCTCCTCGCGCGCTCGACTCTTTCTGTTTTTATTTCGAGATTGTAAGGAGGGCTGCTGCCGCCGCCGCCGCTGCTCCGCTCTCCGCTCTCGGCTTCAACCCCTGCAATCCGCTTTCTGGCCTTTGGAAGGAGGATCCTTCCTCGAAAGTATATATATATACACACCTGCGATTTCAATGCGCGAGCGAGATCGAGTAAAATTCAACGGTTTTATTTTCAGATTCTTCAAGGTGGTTTTTTTTTTGTAACAAGTTCAAGAGTTTTCGATGAAATGAATTTTTATGCTTTTATCGAAATTTTGTAAAACGCGCCGATAAGCATAAAACTGAATTCGAATTTGAATTTAATGTTTAGAATTTACTTTTCGATTTCAAGCTGTAAAGATTCACGGGGGATAACGCGGGTTTAAGTATAAAGTTTTTCTTGCATTATAAAAAAAAAAAAAAGGAAAAAAAAATGACAAATACTTCGGCTAAAAAACCTTAACGAATTTTACTATTGCAACCAATTCATTTGGAGAACAAAAAAAAATCTCCGCTTTTAACAACTCCCACAAAGAGCCAATAAAAAAATTACTAAACACTCCTGTCCCGCGGCGGCAATCAAAAATCGCATTAACGCCCGGTGAAAAACTGCGTTCGCGAAAAATAGTAAAAATAAAGTTTACGAGAAAACGAAATCCATACAGGAGAAGAAGTCGGAGTAATATTGCGCGTATATACGAAAGAGCGCTCTGGAAGAGGGGGCGTATCGAGAGAAGAGAGAGAGAGAGAGAGAGAGAGCCTTCGCGAGATATATCGATTGTGACGCGTCTGCGAATTTGAGATAAGCCCGATCCGCATAGCCTTGGCTGTCGTGCCACCTACTCCAATCCCGGCGTCTCCTCCGCCGCCGCCGTCGTATCCTCGTTTTCTGTTTCTCTCTCTCTCTCTCTCTCTCGGCCCGACGGAGAGGGAAGCTCAGCTGGTCGGACCAGCTCTATCTCCTGCTCCGCGGCCGTTTCTAGCCCGGCCGGCTCTCGATGATTAAAAAGCGCCCTCGCCGGATTACTTTGGGATTTCCGCGCCGAATTGAGATTCTACGGGCTGCTTTTTTTCTCGCCAATTTTTTTTTTTCTTTTTGCCTACTGTTTGTCATCTACGAAGGCTGTTTGCGTTTTAGGGAAATCTTGTTGCGAGCCTTTTGAGAATATTAATTGGAAGATAATTGTAAACGTTATCATAAAACTATATCGTTTCTTTTCGTCGCTTAGTTTCACCGAGGATTTATTATCAGAAGTAAAATAAACATTCAACCGATCGTTAAAGTATTTAATAGACACGATGATGCAAGGGGAATTGGAATGAAATACGAGCTTACACGCTTCCAAGACAAGATGGAAAATAAATAGAGTGTAAGAATGGCCGAAGTTGACTGTTCAGATATGCAGGGACCGTGCGATCGTAAATACTAGATTACTTTACACGCACCGCGTTAAATGTGCACGCTGAAACTTGCCGGCTCACTGATGCGAAATGATTAACCAATGTCTATACCACACGCCATTATATCGGGAATTATTGATCGCTTTCGATAAATAAATAAAAAAAATGCATTAACCGCGTCGGAAAGAATAACGCTCCAAATTCATCGTAAATAGTATACTTTTAAATACATAAATTCCGTTCGATTGTTACAAGTATCGATCGAACGATTAAAATAAAAAAAAAAAAAAAAACAAGCTCGACCAAAGGACACGCGGGGCGAGCCTTCCCCCATAAGCGAAGCAAACAAAGAAGGATTAAGAGGTGTAGCCGTTCGTTAGAGAGCTCATCGAAATTATAGCGCATCCGGGAAGAGAGTCTGCGTGGGCATCGGCCGGCGATCTCCTCTCTCTCTCTCTCGGCTCGGAATTAATTCACGGTGGCGAGAAGAAGACGGAGGCAGGCGCGGGCAGAGAGAGAGAGAGAGAGCTGTGGGTACAACTTAATTGGGGGCGAGAATGAAGGGCCCCTCTCTCCCGGCCCCGGGGAGGGAGGGACTCGGCGGTGGCTCCCTCTCCTCCAAGGGCGAGAGCCGACTCGCCGACAGGTAAAAAGCGCCCGGGGGAATTTTAATTGGCGGCAATTTGTCCGGGGCCAGCGTAACTTAGGCCAACGATCGCGAGGGATAAGCCGCGGCGACGGCGACCTTTAATTCTATACGGCTTTTTTAACAGTAGGCGAGTTGGAGCTGCTGGAGGATGGCTCGCTTCAAAGTGTCTTATTATTTTCGTATTTTTAATGAATTTTTCTCTAAATTATAGTGTTTCCGTTGTTTATCGTAAGCTGAGGCTATTGTATTTGTGGAAAGTTTGCTTTTCGTAATGGACTGTACAGCGAATCCCATTAAATTCATTAAAAAAATATACATAATCTTTCTGGGAGTTTTTGCCCGAGCAGCAAGTTATAATTGCCAATGTATAACGAATAACTCCCCAATCTGTCTTCGCATAAACACGATGTTCTTACAGTTAATTAAATTTTATTTAACGGTACACCAAAATATATAACGAAAGCACGCGGCCGCCGTCGTTTCTCTTAATCGCGAGCGACGCGCGCGCACAAGGGCATTCTTTCACGAGAGAGAGCCGAGGCTAAATATCGCTGAAACGCATCGACGGTATAATATATTCCTCGAAGGCAATAATCGTTATAAACACACAAGGGAACGTATGTAACTTATCACCTCTCTCGCAGAGGCGGCCAGAAAAATCCCGCGCGAGCAGAGAGACTTGTCGCTCGCGAAAGGCGAATGTCTGGCCCGAGAGCCGATAACGCCGACTCCCAATCCGGGCAACCTTCGCTCTCTCTCTCTCTCTCTCTCTCTCGTCTTTTTTCCCCAACCTCCCAGGCGCCACTTCTCTCTCTCTCTCTCTCTCCGCAGCTGGCCCCCGCGCGCTTATCCGCTATCTTCCGCGCAATTATTAAACGAACGATTACCGCGGAACGAGAGACAGTCGGGGGCATTATTCGTCCCGGCGACACTCTCTCTCTCTCCTCGCGGATATTCCGGCGATCCTTTCACTCCCTCTCCCCCGGGTGAGAGAGCGATGAGAGAGAACAGAGGGCCGCTTGTGAGGGGGGAGGAGAGGATGAATCAAACGTGAGAAGATGCATGTCGATTCGCCGGGATTATACGTATTCATTACGGCTAATATCGTATCATCTGCGCGCGCGAGGAGGGGCGTCCCGTAATCACGTATGCCACGAGGAGCTGCCCCGCGAGCGGAATCCTAGCGAGAGCTGCTCCCAGGGTATTATTAGCCGAGAGTAGCCCGGTAGCTCGCTAAGCATTATGCCGGGAGAGAGAGAGAGAGACCACCCCGGGAACGAGCGACTCTGCTTCTTCTTCTTTTCGATTCGCTGCACTTTTATTTCTCCTCGGCTAATGATTAAATATATTGATTATTATTATTTTTTTTTGCTTTATTTCGAGATAATCTTACGGGGTCTTTATTAAAATTTTTATTTAGTTCATTTATTGTATTTCCTTTATTCTTGCACACTGCTTGTGTGCAACAGCATATTCCAAAGTTAAATTTTACAATTACTTTTGAAAACGTCTTAACCGCGATAAAAGCCGCCATCCCCTCCCCGGATCTTGTCTTCGAATTCCTACGCAGCATACAACGTACCTCCACGCACGAGCGATCCCCGGCCTTCCGTCCCTACACCCGAAGCTCGAGGCTCGAGAGCACCTGAAAAGGCCGGGCATCGATAATTCAATTGTATATAAATTTCCCTCGCAATCTCCCGCGGGCCCGAGGAGCCGAGGAGTCCGGCACGCGTGCCCGGGTAATGGCAAACAAGAGCAGCAGGCGCGAAACTCCTCTCTCTCTCTCTCTCTCGGAAATCGGCGAAAGGGATCCACCGGTCGATCGGCCGGTCGGCCGGCTCTCGGCGCTCTCGGCTCCGCCGATTGGTCCCCGCCGCGCCAATCAGCCTTCGCTCGACCTCCTCGGGCCGATCTCATTCATAGAAAGGCCCGGCCGTTCCGCGATCCTTGTCGCTCTTCCTTTGCGCGAGAGTACGCGCGCGCGTCTAGACAAAGGCTCGAGACGCGCCTGGGCCCTAATTGCGCGCCGATCGACGATGCGGAGCCCCGATATTGGGGGAAGGGGGGGGCCCGCGCGCGAGCATTGTTTGGAAATACGCGGCTGATCCGGCCCCGATAACCGGGCCTCGAGAGCCACAGATTTTTGCTCCTCCTCCTCCTCTCCCTTAAGGCCCCGCTGTGTGTGTTTCCGTGTCGCGAACAAATTGCGTACGAGATTCTGAAGGGGAGGGAGGAGGGGAGCCGGTGCACACGCGAATCGCATTCTCTCCCGCCGCATATGCATTCCGAGGAGAGATTCGCGAGCCGATCATCGCGGCGCGGCTGCGGCGAGTCCGCCGCGAAACGCGATTTTTCCGCCTAATTAAAATAAGTCGCCGCCGAGATTTTCGGACGATACGACCCTCAGCTCCGGGCGGCTGAGGTATACGTATAGGATGCTGGCCTTTTGAGGGTTAACAATCGAACAGCTGGATTATTTTCCTCGGCGGATGCGTTTATGGGTACTTTGTATATACGTGCGCATAAGAGCCGGGATTTCGTGTTTCGAGCAATGCCTTTTTTTTAAGGTTTGCTTTTAGAGGATGTCGACAACTGATAATTTTAAATTCCGATGATCGGCGGAATTTATAACCCGACGATAGTCATCTTACTTTTACAGCTTAAATGCCGTGTCGTTAGGATATCTGTATTTTATAAACGATATTTTATATTGAGCGGAAACATTCCAACTTTGAAATCTGTACAAAGCAGGAATCTCTTTGGAATTTCACACGTCGTTTTGTCCCAAGAGCCACGGAAATTCTTGAAGCACGTAAATAATTTTAGATTTTAAAAAGGAAACTTAATGTTAACTTGGGCGTAAAATATAAGAAATAGAATTCAGCAATTTTTTAGTATACTTCTAGTACTTGTTACTGCCCGAAAAAAAAAACGAATAAAATGAATCTCAAAATAATTGATTGCACGCATACGTCGGGGTGCTTTCATTATTTCACAAACGAAACGACTTCATCTTGCCTCACAGAAACAACATTAAACAAGTGTCGAAGTCAAGAAAGCAACACTCGCAGCCGTATAAGTTACCGACGCTTTCACCGCTCGAATTTATAGCCGAAATAATCGATCATTTCCTAAAAGCCCGGGCAATTTCAAGAGCCGCGCTAATCGCGCCAATAAAGTTGGGAAAAAAAAGGCGAGAGCCGCCGCGGCGGCAGGCGCGAGCAGAAATTACACTCTCCCGGCGATTCGATAATTTCCCCCCGCGGCGGCGGCGGCGGCGGGCCCGAGTAAATAAGAGGTGAGAAACGTACACGTCCGTACGCTGCCCGGAGAAGAAGCACGAGACAGCTCCCTCCCTCCTCGCATGAATTAAGCCGTGAGCGCGCGCGAACGCAAAAAGGCGAGTATCGAAGAAAGCGGGAGAGGCGAGGGAGGCCAGAGAAGCGAGAGAGAGAGAGAGGGAACGATAACGAGGCAACGAGTAAATTTGCTGCCATTAGCGGGTCGAAAATAAAGGAGGCGCGAGATATTAAATTAGCGCGGCGCGCTTCTGCCGCGGTGCAGTGCTTTATGCATCGGCGCCCGATTTACATACTACCTCCTCTTCCATTAATTCGCCTTCTCCGCGTAAGCCTCTCTCGCGGCACGCAACACAGCTCGCGCGGCCGGACTTCCAAATGCCCCCCGCCGCGCGCTCGCGGTTAATTACGGGAATTCGTCATCCTCGCGCGGCCTTAGAAAAATCCCGGAACACCATATAAAATTCGCGCGCGACGGCGGATCGCCGGCTCCGAGGAGCGCTTTTGGATAAAAGCAGACGGCGGGGGTGAGAGAGAGAGTCTTCGCCGATAAACGAGCCATTAAAGCGAGGCGTTAAGGGACAAGCGGGTAATGTATGCACTCGAATTACCGCGAAATCGAGGGCGGGGGGAGAGGGACGCGGCGACGCTGCGAGCGGAGGCGCGAGCTTGCTGACGATTAAAGCGCGCTTAGGGCAACGCGGACGGGGGGAGAGAGAGCCTGTTGGACCGAACTTATGGAGTCTGGCGCTTTGTGGCTGGGCCGTTTCTCGCTCTGACGAGGGTTTCGGGAAGAATTAGTTTGATTTTTTTTTCTAATTCAAATGTTATATGTCTGAGCTGAGAAATACTGCGGCAATCCGATAATCGATGATTTTAATGCAGAAAATAGGAATAAGTTTGGTTAATTAGTTACACCAACTGCATTTTCACATATCTAATTAGGCAGCATTAATTGATAACAGTTCTGGTCTTCTAAGTAATTAAGACCTACTTACTCTTACGAACTTTCGAAGCCGTCCAGAAAAGTACGCGTTGAACTTAGCGCTTATTTTAGTTCGCGCGACCTCCTTTTTAATCGAAGGCGCCGCCTCGTTAAAGAAACAAAAGCAATCGAAAATTAACAAGTCGCGTTTCATCCGCAATTCAGAAAGACTGGATTCAGCCCGAATTTAACACCCCGAACTGCTCCGTTTAAAATTTCAAGTCAACCGTCGGATTCCCAGCGCAGCTCGTTCCCTCAAGCTTCAGATCGGCTAATCTGACTCTCTACCCGCTCGGGGCATAATAAATCTTACATTAGAGCTCGGCTGCATCTCGGCCCTATTGCATTTTTGATCGGTCGGGGCCTTCTATTTTCGCTCTCTCTCTCTTGCGAGAGCTGCTTTTTCCCCCGATTGGCTTAATTAATTATTTAACGTCGACCGCAGCCACTTATCGGCTACGATATCGGAGGGGAGAGAGAGAGAGAGAGAGTTCGCATGTGGGGCGGCGCGCGCATCGATATTCCCGATCACGCGAAAATCCAAACTAATTATTCCGAAAAAGGGCCATCGCTCGCTGAATATTTAGATTCCCGATGAGAGATTTATCGCCGCGAGATTTTTCGACGTTTTAATTGGAATGGATTGCGGAGCTCGCGGACCTTTCTTTATTTGTCACCCCTCCCTCTTTCTGTCGCGATACATTTTTCAGGAGCGATTAATTCGCCCGCAGATTCTCGAAAGTTTTCGAGGTACGTACTTAACTGGAAATTAGGGAAGGCGAGATTATTGCGTCCAAGTTTGAAAGTCTGATAAATGGGAGGGCACAATAAATTGTGGAATGATTGAAGTGTTAATTTTCCTAATACTGATTCGTTGGAATTGAAGCTTGATTGATTACGTAAAAACGGAAGCGAGTGATTGCATGCTTAGCACGGGTGAATGTACACGACTATTGCATTAAGTAATGCTAGTTCTCTTGCTTTAAAAGTGTTGTACCGAAGGAATTGGTATTTTTAATCAATTATTATTATAAGTATAAAAGCATCTTAATAGATGGAAATACTCAAATTTGAGATATAAGATGCAGGAAACATGTCTTTCTACTTTAATCCAAAATTAAATCGATTTTTGAACAAATACACATAAATTACGTCTTGCTTCTGAAAAATTAATTACTTAAACAGTAAATATTACTAAAAAGTGTCCTAACGAAAGAATCCACTTCAACCCCCTCGGAATTTCCGCGAAAACTCGAAAAGGCATTAAACTGTCCACCTCCTGCGAATTCTCCATCATAAAAGGCCCTCGCAACAAACAGCACTCGGCTGAAGCAACGAAAATCCCCGGATAAGAAAACGGTCTCGACCGGCCCGAGTCCGATAAGAGCCACCCTCCCCCCTCCCTCTGAGGAAAAACCATAGCAGCGGCAGCAGCAGCAGCAGCGGCGGCGTCGACGGCGCAGAGCGGCAACAGCCTCGGCCAAAGAAACAATGCGGGCTTTGTGCTCGCTGAAAGCGGCCCATAGCTGACCAGCAGGAAAATGGCCGCTCTCGCGCGAGTCAAAGGGATCGCAATCGCGGGGGGAGGGAGGTGGGGAGGTAAAAAAGCCAGGACGGAATAATAATCCGGCGTGCGCCTGGCGTGCGATAACCCTTTCTCGCGTTATCGCGCCCGGCGCGAGAGAGCTCGAGGGGGTTGCCTCGATCCCGGAGCCCGATAACCCCTCTCTCTCCCTCCCCCCTCTCCCTCTCTCTCTCTCCCCGATGGCCGATAAGCCGCGCGCGCACTCTAGATTACGACGCACGCGCTGCTTTTTCGCGCGAAGAAATTTTTTAATCGCGGCGAGGCTTAATACTTCCTCGCGCGAAGATCGATCCGCGGCTTATTTTACGTCGCGCCCTGCTGCTGCTGTTGTCTGATTTTGGAGATTACAGTTGATATTCAAATTCGGGATAATTAAGGCCGGGGAACGGACTCGGTTCGGGGAAGCAGTTTTTTGCTGGAACAAGTGGGGCAGGCAACGAGGAGATGCAAATTATTGCTACGGTTTTAAAAATCTGCGCGGTGCAGTTGACTCTATTTTTGTACTGTCATTCCTTATTTGCTCGACTCGAGACGTCGTTCTTCGTCGCGAAGCGCGTCGAAATATTATCCACGGCATTGATTTTTATTAAAAATAAATCCATTAATCCTGGCACTCTATCTAAGTGCATTATCACTTAAAATGCACTCTTATCTCCAATAATTTCAGCTCGAGAATAAAAGCTCCCTTATCGCCTCGGCGTCTCTCGTTCATCCAGCATCAAGATAGAAAAGCAATCAATTAAGCACGTAAGCAGCTTACTCCCCGGGAAAAATCTAAATAATAATTCGCTCGCGCGCGCGCTCGCGGACTCGCTTATCTCGCCGCGGCCAAACATAATGGCGCCTGCTTTTCGATTACTCGCCTTTTTCCCGCGAAATACAGGTAATACTCTCGCGCGCGCGAGTAAAAAGAGAGAGAGAGAGAGAGCTGCGTCGCGGGAGGTTTATAATAAAGCCTGCGGGGGCCAAGATACGTGGCTGCCAGCCGTTATCAGGCAGGTCCAGCGTTCGGCTCTTCCTATATACCGCAAAACCCTCCCGCCCAGCAGCCGGAAACCTGCGCTATTCCCCATTGAAATGTCTCTCTCTCTCTCTCTCTCACTCTCTCTTCCCCCCCCCCCCCCCAAAGGCGTCACATACTCGCGACGGACGCCTGAGCGCGGACTTTGCATCGAGGATTTATACTGCCGCCTGAGATTACGGCGAGAGGCCGAGCTTTCTGTATCTGGCTGATGCCGTTTTTGTGCGATATCTTTTTCCCTTGCGCTTTGCTTTTACGACGCGCCTTTTGCGTTTTTTTTTTTTTCTTTATTTTACTAATGTTATGAAAATATCTGAACGCGAAACGATCTTTTTCTTTAGAGATTTTAGACATCTTAATGTAAAATTGTATTTACACTTTGTTTTCACGTAAAGACGTGTAATCGACTTCATTAATCACGATGGAAACGATTTCTCGTAAATAATTTTCGACAGTGTAAATACACATTTAGCGAAAATTACTAATATTAAATTATTTACCGTGCAACAATCAATTTCTCAGATAATATCTCGTACACATTGATCTGTAAGAGCTAAAGTGTACACTTTAGTCGCGGCCGTTGATTCGTAGCCATTTATTACATTTTTAAAACTCATTCAAATTTATTTTAGCTTTTTGGCCTCAACAATAATTACCACTTTTCCGCGTCGAATCTACTACACCTACATTCCAATCTTACAAAGTCTATTATTAGATCGCCACCTCACCGCGAGTTAACTTAATGGTATTAGTCAGCACTTTCTCTTCAAAACTAGCTGTTAAATATCAATATTCTCAACGGATAAAGCGAGCTTTCAAAATAAATATAATTTAATCAATTAGCGGCGCAATAAAAAATTTGGGCACGATAAAAAATTAAAAAAAAAAAAATTATAACAATAACTGCAGTAACAAATGAAATACGAAAATAAATGTTGTTGACTAGATTTCAACCAAATTGACGCCTAAACGGAAAGCATCAAATTCTACCCAGCCCTTTCATCGCTCATCCCACCATCGCCCACAACGAGCAAAGTGCGGCGTCTTAAAAGTCGACGAAAACCATGCGAAACAATAAGCCGTCGAAAATTCAGTTACGTCCCCCCGCTTGCCCCCTCCCCTCGCTCAGGGAGCCGCACACGTGTGCACGCGCACACAGACTCGGGGCGAGGGGCGGTCTGTCGGTGGATCAGATATACAGCAGCTCTGGCCCTTCGACGACGACGACGACGACCACGACGACGACTTTGGACGGAGGTGTGCTGCGCTGCCGGGACCTCTTTATCGCGATGCCGTCCTATGCAGTTCAGCTCCTCATTAGCTCGCTCTCTCATCAATCACTCGTCCCCGCGCTCTCTCTCTCTCTCCCTCTCTCTCTTTTAGCAGCTCGCTTATCGGAATTGCGCGTATACCTACGTGTGTTTATATACCTCGCGGACACTCCGCTCTCAATATTTGGAGCCGCTCGCTGATCGTATCGCGGTGGGAGTACTTTCTTCGGCCGGGGCTTTATCGACGCTGCCGCATCTGCTTGATTGACGTCTTTGAGCGCATTCTTGTTTGCGTTTGCGCGGGGCCTTTCTCGATCGGATGCTACGCCTTTTTTACGGAGGGGCTCGAATTAAAAATCCACTGGAAGCGGGCTGCTAATTATTCGTCGATTTCGAGTATGTCGTATGCCAGGTGGGGAATTTAATCAATACGCTAAGTGCGATACGGTTAATTTGTTTTGTCAATTGGTAGCTTTTCAATTTAAGGTTGTAATTTGTGATACTTAATTCTTGCTTTCCAGAAGTCGATTAATCGAGCGATTTAATCAATATTAAGAGAGAAATAATCTTTTCACTATACATTTTATAGAAAATTTTTAACGGAGCCAAGTTTGAATTTATCTAATTTTGAATTCATTTCTGTTTCAGGTAAGTTCCCAGCAAAGAAACTCAGTGACGCTCCAGAACGAATGAATCAAGCCAGTAAGCCACAAAAATCTTATATTGCAAAATGCAATCTCCTTGTAAGCGAGCTTGTTAGGTTTAATTTCATCCTCCGACGTTAGATTCGCGCAGCCGATTTCGCTTTTCGACCTATTTGTTATCTACCCGTCTTTTTTCAAAATCATCCGAGATTCGATCGCGATCGCGACCGTATAAATCCTACAAAAGTTCCGAGCCCCTTCGCGCGGTTTCCTTCGCAGATCCGGCCGAGATAGGCGGCGCACAAAAATTCCGTGGGAATCTCTTCGGGAGGATTCTTGAATTTTTCGTTACCGTTTATTCGCGCGCGCTTCCAAGTTTCTTTCTTTCGGCTGCTTCTCTTTGTAAATGTTTTCCTTTCAATTATGAATAAGTCCAACTGTATGTAGAGGCTCTCGATCCGTATCGAGAAGGGCGCGGAGTTCGTCGAGGAGGAGGGAAAAGTTCAATGGAAGCAAAATCTCGCGAGCGAAAGATTCAGATTCGTCGATATGTAACGCTAGATTAAAATGAGTAAAATGAAAGGGCGTCTTGCGAGGGGGAGATTAGATTGATCGATATGTACGCTTCGACTTTTTTTTTAGAGGATTTTTTGAGAATCCGAAATTGGCAAGTGTGCGAAGATCGGCGATAATTATATTGGACGAAGGTTATATTTGACTAAAGATGGTCTTGTTTGTTAAGAAAATGTTGATAAAGGTATAATTTTATTACTTTTTGCTTATATAAAAAAGAAAGTCTCGTCGAAGCTTTTTCACACTTAAACTTGAATTAGTCGACTGGAATTTCCTGTTTGAACAAAAAATTCTCCCCAGATAAGTAATTAATCAGTTTATTAATATCAATTAATATCAAGCAACTTTCTCGTTCGAGTTTCTTTTGCAAAGTGCGAAAAGTACACGTTCCAAACTGGTAAGAAAATATTGGAAATCGTTTGACGATCCTTAAAACATAAATGATTAATATCCGACCATCATTAGCCATCAATTTTCCAAGACTCGCTCGGACGGCAAACTTCTTTTTCCTCGTTCCGGTATAAATTATTAAAGCAGAACCGAGCGAATCCTATAAAAGAGGCCGGAAAAGTAAATGAATATCTTTTTGTAAAAAGAACGAGAAAAAACGGCTTAACAGTTCGCACGCACGATATATACACAGGACTTGCGTCGGTTCGCTTAATCTTCGCGGAGTCTGGGCTTCTCTCTTTCTCCCTTACTCCCCTCATATAGCTCGATATTGTTTAACTTGGCTCGTTATCGCGCTAGATGCACTCTATAGCCGACTCTCCAGGGTAGGCGAGATAGCGCTGCACGGCACCTTCGAACGTCTCTCTCTCTCTCTCTCCCCACCCCCTCTTCCTCACTTTCCTCTCCCACCCTTTCTCGCGAGAAGGGGTTGGCGAAGAAGGGAGCCGCGCGCGCGCTGCATCCAGCTGATAACACACCTCCCGGCCCGATAACAAGCCGGCCAGGCTATCCCCCTCTTCCCCCTTTCTCCTCCGAGAGAAAGAGAGAGAGAGAGAGAGCTGCGCTTTTCCACGCCACGGGAAAACGTATATAAGAAAGCGGCGCAGAAAAACACGCTGCAGATAAGAGATTAGCCGCCCCGCGCGCCGGCAGGATCTCTCTCGCCTAATTACGGAGGCGCCACGGCTTTTCCGAAGCGACGGGCAGCCGGGCCTCTCCTCGTAATCGATACTTTATTACCTCGGCCGGCGAACGGGGGCCCGTCCGAAGATTAGCGGGCTCCGAACTGACGAGACGGCGTTTCGAGCCTCGCGATGGGAAAGGTGCGCCGAGAGAGGCTGGACGACGGAATCTTTTGGGGGGAAAGGGGGATTTTTTTTTTAAAGCTTCACGGGAGGATTTGGGGATCGCAATAGTTTGCTTGGGAAGGGTTACGTGCTGCTCGTCGTTCGAGAAAATATTTATTAGTTGAAAAAGAAGACACTTGAAAACATTAAGTAAACATCTGCATTCGAAATAACAGTTCGATCGAAAAAACAAGATCGCCTCGCGATCGAATTCGTTTTTCCAGCTCGAAATAATAGTTCATTGCGGCGACCTACATTTTAGATACAAAGATCCAAGGAGATTAAGGCATGAGTAGTGCACTTCACTTCTGATTCCAGGAAACATTTCTCCATAAGGCAGCACTTAATCCGTGACTTACAGAGATATTAACTCTTCCCGCTAGAAAATTTCACTCTCACGCCAGGAGAGTGATAAATCTTTTACTAAAAATAAATCAGCCGTTTATCGCTTTATCGCACCTCCGGCTCCCCGGTGCTCTCCCTTAATGTTTTGCGAATTAAAAAGCAAAATTAAAGGCGGCCAATTACAAAAAAAAAGAAGCAACACAAAGCCCCTCTTCATTTCCGAGAGACGAGAGAGACCAAGCGCCAGAGATCCCAAGATCAACTTTATTATCGGCGAGCCGCCGTGGAAAAAAAAGTCGGGCTAAGCCTTTCGGGAATAAAGAAAGAAGACGAGCGTCTGGCCCGGCGATAAGGCGATATCTGCTCCTCTCGGCATAATGCGTCCGTTGTGCGTGCAGTCAATGTCTGCTTGATTTCAAGCGCGTGTAGTGTCGCCGCCCGCCGACGCCGCCGCCGGTTGTAAAGACGCGAGTCGCGACCGAAGGCCATCCACCGCTTTCTTCCCGCCACCGCTTTCCGCTTCTCTCGGCGGCAGAGCTTATTGCTGTTCTTGGGATACTGTGTTGGGAGCGGTTATTAAATTAGTCTTTGGAATTTCTGGGAAATCGAGTTTTTGTTTGTAAAATATTTGAAAAAAATTCAAGAGCCAGCAAAAATCTTACGTTGAAAATTAAGAAAAAGTTCGAGCAGAATAAAACTTCGTCGTTTATAACCGTAAGTCCTGTTAGGAGTCGAAAGCGTTATCAGCAACTTTAGGACACTTACTTTACTCGTGTATACGATACAGCTTCGAACAATGATAAACATTTAATCCGCCTCGCAGCTTTGACTCACCCAGGTTGTATCTCCCCAAAGCAAGCAATTTTAATATCTCCCTCAGATTGCGCTCAATCATATACCCAACGCCTCCCTTATCTCCCTCAACTTTTATATAACAAATCACGCCCGGTCGCCAACTCGCCTCTCGCGAAAATCTCCGTCGCTCCGTCCGAGAAGAGCGACGTTCGGGGCGAGAGAGAGAGACAGAGGTGTTGGCGAAAACGGGGCGCGCGTCCATTAAACTGACGAATGGTACACGATTGGCCTCGCGGATAAGGAACGCATCTGCTTGGGGATACACTCCCCGGGAAAAAGCGACGACGGGCTGCTGCGCCTCTCGAGAGGCTCCGCTCGATCGAGAAACGTATCCTGGAAAGCGACGCGCAAAAACACGTGCGAAATATCCCGTCAGAATTCATCGCCGCTCTTATCCGCGGAGCCCCTCCGAGTGCATTGTGCTTTCGAGAAGCGGCTCTCCGACTCTCGATGCTCCCGAAGATTTGGCTTTTATTAACTCCGATAGCAGCGGCGGCGCTGCGAACGAATTGTCGCGAGAGCTCTCGCTTCGACCCGGATATATTTCTATTAGGACGGTATTGCACTCGTAAGAAATATATTTTTTTCACCGAGCCAAACTCGGCTCCCGCGAACGAGCCTCTGCCACCTTTACTCCTCTCGGCAGCTGCGCGCACTCCTGCTCGCGCATCGAAATAAATTCCAAGCTCTCCCTCTCTCCCCAGAAAGCGCTGGAATTATATCGTCCGGGTATAGTAAAAAGAGCTTCGCGAGAGAGCATCTCGTCGTCGGGGCCAGCTGCGGTCAGATAGGCTCTTATCGGGCCCCGGCAGTTATTCTTTCCGAGGCTCATTGATTGGGTTTGTTTAAAATTTTCAGCTTATCGCCCGGACGGGGAGGCCCCAAGGTAGCTCTCTCTCTCTCTCTCTCTCTCTCGGCTAGCGTAGCCGCGCGCTGCCGTGTAAGTAAGTATAAGTGACTCGGGCCGCTGATAGAGAGGAGCTGCAGCTTCCAGGAATCGGTATTTATTAGGACGCGATGAGATAGTGCTCGCGCGCAGAGAGTGGCGAGGACGCGGCGGACGACGCTCTCTCTCTCTCTCTCTCGGCTTCGGGGCCGCGAATTATGGTTTTCAATATGACGCGCCGCTATCGGGCGCCCACCCCCACGCGCTTAGATAAGTTTCTTTTCTTTCCTCTCTGCGGACGGCCTCTTATTTATTTATTTTCTTTTTTTTTCGGAGGAGGACGCTTCGCTTTGCTCGCGTTCGCACTCCGCAGCAGGCCTGCTTTGCTCGGTGTTTTGCGCGCCGAGATTGGAAGAGTGCGTTACAATACGTCTTTTGTACCAAAGGTCAGGCACTGTAAAGTTGCGTTCAAGTTGGTGTCGAGGCGAGTTTTTAGGTGTGTGACCTTCGATCGAGCCTTGAAGGAACGGTTTATACGTTGAAGGATCAAAAATACAACGAGTAAAATTCGTTACAAAATTTTGCAGTTTGAATAGAACGAAAGCTTTGCAAGATAATCGGAGAAAAGCAAGATAGACCCCGTATTGAAGAAAAATTGGCTAAATTGAAAGATTGAGCGTTTAAATAACGAAGCCTCCCAGCGAAAATAGACTTTTCCCTACTTCATTGTACTTTTCAACTGGTTTTCGTCAAGGATCGATAACGAGCTTTCTATCTCTAGCGGCCAGGAAAGTGGGTGTTCCGAAAGTTTGGTCGATAATTCGTTTTAGCTAATTCTTCTCTCTCTTTTCCCCTCCCCCCCTTTTTCCACCGCCCTCTATCCTCCTCGACTCCGTTACTCCGCGTGCGCGATGATTTTCGAGCGTAATTCGTCATTCGAGAGACGCGGTTCGTATTCTCGAAAATCTTTATTTTTTTAATACCAATTTAAGTTGCGAAAGCGAGAGCGCGGCTCAAGTTCGCCCGGTTTTTCGCCTCGGATATCATCCCCGCGGCATTTAAATCCCAGACTCGACTCGAGCGGCTTTTTTTTTGCGTGAAAAATCGCGTCGTAAAATAAATTTTCCTCCTCTTAAAATATAAAGCTCTCGCGGAGGTAAGAGAAAAATGTTTGTTTAATGTTGTGGGCGTCCGATAAGGGTTCTCTCTCTCTCTCTCTCTTGCGCGCGGGCGCGAGTTTCGCGATAAAATTGAAAAATGAGTAAAGGGCAAAGATAGTCGGGCGCGATCTCCTGCGGGGGCCAGGGCGAGGCGCGCACCTCCAGATATGACTTAGATTGCGATCCCTGCTGATCTAAAGTTTGAGCCTTCGCCGAAGATAGCGGACATCACGCGCCGAGATAAAGTCCGAAAAAACCTCTGGCACCGGTGTGTAGTTGACGTGGTTGGATTTTCGCGGAATCGCCGCGACGACATATTGCAGTTTTTGGCTTGTTTGTAAATGCAATTGCGTTCGGTGATGTTGAGTTGTTGAAGGCACGTGTTTGAGAAGTTTAGCGATTGATGGTTAATTTTAAACTTATCGTGCTTATGATAATTTTTAAATTCGCAATCGGTCGCGGATAAAGTAAAATTATAGTTTGTATCTTTTTCGAATGTAATCTGATGTTCGATTGTCTTGTGAGCACTGATTACAGCGAACGGCAATCAGTGCGATAATCGAAGTCTGGCTTTAATACAGATACAATCCTTTAAATTTGATGATGAATTTGATTGTCAAGATTAAATTGTAATGTAATTAAACAATGCGAATCAAGATCGAGTTACTACGTTCGTTATCATTCTTTTTCTTTTGTTACAAAGTTGATATTAAAGATAAATTTGCGATTCGCGAGTGATCGTACAATCATACGATCGTACGACTTTTATCCGTTTTTATCCGTAATTTGTTATCAGTTTAACGTACATATGGCATTCTGGGTTAGAAGTGTGTAGAATTCCAAGATAGAAAAATATTTTCTGTAACGAAAAAGTTTTAAATACTAATGAAGAAAAATTGAAATATATTTATATTAAACTATATAGGTAAAAAAAACAGATTGCATATCGATGTCTTATCAATTTTTCATCTCCATTTGAAAGTATCAAACTTTGACATGTATGAAAGCTTTATTGCGATACGGGAAATGTTTTTTAAATTGTTTCGATCGATTGTAAGTGTAGATATACTGAAAAATCTGTCAAGAAATACATTTCGATATTGTCATTCATATCAATAAATAATTTTTGCTTCCTCCTATTTACCACTTTTTTTTCGTCTTTAACTAAACTTTCAAAATTAAAAAGAATGTTTGAAATTCATCTACTAATTTTTGTTTTATAACGATTTTAAGTTATGTATGGTATTGCGATTATATATTTAACATAGTACTGTCATATTATTATTATTATTATTATTATTATTATTATTATTATTTTCTTATGACTTTTTTACATTAGTTAGCAATATAGTTTAAATAAAATACAAAAAATTACTTTTCTGTGACTTTAAAATCACCTTTATGCTCTTGTATTGAACATTATTTTTTGATACGACTTGTACAAAGCTTGATTTAGTGCATGATTTTTATTCAAACTGGCGCAAAATCGAGCTTTGCGCAAGCAATTTCAAAAATTCTGTTTTTTAGATTTTCATTAAATTCTAAAATGAGCATATAAAAATAAAATGATAATAAAATCGAGATAATAATGGAACAATAAATTATTTAGGAGGAAGCTAACTGCCAATGACTCGGCAGCGGTTTTTATATTGTAATGTGTTCTACGTTAAAACAAATAGAATGTTAATTGATGATAAATGACTTATTTTGATAGAAAACGCGATTATCTATTTCTAAAAATATATAATCGGTTTTAAGATTATTTTTTACTATAGAAATTACGTTGAGTTACAGTAATCCGCGACAATATAATTTCCGCGTAATGAAATTGAACTATTATTAGTCATAGTCATCATCAATAATGAAAAAGATTTAGTCTCTGTATTGACGTAAGTTGATTTCAAACTTACAAAAAATTTTTTTATTACAGTGATCGTTGGTAAAATAAAAGAAAAACTAAAAAAATTTAAATTTATATTTAAATTTTGTTAGCTTTACATAAAATTCTAAAACGAGCATATAAAAATAAAATAATAATAAAAACGAGATAGCTAACTGCCAATGACTTGGCAGCGGTTTTATGTTTTCGAACTAAACTCCGCGTACAACTTTCATTTTTTACTCGGCAAATTGAAAATAGTTTTTAAGTAAACAATTTAATCCAATTCTATAACAACTACACTAACTAATATTAACGTTGCTCAAATTAAGAGTTCTTCCGAAAACAAGCAGTAATTCCAAAATAATCTCGAAATTGAAATCCCCCGTGGGGGGACGCGAAAGCCGACGCCTACAGCTAATAAACACATTAGCCTCGGCACTTAAAATTCCCGTTTACACCCGCCAAAGGCAGAGCGCCCTCGGCAAGAAAACTCCGCGCGCGCACACACAATATTGCCGCGAAGAAAAGGCGCGCGCGGCGGCGGCGATATATTATTTACGAGGGTCCAGCTCTCTCGCAATCTCGCGCCGGTGTGTGTGCAAATGCGCGCGTGTGCGCTCGCGCCCTTTTGCCGTTTATGCCCGGCCGCTTTTCGCGCGGCGTTTGGGACGACATTAACGGGGAGCGAGAGAGAGAGCCGCGGAAAAGCGTGTGTACTCGCGGCTTGGGAGTCGCTCCGAGTTACGGCCGGTCCGTGACTTCGGAGCCGATGCCCGGCCTGCACAAGACGATCACCGCCTCTTGCAGGGCGGCGGCGGCAGCAGCCCCTCCCGTATCTGTCCCAAAGAGCGAGAGAGAGAGCAGCAGCAGCGCCGTTACATAAATCCCCGCCGAGCGGCGTTATTCAATTTACAGGGCTTTACTGCGAGCGGCCTCGTAAAAATTATATATCTCGCGCGCCGCCCTGCATTATGCATTTATTTAATGCTGCTCCCGCCGCCGCCGCCGCCGCCGCCGCTGGACCGACGAGAGATGACGCGAAATCATTTTTACACCAGCCGCGGCGGGGGGAGGGGTGAGAGTTATGCGGCTTTGTTTTGAGAACGCGCGCGTGACGGAAAAAAAACGGCCGGCATTACGCGATGATAATCGGATTTTTACGAGCGCCCGGCGGAAAATGTATCGGCGGCCGTTTCGAAATTGAAAAATAATTTTTAGCGACTCTCGAAAAGTGGATGGAAAACAAGGCTTTTTTTTTTTTATATTTCGCGCTCTTTTTCCTTTAACGACGTTATATCAAAGACCGGTGCAGCTGATTCGCTCAAAAAAAAAAAAAAAAAAATCGACGCAACATACCAAGCTAATTAATTATAACGTAAAAGTATACCTCTCGCCGTCGCGCGACATTAATTTTCCAACCAGCCGCTTCCCCCCCGCAAGATCTACCGAGATCCAATCTCCGCGAAACTCCGCGAGCCCAGATAATAAAATTGGATTACGCCGAAGCGCGCGTTAACTCCGATTTCCACGACACGCGTTTTATATAGAACGGCGCGTCGCGTCGCGTCGCGGACGAGCTGAAAACTCGCGCGCACGCAGCGTTGTGTCGCGATCGAGAGGCGATTCCGAACGAGAGAGAGAGAGAGAGAGGCACATCGGACGAGAGAGTCCCGAGCGCGGAGAGAACTGCTGCCGAGCAATTATCGCCGGGTGGAAGAGAGGCTCGCCTCGCTCTCGCGCATATATTAAGTCGCCAGAGCCTGCACGTACGTGTCTCTTTAGCGCGTCTCTCCTCCGTTCCCCGCGCTCCTCCTGCTTATCATGATTTATCCCGAGTTCTCTCTCTCTCCCTCTCGAGAGCTCCGCACACGGCTCTATCTGCTCGAGTTTTTTTTTTTTTTGCGCCGCGGGCGGACCTGCACGCGGCGCCGGCCGGGAGTATATAAGTACGATCCCGGGGAGAGTGTTGACACTGCTGGCTCTCCGTAATTGATTTGGAAATATTTTCAGCCGAGTTTTCGAGCTTCCTGCTCCGCTGAAGTTTTATCGAGGCGGAATTCTAATTCGTCCTTTCGAATTTCGTCCGGATGCGTAGCCGTCGTTCTGGCGTTCTACCGTAGAAAGCCGAGAATAAAAAAAAACTCGCACCGTTACTTTTATATTGATTTCACAGATCTTAAAAAAGAAATTCCCTGGTCGAATGATTTTTATTTACAAGAATGCCCGTACAAACCCTGACAGATACGTGTCACACCAAAACATTAGATTAAGATTTCAGAGCAGATAAATCCGCTCGGCGGCCCGAGTCCATCTACTCAAGAATTTTATCTCGCTCCGGAGAGCCGCGTCCTTCATTTATCATTCACGCCTCCTATTTCCAATTTTTCATTCTTTTTCTCCCAATCTCCCGGCTCGTTTTTAGCCGCCGCGATCTTCGCGATGACGGCGATCAGCCTCGGATGAAAAAGCGACTGGATATCTCTCTCTCTCTCTCTTGAGAGAGAGAGAGAGAGAGCAGGACACCTCTCGCAGCCGGACGCTTTCAAGATCGTTATCTCCCGGCCAAGTCGCTCGTCCGCCGGATGAATAATTATCGATTAGCACCTCGTCGCGCGTTGTTGGCCTTTTTTTACTCGCGACGTCGCCCGGGAGAGGAACAGGTTTCCCATTGATTTTTGGATCTCCGCGGCGGAGCAGCACTCAGGAGCCCGATAAAAAGAATTTGTCACCTCCATTACGGAGCGGAGGCTGACTAATACGCCGGGCGCGAGCACACTGTTTTTTCTTTTTTTTTTTATTAAATATATACGCGTATAACGCATACACGCAGGCCTGAAAAATGCCCGCGCGCGGGCGCAGTTTTATATTAAGCGGAAATTTGTTCGGGAGACGAGGAGGATTTTTTACCCGCGGGGGCCTTGATTGCTATGTGCGAGGAAGATTTAGCGTTATGGCTTCTTGCGAGGAGTCGGTAATAATAGGATGCGGGACGCTTTATTTATCGTGCCGTCGAGATATTGTCATTGAAGTAGGCTTTTAAGCGTCGAAAGTGAGGCGTTATTTGTCATCTTTACGCGGTGAATTAAGCAGCCCGAGCGCCTCGCGCGCGCATGCAGATTTATGTTTTAATAACGATTTGCATTGAGAAATTCATTACGAGAATTTTAATCCTTTCGTTAGATACGCGGGAGACGATGGAATTTGCGCGTGAATGCTCAAGTCCGCGATTAACCAAAGAGTTTCCTGTTTCTGGCCGACTTCTTTCGATACAAACGAGTTTACATTACTCCTCCCGCTGATTTATTTCTGCCAACTTAATGATACTCTCGCGTACAATTAATAAGTATAAATAACATCGACGAAATTACAAACGCACTACTACGCTCCCGCGGATTAAAATGCAGCGCCGTATCGCGGAGATTACGGAACCGCGAAGGCTCTCTCTCGCGATAACCGCGCCGTAATTTACGAACGATTCTTCCCTAATTAACGCCCGTCGAAACCTAACTCCCCGCGCGAGCGGCGAAACTCGTCACCCACGCGAGAGTCCAATCGGCCAATATAAAAGCATCCGAAATTAATAAACAACTCGGGATCTCCTCTCTTATCGAGCCCGAGCACTTAACCATCCACTATACGCTCTCCTCGGAATAAAAGCTCGGGCACGAAAAACCGCTGGAAAGCAACAGACTCCCTCTCTCTCTCTTCTCCGATAAATCCGCCTTATATCCACACTGCTCTCTCTCTCTCTCGCCCCCGTCTCTCGCGCGCCGTTATATTCGAACCGCGCGGGATTCAGATCTCGCGCTCGAATGAACGAAAGTCCGAAAGGCATCGTATAACGAGAGAGCGGGAGAGAGAGCAGCGCCGGGCATCAGATAAAGGCGAGAAGGCAGGACCAAAAGCCGAGATCTCGCCGATAGAAGAATTTAATAACCTGTGCCCCTCTCTCTCTCTCTCTCCTCGCCTCGTCAAAGGGGGTTGCCACGACATCACGGGAGAGAGGGAGGGAAAGGGGTGCTGCAATAATATCGGCCCCCAGATATCGATCTTTAATTAGGCACGCAGCGCGGGAGAGAGAGAGAGAGAGCAACGCCGAGAGATTAGAATCGGCGACGAGGCCCGTCGACTTTGTTTATTGCTCTCTCTGCTCTCTCGCGGAGGAGCTCCTCTCTTTTTCTCTCTCTCTCTCTCCTCGGCCCTCTTTTTCGCTCCCCTCGATTGTGTACACAGGCCTGCCACACTCGGCCG
The DNA here is from genome assembly GCA_035582975.1 of Ormyrus labotus. Taxonomy (NCBI): domain Eukaryota; kingdom Metazoa; phylum Arthropoda; class Insecta; order Hymenoptera; family Ormyridae; genus Ormyrus; species Ormyrus labotus. Next base: position 3,239,197 of record JAWWEO010000036.1, read on the forward strand.
GGCAGAAATTAGGCGACGCCCGGTTAATTGATACCGTGGCCAAAAGTTTTAGACCCCCTCCTGGAAATTGGACGAGAGCTCTGCTTAGGGAAATTACTATCGGGCTCGAGATCTCGGAGATAAGGATTATTTTTAGGTTGCTATCTGTATGTTAATTTATGCGATATAGTTTCCAACGATTAGATTAGGCCCTGCCCCCCGCCCGAAAAAGAAAAAGCACGCTCTTTTTTAGCCTCGTCCAAATTCAGGCTTTTGTTTCGCTTTCACCTCTCATTGTTGCAATCCTTTCGGAAGTGAGAAACGAGGCGAGGCGTCGATAAAGGCTCCGGAATGAATTTGATCAAAGTCGACAAATATTTCCCTCCTCCTTGGCTATCGAGTCCGCTCGATCTCCGCGCTTCGCCTCTCTCTCTCTCTCTCTCTCTCTCTCGCATCCATCCTCCTCCCGACGAAAATTTTTCGATAACGAGCCGACCTCCCATCCGCGCAAGGCACTGTCCTCGCCTTTTTTTCCCCCTCCCCGGAGCTCCTCCTCCCGGCGAGAGAGAGAGAGAGAGAGGCTGTTTAGACTAGTAGATCATTGTGAGGCGCGAGCCGTCTAACCACTCGACGGGGCTCGGATGAGATCCGATCGAGCGATAGGGGCCGTGTTGCTTGCGCCAGCACACTCGTGTCTTGTACGTACTTCCTGTTTCTGTATAAATAAAACGTTCGAGATTTTTGATCGACTTGTTTTTCGGTGTCCCGCCTGGCATTTCGGATTCGGACAATTTTTTTTCTTCTTATATTTCGGTGCTGTAATAAGCGAGGAGTTGGGGTACAAAACTAAAACTTAAAATCTAAAATGAATTTGAGATGTTTACTAGCTCGTCTGTCGAAGATTAAAGTGTGTTATTATGGTTCGTTTATTTCAAGTCTACCTGCAAGTCGATAAGTTAATCAATTTAAAGCAGCGTGCAAAAATTTGTCTTGTTTCTGCATTAAAATTCATGATTTCACACTATGCTTTTTGCTACGCTAATCATGGCAATAAATCCCTTCCGTTAAAATGGATTGCTATATGATTGAATTGAACCTTCGAGCTTTCAGTAGTTGCCTAGTTTATCTACTGCATGCTATTTAATATCCTTCATCGAAAAGAAATCTAAAAATTTTGCTTAAATTTAAAATTCTTTCTATAGACCAGAATCCGAACAGAAATCCGACGGATCTCGATTGCTAAATTCATTATTTTTTTTATAATTCGATAAACTCGAGCGATTTTCCATATCCTCGGATCGATAAGTACTCGAAAACCGAACGAATCTCGAGTGGGATTTTTATAACAACTGCAATTAAAATGAAGAATTCCCTGATAGAAATATCGGATAATATCGGAAACTTTCTACCAGTGTTGTGATTTTTTTAATGTAAAATATGTATATTTGCGATAGCCATTCGCAAATAACGGCGATTCTTCGCGTATTTCACTGCAGAAACACATTGTAAATTAAGCTCTCGCTTTTAAGATTAAATTAAAAACAACCGTCGGCATTGAATTTTTGCACCGGAGAGCGTCGTGAAAATAATTTAAAATTGTTTATTAATAAGCTCCTCCCGAAAAATCAATAAGTTTACACGAAAGCAAGCGATTTTAACGCCCGTTTCGCCACTCAGCGGCTCCAGTTTATCTCAAAAATAAATATCCGCAGCTCGGCGGACAAAAAAGTCCTCCGCGCGCGCTAAAAGTATACGGGGGGGAAAAAAAGTCATCGTCGTCCGCCCCGACGTTAATCGAGCATTATTTAATGCCCCCGTCCGCATTTAGACAAAACCCGTCCGGTTATCGTAATCAAGGCAGTTTTTATCTCGGCGGCTGGGCCCCCGGAGAGAGCTCTTTTCGACGGGCCCACGCCACAATATATGCGGAATGCGTCGCGCGGGCCCCGCGCCCCGACGCAAAAAGGCCGCGCGCGACTTAAAGAGATTGTCGAACGAATAATCAATTAGATGCAAGATCGCGTGTCCGGCTCGCGGGAAGAGCAGCTACTCCTCTTTACTCGGAATTAAAGCCTTGACGCGCCGAAGGGGCTCCCCCTCTCTCTTTTTTATCGGCCCTCGAGTGTCAAGCCGCTTTATCTCTTAATGACTACCCCATCTTAAGGCTTAATCGTCGACACGTATAAACCATCCTGCCTCTGCATATTCAATGTCGCGAGGCGAGCGAGAGAGAGAGAGACTTTGCATGCCGGGGCCTCTTTCCGCGCTAATTCGGAGAAATTCGCTTAACCGCGAGAGAGAGAGAGAGAGCTTTTTAAGCTTCTATTTTTGCGCGCCGGGCTTTCGCCGCGCGGGAATTTCGCAGCCGAGGCGAGAGAGCGCACTTTGATTTATTGGGGGGAGCGAGGCGATGCTGCAAAAAGATATTGATTGCACGGCTTTTTGGAAAAGACTCGCTCTCGATTTATTGAATTCTTTTAATTGGCCGATAAAGCGGCCGGGATTAATGAATATTTTTAATGGACGCTTCTCGAGGCTTTGTTCGCGGATAACGTCAATTTTTTTTTTAAGACGCTCAAGTCGGGTTTCGGTTCGAATTATACTGAAAAAAACTGTTAATTTGAACTTGACGTTTAGATAAATGGATTTGACGTGTGCAAGATGTGTAAAGCATCAATTTTCAAACTAAAAAGGACTTTTTAAATATTCTGCAATTGTATCTTATTTTTAAAAACTGACGAAGATAAAAATGACACGCAGAATCAACCTTTCTTTCGTCGAAATTTTTATATTAAACACTCGAACAGCAACCAAAAAAAAACGATCTCCCCAAAAATCGAACGCCGCACCCTTATCAGATTCCCCCGTTGTAGAAAAGTAAAAAGTCACCTGCGAACGGCGGATCAACAGGCGGGCGGACAGCATTTCACGGGTGCAACAGTTCCATCGCTCGGTCGAACGGCCGAAAACTGGCCTCGTGGCACTCTCTCTCTCGAGCCTCTCCTCGGCATAAGGAGGGCAACGGGTGACAGATGGCAGAGTCGATATCGCGTCCTTCGGTGGCCCTCTCTCTCTCTCTCTCTCTTTCTCTCTCTCGTCTCTCTCGCGAGGCTGGATCCTGTTCCCGGCTCGAGATAAGCCTCTCGGGACCCCGTCGGGAGAGGGGACCAATCACACGTAAGCTCGCACGCCCGCGGGAGATTGAAGCCGCGAGATCGGCGCGCGCGAGAGCAAAAATCGCGGGATACGTTGCAAGAGAGTCTGCGCGCGGCCGAGCGTTTATCGCCAGTGTAAATATTGCGAGATGATGGATGCCGATACGCGCGCGGCTCTCTCTCGTGGCTGCTTTTTTTATCCTTCTTTCCTTTTTTTTTCTCTCGAGGAGCCCCCCGCCAGATAGGACCGCCGCCGCCGCTTCGAGGGACTTAGGGGGCTTTTACGGCATCGTAATTGGGTCTAGAACTGCGTGGAACTCGATATCGCGGACGGGGCCGGGAAAATTATAGAGTCGGAGATGCCAGCGTGATTGGGAGTGACGAAGACTCGATTATGCGCCGCGTGGTTCGCTTGCTTTTGTTCCTTTGCCTGGCGGAGTAGACCCGAGGCTGGAGAGTGCCTTTGGTCGTATAGACGTGGATTGAAATTCATAGGGTATTTACGGGAGCCTTTTTATAAGTAACTCGAGAGGCTATTTACGCAAATTCCGATTTCAAAACGAATCGATTGAACAATCTCTAATTAAGTATCGATAAAAGGCACTCGAAAATAAAATTGATTTTAATTTTCGACAATAATCGGATCGCAACATTCTAATTAGTAGATCAAACGAAGAAACCTCCTTCCAATCGCCTACGAGTCACAACAGGTTATCCAAGTCGGCGCGTCGGGCGTAATTTTTTTTGTTTGTTTCGGCTTCGGGGGATGACGTCGGAGTCTGCCTATAATCGGCCCTGGAATTTGAGAGGCTTCTTCAAAATGTTCGAAAGAGCGCGCCGAGCGAGAGAGAGAGACGAAGAAAGAAAGGGCGCCAGACGCTTTCCAGACTAACGACCGATAATCGAGCGTCGAACTTTTCGGTTATAACGCGCGGCTCCTCTCGGAGGACCCGAGGCGAGAAAAACGCCCGGATTCCGAGAGGACACCGTTGCGCAGTAAAGCGCGCGATTTATACATTTTTAAATTCGAATTTGCGTTATTTGCATCTTTACGAGGTACTTCGGGGGGATCTCTCGGATAGCGCTCTCGTGCATCAGCCTCGAGAGCGAAGTGTATATGGAAAAAAAAAGAGGCGGCGCGTTAATTAGAAAGCGGTTACGGGAGCGGGAAATGCGTATTTATTTACGTAAGTGCATATAATTCTTTAGCGGCTGTCAATCTATATTTAAAAGTGCCTTAACGTGTTTCGAAAATGCGCTTATATTGCGATTGCATTTGCGCTCCGTTTTTGTACGAGAGATAGACATTCACATTCCAGGGCGGATATTACGGCGCAACGACTTCATTTTCATTCCGTTTTATCCCACATTAACCGGACCGTCATATTTCAGCCGCCGCATACTTCACCCGGACCCATATACCTTTGCCTTATCTGGACGATTGTATCATTATCTTGATACGAGTTTATCATCGCAGATTTATTTTTGTATTTTCGAAAATCTCGCGTTGTATCTTATCCAATTTTAATTCTTATCCGCTTCAATAATCAACTTTCGTTCGTACGAGATATGCAAAGTATATTTGGAAATGTTTCTCGTTCCTTCGTTTTAAAGAGTTCAATGAAAAATCTCGAGTTGGCCAAAAATAGTTTATAATTCTCATTAGATTTTGCTAATACATATTTAAATGCTCTTAGCAAAGAGCAAACAAAATTATTAACTTTTTCCATCCGTTTTCACAACAAACGAACAATAACAATTAATTATATCGAGCATTATGCTTCACGCTCAGCGTTACACAAACCCTCGAGTACATACATAATCTTTTCGAACATTTCCCAGCTCGATCCGGCGAGCAACCTGCGCACACACTCGGGCCCCGTCTTCTTCCGGCCATCATTTTAAAAAAGGCGAATCCTCACCCCCTGAGCGCCGAGGCGAACTCTCAAACAGCGAAGCCAGACTCTTAATCAGCACGATATTTCTTGTTCCGTTAGATTAAGGCCCGAGCAAAAGCCGGCTCTCTCGCAGCAACAACGACGCGAGGCCCTGCGTATATGCACCTCTGCGCCTCGGCGATGGCATCGGGCCGATTCGCGAGTCCGGCGCATAAATAAGCTCGGCTCTCTCTCTCTCTCTCGCGCGCGCGTATATTTGCATTACGTACGGCGCTCGCGCGGGATATTGAAAACGGCGCGCGGGGCTTGTGTTTATTTTCGCGAGTGCGCCGATGGGCTCATAACGATGAGATCGGGGGCGTCGATCGGCCCCGGAGCTGCCAGCTCCTATAATTGAGGTAAAACGAGCAAAGAGGAGAGAGAGAGAGAGACCCCTACATCTGTCGGGGGGGACCTTAAGGTCGTCCGTTCGTGTCACGGCCCCTTCCCCTCCTCCCTCTCCGCCTCCCCCCGTGTTCGCCTCCTCCTGCGCACTCCGGAGGAAGAACCAAATTGAGAGATCACCGGTAATGCGAGACTGTGCTCGCGAGAGGCTGTGCTGCGAGGGGGAGGAAAGCGCCGAGGAGTGCCATTGTTGGAATTTATGGAACGGCGCTGCGTGGTATATACGGTTGCGCTCGTTGCTAAATCCGAGTTTACGCGTTATGTATTAATTAGGTGTAACGCATATTTCGACGCGAGTGATCGGGGATTTTAGTCGGATATGAGAGGTTTTTCAACGGAGAATTATTTTAATTAGGCGGCGAGTGGAACTAGTATTAGCTAATTAACATTTTTCACTTGCAAATAGTGCTGCTGCATCGAAAAAAATGATAGTTTACCGTGCCCGTACAAAGGAATCGACGGTACGTACAAATAAAACTCCCCCTCGACATCCCGCCTCAACAACAATGCTCGCAAGTCCTCGTTTTAATTACTGACATCTTAATACGGCGAAGCTCGGCTCAGGGGGGGCAGAGGAGAGAGAGGTTTAATCGCGCCAAGACAGGAGCGAGAGCGCGACACACACGTGACTCGGCGCGTCCTGGAAGCTCGATTCCAGGAAGTACCTCGGCGTTCGAGCGAACAAGATCGCATTATTCATGCGTCCGATTGCCCGTCCCGGCGACTTGTACCTCCCCTCTCGAAGAGAGAGAGAGCGTAAGGTGTGTGTGCCGAGCAAAAGAAAGCCCGGGTAATAAGCCCCCCGATACGTCGTCGCCGCCGCGACCGGCCTAAGTACGATAATTGACACGTGCGCAAGCGCCTCGAGCTAAGCGAGATAAGCGGGCCCCGCGGCAACGAGAGCAAGCTCCCGGTGTACGCGCGCGCAGCTTTCTTTTTACCGGCGGACATTTGTTTTGTCGCCCGAGCGATCGTCGACTAGAGAGCTGCTAAGGATGCGTGAAGCGTTACGTAGTTCATTTGTACTTCTGTGAATTGAGATGTCGCGAGATATGTATGCGCCGTGTGTACCTCGCAGTCTTTTTGTCGCTGCAGCCTTTCGCCTCGATTTACTCGATAAAAAATTGAGCTTTCGGTCGCTGCTTTCGAATGAAAAAAAAAAAAAAAACGAAGGTTAAACAGCGCAAAATTGAAATCGTTATCCGGCGACGGATCGGCCGCTTCCTCGACCTCCTCGAGTCCTCATTTAAAACTTCATCTCGCACAGCCTCGGCGATTTCGAAAACCGTATCGTCAATCCTGCTTACGGGCCTCCCCTCTCTCCCTCCCCCCACGAGAGGCATCGACGATTTACAGCGGCTCCATAACGCCGCGGCGAACACGGTCGGGAGCTTCCCTCTCGACGGCTACCCTCGCGCGTGTAAATAGCCGCAATCTATAACGCAATAAGCCTCTCTCGCTCTCTCGGCGCAAAAAAACGAAAGTATAGCCCCGCGTACAGATCCACTTGCTTTGGGCGGGCAGAGAGAGTCAATGAGCAGCGGAGGCAGAGAGAGAGAAAGAGGTTGAGCTCTCACTTAGCGGCGACGGTGTCACGATCTCTCTCGGACGGCGGGCATTAGCATATCGCGGCCGCTCGTGTATGTGCAGGCCTGGGTCGTGCCCTCGGACCGGGTGTTGTACGTGTGTGAGGACTCACTCAGGGGCCCTGTTACCACCGAGTTCTAAAGTCGCGTGTTGCCCGAGCCGTCACGATCAGGATCCTATTTGCATAGCGCCCCGGAGAGATGAAGCTGCTACCGAGCAGCTCTCCGACTCCTTGTAGTCGAGCCTCTCATCTTCGTTCGTTCCTTCGTTCGTTCGTTCGTTCTTCTTCCTCTCGTTCGAGTCGTTGTGTGTCGACTGAGCTTCCTCGTCGCTGCGAGTCGTTATTCCTGCCCGGTGATAACGACGCAACGAGGAGGGAGGCTGAAAAATAAAAAGCTTTTCCGCTGGTTAAGTACGGCCGATCGATCGATTCCACCGGAGACGAGGAGAGCTCGGAGAAATGCTCTTAATAGTTGTGGAAATGGTAATAAGCGTCTGATTAAATACTTTTCCTTCATTTAGTCTTGTACATTAAAGAGAAAATTTATCATCGGTTCGTTCGACAAAAGCTTCCCAATCGAAGCCTTATATAGCTTTCCCGCTTCGCGAATCGCCCCCCCTCCCCCTGAATTTACGCAGCACCCCGACTAAATTTCCCTCCCGATTCGCATAGGTATCGAAAAAAAGCCGCCCCGCAAGACAGATAGAAAGAAAGTGGCGTTGGCGAATAATAGCGCCCGGCGCGGCGCGTGTGGGAAAGTCATCGGGCGGAAAAGCCCATGCTCGTAGTCGCGGAGAGACATAAAGACCCTGGCGAAGGTGCACGGTATTGGTTCCGAGAAAGGGCCCTTATCAGCCCGCGGATATGTTAATGGCGGCCGTGTTGCCTCCCCCCTCCCAAGATATATTGCACCCTGCACCGACGCACTGAGTTTAAACTCTCTCTCTCCTCTCTCTCTCTCTCTCTCTCGGAGGTCGCCCGAACGGCTATATCACACCCCCTCAATTAAAACTGTCCTTAAGCCCCTCCCCCACCCCCCCTTTTTTTAGGAGAGAGTACCTTATGGGGGCCTTATTTTTCCGCTACTCTTTGCATCGGGTGCCAACTTGCCGGCTGCGTATTTTAGGCGCTATCGCCGAGTATCTAAAGGCTACGATTGAGAGCTGGAAAGAGGGAGATTAGGGGGAGCGGGAAAAAAAAGGGTTAGTTTAAACGAATGAGATTTCGAGCGGGAATTCAGCTATTATTTGTAGGCGTGACGACAAACTCTGTATTAGATGTTTATCGAAGGTGGAAGTGCTGCCTATTTTTGGACGTTGGTGTAACTTTATCGTTAAAAGCTTTATCGAAAAGGAAATTAGTGGCTTTTTAATTTGGATCAAGGATAAAAGATAGCGAAAGTTTATCGAAACTATTTATAAAAATTAAAATGTTAAATATGCCAAAGAATTGTCGAGAGAGAAAAAAAATTTTTATTCTGTACAAGTCTCAATTAAACATTTTATCAAGAGAGCACCACATTATTACACATAAGAACGAACTCTGTCTCTTTGCGTTTTCGCGATAAATTCTCTTGCGTAAAACTATTACTAAGAAAATTACTTGCATTCAACGTAACGCTTCATTTATCAAAAAAATGATTCATACCTTTATACTTAAAACTAATTATGTTCTTGATTAAAAAGACATTTCTAAAGCCGATAAAAATTCTCAATTTCAATTTCTAGCTTAACGTCATCTTTGCGTTATCTAAAATATACAGTTTTAAACAAGAAAAAAAAACAGTCGACCGGCCCTTGTCGACTAATCGCGCGCCCAAACCGATCCCCGCAGCGGAGCCCAATCCCTATCGCTCCAACGGGTACAGCCCCGACTTGCGTGCCGCGGCAATTATAAGAATCTCGTTGCATAGGTGGCGAGCAGCTCCTTCGGCTAGGAGAGAAGACGCGCGCACGCGCTCTCATACAAGATCCCGCCGGGCCGATACAGCCGCGCACTCCAGAAGGAAGCTCTCTTTCTCTCTCTCTCTCTCGCAAGAAGAGAGTCGCACACGAGGATGCGCTCCGCTCGGCTCATCGTGACTCTATCTCGCCCTGGTATCTTCTCTTCTCGGGATTTCAGGACTCGCGGGCAATTAAAACGTCCTCTGCCCCCCCACCCCCGTCGATATTCCGGAGGATTTCGCCCGGCCCCGCGAATGTATATCCCCCATAGAGCACATCGAGAAGCGGCCCGAAAGTGTCCGCGTGACTTTTATCTCTTAATTAATACGAATGAAGCCCCGGCCTCCGTAGGAGGAAGTAACTCGTCTTCTTTTGTCCTTGCTGTGGCGCAGGCTCTCCGTCCGGGGAGAGAAAGAGAGAAGGAGCATTCGCTGTATCGAGCCGATGTTCGTCCGCTCTTTTTTACTCGAGTACCTCTCGGGCACTTGTCTGCCGGGAGGAATCTTTTGCCGAATTATTATAGATTTGGTGATCGCGCCGCGGCTGAGGAGGTTTTCGAATCAAGCTGGAATATTCCAGCTGAATTGGCTATTGGGAAAATTTTATTACGGATTTCGAAATGCTCTAATTTATTCTTAGAAAGTTTTCCTAGCGATTACAATGGTAATTTATTTGTCGCTTATCGATTGGGAAATTATCTTGTTTATCAGAGAGAATGTCAGGATGTTTCGTTATTGTACTTTAGTTAAAGATCGCTTTTCCACGGAAATGTTTATTAGCTCGTTGAGAAAAATTATGAAACTTCCGCTGTATTAATTTCCGATCAATTTTTGTATTAACGCGATGGCAACCTTGAAGATAAACTAATAAAAAGAGAAAATTTTCAAATCGAATTCGAAACTAGTTCATTGAAAAGAACATGACAAATTGTTTGATAAGCTGAAAATTCATTAAGATATCGAAATTGGAAAAAGGTGGATAAACAGCACTTCTCGTTCTTTCTAATTGCGATCTATTTAAAGTAAAATCATTTATTACACTCGAAACAAGTATAACGCCTAGGTTTCCGCGCGTCGAAAATTCGTGAATTTTTAGCCTACAGCGCGACAGCTGGCGACTCAAGCACAGGAATGATTAAAAGTCAAACGACAAACCACAAAACAAACGCTCGAAGTCATCATCGCCGAACCAACCATTAAAACTCACTTGCCCCATATCGATCATTGCCCGACAACGTGACTCAGAATCCCAAAACCCCGAGTCGAGGTCGAAAAAAATATCCGAAATTAGCAAGCGCACACGCATACCGTCGGCTCTCTCTCTCTCTCCTCCTATCTCCCGGAAAAGCCAGGGCGGCCCCGAAAGGAGGCGAGGGCGATCCGGCAAAAGCGGGCTAGATAGAGATAAAAAAAAAGGGGGGAAGAGCGGAGATAAGGAATCTAAGCCTGGTGCTCGAGCGCCGCGCGATACGGCGCGTCGGGGAGAGATACAGTCAGTCTCTCTCTCTCTCTCTCTCTCTCTCTACGACGCGCACGCACGGGAGGGGGGAGAGAGTGAGAGAGAACGAGCGAGGGGCTAGAGGAGGCTCACGCACCGCCGGGCCTCCATTAGGGACGCAGACGCTCCGAGCGACGCGCGCGTACAGTCGTCCTGGCGAGAGAGAGAGAGAGAAAGTTTCTTTTTTTTCGTCGTTTTGTCGTCGTTCGCGCTCGCGTGCTAAGTGTGCCGTGCTTCTTGCTGTTCCTCTTCGCGCGGGGCGCCTACCGCGTTACGCCGCGCCGCAAGAGGCTGGAGAGAGGAGAGAGAGAGAGGAATATGGTGCTGCTCGCGCGCAGGATTTCCGGTTTTAAATGTACGCATCGACGAGCTGAGTTTTGTTTACTACATCGCGGTTCTCCAATGGGTTTGTGTGGAATTTGGTTCTTCTTTTTTTTTTTTTTTTTTGTTTGGTGGTTTTGGGTTACCTGAGCACGGATTCACGGTTTTGGTGCGGTTTACGGCTCGTTCGGTTTAGTTTGTTTTCAGTTTCTTCTTTAGGAGAGTTTGAACTGGAAGTTGAGTGTCGCGGAATAGTAGTTTTTTCTTTTCCAAATTTTTAGTAATTGGTTTTGAAACAGTCGTTACTTGTTGAGAATCTTCTAAACTTGCATTTTATTAGTTTTGATAAAAGGTCTGAAAACATAAGCGTAGAAAGAAATTGTTTAGAAATATTGTTTTTCGAATTGTAATACTTGAACATATTTTTAACTAAAAAATATGACAATTTGAGAACAATATTACACTTATTTATTGATGTTGATAACACGAAAATGATCCTTATACGGTTGCCAATTAAATTCATTTTTCTACGCAGCGATAATATGAATTTTTTCAAACAACGCTTCAGCTTCATCTGAAATAAACCCCGAATCATCTTTTATCAGCGTCAAATCTGCCTCCTAACCAGCGAACAAAGTAAACCTCTCATCCAAACGTCCACTCGACGAACGAAAAAGTTCCTCCGAACCAGACAACACCCACCGTGACTATCGCCTCTTACAACCCAGACCGCCGGAATCCCGCTCTTTATCAAACTCGCGGGGAATTCTCATTAGTCAGATCCCAATCTCCAATTATTCATCGCCATATATACTTCCGATACATAATTCTCTCCGTCAGCTCTGCGCAATCAACAAACACGTAAACATCCATCCGTTTCTTTTTTCCAGGGGAGGATGAGGAGTGGAGCGATTCGGAGAAGACACCGTCCGTGAGCAGCGGCCTGGAGGGTTGCGGCTCGGCAGTCTCCAGTCCCTCCGGCCAGCTGGTGGACGAGGAGCTGGTCGCCCTGCCGCCTCCGCCGCGACTCAGCGCCGCGGGACTGCCGACGCCCGACGACGTCAGGCTCAGGCTCGGCGCCCTCAACGACGATGTGCGCAAGAGGCTCGCCGACGAGATCGAGGTCGGTATTATTGTGCGTTGCACGAGAGGAGTAGCTACCTGTTGGCGGCGCGCGCGCGCACAGCCGCTGCGCGGAGGTTATCGTCCACGTGTCCCGTGATGACGTATTTTAATTAGAAATCGCTTTGTTAGTTTTAATGCTTCTCGAGGAGCGATAAAAGCAATCGGGGGGACCGATGGCGATACCGCGGAAAATGACTAATTAAACGAGATTGCGTTACGGTTGCCGTTTAGTCTTTCTGCGTTTCGTGTCAGGCCTTAGTTTTATTTCGTGCTTTTTTTTTAACTTGGATTTCACTCGGCGCGTGGAGAGAGACACGTTGATTATGGTTTCGCTAAAGTTAAAACATTACATTCGCTTTAATTACGTAAATGACATCGGTCTGAATAAATGAAATGTCCTTTAAAGCGTTATTCTTTTGAAAAATATTTATCAACTCGAGGCACAGTCGTTTTTTTTGCAAAATTACTTTTCGATTAGCCACAATCAACGAGGAAAACTTGACGCGAGTCGAGATACCATAAAATATAAGAAAATCTAATCACGCGGTATATCACAACTTTTAACACGCTGACGCACACGTCATTCTGATTTAATTGACGTAAACGCTTGCATACAAGATATATTATACAGTTACGTGTTAAACCTAAAATCAAGCGCTGAAATTTTTAGTCTACCGTTACACAAAACTAGTTTCCGATAATCTGGATCCTGAATCACCAGGCTCCCATATCAATTTCCGATTAACTCTCAAGTCGTTCCATCGTATCTCAACCCGACGTTTAAATTTATCAATTTTAAAACTCCCGTCCCGCTTGCAGAACGTTCGAGCCCTGCGGAACCAGCACCACCACCAGCAGCATCATCATCATCATCACCAGCAGCGGCCCCCCTCCCGGCCGCCCTCCGTGCAGGACTCGTCGCCCAAGTCGCGCCCGGAGGCAGCCGACGAGGACTCGAACCTGGCGGTGCGCGAGGACGAGCGCAGCGCCTCCTCCTCCTCGTCGAGCAGCGGCAGCCTCCGCCGCGGCCAGGCCCTGCGCAGGGACTCGGAGGAGTCGTCGCGCACCAGGTGCCCCTCCGCCGGCGACGAGGTCGCCGAGCCGAAGCGGCCCCGCCTGGAGGAGGAGGCGGCGGCGGCGGCGACCGTCGCCGCGCCCCGACTGAGACTCAATGCTAGTCTGGCGACGGACCCGGCGCTCCGACCCCAAGCCGTCGCCGCTCTTACTATTAAACCCGAGAACGCCGCCTCGCCGCCCAATCCCACGCCGCCCCTCGCCGCCGGTCTTCAGAACGGTGAGTTTGGAGAGATAAATTATTTTTATTCTTTTTTAATCTGTTCATCTTTTCAAATTTTTCTGACATATTTTCTCTAATCTTTTATCTACCGTCGAGACTTCTTTGAAATCTCAAAAATCTAGACCTCTTTAAATTTCGATAAGATCTTTGCTACTTGGCAATCTTTTTATCTATCTTAATAAATCATTGTAACGATTGATCTATACTACAAAACGTAAAACTCTTTTTTATTTATAATACTCCACGTAACAACGTCATTTAATTCGCCATCTAACCCGCAGCGATAGCAACGGGCCACCTCTTCGTGCTGCCCAACGACGCGAAGGACAGCCTGACGGTGGAGGCGGCGGCGGCGGCGGCTGCAGCGGCCGCGGCCGCCGCGGGACGGCCCACGCCTCTGATCTGCCCGCCGTGCGGCATCCGCTTCAGCTCGGCGAGCACGCTGGACGCCCACCAGAAGTACTACTGCTCGCACCGGCCGCGCCTCGAGACCGACGCCGAGAACAACGACGAGGACGACGACAAGGGCGCGCCGTCGGCCGGCTCGGCCGGCTCCGCGGTCAAGTTCGAGGCGCGCAAGGCCTACGCCTGCCCGCACTGCTCCTACAGCGCGGACAAGAAGGTCTCGCTCAACCGACACATGCGCATGCACGCCGCCTCGCCGGTCCAGCCGGTGCCGCCCGCCCCCGCCATGCAGCCCATCAACGCCGCCCCCGCGGCCGGACACAACGCCGTAGTCGCCGCCAACGGGAGCATCAACGACGAGCCCGAGAAGTACTGTCGGAACTGCGATATCAGGTTGGTCCTTCTTAACGTTATTCACATGCGGGTTATTTAAGAGTTCCAGTATTTCATTTTGCCTGATTTAATAACCAACAGTTCAACTTCAACATCTCTTCAGCAAATGTTTATAGTTAAATACGTTGAAGAGTTCATGGTCAAGCCGTTCTAATAACAATAGTAATGAATTACGTTATCCTTCACCATCTGCTGACCATATCAAACGCTGAAAGCTAAAAACTCAGCGAGTTCTCTCCCAAAATAATGTGTAATCTTTCTTCGGCAGGTTCAGCTCGCTAAAAACGTACCGGGCGCACAAGACGCACTACTGCAGCACGAGGCACGTGGTGAAGGACACCCCGACGGCGTCGACGCCGTCGGCGAGCACGGCCACCTCGTCCCTGAAAGGATCCCCGCCGACGAGCGCGAGTCCCGGCGACTCGCCGCCGCCGCAGCCCTGCCTGGCCCTGCCGACCAACCCGATCATCATCGTGCCGTACTCGCTGGTGCGAGGCGCCTCGGTCCTCGCGGCCCCGGGCCTGCCCGCCCCCGACACCCCCTGCTTCCTCATGCCCAACGGCACCCTTCAGCCCATGACCCGCGGGCCCACCACCACCACCAACACCCCCACGACGATCGTCTCGACCATCTCGGGGATGGAGTCGCCGGCGCCGACGCCCGTCGTCGCCCCCAGCGTCCTCAGGGCGGCCAACAAGCCCGCCACCCCCGTGGCGATCGGCCCGGCGCCCCCCAACTCGCCGAACTCGGCCGCCTCCGCGCCCCTGGATCTTAGCGTCAGGAGGTCACCGGTAAGCGCGTCGGGCATTAAACTTGGCTCTCGCGGAGAATCTTCGGAAGCGTCTGTTGCTTTCTTTTATACGTTGTAGATAAATTTTAGAAATTTAAAACCTACTCTTCTGATGGCAGTTTTTTTTTAAATTTTGCCCAGTACATTCATTGTTATACAGTTGAAAAAATCAATCTTTTTCAAAAAGTAATTTAATAAGAGATTAATTAAAAATTTGTAAGTTTTGCTTGAATGTGGAGAAGCAAAAACAATTATTTTTACATTGTCAATAAGAGCTCCTGAACATCTTCTAAGAAGTAGATTAATGATTTATTTTCTTTCTAATTCAAAATATCTTACAACGTCACGCAGCTCACTTCTATAACCCATAAATTCTCACCGTCATCACCCCAATAATCCAGCTGTCTCTATAAAAAGTCTGTTAATCACAACTGCTTCATGTTCCCCAGGACCACGAGAAGGAGAACCGAGTCTCGCCGCTGCCGTCGTCGCTGCCGCCGCCGGGCAGCCCCCGTTCCCGCGGCAGCGTAAGTCCGCGCGCCAGGTCCATGTCGGCGGCGCAGGCGCCCGACCGGATTCCGCCCACGCCGCCCACCGAGCTGGCGCTTAGACTCGCGGAACTGCCGCCGCCGCCCGTTCCCGGCGTACTCGTCAAACAAGGCGTTTCCAGGTATATACCGGTTGCCCACCTTTTTTTTTGTCTATTTCTTTCGACCGACGCTCGGAGAAAGCTACTGAAACTTTTCCTTTCTTTCAAGTTTTTTTTTTTTTGATTCGATAAATCACGAGCTCGCAATTTAATCAACAGATGCAAGGAGTGCAACATTGTGTTCTGCCGTCACGAGAACTTCGTCGCCCATAAAAAGCACTACTGTCAAGCGCGCGAGAGCAGCGTGACGAGTCCACCGCCGCCGGATACGCCCTCGCCGCCCCTCGTCCAGTTGATTTGTGTCGCCTGCGGTATCAGGTTCGCCTCGATGGACAACCTCGTCGCCCATCAATCCTACTACTGTCCCAAGAGAACCGAGCCTCCGGATCATTCTTCGCGCTGCCCCAAATGCAAGGTTCGTCCTCGACGTTGCGATTTTAATCGCGAAAGTCGCAAACGCTTCCTGCCAATATGCCTGCACGCCGAGCCGGTACGAGTGAAATTCAGCAACTGATAAATCTGTTAATAGGCGCCCATCGACGCAGCCACGCCGCACACCTGCGCCGTCGGACAGACCGGCGGCTGGAGATGTCCGGTTTGCGGAGCAGTCAGTCCCACTGCCGGCGCAGCTCAGCGACATATGGACTCCCATCAAGGTGTCAAGGCTTTTCGATGTACGATCTGTCGGTATAAAGGTAACACCCTCCGAGGGATGAGAACACACATCAGGATGCACTTCGAGAAGCGCGGGGCCGATCTTCAGGTTCATATTTATCGATTATTGTGACTTGAAGATCATTTTTTAGATTGCTAAGTACCTGCGATTACTTTAAATGTGTATGCAGTACGTGGCATCGTTTCGTAATTTCGATAATTTCGATTTTGTTTTAAAGGACAAATACCCCGATTTCTTTAGTATTACATAATTTATCGAGTGAATTAATTAAAAATAGACAAATACAAAGGAATCGCAAGTTTAGCATTTTAAAAAATGAGTGTTCAAGTTACAAAATTGATTCATCAAAACATAAATCATCCAACATATATCTTAAAAAACCTATTTCTAAATTCACTCGTCAATATTTCAGGAGGAGAATTACATAACGTGTCTATTGGAGGACGACGTAACTGCCCCGACCCCAGAACCAGCACCGGCGACTACTCCCGAAGAAATCCCGTCGGACCCGCAGCAGCAGCAGCAGCAGCAGCAGATCAACGGCAAAACCGATACCATCGTGCGCAAGAGTCCGCAACCTCCGCGGCCGGTTACAACGTCGCCGGCGGCTTCCCCCGCACCTACAGTTCCGTCGCCGACCAATTCCGGCAAAGTGAAACAGGAGCGCGAGGACACCCCACCCCCGCCACCGCCGGAGGAGAGCCTCGACGAATCGAAACCCGGGCCACGCTACTGTCGGTCCTGCGACATCAGCTTCAACTACCTGAGCACCTTCATAGCTCACAAGAAGTACTACTGCTCGAGTCACGCTGGCGAGGCCAGCAACAACAATAACAATAATAACAACAACAACGCAGCGGCCGCTTCTCCGGCACCGATGACCAGCGGAAGGACCGAGGCGTCCGTACTATAAGGCGTGTGTAGTAGCTCTCTTTGTATCGACTGCGAGGAGTGTCTGTGATTGATCGGACGATCGATCGCTATACGGTCCGGAGGAATTCTCTTCTCTTTCGCTTCTTTTTTTTTTTTGTTTTTGTATCTTACCTTCTCTTCTTCTGCCGTTGTGGATTTCGATTTTTCAAAGGCGGCCAAAAAAGTGAATAATAAATAAATCTAGGACGCTCGTATTTGTTTATTTTAAAAAATTTAGGTTTAACAAAATTAAGTTTATAAATTTTAAATTGTTCGTTGTTGCTGTCTATCTTTGAATTCTTAGCTAATTTTTTATAGGAATTAGTTTGTAATCAGAATTTTGAATCCATGACGGTATTCTATTCTCTTTTTCGTACAAGTATTTGTATATGAATTATCAGAGGGACTAAATGTTAATAATCTTTATATTTTGCTATTATCCTGTGTTGATGTATAGTTTTTAAATTTTATAAATATCCTTATTAATTTTATAAAAAGTGATACGATTTTAATAATTATAGATCTAAAAGCGCGCTTTTGCAAATGCATTTAATAATATTTTCCCTTTATTTACGAAGTACAATACTATTTAGTCATAACAGTCCTTCTAATAAGTCTCTTTGCACGGCAGTAAATGTTGAAGATTAAAGACTTTTACTCCACTTTTTGTCACAATAAAGAATGTCTTTCTTAAAGGTCCGTAGATCTCATTTTCTTCAA
Source organism: Ormyrus labotus (assembly GCA_035582975.1). Classification (NCBI taxonomy): domain Eukaryota; kingdom Metazoa; phylum Arthropoda; class Insecta; order Hymenoptera; family Ormyridae; genus Ormyrus; species Ormyrus labotus. The sequence goes on from JAWWEO010000036.1 coordinate 3,256,989, forward strand.
TCTTTTCTTTAACTGTACAAGTTCTTCTTTTTTAAAGTCTCGATTATCAAAATCTGAGCAAAGCGTTGATCCGAACAGCGCAATAGGACTGTTACTTGTTGCCAGTTTATGTATACATTTAAAGAATATTATAGATATTGTGTGATTTTTCCGTTAATCCAAGGAATCGTTCGTACATGTAAGATTCAAATTACCAACAAAGCAGTGTACATACGGCATTATGTTTTTCAAATGACGTGCAAAACGTTAGACGTTCGCACGTTAGCCAAGGGAAAACCTATTAGGATTATATAGTACTGTTATGTCAAACTGTACATATAACTGACTAGTAAGAGAGAAAGTGGTAGAGTGAAAGAGTGCGAAAAAGCGAGAGAGCAAATGAAGGCAAAAATATGGATGGATGTATATGATCTCTAATTCAAAAGGATTAGTCGAGGATATAAAAAAGATTTTTCTTAAGTTATCGTAAAATTACAAAAAAATATGTTAGTATAAAAAAATCTTTTGTAAATAGTAAGTTTTTTACATCTTTGGATTGTTCAGAACATCCGCATGTATGTATAAATTAGTAGTTATTAAAAGAAAAAATATAATTTTTTAAAAAAAATTTTATTTTAGTATACGTTTGGGAATTCTATCCTCGATTGATCTAAACGAGTCTCGTATTACTTTTAAAAATGAGGATCTTGAACTCCTATCAAAAATAGAAACACAATAAGGGTGTGCAATCTCATGACTCTTTAATAATCTCGTAGCATAATAAATATACCTTAGACTCAAAGGAAACTGATACAAGACGAATGTAAAATGTTGTACAGTAGAGGAGTAGAGTATTAAAAATCGTAGGGAAAAAACCGATTCTGAATGATACCAATCTCAGTTTGTGAATCTGTTAAGTTATGTTGCAATATAACATTTAATATATTATTATGTAATACCGAGTAATTACGCGCCCCTCAATAATAAAACTGCGCTCATACTCTCTTCAGCACTGGGAAAGCGATTCTTTTCATTCATTGCACTCGTTGCATCAGTCTACGAGAAGTCTCAGATCGATTCTAATTAAATATCGATAGTTTCTTGTTAATCTACTTTTTTATTAGAAACTAAATTAAAAACTTTCAAGACTCGAGTGGGATTTTTCGCGGACTAAATATATACAAAAAAGTTTTGTTCTTAAATAAATTATTTGTTGAGTATGTTGAGGAATCGCGAGTACCATCATGCGGAGAGACAAAAATGTAAAAATTAGATATTAAGGCCAGTGTTATATGTATACGCAGTGTACTACTCATATCATATGATGAAAAAAAAATCATGGAAGTTCATAAATTTCTTCGCGCGAACATTTTACAGTGACACTATTTCTCATACGGCGTGGGTGTTCAAAATACGTTTGAGCGAGAAGACGAAATAAAGAGGGAAGAGTGACGAAGAAGAATAATAAAAGTAAAGAAAACGTGCGCCAGTATCGATCCATTGTGATATCAATTAATTATTGTATGAACGAAAGAATCTAGCATAGCATTCTGCCGTGAACTTTTACACAACGTATGGATTAATCGCTAATGGAGATTGTACTCTGGATAGGTGTAAAGAAGCATGTGGAATTTGATATTATTTTATTAAAAATCTCGAGTTATCGTTTACTAAAGAAAATGAGCAGAGTACGTCCATCTTACGAAATTCAATAATTACGCTGTTATAAAAAGCATTTCTCGATTTTGGCATGTGTGATGTTAATCCCTTATAACAACCTACCCTATTTCTCTCTCCGTCAAAGTCTCAACATTTTAGACTTACGTTTATTGTTTTTATTTTGATAGATGAATTTTACACAAGATTATATAAATATGTAATAAATATATAAACATATGAATAAAATGCTGCAACATTTAATTGAATTTTCTTTTGTTCTTAATTTTCATAATCTTAATTATGTTATCTTTACAATTAAATAATGTTTATTTAAAGAAGAAAGATGCATCCAATAATGGTGTGTCCAACTCATCATCTGATGACTCATATTCGTAATCATTAAACTTCCTTTGAAGACCATCATGATAAGGACAATCGCAGTCGCTGTCACTGTCGCTATCACTATCATCAGATTCACTTTCAATGTAATCTTTGTTTTCAGTGAACATAATCGAATTGTCTATTGGGTTTTTTTTTACAATGAAACATTTTATAACTTTTTCTTTTTGTTTTTTTTTTAAAGTTTTTGAATTGCTACCATAATTTTCTTCATATATCATTCTGATAATATCATCCTGCTGAAATATATTCAAATCTCTTTATATTAAAAATCAATAACAATGTTTTTCAAATATTAAATTTCATTTTTAAAATTCTTTAAAAAACTAATTTTTTAGGTAACTAATTATATACATTTAAATTAATATTTTTATTAAAAAACTGTTATTTCTTAATTAGAATGGTAATAAAATACCAATTACGGGTTATGAATAGAAATATTAAAATTTAAAATCTTAAAATAAGGTTTTTGAAAAATTCAGCAACAATCAAATTCCATTATATAACAATTGCTTTATTATTATTTAATTTTTTAAGTACTCTTCATACGTAAATAATAAATTTAAGAAACGTAAATACTTTTTTAAATGTAATACCTTTTCATTTTCCGAATGATCAATATCTACATCCATACTTGAATTACAAATTTCACTTTCTTTTTTTGAAGAGATATGCGGCTCTGTATCTGTGCTCAAAGATCGATAATTCTGAACAAAATCGTTACGTTTCTCTTTTAACTTTTCTTTTGCTTGTTTTCGAACGGATTCAATTAAATAAGTAGAATCATGTTTTTTACAATGGTATTTATACTTTTTTTTTAAGTGTAAAGCAGTCAGAAGTTTATTACGTTTTTTTGCACTCTTTTCGTCCTAAATATGGAAAGAAAAATGTAAAAATTTTAATTCTATATTACAAAAAAGTATTATTTTATTTTACATTCGCTTACAAGTTTTTTTTCATCAGCCAAAGTTCCTAAAACTATTTCTTCCAATTTCATTCGTTTACGGGCATTATGTCCTTCTACAATTACTTCCTCTTCACGTTTGCGTTTTACCGAATCAGTGCTCTTTATTAAATCCATTATTACTTTTTTGATCGAACTACAAAACGGTTAATGCAGAGACAATAACTTTGCTACAATTTGGATATCGAATAACTATTTATATTGTACCCATGCGATGACTGAATTGCACGTTCTATTAATTAGTTCCAATATCTACTCAAAAATGAAAGCTTCTCAAATCCTGATAAAATATAATTAATCTTCCCTTCTACACATACCCGTGAGAATAAGAAAAGGAAATTTTAAATTCAAATAAAAACTCACTACTGCCATCTGCCTGATATTTGTAACCAATTGCGGCCTTGAATCCCTTGAATCCTTAGCTCTTAGCTAGCCAATCCGAAGTCGACTGCCGGTGCCAAACTGCCAAAGCGCCGTAGCCCTGTGGCCAATGGATTAACCAAAAAGAAGATTCTGTTTTAGCCCGCGCTGCATGTCTATAGGTATAAAACAAATGCACCAGCACGACGTACTACAGTAAACGCACAGTATTCGTATATAGTCAACAGTAACAAAGAAGTATGTAAAATTGTAAACAAAAAGTTAATGTAAGTAAGAAAAACGTTGAAACAGTGCACAGTGCCCAGTTTTTTTTTAACAATGGCAGCAATTTTACGAGTAAAAAGAAAGAAAGAAGAAGAACCATTAGATGCACTTTTAATTGCGTGCAAACGACCAAAAGTGGAATGTGATGAAACAAGTTCAACTCCACTAACTGCAGTTGTCAAATTCGCAGGAACTGTTGAAAAACATGTAAAAAATAAATCCTATCAGTTCTTTTACTTTAACAAAATTTAAGCACTGTTCTAAATTTATATTAAATTTTTAGGAAGACTGTTTGGTAAAACATATAACTAAATTACTGAGCAAGGATGAGCTGAAAGAAAATTATAAACAACACATTGTTGATATTACAAAAAAAGCACGAGAAGATGCAAAGGAACATTCCAATGCAAATCGTTACAAAATTGTAAATAGCATGCGTTCGTTAGATACCTCTCAAATAAAAGATCTCGAAGAAGATATTATCAACGTTGTGGATATAGAAGACACTAAAGCTACTTCAGAAAAAAAGGTATGTAAGAAAAATATTCATTCAATTATAAATTAATAGATTTTTTTCCTATAACTTATTTTAAATTATTTTTCAGAATGATGATGGATATGTCTATGATTTATATTATACACCAACTAAAGAAGTAATCGAGATAAAAAACTTGTTGTCTGTTTTACCTGTCCCAGAAGATTTAGTTTTTGAAAACTACGATGATGATAAAGATGCTAGGTATGATAATGAATCAGAAGATTCTAATTCAGAATCAAATTGGAAAAACGACTACCCAGATTCTGATCATTCAGATGATGAAACTTTAATCAAGAATGCAATGAAAAATTTAAATGTTGAAGATGATTTATCAAGTGATAGTGATAATTTTGTTTATGGACTTGAGGAAGATGATGTTGAAAAGCATGGTTACAAGTATGCACAATATAAAGCAAGAATGCTAAAAGAAAAGGAAAAATTTGAAGATACAGGTGTTATTGATTCAGAAGAGAGTTATGAAAGCAATGAATGTAATGAGACTGAAGAAGATGCTGAAAGTGAGAATGATACAGAGGGATTTGATGGATATTATAACGATAAGGATTAAGATTGCAATTTTTTAGTGTAAAGTTTGTATTATGTAAAATTGTAAATATTTAATTTAATAAATTTAATTTTTTAAAAGTCATATGAAAGATACATTTCATTTTTGTAATCTGGATATACATAATTACATACACATATATTTACAAGTATTTTTAATCATTAGCGATCAGTTTCTAATTACGTTGATTAAGAGATCACGTTTCATAGTAGAGTATACATTTATTTTAAATATGTCCTTTAAACCTATACGTAGAATCTTCCATTAATGTGATATAATCTTTAACATCTTTTATATATCTGCTTAAAAATTTATAATCCCTTTTTATATTAACTATTAATTGCTTAATATCGTTTTTTCTGAAATAAAACAAAATCTCCTTATTTATATATCTTTTATACAAAAATAAAACATCTTAAAAACTTACCTAATATCACCCAAAACGCATATTACATCAATGTCATCTGGGCCAATATTATTAAAAACTTTAAGAACTAGAGATACTTTTAAAATTATATTTGTTTTCCTAGATGCCACCATGAAGGATATTCTAAAATGAGAAAATTTCTTTTGCTTAAATTTATTTTTAAAACCTATAAACGGGTATAATATAACGGGTATATAATAGAATACCTTTCATGATCTACATTCATTAAATTTAAAGCGCTTAATCGCTCCAAATCAAATTTGAATTTCATTGCAAAGAGAACTTCACTCGATATATAATCTAACAATGGTAAAATATCTTCATACATTTTATATTTTTCTAACAATTCACTGGGTTTTATCTTTTCTAACAATAAATTATGAACAATTTTTAATAAAGTATTTTTTGAATCAGCTGAAAGAAAAATAAAAAAAATTAATGTTTTTTTTTATTTTCAAGATAATTCATTTATATACTTACAACGAAGAAGAGATTTGATTTCTATGTTTTCAATATCTTTAATACAAGCTTTCTCAAATTCGTTTAATCTTATAATAACAACAAATGATTTTGTTATAAAATCAATAGCAACGGTTTTTGGAGTAATCGTTCGAATTTGCCAGATACACTCATCACTAAAAAATTTGTCATTTAGTAATAAGAAAAATATATTTAAGAATAAAGTATGATTTTAAATGTAAACTGACCTTTTTTCATGTTTTCTTAAATCTTCTGTTAATGATTCAAAAGGTGTAAGAGGTTCTTCTACTGGTTCTTCAATTGGTTTTTTTATTATTACTTCGACTTCACGTTCTGGTTTTGCAATTTTTTTCATTTTAGTTTTCTTTGTTGCTTCCTTACACTTTGCATTATTCTTTATTTCAGACAAAGTGTTATCTTTTTCGTATTTTTCTGTTTTTCTTGAAATTTGCTTACAATCTGGTGAACGATTTACATTTACATTTTCTTTTTTTTCAGGTGACAAAATAATTGGATCATGTTTGCTTAAATTATTTGATGAATTTAGATCATTACTTTTAAGAACACTTTCATTTGTATTTTCATGCATACTATTTGAATATAAAAATGATGGAGGTTCAATTTCATCAAGTTCATTAGGAAACTTTTCTTGTAATAAATTTGATATTAAACTAGATTCTTTACTTTCTACGCTGGAAATGTTTATTGCATGTTCTCTCAGTTCTGTGTCACTTCTCATCGCATTTTGTTCTTGGTTGCTAGTTAATTTGGACTCCACTAAAGTTATTTTATCTGTACTTCTGCTTACAACATATGTTTTATTTGTTTCAACTTGATTTTCTATATTTGAATTAGCAGTCACAACAAATGTTTTGTAGGGATTTATTTGACTCTCTAGCTTTGAATTAGTATTTAAAACAAACGTTTTATTTGATTCAGGTTGACATTCTATTTTCGAATCAGTAGTCACGACAAATGTTTTGTTTTTTTCAACTTGACCTATTTTTGAATCAGCATTCAAAACATAAGTTTTATTTATCAAAGATCTATTAGAAATTTTTATTACATTCTCTTCATTTATTACTGCTGGACACTGTGTTTCAGTTTTACATCCAGAAGTTGCTAATAATATATCAGTATTATCAGAAGGAAGTTTAATTAATCGGTTTTCATTATTTTCTTTGTTACAAAGTTTCACTAAAGTATGTGCAGATCCAACCGTATTGGAAGCAGTATTATTATTTCGATTTATAAATTCTTCTGTTTCTCTAAAATCAAACTTTTTCTTTGGAATTGGCAGTTTAGAAGAAACAGGAGCCACCTCCATTGAATCGTGATAAATTTGAATTTTACTACTAGGCCACTTACTGTGGTCCAAATCAGTTTGAGCAGCTGCGTCCTTTTCTATATCAATAGACATTCTTGTTGTAGTACATGAATTGCTTACTTTATGATTAGAGTGCCCAAAACTTTGATGTACCGTAATACTTTCATTTACAGTATACCCCTGTACTGTAGAAACGTTAACACTAACATGTAAGTTATTAATTTTATCTCTGGATTGACTTAAATTTTGTAAATTTCCGGTATTACTTAATAAATTTGAATGCAAACTTTTAGATGGATTATAATAAGAATGTTGATTTTCTGGTTGTTTTAAATTAAATTCAGCAGTTTTTTCAGTCTCCATTGCAGTTAAAGGTGTTGCATTTGATTTGCATAAAACATCTGTCTGAAGAGACAAGTCATTATTAACTTCAAAAACAGAAAATTTATTTGTAGAATGCTTATGGATTTCTGAGACTTCCATAGGTACAGGTATTCGGTCTTCTTTCTCTTGCGGTTGATTTAAATTTTCTTGAGTATTCATACTAGGAATTGCTCCAAATATATTTCTTTTCTTAATGTTTTCGTCACTATTTTTTGAATCTTTTCCAATTTCTTTTTCAGACATGCGGTTATTTTTATGTGTAGAATCAGATTGTTGGAAAAGATTATTTTTCTCTAATGAAGCCCTCAAAACATTTATATCGTTACAAGAAGAATTAAAATTATTTGGTGTATGCATGCTTTCATTTTTACTATATTTTTGACTTGGTAAATTCACAGATGCACATAAAGTATTTAACTCATCAGATGTTAATCTATGAATTGTTTCCTCTCTAAAGCTAATTCTTTCACTATTATCATCATTGCCTCTGTCATAATTGGAAACGTGCCCCGTTCTTTGTATATCATCTATCTTTTTTGATGAAATATTTTGATTGTTATAATGATTTAGCTTATTTAAATCATGTTTTGAATTCATTGAAATTGGTAACATTCTAGAAAGCTCTACATCCTGAAGATTTCTTTTTGGTTCATAATAAGAATCAAAATCTCTAGGTCTTTTTCTTGAAATTTCAGTCTTTTGAAGATCATTGTCATTTTTATGTTGAGTTGTTAAATCTCTTACAGTAGTCTTAGATATAGGCAATTCAGTTGTCATTTCCATAAAATCATTGTTGTTTTTCGATTGTCTATTATCTACATTTTTGTTTAGAGAATTACTGTTACTATTTCTTGCTGGAAGCATATTTGACATATTTATTGTGAGTTCTTTTGAAGAATTAGGAAACATTTCGGTGGCTTTATTTTCTGATGCCTTTTCTAATTGCATATTAGGTGAACGATAATTTTTATAAGTTGCAATCATCTCAGTCATATCCATTGATTTATCTATGAAAACTTTTGTTTTTTCTTGAATATTATTTTGCTTATATTGGTTACCAGCTTCTGTCATTTCCATTGATTGATTAGCAAAAATATTTGTTTTTTCGTCTTTTGTTATACTTAATGCATTTGGTTGTTGAATTTTCATATATAGAGGAACAGCCTCTGTCATTTCCATTGATTGATTAGCAAAACTATTTGTTTTTTCGCCTATTGTTTTGCTTAATGCATTTTGTTGTTGAATTTTCATATGCCGAGGAACAGCTTCTGTCATTTCCATAGATTGATTAGCAAAAATATTTGTTTTTTCGCCTACAGTTTTGCTTAATACAGTTGGCTGTTGAATTTTCATATGCAGTGGAACAGCTTCTGTCATTTCCATAGATTGATTAG
>JAWWEO010000036.1:3266427-3300210 GCA_035582975.1 Ormyrus labotus
TTTTTTTTTTTAAAATAAAAAAATAAATTTTTTTGGGGGGGCCGCCCCCCCCCCCCCCCCCCCCATCACCCCGCGCGTAATCCCGTCGGGCTTAGGAGCCTCACTGCACGCGCTGCGCTTTTATTCATGGGGCCCGAGCCGTGAATTCGATGATGTTTGCCGAGGCGGATATTAACCGTATCCCGCCGGCGGCTTCTGGATATTATGATCGTCCTTCAGGCACAATTAGTAATCCCCGGCACGCGACCGGGCCACGTGCCGGGCCGAGGCCGCCCGCAAAACGATCGCTTCTCTCCGCGCGCCCGCCTACTACTTTCGCGACGGGGATATATTTATAAGGTCGACACCCGCGCCCTTACAACTTCATCGCTTTTCGCCGAGGTCGGACGGTTTTAGGTGCGCTTTTGACGAGATTCACACGGGACGGGACGACGGTTTTAATGGCCGACGTACCGCCGCGACGGACGGACGGGCGGTGTAGGTGGTTTTGTAGCCGAGATCGACGCCTGATGGATTGGGTTTTAAACTTTCCCAGGAATTTCGGATGATTTCGAGGGTGTAATGACGGCCGTGCATGTAGCTTAGGAATGATTTATTTGGGAGACTGAATTATTTGGGTTTATTGATATATACGCGGGTATTTATTAGACTTATTGTTAATGAGCTGTTTATTTGTTTCTAAAATGATCTACGGTCACTGTTTTAGTAATAATAAATTATAAATTATTTAAAATTATATTAATCTTTAATTCAGATTGAAATATAATAGTTAAAATTTTTAGTAAGAAATTGTAACGTCGGTGTTTAAAAACCATCTATGTTTGTTGCATTAATATTTATAAATATTATAATAGTTAACTGAATTTTTAGCAAAGTAACTTACATAATTTTAAAATTTAAAAGCAACATTTAAAATAAATTTATCATTGTTTTTATTCAATTATATTTCATTATTTCAAAACAATTTTTTGTGATTCTACATGTAAATTCCGAATCAACACAAAATTTTTCTAATTTCTTTAATTATAAACGAAATAATTATTCAATATGCCTCTATTAAAAATTTAAAAAATTTCTCTTTAAATTTGACAATTTGAAAACGTACATGGTATTCCTTCGCGGACCGAACAAAGGATCTAAAATAAAATTCCCCACCCGCCGCATTCCCTCGGACGCCCCACGGAATCGAGAAATAGATTTCTCATCTAAATCAACATCCAGCCGTCGGGTAAACATATGCCAGTCGGCCGCAAAGCCGTGCGACGAATTTTCTCACCGTCGTTTCCGGCGCAGAGCATCATTTCCACGGGGGCGAGGGACGTAGGCACGGAGTTTGTAATTTTTGCGAAAGGCGTATTTGCAAAGTCGCTTTCCCAGGATGTGCCTGCGAGTGCACACACGCGGAGAGGGTGAGGGGGTGGGGGGGGGTCCACCGGCACGTGACCTCTGTCAATATGATAAGCCCGGCATCGCTCTCTCCTGACTTGCCCGCCCCCGAAGCTCTATATATATATATCTCTCTCTCTGTCCGTCCCGTTTACGCGCTCCATTCAACTGCGCCGTGGATTACTCGCCCGGTCCTCTTGTTCTCTCCGGGCCTATTTCGCCCCCCCCCCCCGCGGCGGTGGCGGCGGAGAGACGCGGCAAAATTGAGCCTGCATCTCTCTGCGCGCTGCACACACACGCACACAACCGCCCCGGGCGAGGACAGGCTTCTGTAAATATTCGCCGATATATTGTTCCCCGACGACTTGAGGATACATACTCGGCTGCATGGGAAAAGCGCTCGAGCGGTTTTCCGATTTTTTCGCGCACACGCCAGAGGAAGCTGTATGGAGGCTGTGCTGCTGCAGCCGAGAGATTATTTTTCTTTGCGGCGCTGGACATTTTATTGCAAGGTTTTGGGGAACAATTTTTTTTAACGGGCTTCGTTTTTCGGGTTTAACTTTTAACTTTCGTGGTTTTTCGCGATAGATTTTGTTGTTGAATTCGAATAAAGAATTTCGTCTGATTTGCTTTTAAAAATTCATGCTTTTTTATTTTATTAAATTAACTTATAATTACAGGATATACTATGCATTTAAGATGCAGAATCGGATAGGCTTCCCTTATAACTTCAGAAACGTGTGGGAAATGTATCGCGGCAAGTGAAACGGAAAAGGAAGCTGAATGGAACTGGCAGCATATGTCTATTAAGTATTAGGGGAGTGCGAAACTAACTGATAGTCGGGAGTAACTTATGAAGACTGGATTGATCGATTAAACGTATTAACGTATACGCCACATGCGGTTAAATGAAAATCAGAAAACTTTTCTTCTTTTCCGGATATTTATTTGTAAAAAATTTGTTTTTTTTTTCTTTAGAAGCTGGTGTCTCCAATGATCAACTCGAAGCAATCTTTTTTTGAAAACTTTATGTTGCTTATACTTTTCGATACTTTCGGTTAGTAACTTCATCATTTCAAAAAAGATTAAAAGATTTTTAAACCGCAAGCTGCAAAAATTCCTTGTCCTGTTTAAAATTAATTTGACTTAAACATCAACGATCTATCACATACTACACCCCGGGGTCATTATTAAAACGTACCCGATCTCCCTCGCTACAAGTGCTTCTCGACAGTCAACAACTCTCCCATCACCCGCGCACACCTACCCTGAGAACTCTCACCTCCGATCGCATCCAAGCATCTCCGCATTAAAAAAAAAAAAAAGAGAACCGATCTCCGCCCGTGCAATCACACAGTCGATTTCACATCTGGTGCGACGTCCCGCGGCGCGGTGGCGCAGTCCGCACGCTCGGCTCGCGTGTCGCGTCCCGGGCTCATCTCTCTCTCGGCGATGAGATATCGGGCGGCGCGCGCCGCCACGTGGCCCTGGCTAAGCACGCGGAAAATCGGGCTTTCAAAGGCGGCGCCGCCGCCGATATCGCGATCTGCTGACGCTCACCTTTGCCCAAAGCGAGCGCTCGACTGTATAAACGCGAGGCTCCTCCGGAGGGCTGCTTCGGGGATGTATATACGTTTGAACTCGCGACGCCGCCGCCCGGGTGGTGCTTTGATTTCGATCGCTGCGAGCAGAGGCTGCGATGTATTCTCAGGGGGGGAAGGATGTTTTTCAGGTGCCGGGGGGACGGGCTGGTTATATATACGTCCTAATAAAGCGGGAGAAGTTGATTTTTGACGATTTACTAGGGGATTAGCCGAGCTATTAGATGTGTAGATTTCGATTATGAATTGTGCTATATTAAAAATGCTTTAGAAACGGTGTATGGAATTCTTTTTTCGGATCTGTTTTCCGGCCGCGAAATGCTGAATTCCCGCGCGTTTCGAGGAATTCGACACCTTTGCACGTGCGGAACGGGTACTTGAAAATTCTGTTCCTGTACATCGTTTTAAAAATACCAGGTTCGACACGTGCACGCGGAAAGCTATTCGGAAAGCGCGCCTTGTTGCTTAATTAATGTATACTGCTAGTTGAAAATTGTAAAAGGTTTCACTTTTATGAGTATTTGTAATTTATCTCTGAACACTGAAAATTTAAGCGAAATTTGAAAGTTTCCGAAATAGTGCTTCGCAAAATAAACTTATTATAAAGCAAAGATAATAATTGACCTTGTATAATTTAACATTTGAAATGATCACAAAATTGATCAATTAAAACTTATCAAGAAATTTTTAGCTGAATAAATATTTTTTGTAATATAAATACGAAAAGTAATATTTATGTTACAATTGTTAAACAGATCAATTTTTATTCCACTTAATTTTTTTGTGAAAACTTCTAAGAAAAAAGATTGATTCTTTCTGCTTTTTATTGAAATATTTGGAATGAAATTTATGTAAAAAACTTTTCTATTTTAAATTCCCAGACTAAAATCCAACAGGTGGCCTTAAAAGTATTAGAATCATTTTACCGCAGATTAATTAAGACGAAAAGAAAGTAAATGAAACATAAATTAAAAAATGCACAAAGCGCGTATCTTTCCATTTTTCGCAAACAAACTAATTCCATCGTGTTAATTACGCTCCTAACACATTTTAATAGTTTTAAAAAAACCGGAAATTAAAGCGAGAAATAACTTACGCGTAACTCAAACTAAAATCTCCAAATAAAAAAATCTTCACTGCTCGATTACCAAAACGAATGAAAAATTCACGAAAGAGGGTCGGAATCGGCGCAGCAGCAGCCCAGTCGCTTTCGCGTCGGCAAACTCGACTCAAAGTCCGCGACTGGCGAGCTTCCACACAGGAAGGTGTAATTATCAAGTTCACCGCACGGGAGAGCCGTAAGAGCTGTTCTACCCGGTAAACACTGTGGTAACACGATACTCGCACGGCGCGCCCGCGCCGCAAGCTCTTATGTGTGCGAACACGACGTAAGGGACAGAGAGAGTCTTGCTGGGTTGCTGCGAGATGCAAAAGAAAAAAATGCTTTGAGACACCCCGGAGAAGCTGGGGCATTGAGTTTGTTGTTGCGTGGAGAAAGGTTGTAGTTTTGTCGGAAAAGAAAGTAGAGGTTTACTTGATTTGGGGAATGGAAATTTGACTGGTTGGGAAGTAAAACTTTGGGGAAGTAGTAGACGTTAAGCTTTTCGGGAAATCTTTCTAAGTGTATATTATAGGTCATTGAAGTTTCTTACTTTGACGAGTTTTTTTGCGAACTTTATCTAGAAGTGTTTCAAAATCCTGCATAGTCTGAATTGTGAACTATATAAAAAGTGGAAAAATATATTTGCAATTGAGTTTTTTCAAAAATCTTTCTTTCCTTATGTTATAATTAATGAGTCTTCGATAATATCAAAACTTAATTTTGAACATGCATTAATTAAAATACGCTAAAAAACTAAATAATTCAATACAGATATTTTTATCACATTTAAAAGGAGTAATTTCCTTTCGAAGCCCCATCTTACATTTTAAACTTGCATTAATTAAAATACGTTAAAAAACTAAACAATTCAATACAGATATTTTTATCACATTTAAAAAAAGTAATTTCCTTTCGAAGCCCCATCGTTTACTCGCAAAACAATTCAATCCCTCCCTCCGTCAAAACTCGAAATTCGAGGCGAATCGAAAAAGCACTAAAAACCTTGCAAAACAATTTCAATTTATTTACAATTCGCTCTCGCGAACCCTTCCCCAAGCGCCTCTCAAAGGCCCGACGCAGCGACATTCGTCCAGGTTTTTCTTTGCATTCAATATACGCGTCAGTCAGTGCACTTGAACAGAGAGCGCCGAAGCGAGAGAGAGAGAGAGAGAGAGAGAGAGAGAGAGAGAGAGAGCGGTATAGCAGAAAGAGCGAATATGGAGAGGAGAAGAGAGAAGAGATACTGGATCCCCGACAAAGTAGTCATAACGCATTCCTGCAACGCAATCGTGCGTTCTCGTGGCCCCTCGTTACCAAGGAAGACGAGCGCGCCGAACGGCCTTCCCCCCTCCTCTCCCCTTTAGGGGCCTCGAAAGAGGAGCGTGTTATTGCATTTTATACGAGATCTCTATTGTCGCTCGGCTCGCGGAAAAGGGTCGGCTATGAAACGGGAGCACACCTATATCACAAAGCCACTGCCTAAATTAATTCATTTTTTTTTTCGTGCTCTCTCTCTCGGCTGCATATTTTTTCGACTCTCCCCCCTCCCCCCTAATGCCTTTTTTATAGTTGCCATTGTTTTCTAATTATGGGGAGGGGTACCGCGGGGTGGACCGATGTTAATGATCGTTAATCGTGATTCGGGAGAACGCGCGCGAGGTGCGTCAAGTTTTTGGGGATGATCGATAGGCTGATTTTTTGTTATTTATTCAACTATTGCTGATTCTTTGTGAACGCGGTAAATGATTGTTGCAATAATTTCATATTGCATAATTTTAAAAATTTAGCTTCACTCACTTTTCTTCATTCAAGATTATTGGTAGGCAAAATTGAAGTAAGTTTTCAAAATGAAAATACCATCTTTGAGCTCGGGGAATTGTTCTGTGCAGCCTTGACATAGTTTTCAAAGGCGAAAATGCCGAAGAAAATTAGTTTCTAAAATTGTATAGTGCCGTGTTATACTGTTTATGAACGGATCAATAAAAAGCAAAAAAGCATTTTTTACTTATTCGAAAGTAATTTGTTGTATAACTGTTTGATTAAAAAATTATATGTAGTTATTAGATAAGTTAAAAAATTAGTTTTTCCTGTTAAACAATATTATAGTAGAAAAACACTTAATCTTTTACCTAAAAACAGAATACCCTATACAATAAAATAAATTTTTAAAATTAATCGTCAAAAAATTTAAAGACATCCGCAAATACATTGAAACGCTTATAACGCAAAGTCAAGTAAGTAATGGCAGCCAGTATTTTCGACCGCTCGCAAATCCTCGGATTTGTCGAAGCAGAATCAACATTATATCTCCATTACAATCACTTTACCCAATTTGATACCCCAAGCAGGAGCGATTTCAAGCCCGACTGGCCACCACCTAAAGAGTTACGTATACGTCCCCGGGACCTCAAAAAAGCTCAGCTCCCTCTCTCTCTCTCTCTCGCAAGCTCATAAATCAGGCTCATACGAGCGCGGATCGCGGCGGGGGTAAGTCGACGCGCATAATGTGCGGCAAAGGGCAAAGGTCGTCCCCGCGCGCATCGATCTGTCTCTCTCTCCTCCCGCATGCGCGACCTTTCGGCATAATTACACGGGCCGGCATTCGTGACGCGCCGCGGCAGCCTCCCTCGAATAATGCGCCGGGGGTCGCGCGACGGCTCCTCTGCACCTGCGGGCCTGCATTTTTCATCCTTTGTCAGGATCTCTCTCTCTCTCTCTCGCCTGCACGACGAGCGGACTAACTCGATTAGCGATGACGAATTGGAGCCCCGCTGATGCCGCACTGTTTTTCGCGATCGGGGAATCGGAGGGGGCCGCCTTTTTTTTCAATCCGGTGTAAGGTGCCTCTTCGGGGCCGAGATTTTTTCGGGAACGGTGCTAAGATTTTGGTGATGGTTGTTTTCGTGAACGTTAATGTGGAGAAAGGGGTTTGTTATTAGAAAACTAATAGAGTGGACTAATTAACTGGCAAGCTTACGGCCTCGAATTAGATTTATGTGAGGAAAGTAAGCGAATTTCTTGCCTGGAATTAATATTAGAATCCATACAAATGAAGACAAGAGTTGTAGGAATATAGCTTTAAACTTGCATTGAAATCTTTTTAGATTTTTTTTGTCTCTGGAGACTCTTTTTAGTTGCTTTATTCTGGGTTTTGCAACGGCACTGGCAATTTATACTTTTAATACTTGAGACAATCTTACCATACATGTAAGTTCACAATGCTTTGTGCGTAGTTAATAAAACGTTATTAACCAAGTATTTTTACTTAAATAGTATTAAACAAGATTGTTCTCTTCAAAATTCTTTTCAACTTCCAAATCGAAATAAAAATCTACACCACTTTTTTTACCATCCCCGCGATCCACATCGCAAACATTAACCGTAAAAATGAAACATCTACTTAGCATCCGCTTTGTCGATCCCGTTTAAACAGGCCGAAAAGAACATTGGTTCCAGGCGTCAGGTCATCAATCGAGCCTAGCAATCCTAATTATTCTCGGCATTCGCGCGTTATCGATCCCAATAACTTAAAAGACGATCGATGCAGCCTGTCTCCTCCTTGCCTCCCTCCCTCTCTCTCTCTCTCTTTTCCTCCTCGCTCTTCGGCAAGTCAGTCAGTCAGTCGGTCCCCCCCTTCGACGCACGTGTTTCTTCTCCCCCTCCCACACCCCCCCGCCGGTCGAATGCTTTGCATCATCGTGACCCCCGTCGCATACCAGAGTTTAATGCCCAACTAGCCGTATCATCGGAGGGATTGTGTTTACGGGCATAAAGAGAGCCCCGGGGGCTTTTATTTGTCAAACAGCGCGGCGGCCGCTTTTCTTTTGCTGCGCCCACCGAGGAAGGGTGACACGCGGGCGTCTCCTGCACGTATCCTTGCACGAATTTCACGCTCTTACGCGAGCGCTGGGGCATCGGGGGGAGCGACGCGTCCCGACTGTATATACGCTCGATACAGTCCGAGGAGCGTAATTGATTTGCGAGACAACGAGGCGCGACGAAGTGTCCTGCGCCGAGAGCCGCGGAGGACGTTTAGCGCGCCGTAATCGCTCCCTCGACGGACAGTTTTCGATTTCGGTTTTCCGGGACTTTTTTTCGGGGCGGTTAACCGACGGGTTTTCACGTACGCTGCGACGTTTTGCGAGGTGTGTAATAAATGGCTGGGGATTGATTTTTTATTGGGGGATTTTGTTCGGTCGATGGGTGGTTCATTGACTATTTTGATTCAGTAACTATATAACCAATGAAATTGATTTTTAAAATTAGATAATGTGTTATCTTTGATTAATAAAGTATCGGACCAAAATAATCATTTGACTTTTTGTTTATTTGCATATTTTTCTCCTATGCAGCTTAATTTCAAGTTACAATACTGTATTATTTTAAAAACTATATGTAAAATTTCTTATTGTAAGATTTAATAAAATACGACAATATTGAAAATTCTTCTTTCCAACTTTTGTCACTTTAAAGTCATTCTCTAAAGTATAATTCTTTTATTAATTCAACATAACCTGTTTCGTGTACATTACAAAGTATTCGATTACAGCGCTTCGCGAAGCGAATAAGCGGAGCTACCATACAGTATATTATATTAGAACAGCTACACCTGCAACAATGACGACCCCAATTTCGCGCCAAGATTATCTGAATCCGTATATTCATATCTGTACAACCCCGTCTACGTACCCGCTGTAATCGCAATCCTATTCTTCCCCGGGTGTTTACAGAACGATTAATTTAGGCTTTGTAGCTGATAAGAATAACTTGTTGACGAGGCGGCTGCAGGTGGATTTATTTTTCACCGCGAATGAAGGAGATAATCAGATAAAAAAATGTTGCGGGCAGATTGCGGGGAAAAATTTTCTGCTGCGGGGAGGGTATTTAAATGGTGGCGGTGAATACGTGCAAATTTTCAATATTGAACTTGAAGTATAGTTAATCTCAAGGTGTAAAAAGTTAGACTATTATTTGTGAATGCTAACTTTTGAAAAAGTTGGAAGATTTTTAACAATGAAACAATGTTTCTCTCAAAATAGTTGTTTAATTAAATTTCGAAGGTAACCAATTTATAATTTTTTTTGTATTTTTAATATTATTACATTAAAGACGACAAACAGTATTTAAATGCGAAAAAATGAAGTACATGTATATCAAATTGTTTCTTCAAATGTTTGTTTAGTTTTTAAAAGATGAAAAAATATTAATACAGCAAGTGTATGTAAAAGTTAAGTAAATTTGATTTAATTCATTCCTGTTAAAGCTTTATCCTTTTTAAATTTTTCAAAACAGTTTGTTATTTAAATAAATTTACTTAAAAATTTTAAAGACGTAAGGCATACCTTTCAGTTCAAAGAGATATTTTTATTGTAGCATTTTTTACCTGAAGACAAATGTGCTACACTCTTTCAAGTTATTTATATTTTAATCGAGTTATATGAAAGCTATACTTTTAAAATTGCAAGGAATTTTGACGACCAACCGATTTTTACTAATTTCAAACATACAAATACTTCTTATAAAATACTTGCAAACAAAAAAAAAAAAAAATTCTGTTTCAATTCTGTTGTTCAAAGCTTCATTACACCATCGCGTCGGGAATTTGTTTATAAATAAAGAGGCGAAAAGCGAAGGCAGAGGCGAGAGAGACAAAAGAAAGTGCTGGAGCTTTTTCGTCGGCGTAAATCGCAGAGGCGCAAAGCTCGAGCTCGCTCCCACCATATCCGACGCATCCGCCGCTATATACATCCCACCTTCAATTCCCGCCCTCTCTGCTCGGCGCGCAAGCTCCGAAGAGAGCTCCGCTCCCCTCCACGCAGTCGCGGAAACGTCGCGCCATCATATTCCTCCCCGCCTCCCTCTTAGTCCGCGAGACCCTCCGTCCGAAGGGCCGACGAGGCGGACTTTGCTCGAGTTTTCGGCCCTGTTTCTTTTTCCTTCGACTGGAGCTTTTTGGCGACTAATTTTTTTTTTGTTTGTTTCTTGTGGCCATTTGTCGCGAGATTCTGGGAGAAAGTTGACGAAACCGTCGGGAGGAGTACGCGACGACGTCTGAATATACGGTTAGATAGGGAAAAGGAGACGTGGAAAAATGTTGAGTTTATGCGGGGTTTATTAAAAAGAATTTAAAGCTGGAGATGATGGGATGATGAAAGGATTAGGGGTTTTTGCTTTACAAATTTGAATTTTGAATGAGCAGTAGATTTTTAGAAAAATACAGAAAGAAATAAGATTCTTTGAATACAGAAAACTGTAGTTTTCTTCATTCAAGGCTTAATACAAACGTAATTAAGTCAGTTAATGATAAATATACTATAGAAATTTGAAGTGAAAATTTGAAAATTCTCTTCATTTGCCACACTCAATTAAAGTTGTAACTTATTAAAACAAATGCGGCTTTATCGCAATACAGAACTAATACAAACAGTTAATATATTTACACATGAAATAAATTTATTTTAAAGTAATCGGAATTAACAATTCAGAAAAATGAAAGCATAAAAGAAAAATTTTTAATCGTTAAACTGATACGCAGGTAATAGGAAATATGCAAAAAAAGTATTTCATAATATTGTTGTTTTTGTAATATAAACGAATTTTTGAAATATCTAATTTGAACAATTTTTCAATGTGGCAATTAAATTTTTTATTAAAATTCTCAAAAAACGGTTTTCACTGTAAAAATAAAATGGCAAACTTCAAACAAAAGATAACAGAATTGCGAAAACTGAAAAAATGGAAAGTAACTCCTGGTCGATAAAAGCGCAAAATATTCAACGATCATACAAATGCAGCCCCTATTGTCTGTCTATCAAAATATTTGAATTTTGTTTTCATTCAACGAATACGTAAATATTGAACCTTATTTATTTACATATGATTTGTAACAAAAAAACTTTTAGATTCACTTATAATATAACACTGCTATTTTCAATTTAAATTTCGATGAAATTACGCCACGCGTGACTATTTTTACAAATTTATATACTTGGACAATAAATTTATAGTTTTCAAAGTTTAAGTCAATACCAATAATTAAAAAAATATTTATACGTAAGTTGAATTAAAAGCATAAAAATGTAAAGCTTATTATTATATTTTTATATCTTATTCAAAAGGCAAATTTTCTACAAAACTCAAATAAAAAGATTCATTTTTATTAGACGAATCATATTATTCTTAAAATTTAGAGAAATATAACTCTTTTATTAATACAGTAACCTCATGCAGCTTTGACTTGCCGAAAATTCTAGATCTGTATTTATAGTACGTCATATGTAACCAATATATAATGAATATTATATTTGATCGAGTTTGAACGAAAATTCAAATTATTTACTTACATATACTATCTTATATAGTACTTTTATTACGATTGTTATTAGTGTACTTTTTCTGTATGTGTTGTATATACGTGAAATGAATAGCAGGAAAGCTGTCGTGAAATAAGCAAGAGTACAATGTAAGAGTAAACTTGAAAAATATTTTACTGTATAATAAATTATTAAAATTACATTTGAATGCATTCAACGTAATTAATACTATTAATTTATGCACTCTCGCGACAGCTCAGTCCGCAAGGTTTTACCGACGAAAGCACACTCTTCTCTTTTGGTTATAGTTTCGCGCAAAACAGAGTATTTACTCGCAGACTGTAATTAGTACAATATTTATATTTTGACTGTTACGCGGCATAATTAGCTAGTTATAATTTAACGACATTTATTTAATTTACTTTAATTAAATGAAACAAGAGATAAAATAATTAATTTCATTGACTGAATTGTGACAAAAATATTATTAATCATTCACTGATAAATAACAATTTGACGTTCATTCAGGCTAGGAATGAAGACTAAAACGACCCTTTTTAAGTAAAGCACATCGAGCAAAAATCCTAAAGCGATCCTAATAGTCTTACACCAATTTCCACACGAACATAGGTACAAATAAAACCTTGGATGAACTTCGCAACAATCCCCTGACCTCTGACCTTCCTCGCAAAGCCATTAGCATACACCCTCCTCATTACCCCTCCCAGGCGTCCCCCTCCGATAGACCTCCGACGCAGAAGTTATTAACGCAAGTCGCTCATCTCCGGCTATAAAAAGCTTCCCAAAGACCTCTCCTTCCCCCCGTTCCAGCTCGCGAAAACGGCCCGGAAAAAGCGGGAGCCTCCAATTACGGGGAAAAACGCCTCTTTCCCACTTCCCCGCAATATTAAAGAATTAAACTCCCGGCTCGAAATAACGCTCGCGAAACCAATCGAACTCGGGAAGCCTCCGCTCGCGAAAAAATACGTCGGCAGCTTCGGCGGCGGCGGCGGCAACAGCCCTCCCGGCGAGGGAGTATTGATCTCGCCGGAGGATCCGGGAATTGAGTACCGCTGCCGCCCCCGCCATCGCGGAGGCGGCGCCAGTGCCCCGGCCAATCCCGCGGCCGGCGCCCGAGAGCGAGGGTCCGCCCGCGCGCGCATCGCGCGACCCCCCCTGAGTCGCCGCTCGGCGCCGAGCTGACACGGACGTGAGCTCCCCCGTCGACGAACGAGTCGTCTCTGTCGCGCTTCGCCTCGCCGACTGTTTATTACGAGCAGAGAGATCTCCGCGGATGCGATATGCGGCGAATAAGCTCGTGACGAAGTGCGGCTGGTTCCTCTTCCGTTTGTGCGTCGGACACTACTCCGAGGCGGCTCCGCAATGCTGGAGCATTACACGACGATGATGCAGAACCCGCTCGGGCCGGTCAAGGACATCGCGGTGAGCTCGGCGATCGCCACCGGACCGCCGATGATCGCCGCCTTCAGGCAGGCGGCCAATAACAATGTTGGAGGTGAGTCCGAGCCCTGCGCCCGAGCGGAAATTTACCTTTTCTACTTGCCCTCTCGCTTTGCTCGGGAAAAGTGCGGATAGTCAAATTTCACGTGGATCCTGGGTTTAAGTCCCGTTACTATCGTTCATAGATTGCCGTAACAGTACGTTGAATCGCGCATTTATTTATTGCTTCCATTTAAATTCTATACCGCAAGTATCGATCTACCCGGCTAAAATCACAGTGTACCCTCCAAGTCCTATTCCGCCGTCCCTCTCCAAAAACCACTCCTTGCCCAACCATCCGCGAGGCCGCGGCTGAAAAAACGACGCGAGGAGCAAAGGCTTCCCGGGGCGAAGCCTCGCCGATGCTCCCTTTATTTAGAAAACAGTTTCGGCCAGCTGCCCGCGGAGAAAAGTGGGCCCCCGATTAGCCGCCGGATTTGTTTGCCACTCCATCCGGCGAAGTTGGCTCTCGACCTCTCCGGCCGCCCGCCGATGCACTTGCCAGTCGCGGGCAGATGGCCGCCCCCGAGGCTCTCGACGCGCCGGGCGCCGAGGTCTCCTTTGGCCCGTTTCTCTTTCTCGACATGGATAGCCGCTCTCGAGATCTTTTGCAATATTGTTTTGGGGCCGCTTGCTCTTTCGACGCTGAGTTTGTTGGCCGACGCGACGGGAGGGACGGCGCGCGGGGAGTTCGATGTTTATTAGTAAAATAAGTTTAATATTGATCGTTCGCGAAAGTTTTATGCAGTTTTTGCCACGGTTACTTTGTTAAGGGTAAAAAAAGTGGGAAAATTTGAGGCTGAGACGAGGAAAATCAATGCTGCGACGGTGCGGTGTACGTATTAGCGACCTGTGCATAATTGTTGCAGAGGGTAGACCGAAGGCCAATGTCGAACGGAAGACAAACACGGAAAGGCTAATTAGCGCCATCTGCGTTACACCTGTTACAGCTCATTTAAATAAAGAGTTCAATCTTGAGGCCAAGCATCTTACTGATGCCGTTCCGGAACTTGGCTTGCGATCGTTGCTCTTTCGCGTTTACGGAAAACTTAATTTAAGTTTCTTAAAACAAGATATCGTAGAAATAAGATTCTAAAAAAATCAATCCCGCGGAAACGAGTAGACCGGCCCCATCCTTTCGCCCTCCTTAACGTCCAGTAAGCCAAAATCCCGAGTATATATATAAAGAAAACGTCGGCAATCTCGTATTTCGATCGAAATCGACTAAAAATCAGTTGGCTTTCTGTCGCCGTCAGAGGGCATGATCTCGGTGAAGCAGGAGTCGAAGCTGATGGAGGGCGTGTGCGCCAACTGCGGCAACAGCATCTCGGACAAGTACCGGCTCCGGGTCGACGAGCGCGACTACCACGAGAGCTGCCTGTCCTGCGCCGAGTGCTCGATGCCCCTCTCCCACCGGTGTTACTCGCGCGACTGCAAGTTCTACTGCCGGGCGGACTACCAGCGCATCTACGCGGCCAAGTGCCAGCGCTGCCAGCAGCGGGTCGACTCGAACGAGATGGTGATGCGGCTGCCCGACCGCTCGGTCTTTCACGTCGACTGCTTCGTCTGCTACGTGTGCGGTGAGCTGCTGATGCGCGGCATGCCCTTCATCGTCAGGCACGGGCAGCCGCTCTGCAAGCGCGAGTTCCCCACCGCCGACATGTACAACATGAACAACAGTCCGCAAGGTGAGCTATTGGATCTGCAAGGCGTAAATATGGCGGGGCTCGTGGAAATTACGTTGTAGTATCCCTTGGCAGATCGTTCGAATTTGTTCGCTCGAATGTACACAGATTTTTTTTTTTTTACCGCGGATGGAAGTAGCGAATTGAACGCTACTTTTAGATTAAATGATAACAGTTAACGCTTCAACCGTCAAATCTTTGAGTGAACAATTTTATTTTGCTATGTCTTAAGAACATGTTATTCATTACTAGTCTGCAACGCGCTAATCAAAAGATTCAACTGTTGAGGGAAGCTCAGAATTTGATGGTGGTACGAAAATAATGTTAGAAAATTTTTGCAGTAGTGCCTAACGATTCTGCTGGATTAGATCAAAGATTCTCTATGACGATGACTTCCCTCGACACGGAAGCGTTGCAGACTAGGCGCGATTCCTATCAGGTACGCCTTTGCATTAAAAACGGGTTAGAACAATTTAGAAAAAAAGAATATCATATTTCCCCTCGTAACAAAACGCGCCCGCAAAAATCAAAAAGCCCATGCGAAACGAAAGCCTATATTAACGGTACAAAACGCTGCTGTCAACAGACGACGAGCTGCTGGACGACACGCGACCGCGCGACGGCCGACGGGGCCCGAAGCGGCCGCGCACGATCCTCACGTCCGTGCAGAGGCGCCAGTTCAAGGCCTCGTTCGAGCTGTCGCCCAAGCCCTGTCGCAAGGTCAGGGAGGCCCTCGCCAAGGACACCGGACTCAGCGTGAGAGTCGTCCAGGTCTGGTTTCAGAATCAGCGCGCCAAGATGAAGAAGCTCCAGCGCAAGGCCAAGACGGAGCCCGGCTCCGAGAAGGAGCCCAAGGAGGAGAGGAAGCCGGAGAGTCCGCACAGCGATCACAGTCAGTATTGACGATTTTGTTTATTTTTTTATTTTTTTATTTTTTTTTGGATCTCGACTGGTTGGTCACTGTGGCTTTTTCGCTCGATTGCAGGTCATTATATGAACGCGCTGAATATGCGAGATGGAGAATCGTCAAATTTCCCTTCGGCGACGCAGCCGCTTAATCCGAATAACCCGTATTCACCGGATGGTAAGTTTTTCTTTAATTTGATAATTATTATAATCGCTGAATAAAGAGTATTCAATTAAATAAGCGACTCGATAAAGTATATTCCGTTACTTGCTTGTTTAAAGCATTTTTAAAGCTGAAAAAGTGGGGATTTGCTAGTTTCTAAAGTAATCAATACTACCTTCTGTTTACCTTTGCAACTGGCCGTACACAGTAACCAATCATATCTGCTTTACCAACTGTTACTCCCTCGTACCAATATGAAAAATTGACTCTATTCCAGCGACGAAATTCGACTTTGAAATAACCAGCTTCCGCCTTTGCCTTCCAGACGCCTACCCGGGCCACTCGGGCGAGAGTTTCTGCAGCAGCGACATATCGATCGACGGGACGGAGGCCGGCTTCGAGATCGGCGAGAGCGAAAGCGGCGGCCCGGGCGGACCCGACGGCAGCCACGGCGGCAGCTCCCACTCCCACCACGGCGGCTCCGGGCCCGGGGGCAGCGGCACCGCCACAGGACCCGGCGGCGGCCCCAACCCCGAACAGATGCCCAGCCTCGCGCAAGCCTTCCATCCGGCGATGCACAACCCCATCGACAAGCTCTGCATGATGCAGACGAGCTACTTCAGCAGTGCCGATCACCCATAGGGGCCGCCCGACTCCTCTGGTTTCGCCCTCGATTTCCAGGAGATTATGAACGTCCTCATTCAAACTATACTCCTGGGCCTCGTCAATGGGCGAGAGGAGTCCGCGGACGACGTGATCCACCACTGCCTGTTCAAGCTCGAATTCCTCGGCCGCTTTATCTCGCCAGGAGTTACTGAACTTTATCGTGTGTTGCAGGGGACCGGATTGATTCGGAAGATGTTCGTAACTGTTCGGATATTGATTGAAAAGTTTGAAGTACCTTGTAGTAGTAGTTTCCTCGAATTACTGGTTTATCAAAAAGCGATTCTGACCTGGTTGCTTCTTTATCTAGCCGCGTAATGAGGTAAGAAATGAAGTTGCGCGAGAGAACGGTTAATTTAATTGAGCTGGCTTTCGTATAATACGTTTTTCACATTTTGTCTTATACTTTGAAAAAGATGAAAACTATTCAAAAATTTGTTGTTTATTAAGGGCCTAGTCGTAAAAGGCTAGTTCAATTATTATTTTTACAATTTACGGCAAAAACCTGTTGAAGCGATTAGAGAAGCATTTCCTATTGTACTCAATCTTGGTTTTAAATTTTTACATTGACGGTCAAACAGTTTTTGCATAATGCATTTTGCAATTAATAAATATACAAATTGTACAGGGCTGTAACTTGCAGAAAAGTGAATTCAAGATGTACAATGCTGCTAATCCGTATAATTGACATAGATCTGTGTCACAAAATTAAAATTCGAATTTAAATTTTTTCATAATATCGATTTCAACTGTCGATTACCAACTAAACTATTTAATATTAAAAAATACTCTTGTTCAAATTTATTCTTAAATAGCAGTGATTTTGGTGGTTTCTTTTTCTAATGAAGTAATTTTAACTAATTAAAGATGGTGTATATAAATTTAAGTGATTTTTGCATCGAGGCGAATCGTAGGTATCACGCCGTCTCAGGATAAAGGAAAATGTGAAAAAGGACAAAATTTTAACTTTAAATTTTTATACGAAAGCCAGCAGGACTTCATTATTTACCTCAAAATGAAGTGATTTAACCAGAAAGAATCTTCGCTAAAAGTTTTTTCTGAAACAACTACTTTTCAACCCAATTCGACTGGACTATATATTACATTTGATGTTTCGTTTTTCTTTTAGTTTTTTGTTATGATACTAGGCTCACTAGTATTCGCAGTGATATTTTTCAGTATTTTTTTAGTCATGGGTTTTTTCAGAGTATCTCAGGAATAGCTCGTTTATTTTGTAAGCTTAAGGATTCCGGAAGCATTAAAATTACAAAGTGTTACATGGAAAGCTATAAAGTGATAAAAAAATCGTTAATTATTGCAGTTAAAAATTAATCGCATAAGTTATAAAGACGAATTATGTTGGAAGGAATCCTTGAGGCAACTTAAAAATGTAAAAACGTCAAAGAAAGTGTTTAAAATAGCTTTATATAAAGTAGACTAAGCGCGTCTATAAAAATGTAAGAACAAGTTGATTTGTTTATTAATCCATATTCAGTATTGATCCTATAAATTATGAATTATCAATATTCGATATCATTAATACATTAGTATTATTAACATTATCAATAAAGATGTCATCGTTAAATATCTGTAAAGCATATTCATTGGCGAAATGAACAAAAATTACACACAAGTTTAAATACACTCAGTTCAAATCTGTCGTTTAACAAAATGTAAAACGATTGCCTTGGCAAATGAATTTCGAAGCAAGTTTGCGCAAATTTATCGCATAAGTTTGCGCGACACGATTTATACAAACAAGATAGAATAAAATGTTTAAATTCTCTCATCAAAATCGACCTATTGATTCCTTTGTTTTTGTACTGCTATAACACTAATCATAAGCATTGCACAATTAAGGATAATATAAATAAAGTAAATGTAAAATGAAAAATAAATACTAATTTGTTAAAAAACCTGTAAAGAAATTATTATACTTGGAGATTCAAATAAAAAGCTCTTACATTCTTGATTCAATGATTTTATTAAGAGATCGAGGTATTAGACAAAACATTGTTAAAAGTATTGAAAAGAAACTTCTTCTTGATCTTCCTTTATTCAGGAGTTACTGAAGATTGAGTAAACAAAACAAGGGTTAACAGACACTAGTCAGTCCTATGCTGTGAAATTCAAAGCATAAATTCGTCCTTACCGTCCAGTAAAGTCTTGCAAGTTAATCCGATATTGCTACTAATTTAAAGTACAATTTTTGAATGTACTTCTCTATTACTCTTTTACTTTTAAATAGTCTTAGGCAAGTTCTTTAATGCTAGATTATAAATGTCTAGGAGTAGTATTTGTCAAAGAGTCAAAATCATTTTGCACTGTTGGAATTTAAAAAGCATCATATACTTTTTTCATTGTTTTTGAAAATCGTTTAGTTTACAATATTTGTATAATTCCTAGGCATACAAACTTTCAATTCCCACTGACAAAAGTCTCAAAGACAGCATTACAAAACTGTAAATGTATAAAAGTGCAGGTGAAAAGACTCGGAACTTTCATTCAAATTACAATGGCTTATTCAAAGTTACTATACTTTTTCTGCTCCTTGACTCTAAGGTTCATAATCTTACGACTTTTATACGAGTATTTCATTCTTTATTAAAAAATTTTTTCGATTTTTAAAAATTTTATCTAAAAACACAAAGACGACTAAAAAGTTTACAATCATTTGACAAAAAAATAATAAAAGTTTTTTGGTACAATTACAATTAAAACCGTTGAATAATTACACACAATCAATTAAAATCGTTGACAACAACTATAATTCCAAATAAGTGTTAATGTAAGTATAGAAAATATAGAAATTGTATGACGCTAAATAAATCTTGGGCTTCTTAGTGCCCTTGAAACGTCTAAGAAAAATAAATTAATTACTGAACAATAATTATCAAATGATAAAATATAAATTGATTATTTTAAAACTAATAAGTTACTCGTATTTATCCCAGCGAATCCACGGCAATTGTTTGGAGTCCTTTTCCAGTAATGACCGTTTTAAATTGTTCTGGAACTGGGTACTCCGTCTGGTAAAAGATATAATTTATTAAACACTTCCTATATACAGAAGAAATAATTTTTCGCTAAATCTAATTTTAATATTACTATTAAACAACAATTTAACGATTAAAAAGTGAAAGGAAAATAAATATTAACATTCTATGATATTTAAAATACCTAATCTCTAAATAAAAATAAAATTTCTTACATAGTCTCCATTTCCTACGGGAACCATAATATTCATTTCGCTGGACTTGCTTGAAATTACTTCAACTCCCAAAGTATCATTATTCAAATACATTTGACATCCATCAGTCTTGTCAATAGAAATTGTCGGAACTTTTCCAAGTACCTGCAATAAACAACAGAATTGATCATTAATGTAATTATAATTATAATGTAGAATAATGCAATGCAATTCGTTTAAATTTGAAAAAGATTGAAAATCTAGTGTAACAAATTTATTAGTGACAACTTCAAAATATACCCCGATGACATCTGTCAAATGGATACACATAGATTTATAGGTTGGGTTAAAAAATCTCGATTTTATCGGGTACATCGGGGACAATAATGATTAATTAAATAATTAAATAATTATTCAAATCATAATGTTTCAAAATAACTATTGAAAAAATGCCTTGGAAATTTGGTAAGGGAATTATCATTTTTAAGCTTATTTACTACCTATAAGCACACTTTATTTAGCCTGTAACAACTTTGTAAGCGCAGGTGGAAATTTTCGGCAAGTCGAAGCGGTTTGTGCGTATGATTGGATGGAATGTCCCACGGCATTAATTGATTATATTTGGACCGAAGTTGTGACAGATGTAGCCGATTGTTTGGCAAATGAAATAATACTTTGGAGGGTTAGTAAATTGTCAAATTCTTTTTATATTTTGCCTTTGTTAAAATTAAATTTCTTAAGCAGGTTTTAGCTGCATTATTGATTGTTGCGGCTTCGTGTAAGTTAATTTTTTGGCAAAAAAAATGGACGAAAGAGGTAAAAAAATACAAAAGGAATTTGAATCTGGTTTGTTCAAAGCTACAGGATCTTGATTTGAAAATGAATGTACTTAACTACAAAGTTCAATACGGCACTCTACCTCTATCGTATATTAGTAAAAATTCTGGAATCGACTTTCGAGACATTCACCTTACTTCTTCGCATTTAAATGAAAATAATTCTTGGGTTGAATACTTTTTAGAGAGGTATTTTTTATAAATATTAGAATCACGAAATCGCTACTTTTTATTTATTTAATGAAAGATTACTATTATTAGTTTATCCGACAATGGGTTAAAGAAAGAAGATCATCTTGCTATAAAATCGCTGTTTGATGTTCAACCAAAATTATCGATAAGCGATTTTAATGATCAAAATATAAATCAGACGAATATATTTTCAAATTTAGAAGATAATGACGATTTAGAGCAGGAAACGTACATTACATATAAAAATCCAAAAACAAGGATTCAAAAGTTACTATTTTTTGAATTAATTATTCATTGATTTCCATTTTAAATAGTAAATTTAAAAAATTAATCTTTTAGAAATCAAATTGAAAATTCTGCAAACAGCAGTTCATCTAAATTTCAACTTGAAAAAAAATTAAGTGCTATGGATTGGAGTGTTGTTAGTTCTAGATATTCACCAACTGATTTATCAAAACAAAAAAATTTTGATTCTGCATTCAATGCATGCTTAAATACTATAAGGAAAAATCGTCACGGGAAAATAGTAGAACCAAAAGTATTATTTATCGCTTAATCAAATATTTTACGACTAATACTAATATATTAACTTTTGCGTTATTGTTGTAGAAAGATACGAAAATGCCTCAAACCGAAATACAAACTTCTGAGAATGGTTGCTTTGAGAGCACAACGATTACCAACAATAATAACAATTCATCTGACGAATTTTCAGAATTACACATAATACCTCAAAATACTATTATTCCATCAGATTCTATCATATTTCATATTCAAGATGAAACTATTTTATCCAATTCTTTGCCTAATAATATTGACTTGAAAGGCGATTTATACCAATTGAAAGAAGATTTAGACGAGAGTCAGTCGACTCATCGTAATTGTTATTCAATAGATTCCTGGTTATCTACAGTATTTACTTCTACAAATATAGAAAATATAAGCAACAATGATTCAAATAAGGTTGATATTAAACCAAACGAATTTAGCAATGGTGTCAATTTTAGCGAATTAAATAACCAGTCTTCAAATAATTATAAGGTGAATCATGATTTAGAAAACAGCACTGATAATGCTTCAAATCTTGTTAATACGTGTACAACTTACAATAAGATTGTTATGAAGGAAGAAACTCCTGTGCAATTCGACGAAAACGCAAAGAATGAAGAGTGCGTAACTTTTAGAGAAAGAATAGAATCTGATGAAAATCAAGAGAGTAGCGATATTGTACAAAAAGAAACTTTGACCATTTGTGTAGAAGAAGACGAAAATCAATACACAAAAGAAGGAAATAAAAATGCATTAGAACAAAATAACCTTGCTGAAAATAATTATTGGGTAGAAGTAAATAATTGTCCGGAAAATATAATTTCAATGAATAATATTCTTCTATCGACAAGTAGAGAAAATATATCTATTCTACGGAAATCAAGTATAAACGACTTCTTAAAAGATATGGACGATGATGGATTAACAACGTTATTGCTGCAAGAAGTTATTAGATATAGAAAAGAACTTTCGATACAAATTGAAAGTAGAGAATCCTATAATTATATTGATAATCAAAGTGGCAGTTTGCATTATCAACCGAAAACACTAGATATGATAACTGAAGAATCAAGTGCTAGCAGCTGTACGGATAAACCGAGCAAAACTTATATTTTAGAAGAAGACGAATGTGCAGATGAAAAAGAAACCTATTCTAAAGAGCCAAATTTTGAGAGATGTGAATTTGTAGATGAAAAAGAAATGTATTCTAAAGAACCAAGTTTTCAAGATAAAAATGAAAATATTTATTTCAACAAGTATTATACCGTTGAAGTAAGCACATCCAAAATTCTAATATCAAGCAGTTCAAATAATCAAGAAATTAACAATCCAGCTGAATCAAAAGAAAGTGTAAAAAGCATATGTTTGACAACAAATATTGAA
Source organism: Ormyrus labotus (assembly GCA_035582975.1). NCBI lineage: Eukaryota > Metazoa > Arthropoda > Insecta > Hymenoptera > Ormyridae > Ormyrus > Ormyrus labotus. The sequence continues at coordinate 3,288,897 of JAWWEO010000036.1, forward strand.
GATCTGCATTTAAGAGAAGAAGCAAATACAAGAGCAGTTTCTGAAATTCTAGAAACTTGTTTTAGTTCAAAAACTGAAAATGATATAGATATGTTTACAGAAATTTTAGAAAATGATTCTACTGACCATAACGGTGGTGATAGCGAAACCACTAAATGTAATAAAAATACAAAAAATATTGTTATTACAGAAATTTTAGAAAATGATTTTACTGATCAGCACATCAGTGATAGTGAAGCCACTAAATGTAATGAGAATACAAAAAATATTGTTATTACAGATGATTTTTCAGATAATAATACGTTTTCCGACAGTGCCGTAAACGAAAGTATTGATTCTTTAGATTTAAAAAGCGATGTAAACATTGAACACATATTGGCACCGTCAAGCTATTTAAGCGATGATAAAACACTTTCTCCACTCCTTGAGACTGAGCAACAATGTACGTTATTAAATGCCTCAGATTTAAAGTCCAATCAGGCAGATATAGGAGATATTCTTTCCCGACTTACTGATTCTCAAAATCTGAAGTCTGAAATTGAATTTCAAGACAAAGAATGTAGTGAGAAAATATCAAGCATTTGTGAAACAGTTAAACATAGTGAGAATGAATTATTTGAAAATAAAGAAGTCGAATGCAGCTTCAATGCAGATATTTTTCTTGAAAAATTAACAGTAACAGAAGAAGTAAAAGACACAAATTTCAGTAACGAAAAATTAGATACTGATAACATAAGTCTACAAAACGATTTTCACATAAACGATGAAGCTGAATCTTCATTTAAAAGTACAAATACAGTAACTACTGATAATGTATTCATAGGAATTTCTTTGGATGTATTAAACAATAAATCTTTGACTACATTAATTGAAATAAAAGCTGAAATTCAAAACAAAAATGAAGAAAGTATAAAAATAAACAATGAAATTATTTCAGAAAATGAAACTTTAAATACTGGTACAGAAAATAATTGTGATGTTCAAAGTAAATTAATTGAACTGGAAATGAAAAATCAAGAAACATTAGAAAATACTGTGTTTGATCCACAAAATCAAAGCGAAGAGCAAAAAAAAATTACTACCCCAACTGATACTGCACAAGAAGATTCTGTAGATAAACGTATTAACATGGATTCTGAAGATCACAGAGAAAAAATAACAAAAAAAGATCCTGAAGACTTTTGCAATATTAATAAAGAAATAGTGTCAGAATTGCAAAGCCAATGCTACAATTGTGGTGTTGTACAAACATGTACCTACACTAAAAATATTGAAAAAAATATTTCATTGCTTTCTCAATCTGGAAATTCTAATTTTTTAAGAATTTTGAAACCAAAAAACAATGCATACCATGTATTTTGTAAAGCATCCAAAGAGTATCAATATCAAGAACGGAAACAACCAGAAAAAAGAATTCCAAAACGTACTTGTGTTAATTTAAATAAGATAACATCAAAAAGCACTTCGGAATTAAATAGTAACAATAGATGCAATTTAGCATTAACTGGAAAATCTAATGTTGGGTCTGTAAATAGAAGATCCAAATCGTATGCCTCTCCCAGAAATATTCCGGTAGTTCAAAATGATAAAACGGAGATGCAGCGTTTGTCGAAATCCTTAGAACGTTCTAGTAAGTCATCCCTAAACTCACAAAAAAGAGAAATTCCAAATACAGATCAAAAAACGACATGCGAATCCAAAAGAAAAAATATTTGTCATTTTACAGAAAGTCCTAGAATATCATCTCCCAGAATATTCATTCTAAGAAATTCAAAAGAATTAACAAATGATAAAAAACATGAGGCAAAAAGTAATCGTTTTTCTAACTCATTGCCATCCTCTCCCAAAAATACAAAAAATCTAAAAGAAATGAAGAGTAATATAAATTATGAATCAAGAAGTAACAGTTCTTTTACATCCTTACCATCATCTCCTAGATTATGTTATTCAAAAAATTTAAAAGAAGTAACGAGTGACAAAAAAATTAAATCAAGAAGTAGTATCTCCTTTAACCAATTTTCTCCAAGAGATACTTCCTTTTGCAATCGAAATATTACTATTAGTAAACTTGATCTGAAGATTCCTAATGAATCTCAGATTCCCGCAAATAAATCGGTATCAAAATCAAGCATACCAGTATTAAAAAACAGATCAGAAATAATAAAACCAATTGAGCACGCCTTGAATGTAAAAAGTTTTGTTCGAGGACCATTAACAATAAGTACAAATCGTTACAAGGAAAATAAAAAAGAAATTGTTAACAAAGCAGTTTTAGAAAAAGATAAACAATTTGATAAATCTGAACAAAATGAGACTATAGGCAGTAATTTGTGCTCTGAAATTAATTTACCGAGTAAAGGAACAATTAGTGAAAATATATTTACAAGAAGTGAAGAATTGGAAAGTAATGTCATAAAAGAAACACAAAAAAATAAGAATTTATTCTTTAAATCAGAAAGTAAAAAATTTTCAGGAATTTGCACGCCTTTGGAAACTAAGAGCATAATAGAGTCCCCTAAATCTAAATTTTCTTTGTTGCCACCAAAATCTCAAAGAGAAAATAAATTTTCTGATAATAGTTCCTCTACATCTTGCAAAGAAACTCGAATGCTGTTGAAGCCTGCCACTTTGAATTCAAGTACATCAACCTTAAATTTAATCGATTAAATTGGGAAAACTTCATAGTCAACTAATTTTTGCTATTATTCAGTAAAGTAGTATTATATTTTTATATTATGTTTTTGATTTTTTGAATTACTTCTTCGTCTGTCTTGTGTATTTTGTAAAGCCTTTAATTTTGATATGTATGTATCTTTTGAATAAATTTTATTTTATAATTGATGAAATTTAATGACTTTTACCTGCATTTGAACACTTTGACAATTCACAAATTCGATACTTGCTACTACTGAATCAACGACAACAGAAGATTTACGACAGGAATCCATAACCACGGAGTTTATTTTTCCTTTGATTACTAAATTACTGTCTTGACAGCGGAACATGTACACAACATTGTTCATTTCAACATTATCAATCACGAGATTTTTATTTCCTTTGTGATATTCCTGAACAAATACAAATATAAATTAATAATTATTCGTTTATAAACGTGAATTTAAAAACAATTTAAAAACTTACAACTAGCCATTTTTTACCATCACGATTGAAAACTGGTGGTTTTTCAATGGGTACATTAGCAGGAAGAGTTGTCTTGACTGGAGAATTATTACTTACTACTGGAGCTTTGAATGGAGCTGGTCCCGTTCTTAAACTAGCATTCTTATGCGTTTGCATATCTGCAGTAACTTTTTTTAAATCTGTAATATTCAATATTATCAATATTAATTATTTAGAAAAATTGATTATAAAATCAATATTTCGATCAAAAATAAGTATTGTAATTTTGTAACAATACCAAGTACGAAATACCGTTGACTTTTACAATCCATGGCTATAGGATATGCATTTATTCAATCTGTACCTTAAGTTATAATGAATATACAAATTCTACACTTTGAAGAATACAAAATTAAAAAACAGATTCGAATAAAATTCTATTTCATTAATATTATATGGCGTTACGTGTGTCTACTTTAATAATATGAACGTTGCTTAACGCTGAATACAGGCCATATTTAAATGAATAATGTAGAGTTCGTTCTATGTTGGATGAATACAATAGTTACGTATTTTTAAACTTAGAATACCAAAGTAGTTTAACTACTTGTTCCTGCACGCATTTGTAACGATAATTTAAGAACATTCTTTAAGTTTATTACAATTTTTCACTCTGTAGCTACGTATCATTTATAAACATAAAGCGTCCTGCAGAGTTGTCGTCAACCCTTAATGCCGATTAAGAAGTTACGTCAAAGTTCGTATGCTAAAAGTCCACAGCTGCTTGTAACATAATATTAGATTCTGTTTTTAAACAGTATTTAAAAGAGAAACTAGCATATTCATCGAAACTGCTCTGAACGATCGATCATGACTCTGAGATACTTACTTTTCGTGATGTTCTCGCCCTGATTGATCTCGGCGAAAAGTGCGCTTCTATCGTCATTGATTGCCGGTGCAGGATCGGCCATGGGCATCATGCATGGTGGTGGTGGAGGTGGAATGCAAGCCGCCGGTCCTGCTCCTGATTTCGCCCAAACCAAACCTGTGGTATGTTGCTGCCGCACGTATTGCTGGAGGTCTGTCAAAGTTTTCACCCAGGCTCTACACCATTCAACGTGCGTTTTGTCCCTAAAAGTTTTTATTACAATTATATAATTTTTACAGCATAATTATTTAATATCGAATATATGACTAAATAAAATTTTTTAATTTTTAAAAAAGATGCTTATATTGCAGTTTTCTTCAAATAATTAATAACGTCGCCATTATTATACTTCATTCGCAGAAAAATATACTGCAGAGTGTCATGCGAAATTGATTCGAACATAAATTAAATTAAAACTAATAAAACCTCTTCTTTCAACGAGTGCATTTCGAGAGCTAGAAATGCAACTTCGCAGATTAGTTTTCTTTGATTTGCACGATTCATCCAATGAATTTCAATGCAACCTCGATCCCATTAAGCCCGGCACTCATAAAATATTCATACGAGCGCTCCTAATAACCGCGAGTCATCGGGAGCTATCTCCCCGAATACTAACTTCTCCTTCCAGTCTTTGAGGACGCGGTTGGTGTAGAACTGTCCAGCGTCGTTCATCTCCTTGATGTAGGGGGCCGGAGTGGGCGAAACAGCGACCCAGCCGAGGGCCGGTATGCTCTCGCTGATGGCGGAGAGGTGATTGAAGAACGGGGAGCCGCGGTGCTTCTCGCGGAACTCCTGGATCTCCTGGATCTGAGTGGAGGTCGGGCCCAGAAGGGATACCTGCTCCGACTGCTGCGTTGGCGCTGGGCGTGAGGCTGCTGTCTTTATGAAGTGCAGCTGAATTCTGTAGGTGGAAAAATTCGTGTTAATGTTGAATTTTCTAATTTTAACTTTTAAATTAATTTTGAAAGTCTACAGCTGCATTTTGTGAAAGACGTGCTTTTGATAATTATGTAGTTTCAGAGTTTTTAATGAGCAAGCTTTGATATGGTCTGATGTTTTCAGTTAACGATATAGTTATTTTTATGTTAAAATCTTTTGCAAATTACTGAACTTTCATAAAAGTTTCTCCCGATTTAGGTCGTGCAATAACTTTTATTACTTGAGAGGATTAAGATATACGTTTACGTCTGCAAAGAAAGTTTCATTCTTCTGTAACAACTTTCTTTTTATATTAGAGCTAATCAGAAACTACAAGATTGACAAAAACTTTTTGATAGAAGAATCAAATACTTTCAAAAATCTTTCACAATAAAACGATGTAGGACATGGAATTTCAGGAAAATATGTTTTAAAAAAACAAATAGTGACCTTTTGCAGAAATTTTGATTTCAATGTATTACAATAAATAGATTGATTTCTTGTATAAGCAAAGTAACATACTCAAAAATTAATTGAAGAGATAATGGCTTAAATGAATTTTGCAAATTTTGTCTCTCAACATATTAATTCAATTAATTTATTATCAGTTCAATTTAATTGAATGTACGATCATTATAAATTTATAATTCGGTTCTTCATCTTTAATCAATCTCTTACAGTAGATAACAAACATCGATCAAAGAACTTTGGAATTATCATTCGATTCGAAGATAAGATACTAAAATAACTTTAGGAAAACCAGCCAATACGTCTTTTATTTCAAAAGTATCACCAGCTTGAAATAAAACAAAAAAAATCTACTCACTGAAAAGCCTTCTCGACGAGCTGGCAATGGCTGGCGACATCGCCGCCGATCTTCTTGCTGAGCTGAATGTACTCCCGGACCGGTCCGGCCAGGATGTCCTCGTAGCCCGCGACGGACATGCTTTTGAGTACCTCGACGACGGAGGCGACCGACGAGAGGGTGGACTCACGGGAGCTCGAGCTCGACGACTGGGAGGACGACTCGGCCGGCAGGGACTCCTCGGTGAGCGAGAGCGAGCGTTCGGGCGACGGCGACTTGGTCTGGACGGCGATCTCTTGCGTCTGCGGCGGCGCCGGCTGAGCGGCTACGACGACGGCTGCGGCGGCGGCGGCGGCGGCTGCTGTCGACACCTGCTCCAGGCGCTTGGTCACGTTCTCCAGGCGACTCACCAGCTCCTCCAGGTGCTCTTCACGGTCGTCGTGCTCGCAGCCTGGGGGAAGAAAGCAACTGGGTTTTTAGATCTGCGCGCTGCTTTTTTTTTTTTTTTTTTGGAGGGCTTTTTCCCCGGGGAGGGGAGGAAATCGTGACATTTTTCTGTTCGCGTTTAGTGGCGCGGTTTTTTTTTGTTCGTAATCAGGTTTGGATACGGAAGCTTTTATAATTAAATAGCTATTTCATTAAAGGCAATTTATAAAAAACAAAAAAAAAAAAAAAAAATATATAACACAAAGGTTGGTCTTTTATCGGGTAAATTACGATCACGTTCAATATTTAATAATTTAATAAAAATTATGAGGGAGTACGTTCGCAGGTCAACTTTAGTACGTGCCTCCAATTCAATTACGCGTTCAATTTGTGTAAAAACTCATAATTAAAATTTACGTTAGGCTTAAAGTAAATTCTAGTTAAGAAACTGATTTTCTAGCGAGTCCGCGCCGAGCTCAAGTGATGCCGACGCACCGATGCGGGGCTAATGAGGCTCGATTTCCAACTTTCAAAACGGAAAAAAATCTCGAAAGTTCGCTGAAAATTTAAATTTATTTCGCGAACCGCCGCGGCCGATAATAATCTCGAAGAAGCAGCTTTCCTACTACTACTACACACCGCACGCTTTATCTCGGCGAACGAAAAATAAACGAGAAAACATGCGAGAAGCGGCATCCTCATATATATAAAAAAATGGTGTTGAGTATTACGAAAATTTGGAATCAAAGCCAGGGTGACGTAAATATAGCGCAAAATATAAATAAGTCGCGCGACTGTTCTCTCCGCCACTGTTCTCGCTCCGGCATAATATGTCGTCAGGCGAAAAATTAGCCAGTTCCCCTCCCCTCGTTCGATAAGCGCGGCGCGCGCGCGCTCGAATTTTTAATCCTTTCAGACGCTCTTGTTTATCGACGTATTTACGGGCCAACAGCGAGGCCGAGTTCACGAGCGGTCGGGGCTAAAAGTTGCGCCGGGTTATTCATATTGTTTTTGTAAATAATGGCGCTTTTTAGAGCGCGCGTCGAAAGCTTTTAGTTGGGTAAACAATTAATTTCGCACTTTCCTCCCGCCGAAGATAGTTTACAAAAATAAGAAAAGTACCTCGAACTACCTCGAAAGAGAGTCGCACTCGACGAACCTCCGACTCCGACGTGTGTCTATAACCTCCTCACTTTGCAACAAAAGTCGCTATGTCCCAAGAAGCGGGAACGAAGCGGGCGGTAACCGAAAAACTATACGGTCTCCCACGCGAAAACCACTGCGCAGCCCACGGCTCTTCCTCCGCTGGGCGTTCCGCGAAAAATACGTAATCTCACTCGACGCCGTTAAAGAAGGCGACACGGATGGGCTGGGAAGACAACGCCGCTCGAGCGCTCGAGTGCCCCCGTCGCTCTCGCGAGAGCAGCAGCTCGGGAAAGTGGAAAGAGAGCACTCTATTATTAGAGAACGCGCGTGGGTGGAAATTCGCGCGCGGATGGGAATAATAAAAGATTCACGAGTCGGCGCGCGCTTGTGATTTCGCCGCGCGGCTTTTTTCTTTTTTTTCTTTCGTTCGATAAAGTCGACAACCGGACGGATTTTTGTTAATTCCGAGGCGATCGCGGGGGATCAGTACCGGCTGATTACGGATAAGGCTTGATCGCGCGGTTTCTGGTTTTGTGCGTCGTCCAAGTTTTAATGTATAAAGAGCAGTTCGCCGACGGTCGAGGTGACGGGTAGATGCACAAGCTGTGACTAATTATTTTGGCGAAACTAATATTTGCTTGCGAGTTTAAACAAAACTTAAATATAATTTGGCTGCTTTATATAAATTGTAGGTTTTGCATGCAGAAGCGAAAGAGACGAGTTTAAGGGGTTTATTTGTGGCCGGTGGATGTTAAATTTGATTCAAATAGAGCTGTAAATAACTGAAGCCAAATTATGCAGCCTATCTCAATGAACCGGGGAGGCGATGTATTTATATATGAATCTGCTACTGAAATAACTCAATCGATAACGGGATGTCACTTGCATCCGCGCATTAATTAATTTAATTATTATCATATCCAATTTCTCTTTTCTCGCCCATTCTTTGAAAATTAAGATACTGTATACAATCGGCATAAAACGTGGGTTATTTAAATTTTCTTGAAATAACTTTTTTTTAAATTACAAAATGTAAATTACTCAATCCTGATTGCGGTGATCGAAATAAAAATATTTTCATGATGTTCGGCATTTCATTTTAAAATCTTACAGGATAAGGAAAATAAAAACTTTAGCAAATTGCTGTGGCAACGTGCCAAGTGGTTTAAACGCTTAAAAATTGATCTTCGGGCTTTTGGGGAAAATATGGGAAATTAGGTTCAATCCCGTATAAGAAATATAAATTAAAATTAAATGTAGATAAACGAGAGTAAGAAATAAAATCACAATGAATAAAATATATTACTTTTTTTAAAGATATGCATCTAGATTTCGAAAGAATTGCTAAAAAATAAATTTGAATAAGAAAATGTTCGGAAATTCAATAATACTTAGATTTTATGCAGCTATCTAGTTTTGCATGACTTTCAAAATTCTTATAAACAAAAATAACATTCGTTCCCATTTAAAATAACAATTTGATATCCAAGAATTTTCCGATAACCATCCGCATGTGAGCTTAGAAAGTTTTAAAGTTAAATGCCTCTCTTATCTCATAAATATCGAAACACGAACCTACAATAAAAGCTTTTACGACTTTTCGAAGTCATTTCGACTGCACGCGCATCCTTTTTACGATATCGCACTCAGCTGGATTAATAATACACTCCAGGAAAAGGGAAACACACACTTCCATCTCGAGCGATCAAAACTTGAACGCAGAAAAACAAGACTGTGCAAACTGCATTTTAAAATTCAATATCGCAACATCGCGCACAGACCTTAGGGTCTAATTAACGAGCATAAGTAAATTGGGCGAGACGCCGGGTACCCTAAGTTAATTCAGGCCTTCCGCCTGCAGAAGAGGCTCGGTTTGAACGAATTAATTCGTAAGTCCGCCTCCGAAGGATTAAAGCGCTCGGGCTTTAAAGCGCCGAAGCCTTTAAAGTTCGAGGAATCCGGCTTTAAAATGCATAGATATTGATTGTCCGAGTGTGTGGCGTTATTTTAAAAAAAGAGAGCGCATTAAAAGGCCCGTCGGAAGTCCCTATCGCCTTTCTCGTCGCGAGCTATCAGGTTTTAATTTCCATACGCTCGCACAATCTCCCGTCGTTCCCGCCCTGGCACTCGAAAAAAATACAGAAAAATAAGACATTTCGATCGAGCGAGGGTATAATGAGAAACCGTTTTGCAATTTAACCCAGTTCTCTGACATCCGTTTAATCCCTGTCAATAAGCTAAGCTTTTCCAGATCAAAGCTTATCCCTGTCTTTCGTTTGCAGTAACATTTTCAATCTGTTTTTTTCTCTCTTTTGATGGAAATCTTACGAGAGGAAATGGGTTAAAAATTGAAATGGTGTCTATGTCGATTTTCAACTGTCCGATGAAGTTCAAGTCACATAATAGTAAATTAAAAGATAATTCTACTCTACTGCATAAAAAAGTTTACTAAATATATATCATGTTTTTTTTATGACATATCTCTTTAACTCTTATGTTTTTTAACGGAATAAAAATTGATAAGAGGTCGAAGATTAAATATGCTGTATACACTGACTCAAAAATTTTTTAGTTCAGATAATATTAAGCAACTATATAAATAATGTCCAATATCAGGAAAGTCAAAAAAAAAAAAAAAAAAAGAAATGATAAATTTCTTTTGTAAAAACAAAATCGTTTTCTACCACGTTACGCTACTGCAGTTAGATTAAATTGAATGTATTTAATTGATTTTACAGGGAGCACTGAAAAAACTAATTCAATTCCGCCTCAACGAAAGAGGTCACATGAAACAATTTTTTCACAATTATCCCTATTAAAATAGTCAATGCGATTAGTTAACAATTTATACCCCTTAGCTTCGTACGTTAAGAAGGGTTTACGCACATATAAGTGTAAATTATTAGATTATCTGAGAAAAAAAGCAGATTTCGCCAAAGCCAAATTCTTAAAAAAATTCAATATTTCATCATGAAAAACTCCTCAAGTCTTCTAACATGATTAATTCGATAAAAAATGAAATACATCGTCGCAAATCCATCCCACTTCGCATTTCGCTCCTCGACCCATTAACCGAACAGTGTCCCAACCCAAAGACACTCTCTCTCTCTCTCTCCAGCCGCTCCTGGAAAATCATGAAGCCAAAATTCTAACCGGGATGCACGACCGGTCCCAGGGGGTCGAAGCTGACGCGGTGCTCGGCGGTGTTGCGGGCCGCCTGCACCAGGTCCGAGAAGAATCGATGTCGTCTCAGGGCCAGTTCGTCGCGGGCGACGGGCGTCGCCGGCGGCTCCTGCATCCCGCCCAAGCTCTCCGATATCGTGCTCTCCGGATCGTCCTCCTCCTGCGACAGCCATCGCGGCACCGGCGGCACTGCAAGGCCATCCGAACGTAAGAGCCTCGGCTCGTGTGCTGCTACTGCTGCTGTCCCTTCGCTCCGCGAGGGGAGGGAGATTTATCGAAGGGTTATGGCAGAAGCGACCGCAGAGAGGAAACCAGCGTAAGCCACACCTTTATCTGACCGCCGTGAAAAGTTTATACCGGCAGTTGGCTTTTGTTCGCGGGCTGCTGCTTTGGTCGTTGAGGGGATATTTTTTGTACTTTGGGAAGAAGTAATGCCAGGATGTGTATAAATATTAGTATTGTAGGATGGTGCTTGTTTTTATTTTTTTATTATTATTTTTTTTTTTTTGTGAAATATTCGATGCTTTTTGTACTTTGAAAACAAATGAGATGTGACTATTTTTAAAATAAGAGTGTGGATTGAATTTTTACGCTGGTTTCCCCTTCAAGTAGGAAACCTTTTCCCATGAAACCGTTTATGCTTTGAATTTTTTATAGAAATTTAAATCGACCAAGTAGAGCAGTTTTGAAAGGCTCCTGTTTTAGTAACTGACCAGGAGAGTGTCTCACCTCCGGAACACCAATCTGCCTGAAACTGAACAGAGTGTTTCCTTTCCTCTAACTATGAA
>JAWWEO010000036.1:3300310-3314305 GCA_035582975.1 Ormyrus labotus
GAATGTGTGGTATTGGAGGGGTCAAAGGGGGGGTACTACAAATTGATCTTGGAGGAGGAATTGCGATATACAATTATATATAATTTGTATAATGAGTTAGTATAGTTTTTTTGCAACATATTCTGTAACGATAATTTTTATTAATATTTTTAAAACAGAGCAAAATCTTTTTAATGATTTTAAATTAACAAATTTATCTATATCTACGATATATTAATGCACTTTCTTACAAAAACTTACATTATTTTATAACTTTTAACTGTTTTCTATATTAAACAGTATATCATTTCAAGAATTATTCATCAATGTACTAAAAATGATAAGTTAATTAGACTATAAACAGTAATGATAGATAAATTAATTGCTCGTTATGATTAATTACGAGAATCCTGTCAAAAATGAAATAATGTATTCCTGCTATTTGGGTGCTCTATAAATCTTGTCAAGCGTTAAGCTTCAGACATGTTTTCAAAGAACGGAAGAAAGGAAGAGTGGGAAGATCTACATAGTTGGAGAAACATAATCTCTTAAACACTTCTAATTTTAAGTTTAACGTCTTTCAAGAGGCAATCCAATGTTTTCAAACTAAAACTTTTTGACTAGAATTTTAAAGGTAGGTTTATTAAAGCAGTAATGCGGTTCATAAATTTGAAGAATAAAATCTTTTCATAATTTTTTTCAAAGATACTTAATACATTTCAATGTAAATTATTAAAGTCTATTATTTATAAAATGATTCAATAGCTCAATTATTATTTTTTCAAAAATGCTTTCTTAAGTAAAATATATAAAGTATATTGTTTATTTTTTTTAAATTTATTAAATCAATGATAAATAAAAAAAATAGTAAAAAATGTTCTTAGCAAGCTTTGAAAATTCTAAACATGGCTGACAGAACTTTTTGCGTCTGCGCAATAATGAAACTTGCACACGTAGATATATAGATATATATTCGCATGTTGCTGCTGTACGCTATACTATATATATACATGTGAAGCCGTAGCAGCTTCTTGCGGCTTTTCGGGAGTATACAAATCATTGACACTAGAAAAGTAAAAAATGGCAACTGCACTTGTACCGGAGATTCCAGCTCCTGGATTTTCTTTCGACTTATGTCAACGGTAATTATAAAATACTATTTTAAATTTTAATATTTGAAACTCTTACAATATTTGTGAGTTAAGCTCAAACATAACCTCAGTCTAACCAATAGTGCTGTGTCATTTTTTCGTTAGATTTGTGAATATTGTTAATTAATCAAAAATTTTAATAGTATGTAATATTTCAGGAATGCATTTTTAGCCAAGAAAGGTTTTCCGGCTCCTAAAGCCCAAAAAACTGGTACAACTATTGTCGGAATCATATACAAGGATGGTGTCATTCTTGGTGCTGACACAAGAGCAACTGAAGGCAACATTGTTGCTGACAAGAAGAGTAGAAAAATTCATTTTCTTGCTGATAATATGTAGTAAGTATATCTATTTTTACAGCAAGATCTTTATAGAGTAAAATCATTAACTAAATGTAATTGTATTCTTTGAAAAGTTGCTGTGGTGCTGGTACTGCCGCTGATACCGAAATGACAACTGATATGATTGCCAGCCAATTGGAACTGCATCGTTTAAATACCAACCGAGTTGTTCCAGTTGTCACTGCTGCTCAGCTACTGAAAAGTTTGCTCTTCCGTTATCAAGGAAATATTGGTGCTGCTTTGATTGTGGGAGGAGTAGACCCTACTGGCCCACATTTATATTTCATTTATCCTCATGGATCGTGTGATCATGCACAGTATGCAACTATGGGTTCTGGTTCATTGGCTGCTATGTCAGTTTTTGAAAGTAAATGGAAACCAGGACTGACAGTAAGTTTTGTAAAATTTATGCTTTGTTAAAAATTAATAAATCATTTTTATAAAGTTAATTTGTTTCTTACGTTTAAAATGTAAATAATTCATTATAATCTTGAATAATGTTTTTGCAGGAAGAAGAGGGAAAACTATTAGTAAGCGAAGCTATTCGTGCTGGTGTGCTTAATGATTTGGGTTCTGGTAACAGCATCGATCTTACTGTTATTCGCCAGGGTAACACAATAACTGTAGACTATATTCGTCCTTATGAGATCACTTGCACCAAAGGTATTAGGCAAGGTGACTATCGTTACAAAAAAGGTACTACTGCCATCCTTACAAAATATATTAGACCAATTCTCGTTGAAGAGCAGTACGTCCGCAAAACTGATACTGAATCTATGGATACTTCAGGCTAAGCGCATTTTGTATATTAAGGATTAAAGTTTGTAAGCTAATCGGTTAATAAATCTACATTTTTCAAGATAGTATAGTTTATTTTATGGTAATATAAATAATTTTTTTTTTCACAGTTATAACATATCTTACAAGGCGTTTTATAAATTTTAATCACAATGTTATTAAAAAAGTCCTGCTGTCTGTTTAAGCCGTTGTCGTCTCCAAGCTGGTAATTTTTCAAATTCAGCTGGCTCCATTTTAAAAACTGACATAAAGTCATCAAATGTTAAGTGCATCTCCTTTCGCGAAACGTCTACACCTTGTGGTAGTTTTTCTGGGTCACTTCTTAAAATTTTCAGTGGGTATTTTACAAAGTTGTCAAATTCAGAGACCATTTTTATAGCCATAATATTATTTATCAATGTGTCTTGTTCTTCAATGTTTGATCTTAATGTTAGAAATGGTCTGTAATCTCTTAAAAGATTATGGTTCCAGTTATCAAACAAACCAATAAAAGTTGGAGGCTCCATTCCTACAAAAATGTTAATAGAACAGAATTAATTAACTCCAGCCATATAAGAATTTCAGTTCTCTATAATACACACCTTGTTTTATAATAGATATTATCGTATCTCGGTCTCGACTAGCAGGATGGGTATATAGAAATATTTTAGCTTCTTCTATGTATTCCTTCAGAGGTTTCGAAAAAGAGTAGTTGCCGATCCAAATCCAAACAATGTCACCGGAATCAAGAAGCCAAGCAGCTTCTGGAAGAAGACTGTTTTGTGTGAACCCAAGTATTTCTTCGCCGATAAATGTATCTTTCTCAATCTTCAGATGATAAAAATGTTTTTCCATTTCTTCTCCCTCGAAATCAATCGACTCCATGTTGCAAACTCCCTTGCCTAAAATAAAATGCAAGCAATGAAGCCTTTGCACTTTTTACTTCTAAATTTGCTGAACACGTTTTGGATAATAAAACAGCGAATATTAAATTCAAATTTTCTGTCTTCTCGATTTATCGACACGCTTTTACCGTAAACCCGTACTTCCTTAAATTCACAATAATTCTGCTTTTTCGCCGAGAACGATAATCAAGACTCGCGCGCATCGTCCGCAATTCAATCGTGACTCAGCGTTAACGAGAATTAAATCGCTCACCTCCGAGCTGACTCCAGAACTCCTCGTCCTCCTTGCCCTCGCAAATGAGGGGCGCCGTCGGCGGTGCCAATCTTCTCGAGGCCTCCCTGGCATCTCCGGTGCTTCTGCTTCCGCACCAAACGACCGGCGAGCTCGAAAAGAGAATGAACACCCCTCCGGAGTCGAGGCTGCCGGCTCGCAGCGGACGTTCCACCGCCTTGGACGTGTAGGGAGTCGAGCCGAAGACTCGTACGAGGTACTTCTTCGGGGCTGCGGGGGAGAGAGAGAAAAAGACAGTTGGAGAAACGTTAGATGGGAATTGCGTTCGAGCGACGAGAGGAAGAAGGGACTTACGCGTGTTTCGGTGAGGCCCGCTCAGGATAATTAGCTTGCCGTTGTAGATTTGGAGCAGGTGCGACGGCTCCTTGCCCTGTGACGTTTTCACCAGTTGCGCCGACTCCTCCTCGGCCAGTAAACACGCCGCCTCGATGGCTGCGTCTCTGTCCGTGCAGGGTGAATGAACTCCCTCCCAGCTGTATATCTGTAATTAGTTTCGATGTGGGTCAGGCCTTCTTTCAAAAATCGACATCTTTCATTTTAGTTTATCGCAGTGAAATTAAAATATTATTCGTAGCGATAAATTTTAATCAGGCGTCTAATTACGTGTGGCACTTTAGCTAAAGAAACGTACTAATTTTATTTTCCAATGAGTCGTAAAATGCCTTTAATTGAATCTTTATTGCATTAACAAAAAGTAATGATCGAGCTTTTTTCTCAACGTTTTCTACTCGCATGGAAATGATTTCATTAAATGTATGCCTGCTCTGAACAATGAAATTTCAGATAAATAGCCTGAAATCTTACGACTAATTATTATATAATCATACAGTGCTTTAATGACCATTAATTGACGAGAGAAATCTGCGATTATCTCCTCCTAAGCAGGTCGTTAAACATTAGGACGCAAAGCGCATAAAAATCCAGCCTTGTATACTCACGATGCACCTGCACCTCCTGCCGAATCCGTACTTGTATCTCATGACGTAGCAGGCCTCCGCGTAAAATACGCCCCTGTCCTGAATCTCGACGAGGCCGTCCTTCCTGTCGGCCCGCCACAGCGTCCTGTCCCCGGAGCCGTCGTCCACCAACTGGCACTCGGCGGCGAGCCTCGGCCTCTCGGCCATGTAGTCCGGCTCGAAGGCCCCAGGCAACAAATGGGGCCTCTGCCGTCGCTCGGCCCAGCCGCGCAGCCAGCAGCGCATCTCCGTGGGCTCGTGGCCCTCGAGGGCCCGGCCGACCGGCACGCAGGGCCCGTAGCCCTTCTTCTTGACGAAGCCGCGGGCGTTGCGCACCGCCTCGAGCCGCTCCTTCGAGCTCGCCTCGCGGCCCACCCAGGCCCAGACGCCCGCCTCGCCCCGGTCCAGCAGGAAGACCGAGTCGGATTCCAGCTCCGAGCGGAAGATCGGGCCCGATTTCAGCTCCGCGACCTTGTACTTGCCGGTCTGCTCGTTGCACTTGTACAGCTTTATGGCCGCCGGTGCTTGTTCGCTCTGAGGGTGCAGAATTTTTGGATATAATTTATCGTGACAATGGGTCCTGAATGCGCAGGATTATAAATGCAATATAATCATTCTGATAATTAATCTGTCGATATTTATTTTTCCACCCGTCATCGTGATGCATCAAATACCAATCTCAAACTCAGCCACACTAATCCCATTCTCCAATCCAGTTACCCTCTTCACTCGATAATCGAACTGGTACCGCTATCGAGACAGCCCGACGATTCCCGATCACGCAATTTCAATCACGACTTTGTCTATACAAAGATTACGCGGGGGGAAGCAAAACCGGTCTCGATCCCGTTACGGCGCCCGGCGCAGCTGCGGAAGTTGTATATACAGCGCCCGAATATGTACATTTACCTGAACGATCGGCTCCGGGGAGACGAAGCGCCTGGACGGCTCGAGGATCTCGTCGAAGATCTTGCGGGCCTCCGGCTGCAGGGTCTGCTCGTATCCGTCCTCGACGACGAAGACTCGCGCCTCGGCGGCGCCCTCGTTGTTGTTGTTCTTCCGGTGCTCGTCCAGCAGCCGCAGGGCGTGGCTCTTGTGCAGGGGGTCCGAGTTCGAGCCCAGCCACAGGAAGATCGCCGATCTGAGGAGAAACCTTAATAAGTAATAGCGCGGCTTCGCAGGAAATGGCAACTCGGAGGTGCAATTAGAATGTAACGCATTCATTTTCACCGTACATTTGTTTTGATGGGCTTGTAAATATAAGTTAAATAGCGCCCATTAGCGGGCAGAAGTAGGTGTAGCTTTCTAATTGCGCGAGTTGATTCGTTGAGGGGCATAACAATGAGGGAATTCCTGACGAAAACAACGGTTGTGCATGCGCACCCGTCGTTAAAGAATTCTTCATTGTGTCAAAGTTGTAATGAGTTTAGGCGTGATTTTCTTTATTGTTTAATAGGTGGGTCTTCTACGCATCTTAGAAATGATGATTGTTAAAATGCGTAATAGTTGATGTTTGTTTTGTTCTTTTTATGCGAGTTAATCAATTGTCTATCTTTTTTAATAAGGGTTTTAACAAATTCTGATCAAAGGAAAAGGAAAAAAGTGAATAAAAAATCATTAAATACTTGTTGAATACCTTCGCCACGGCTTTGAAAACAAAATGATGCAGATGAATCAAATCGTATTAAGTGGAAGCCCAAAATAGGCTCCATAAATTCAATGAAAAAAAAATCTCGTTTCACGACGTAATCGCACTCCGTTTGAATCAGACGAAATTTACTTTTATGAAACCCACCGATCATCCAATCGCGAAGCCAGTAAATTTACACTCAAAAGGATAATTTTCCAAACGGCCAATTCCCGCCTCCTCCAATTCCCGAAACCTCCTCTAACCCCAAAAATTACCTGGCCCTGACGTCGACGACGATAACGTCCCTGGACGAGAAGCAGCTCCAGTCGACGGGCCTGAGCTCGGTGAGCAGGGGCACCGCGGTGCCGGCCACCCTGTGCAGGGTGCAGCGCTGCTCGCCCGTAGTAGCGGCGGCGGCGGCTCCCCCGTAGTCCACGGTGATCAGCCGGTGCCGGAAGTAGGCGAGGAAGCGGGCGCTCTCCCGGCCCTGGGCCTCGCGCAGCAGGATCGTCGCCCCGATCTGGGAGTCGAGCTCGGCGGCCCGGAGCGCCGCGGCACCGGACACGCTCGAGTCGCACTGCGCCCCCACCCAGAAGTGGATCGAGCGCACCGACGAGCTGTCCTTCAGCTCCTTCGACTGGGGGGATGTATTAGTTTTCGGATTTTTAATTTGAATAGCGTGTTCGGTTTCGATTGTTCGGGAGTAAAAAAAGTTGTGGGATCGCGGTGGAACGTCTTGCGCAATCGAGATGGAGTTGATGATAAATGATGCAATTTTGCTGGTAAAATTTTTAATTACGTCGGCTGCTAGAGCGAACGAAAAAGCTTTAGAGTTTTGCTTTGTTATCGAGAGAAGAGATGACGAAACAGGTCACTGAATTCATAGATGAGGAAAGATTGATGAGAAATAAAAAAATAAGTTTCACCGTCACCGGTAGCGATGAATTTTTTTGCATTATGCGAAATAGTAAATAATTTTTAAGTCGTTCGAGATTCGCCGTTATCGTCTTGATAAACTTATACGCGTACTGAACTTTATTCATCAAGGTCGCACATTTGCTTTTCAAATGAATTTAATTTTAAGCAATTTAGCTGCTTCGTATTCCTTCTGCATACAATCGCGATACACTTTTTAAAACGACGAGCTGCACAGGATATAATAGTACTACATTAAATCTCCTTTAATTACAATGCACTCGAGCAAAAGTGTTTTATAAACTGGACCGGGGCCGCGATTACATTGTCGTTAACGTTCTCAACCGCGAAATACAAGAAAAGTTGAACATATTCACCGGCATGCCCGGATACGGGAGCGAGCCATCCTTCGCCGAGGCTGCGTAGATCAAGTACGCCGAGTCCGAGAGGAAGGTTCCCACCTTTGTTCTGCCCAGCGAAATGGTTCGTAGACCCTGGCGAGACAGAAACGTATTTACTTTTTTAATATACGTCGCTCGTTGTCAATTTCCGAACTGTATAACGGTTCGGAAAAGACGAGATCGTTACCTCGATCTTCCATATGCAGAAGGCCGTGCTGCCCTTCGGGATGCTCTTGAAGATCTCGCTGCTGGACTCGTCGGAGCAGGTGCTCGCGTCGTCCTGAAATTGGAGGCAAGTCGAAAAAATGTTTTTAGCTGTCACGATGACGTGGGGGAAAGATTGAAATTAGGCGCTCGGGGCTTCTTTTCGCTTTGGTGGACTGGTCAATGTAAATAGTCGAACGGTATCATCTTTATGTTTGTGTTCCATCCTAACTGATATATTGAAAAATTTATTAACATCAGAATTTCGTTTTAATTGTAATTTAATAATAATCATGAATCTGTAAAACTTTTGAAAATCATAGGAAAACATTATTATAAGACTATATTATGTATAAGCATGAAATTTACTCAAGCACACACGTTTTGACACTCCTCTCGAACTTGCGGTACAAACAAAAAAAAAAAGAAAATGAACCGCGCCGCAAAGCCTTTAATAAATCGCCTCTCGCGGCAACATACACTTGCGGTTTCGCAGCGAAAATCCGGCCGCGTTGCTCCGCGATTGCGTTTGCTTTGCGCAAATCGCGCGGCGCCGCGCGGGGAGAGAGAGAGAAACAATCGCTAATTTCTCTCTCGCGCCTCTCCGATTTCCCAGTGTGTGTGTGCTTCGAGGCGCAAGTGGACCGAGTCGCTTTGCCACGCAACGTGTATGCCGTGTGTACATAATGCATATTCGCCTATTTTTCTAGGCCGGCGAGGTTGTTTCGCGAGTAAATTGGCCGCGGCGATATCGATCGTTAGCAGCCGCCGGGCTCCGCGGTCGGATTAAGAAACGTAAATGGACTTCTCTCGGCGCGGTGATGAAAGTTTGTTTTGCATAGGGGAAAGAGTATCCTCTGGGTTAACGAGCCGATTCATTAGTCGTTGACGAACGAGCTTTTTTTCGGCTGGCCTTTTTCTGGCGGAGGCGCGTTTTTCGGCCCGTTTGAGTTGCGGCGAGCAAAAAACAATAAAGTAATATTGTCGCGCATAATTGCGTAGAGAAGTAAAATCAGCGGAGTCTGATTTGGGAATTTTCACGAGTACATTGTTTTAATCCAAATATATCGTTACGACAAAGACAAAGGTATAATTCACGGGTTTTCGAGCATTGTTTGGGCACAAATTTACAGTTTTGTTTAAGCTTTATTCAGATTAAGGTTCCCCGACTCGTAGAACAGGAAACCCCTGCAATTTAGCCTGCCCACGTCTGTCGTCACGTTTGCTGATGGAAGAGCTGTCTCTCTCTGCCGTTGTAAAAAGATATAATAGCGTAATTGCCGCGCATTGTGAAGCGTCAAATAATAATGCTCAAACCGGATTTGTCGGATTTATTTAAAATTCGCCTTTCGCGAGAGACTCGTTTAAGCATAATGAAATATCCCTCTGCGCGTCGCGCTGCCGAAAGGTATGATGATTTCGCAATCCGAAAGAGAGCGGAATTAAAATTAATAGACACGGAAACTGGAGTAATTCAATTTTAATAACTCGGTCCGTTTAATAAAATGGTTATTTAATACTCAAAAGGCTTTTTGCCGCGAAGTAATTGGTTTTTCCTAATGAAAAGGAGCGACGGGTACCGTTATCAAGCCGACGTGTTTGCTAAAACTAAAAATTCAGATAAAGTGTGTCAGGAGCGTCGTGAAAGTATTAGTAAATTTCTTCGAGATTTTTAGACGAGATATAAATGGGCGCCGCAACAATATATATTTATCACGCGTTTAATTAACGGAAATGGCGCTTCTTTTTGCAATATACTTCCTCTAATTGGAATATCAATTAATCGCACTGTTTCAGCGAGCGTTACATCGTAAGAAAGCAGCGAGTGTGCGCGCATCTCTCCGCTCGAAGAGGCGAAACCGCGAAAACTCGAAAGTATACACATTTGGACCGTGAATGGGATACTGAAAGAGCCTTTTTTTCCAGGCGCCGCGTTTCCCGGCACGCTGTTAAAGTATCGTTACAGCACCGTAACCGTATAGCTCGCCACCCTTAAAAGGAGGCAGGTCTGCGAAAGCTCCGTAAAAACTTTATGGACTCTCTCGCGGTCTGAGCGGATTTAGCTGCAGCTTTTTTGCGTCCCCGTTTTATATATATTTATACGCGATTTATGTAATTTTGCCTTGCGCAATAATCGCCCGAGTAATTTAATGTGAGGTAAAAAGTTCGCGGGTCGATATTTCGTTGCCGTGTGCTTTTGTTGCTTGCTTTTTTTTTGTTTTCACCGCGGAGACAAAAAAATAAAGAAGGATTTTTCTTCCTCGGAAGTGGTATTTTGTTATAAATGTTTACGGCTGGCGCGAGAGAATTTACGATCCGAAAGAATGGTTAAGTTCTTTGTTAAGGAGCCCCGTTTATTTTGAGTCATCATTTACCCGTAGGAAATGGTACCTGTCACGAGTGTTATTTAAATTTACATTCGCGCGCGCGCACTTTTCGCCGGATATATAATATTCCTTTGTCCGAATTCAGCGATATCTTTAAAAAAAAAAAAAAAAAGCTAGAATTAAAAATAGTCGAAGTTTGTTTTAAAATTGATTTTGAACTTTAAACCGAGTTCAAACGAGAAGAAAAAAGAATATCCTTTAAAGCGCGTCGCTCAACAGCTGACTCGAACGAATGCGCAAATATATCTTATCGATAAATCAGCAACTCACCCGCTTCAGGAATCCCATCGCTGACCAATATAAATTCCCAGCCAGCGAATAAAACCAGCAGTCAACGATCACTCAACCTTCCAGAACTCGTCGGCCTTGAACCGGCATGTCGCACCGAGAGCCAAAAAACAAAAAAGAAAAAACCCCCGAACCGAAGAAACACTCGGCGCGAAACCGCTATAGCACGCCGATCCTCCGTCAAATCGTCCGCGTTCCCGCTCGGAGAGAGAGCGTCTGAGGCAACCAACCCGTCCGAAGCGGAGGAGCGAGCGGCGGCGGCGAGCGAGCGATGTGCGTGCGCGCGCGGCGCTCGATTTTTTCGTCGTTCGTTCGCCGGCCGCTCGGAAACGAAAAAAAAAAAAAGAAAGAAAGAAAAAGAAAAAAAAAAAGAGTATACGCGCACTCTCGGGAAAGGGATCGCCGCGCGCGCGCGCGCGACTCCGGAAGCGGGTCCCCCGGAACTCCGGCCGGCCAGCCGTGACCAACGACGCTTCCCGCCCCTGCGTGCGGGCGTATATATGGTGTATATCGTTACGCGCCGGGTGAGAGAGAGAGAGAGAGAGAGAGAGGCGTTAGATAACGCGCACACCTGCCCCGGTTTAAGGATGCGTAAGCGGCGCGCGGGCCTCTTTTGTTCGCCGGCCTCTCGATTGCTCTCCTTTTTTTTTCGTGCCTGCATGGCTCGGAAGAGCGCGGCCTTGCGGTTTTCGGTCCTGTTGGTATACCCTGCGATGTCGGATCGTATATTCTTTGTGGCGGACGATTTGGGCGCGCTTCTGATTGATTGATTCGGGTATAAAGCTTTTTTAGGTTTTGGGAGTTTATCGGATGATTTTAGGAGCGTATAATTACTTTGATGGAATTGCTAGGGAAGAATATACTTTTAGTGCGCTTAGAAGATTTTGTTTCGTATAAAAGTTCAAATAGAGGATCAAAGGGACATTTTCATGAATGAGAATAAAAAGTAAAATTGCTTATGCAATAAGAAAAGATCGTTTCTTATAAAACTTTCTAAACCGATCGATTATACCGAGATGCATCTTTTTTTTTTCAATGCTGATGACTTGTGATGTATATATAGTACTGCAAGGAAGCGAACGATTACAGATTCGCTATTGCAGCTTGGCTGAGCAACGAGACTACGCAATTATCGTCCGATGCAGAAGGATTTGTCTTTGTCTGGAATTAAGAGATCTTAATATCTGGAATGACGCTTTGTTTTTAGGCGCAATCGAAAACGAGGTCTTATTTAATGATACCGATTTTGCATTCTAACAAAATTACACTTCCACCTGTTCAGTTCGCGTAATTGATTTTATTTGTACTTTTTTTTTTTTTTTTAATTTTTATCGAAGTATTTACTATTTTTTCCGGGTAAAAACTAGAGCGTTAGACGTTTTTCAAGAATTAAAGCCGTAATGGTCTGATACATGAGTTTGCGATAATAAAAGAATATATAAATTAGTGGAAGAAAAGGATATGAACTGAAGAGTTACTCAGAAAAAGATTTCAAATTCAGCAAGTTCAAGCGCAACATAGAGTATAGGCTAAATTTAAGGCTCAATAAACACAGTATTTTTCCAAAGTTGTTAGGATTATCAAATCAACAGTGGATCGTCCGACTGGACTCGAAAGATTTAATGAAAATTTTGAAAGATGAATAATAAGAATGAACTAAATGGAAACTGCAGCTCACATTAAACAAAATAAGTAAAATATACGATAATTGTGTTATTCAATCTTTCAAATTTATTGGCTCGATACATATATATGCCAACTGAAATAAATTTTGCTTTGATTCGTTAATGTTGAATTGATATCAGTAAACTAGCTTATATAATCGTATTATTTATTAAAAAACTTAGTAGCAGAAAAGTTAAAAAGTCATTCTTTGTATCAACGAAATTTATTACCAATAATATAATATACTATACTATTGGTATGTTAATATAAATGCCGTATGTTTTTAATATAAATTTTATAAAATTATCGAATTCGTTTAAAATGTTTTTACAAGATTTTTTATTTGTTAAATTATTAATTAAAAATATATATAATTATTGCTACGTACTTCAATAAAAGTATTGTTTAACTAAAGTAATAATTGTTTTGTAAAAAGTATGTTTTTTCTTCGTTTTATGTAAATTTAAAAATTATTACCAAAAGAATATTTTAAATTTCAACGTACATATGGTGACGCTGTTCTTAAACATTTTAAAAAGATAGATAGGTAGATAGATCATTTTTCTAATTTAATAAGTTTTACTTTTAGTACATTTTATACTTTGTAAAATAATAAAATAAAAAACATTTCATCGTTATATTAACGATGTTAGAAATTTTTAAAAATTATTTGAAACAACCGAAAAGTCGTTACCAATCGCGTTCGAATTCTAACATGCATATTATGTTTTTTAATGGATGTGTTTATTATAAACTTTATAATATTTGTTGGTTATAAGTCCTAAACAAAGTTATGTTCAATCAAATAAAAGAAAAGCAAGATTAATGTTTTCAAAGGTTACAAGTTTTTTTGACAGATATAAATATAAAAAGGCCAAGAAGTCTGAATGTTTTGGAAAAAATATAAGTTTCGAAAATTCTATGGAGTGGAAACCTGAGGAAAATACACAAAGCAGTAAAATTTTTAAATAATATACATATCAATTTTTTAATTTATAAGTGATAAAAATATTATAGTACTATGCACTAATGAATTTATAAAAAATGGATTTGCACAACATGGAAAACGAAAAAATAATCACATGTTTATCCTGTAAGATGGCAACAAATATTTCACACGCGTTTTAAAACAAAAAAAAATAAAAATTAACGGTTTTTTACAAAATATGCTGCATAACTTTCAAATATTATTCAATTAATTACTAAAGAATCTCTAAAGAAATTGAATAAATGTTTGATAAAAATGCATTTCGAATCTACATTTAGAATTAAATAAATATTAATTTTTAAGAAAACTTTAAAGTAAAAATGATTGATTGGTTTTATTTAAGTTATTTAAATAAAATTATTAAAGTATATTTTCTGAAATGAATTATTTTAAAATATAATTTATTTTAGTTGATGCTTTGTCTTGGTCAGAGAGAAATGCTTTAGAAAAATCTAAAAGTGATTCCAGTATAACTGCTATTGGAGACTGCAATTATAGAAACCAGGGTACTCAAATCTCATTTGATATTTGCAATGAAACAAAAAATATAACATCTACTCTAGAAAATCTAGAGGTAGATGATTATACTACTGATGATAATATTCATGAAAATTCTCCGGTTGAAATAAATAAACACTATCCCCTTGATGTGCTCGATTATGGAGGTGTATTTCGATATGTTCTAAAAACGCAAGATATCTCTACGAAGCAATTAGTTCTTCACGGACCAGAAATACTCATATTTCAGGTTTTTAATACACACAAATTATTTTTTTTAAATTATGCAAACTAATTATTTACCAATTTGTAAAATACGTTTATAGGGTAACAGACATTCACCAGATGAAATTGCTCGTTCTTGGAAAAAAGATTGTAGAATGTGGCTGTGGAAATCTGTTAGACTGGCTAAACGTAGAATGTTAACTTCAACGATGACTGCTGTACAAAATTAATTATTTATACTTTTTAATACTTTTTTAATTCGTATATAAAAAATGAATATTTTAAAAATTTTTAGAGATAAGTTATGTATATTTTGCAATTAACATTTTTAACAATAATTTTTTTAACAAAAAATATTTGTAAAGTCTTATTTATCATTCAAGATATCCTACA
>JAWWEO010000036.1:3314405-3339843 GCA_035582975.1 Ormyrus labotus
TGTTGATCTTCCTTGTAGTTTTTGAGCTTTTGACCAACCCAATGCTTGTGCTTGTTCTTTTAGCCATGCTTCCGCCTATAAATAATAAAAAATTTATGATTACTTTTTGAACACATAAATTAAAAAAAAAAATAAAATAAATATGCAAACCTTATCTAAATTATTTTCATGCAATTCTAGTGCTTTCTTACAATTAGCAAATGTGTAACCAGTCTTCTTTCGCAGTTTAGCTAAAAGAGACTTGTTTGTTGACTGCCATAAAATGTTCCCTGTGCCTATAAAACGAATTATGCGATTCGAAAGCATCTGTAAAACAACAAAAAACTCAGAGTTATACAAAAACAAATTTACTTAGTTCATAATCATCAATATCTACATCGAACTGTGGTTATAAAACCTAACCTAAAAACTAATACCGGGTTAATTGCGAATGAATATTCAATCGTAAAAGGGTATTGTCATTCAAAAAATATAATTTGTCAGAGTGGTTCGGTCTCCCGAGTGGAGATTCCGCAAGTTTCACGTTAATCGATGAATAGGGTTGCTTAGAAACAATGCACAATTGAAGCTGTCTTCAGTACTCACGTTTTCTTGCACTCTTTGACTCCTGATAAGTACTAGTTATCACCGAATAGGATTCAAAAAAGCATGTCTTTCACGCTGACTTGACTATGTAAACTCAGATTTCAACGATGACTTTAGGAAATAATGCGCGAAAATCGTAAAGTTTTATATATAAGGAACTACGATCGAAGGGAAGAGGCTGCGCGAGTGCAACCGGCGACTTTGCGTTGATACCAAAAGCGCACTCTGCTCTTTGTGTGACTACGCTAAAGCAGGACTATATTACAAGATGACGTAACACAATTTTTATTGGGCGCAAAAAGATTTTTTTATGCAGGTATTGTTGCGATTTTTCATATAAAATTTATTGCTTCAATAATACTTAAGGTTAAATTAAAATATAAAAATATAAACACAATAATATTAGAATTGAAGTCGTTTTAAATAAATGTTTTTTTTAAAACTTTTTATCTTGATTTAATACGCAGATTACTTAAATTTTAATACCAAAGGCTTTATATAAATGTGCAATCTTTAGTGAATCTTTATTGATTTTCTACAATTTTTTAACTAAATTAAGTAATATATATTTATTTATTTATCAAATAAAAAATCTTGATTCACATAAAATTCTTTTCTTCAATAAAAGATCCGTAAATAAAGTTCTAATCGCTCATTTAAGTTGAAACGTAAAATCTGAATGAATTAAACAGAAAACTAATAAATTTCAGCCGTGAGTCCAAAGAAGAAATCATCATGTCGAGCAAAAATTCAAGCGTAATACTAAATTGCGAACTGGGCAGCCTCGAAACCCCAGTGGGCTCCTCGACGGACGATCCGCACGCGTCGACCGCAAGCAGAGACAACTTCGAATTTCCATTCCCCCCGGGGATGTTCGATCCTCCCACGAAGCGGAAAAAGTTCAGCCTGACCGGCGGTCGGCAGGACGCGGCGGAGAGCGGCTACAGCGCGCACTACAGGTTCACGCTGGAGCGCATGAGGAAGGAGGAGTTCCGAAAACGCATCATAGACCTGACGATGACGCCGAAGGGCTCCTTGGAGGAAGGTGACCTGTTCGCCAGCAGCGACAAGGCTCTGGCGCGGTTTTATTATTACATTCAGAACGGTTCCGACACGCTGCACGTACGACCGATAGAGGAGGAGATATTGAACAAAATCTCGACGTTGATTTCGGCGAAGCACAAGGAATCGTTCAAGTCGATTATGGACAGTATGCTGCTGGAGATCAGGGAGGAGTACGTCTGGAATATCAAGAAGTCGATTGTTCAATTCGCGCTGCAGGACGTTTCGAAGAGGGAAGCTTTGATGGTTGGCTCATTATTTTATCGTGCAAACTTCGACTCTGTTTTATTTTATTTATTTTTATTACGTTTTATTAAACAGGAAAAAGAGAAGAAACTCGATCTAGGCTTACCAAAGGGCTACGCTAAAGTTTTTCATTCTCGAATACCACGGTTGGAGGAAATTTTGTATATAATAAATCCTTGCATGAAATTTTCGTGGAATCACTGGAGTGTAAATTTACGGTAAACATTCAGATGTTTTTTCTGGTATCTTTTTAACTTATTTTTCCTCTTTGTAAAAAAAAAAAAATAATATTTTTCAGAGATTTTCGTTTGATCGACCTTGATGAAATAAAGAAACATACGGATCCTTGGGATTTATTAATTTTTCAATCAACTATCGACAAACATCTGAATAATGCGCTCAGATATTTAAGACAGCACTGGTTTGGTGGAATTCAGGAGATATTTTTAGCTGTAAGTTGTTTAATTTCGCAGTTTTACAGATAACCACAATCGTGCATTTGATTGCTTGCAGCAAAACAAAAAGAATCTTGTGCCCAGTCCTCTCGACACAAAAAATTTTCGGCGCTTTTTTAATTGTATTGCCAAGCTAATGGAATCGCAGCTTTTAGAAATGTTTAAGCGCAGCCTTAAAGATTATATGATTTATATTCTCGACGTGCAGGTAAATTGTTGCGAGTTTTATTTAACTTATCGACGCGCAATAAGTAACCATTTTCTTCGCAGCATTTAAGTAACACGTATCAACTCAATGTTATTGTAAAATTAAAAGAATTGCACTTCGATCCTCCTTTTCAATACTTCAAAGATATTCTCGGTGGCGTTATTACGTCGATGTGGGATGCAGTTATGACTTTTGAGAGGCTTGAAACTCAACTTTACCTCGATTGGTCTGGTCCTCGAACTTTACTTAAGGTATGTTTAAGGATTAAAAACGTGATATTTGTGTACTCCAATAATTACTCAACATGTTTTCTTCGTAAAAATAAAGTTGTCGAAGTTTTATATTATGGTCGAAATATCGATTTTGTAGCCAAGTGTCGCCGAATCTATTGTTAATCACTATAGGCAGCAAATTGCTGCGTTTGTGGAAAAACAACAACACGAGCCAGAATTAACTATTCCTCCGCTTTTTAGGTATATAAAAATAAATACTGATTCAAATAGATTGTCTTATCTTTTTAAAAGTTTTCTTATTCTTTGCATCTTTGTTGCTCAACTGCAAGATATAAATAAGAAATTACATTTCGAAAATTACTAAAATTTTTGGAAAACGATTTTTTTTAGGTATAAACCATTTTATACTGATGAAGAATACGAAAAAGTAACAAGTTTTTTAGCAAACGAAGAAGCAACTTCTGAAGAGTTCCAATCAAAAATTAGTTATTACAACGATCTTCAAGGCAGAATAATTATTGAAAATGATTCAAGACTTTATACAAAGTTTTTTGAAATCAATCGAAAAGAATTTTTGGATTTCGTGCAAAAAACCGTTGAAACTTTAAAAAATATGTTGCTTAATTATTTAGTTACGCAATATCAAAAAAAGACAAGATAGTAATAATTACAATACATTAAATTCTAAAATAATTTGGATTATTCATTATATTAATTGTACTATTGTCGTCTCTTTTCAGTTGTGACGAAGCGTATAATGCGATCATTGAACGCGCCGAAAGTTTTCCGCAGAGCACAGCCGTGTTAATGGATTTAATTGAGTACATGAAAAAGGTCGAAAAAAAGATTCTAAAGCAGTTACAGCTAATTCTTATTGAAATTTTGCAAAGTATAAAAGTTTTATCAGATTTCTGGCTTTTGACTGAAGAGGAAATAGAGAATAATAATAAAGTGTTCCAATTGTATCATAATATGCCTGAAGTTTTGGAAAATAATAAAATAATTATTGAAAATAAGACTCAGGAATTTCAAGACAGCCTTAGGGGTAATTGAATCTTCGATTTTATAAATACACAGAAAATTTTTCTTACAAATATTTCGCATTTTTCAGCGAGGTATCAAAAGTTTCGCGATGATTTGGATACTTATGCGAAACAAATTGAAGAGTATAAATATTTTGGTGAAATTGAAGAGATATTCAAGTACCAAAAACGAGCCCAGATACTTGAAAATAAGTTGACTGCTGGCATGGAAAAAATTGAAAAATTCAACGAAGAAGAAACATCTTTTGGCTGGGAGCTCACGCAATACCCTTTGAGAAAAGAAATTGCCGATCGCTTGGCTCCGTATAAAAAATTCTATGACACTAGTTGTGATTTTTTAACGAAATACGAGAAATGGACTGCTTCGGTTGCTGGAGTATACAACCCAGAAGCCATTGAAAATGAAGTTGCGGCGATTTACAGGTAATCGTTGATTATTTACTTATAGCATTCCCTGAGCTGTTTCAGAAAAAATGTTTATACTTCATTCAAAATTTCGTTATTTACAATTACTAAAATTACAGGCAAAAAGCAAGTTTATTTTAAATTAAAGAGTTCGATGCCTTTATTTTTTAGAACGATATACAAAGCGGAAAAAGGTTTTCCCGACGAGGCGCCAAAAAATCTTGCAGCGAAGGTCAGAAAAAAAGTCGAGGAGTTCAGGGAGCGCTTGCCAATGATCTTAGTGCTTGGAAATCCAGGATTGAAAGAAAGACATTGGCAGCAAATTTCCGAAATAGTAGGATTGAATATAAAGTGCGACGAAACTTTAACGCTAAAAAAGCTGCTGGATTTACGCCTGGACGATTTCATCGACCATTTCGAGAGCATATCTGAAGCTGCTACTAAAGAAAATACGTTGGAGAAAACCATGTTGAAAATGGAAAAAGACTGGGTCGATATGTTCTTTACAATTCTTCCATACAAGGATACTGGAACTTTCGTTGTGGCTGCCGTGGATGATATTCAAATGACTCTCGACGATCATATTCTGAAGACTATGACGATGAAAAATTCGCCTTACATAAAACCCTTTGAAGAACAAATTTTGTAATTACTATTTTTTACTACTTTTTTATTTTCCTATAAAAACGTAATAATCTGAATACCAACCTCGAAATTTAGATTCTTAACAAAAGATAATTTGTATTCATACATATCATAAATCAAAGAATAATTTAGTTGTCATTTTTATTCAGAGCCTGGGAAAAGAAACTGATTTTATTGCAAAACATTCTGGACCAGTGGTTATTAGTGCAAGGAACTTGGATGTATCTTGAACCAATTTTTTCATCGCCAGACATTCAGCAGCAAATGCCAGAAGAAGGAAAAAGATTTGCTACAGTAGATAAAACTTGGCGAGATATTATGGGAACTGTCAATGCTAATCCAAGCGTTTTAGCAATAGTAGAAATTGATAAAATACTAGAAAGATTAAATAAGAATAACAATCTGCTTGAATTGATTCAAAAAGGACTCAATGAGTACTTGGAAAAGAAGCGGCTTTACTTCCCAAGATTTTTCTTCTTATCCAATGACGAATTGTTAGAGATTTTGTCAGAAACGAAAGATCCAATGAGGTATTTTAATAAAATTAATTTATTGTTATTTTATTATTATTATAAAAAATTTTAAAGAAAAATCAACAATTTCAACGATACGACTTTTATTTAAAAATAAGAACTAGGATAAATTTTCATTTTTCTAAGAAATAGGCTGTTAGAAAATCTAAAAAATGAACGTTTCATCGCAGAGTCCAGCCGCATCTGAAAAAGTGCTTCGAGGGCATAGCGACCCTGAAGTTCGACGAGGACCTGAACGTGCTGGAAATGCGTTCAGCGGAAGGTGAGGAGGTGGCACTGGCAGACGTGATCTCAACAGTGGCTGCACGCGGACAGGTGGAAAAGTGGCTGCTCCAGCTGGAGGCCGACATGCGCAAGAGCGTCCGCTTGAAGGTGATGGAAGCGATAGAAGACTACAAGATAAAGAAGCGCACGGAGTGGGTACTCGTGTGGCCCGGCCAGACGATACTTTGCACCAGCCAGTTGTACTGGACCCTGCAGATTGAGGCAGCCACGAGGGAGGCCGGCCTCGAGGGCATCAAAGGATACTATGCACAGTGTGAACAGGAGCTTAATGATATTATCCTTCTCGTCAGGGGCAAGCTGACCAAGCAGAATCGAGTTACCCTCGGTAAGTACTTTTTCGACACTTTTCTACGTTAATAAGTTATAATCAATAGCTTTATTCTATTTGCTAATAAAAAGCTACGGAACTGACAACGTAAGAAAATTTTCTTATTTTTCAACTAACTCTTCATTTTTGTTTTGTGCATTATTGTAATAGATTGAGCAGTACAAAGACCTAAAAAAAAAATTTGATTTTTCATTTTGTAGAAGCATTGGTTACTATAGATGTTCATGGTAAAGATGTTCTTTACGGTCTTATTAGAGACAAAGTAATAAAAAATACCGACTTCAAATGGCTAAGTCAGCTCAGATATTATTGGGAGGTAATTTTTCATTTAATATTTAAAAATAGCACTTGCAACTATACATGACAAACTTAGTTTCTTTTTTAATTTTTAAATCAGAACTTACCAATAATATCCGACTTAAATTAAACCCTTCCTTCAGGAAGAGCAAATGATGACGTACATGATAAATTCGTTTCTGGCTTACGGCTACGAGTACCTCGGCAACTCCTCCCGCCTGGTGATCACACCTCTGACCGATCGCTGCTACCGTACGCTCTTCGGCGCCTTAAATCTACATTTGGGCGGCGCGCCGGAGGGCCCAGCTGGTACCGGCAAGACCGAGACGACGAAGGACTTGGCGAAAGCCGTGGCGAAGCAGTGCGTCGTGTTCAATTGTTCGGACGGCATGGACTACATTGGACTGGGCAAGTTCTTCAAGGGTCTGGCTTCGTGCGGTGCCTGGTCCTGCTTCGACGAGTTCAACAGGATCGACCTCGAGGTGCTGTCCGTCGTCGCCCAGCAGATTCTCACGATTCAGCGGGGCATCAACTCCGGCAACGATACGCTCATGTTCGAGGGCACGGAGATCTTCCTCGATCCGAGCTGTGCCGTTTTCATTACGATGAATCCGGGATACGCCGGCCGGTCGGAGCTACCCGATAATCTGAAGGCTCTTTTTAGATCGGTGGCCATGATGGTACCGGATTATGCACTTATTTCGGAGAATACGCTGTACTCGTACGGGTTTTACAACGGCAGGCCGCTGGCTGTTAAAATTGTTACGGCGTACAAGCTTTGCTCCGAGCAGCTGAGCAGCCAGTGTCACTACGATTACGGTATGAGAGCTGTCAAGTCTGTACTTATCGCTGCTGGAAATTTGAAGTTGAAATATCCCGAAGAGTCGGAAGATATACTCATGCTGCGAAGCATTACCGACGTGAATCTACCAAAATTCCTGAGTCACGATTTGCCTCTCTTTAAAGGTATATGAACTTTAAAAATA
Source organism: Ormyrus labotus (assembly GCA_035582975.1). NCBI lineage: Eukaryota > Metazoa > Arthropoda > Insecta > Hymenoptera > Ormyridae > Ormyrus > Ormyrus labotus. Next base: position 3,321,717 of record JAWWEO010000036.1, read on the forward strand.
GTTACTTGTTAGTATAGTAGAAATGTTTTTTAATAGTTATGATCAATTCGGTAGGCTATATGCATATAAAGAGATACACGATTTATTACAGATTAATGCACACTTAATCCATTATCATCACTACAAGTTGTTTAAAAGCAATGTTCACTAGGCATTACGTCGGACTTATTCCCGGGCGTGGTGCTGCCAGACCCCGACTACAAGAGCCTGAATGAGTGCACGCGCATCGCCTGCGCGCAGATGAACTTGCAGTGCACGGACTACTTCCTGGAGAAGATACAGCAGATCTACGAGATGATGATCGTGCGGCACGGCTTCATGTTAGTCGGACTACCCTTCGGAGGCAAGACGTCGGCCTATCGCATACTGGCCAAAGCTCTAAAAATGATCGAGGAACGGCAGTTGATGGACGAGCACCAAGTCGAGATCATCGTCATCAATCCGAAGGCCATCACAATGGGCCAGCTTTACGGGCAGTTCGATCCCGCCTCGCACGAATGGAAGGACGGCATACTTGCCATCAGCTACAGGGCCTTTGCCACTTCGACCAATCTCAACAGGAAGTGGCTGATTTTCGACGGACCGGTAGACGCCATTTGGATCGAGAATATGAATACGGTGCTGGACGACAACAAGAAGCTGTGCCTCATGTCGGGCGAAATTATACAGCTGGCACCTACTACCAATCTCATTTTCGAACCTATGGATTTGGAAGTTAGTAGCTTAGCGCTTTAATGGAGTACTTTGCTTATTACTTTCCTGATGAATCTTTCGAAATTCTAGGTAGCTTCACCTGCAACCGTATCTCGGTGTGGTATGATCTACATGGAGCCAGTTTCTTTAGGCTGGACACCGATTTTAACTTCTTGGCTAACCACTTTACCAAAAACTTTATCCGAGCATATTAAGAACCACTTGAAAGGCATGTATCTTCGATTTTGCCCGGCTATACTGACTTACATAAGGCGCTGCGGTGTCACGGTAATTTATTATCATTTATATTCTGTGCTAGCAAATTGTTCCTTGTAATATCGTATGAATAGTAATAATGTATTTTAATGTATTTTAATACTAATCTATTTTAACGTAGGAAATGATACCTATGCCGGATACCAATTTAGTGCGTTCACTAATGGATCTTATGGATTGCCTTATTGATGATTTTGAGGATGAAGAATACGTTGAATCTATTTCCGATTTAGAAATAAGAGCGCAAATTGAGGTACTATTTCATATTTTGTTATTCTTCAACTACATTAAACTTTATTTAGTGATCAATTAAATTTTAATCGTTTTTTTCAGGGCTGCTTTTTCTTTTCGTGCATCTGGGCGATGGGTGGCACAATTATGGCTGACTTTCGCGAAGGATTTAACGATTTGTTCCGCGGATTAATGCAAGCTGAATTCCCCGAGGAAATAAGAAGACCATTTTTATTATCCGATGAAATTACGAGCCCGAAAAAGCCTTATATTATACACGTGCCAAGTCAGGGTCTTGTTTTTGATTATAAATTTATCAAGCAAGGAAAAGGAAAGTGGGAATTGTGGACTGAAGATCTTAATAAAGCTCCACCAATTTCCAAAGACATACCGGTTAATCAGATAATCGTTCCGACGGTTGAAACTATTCGCTACTTTCATTTGTTTAATTTGCTCATTACACATCAAAAACCGGTTCTGTTGGTTGGGCCAACTGGAACGGGAAAATCTTCCTACATTACAGAATTTCTTCTTAAAAAAATTGATCCACTAGTATATAAACCACTTTTCGTTACGTTTTCTGCCCAAACTACGGCTAATCAAACTCAGGATATCATCATGAGCAAAATGGACAAACGAAGAAAAGGAGTTTATGGAGCACCGCCAGGTAATAACTATTTTATTTTTATTTTTTAATACATATAAGTTGTTACATGATAATTTTTGGGATGACTTTAACTTTATTCGTTACTTTTGGTGCACTTTTTGGGTAAAAAAATCCGGTTGATTCTATAAATATTTCTATGAGCTTTTAATTTTTGCAAAAAATAATTCTATTACCCCAACTCAGAAAAAAGTTCGTCCCGTTCACGAGTGTCCGTTCGATAGTCCCGTATGGTGGCGCAGCAAGAGTTTGCGTTGCTCGCTAGAGGCTAGTTGACACTCCGGTATATAAAAGCGGTTTTCTAGTCCGTACTGTTATATTAGATTTTGATTTATTAGTAGATTGAGGGTAAACATCTATGCTGGAGACAGGTGTTTGTTATTGTATTTAATTTTTCCGGTACCTGCACCTGTACTAGTTTGCTAAAATTTGTAGTAATTAATTTCTCGTAACATAGTCTCCATTATGGTTCCGATCACGTTGATATTGTGCGGCCTTTTCAACATTTTTCTATTTACTTACGTCCCTATCCAACTCTTACACCCCTTTCTTGTCTCAATGCTTCTGTTGTTGTTGTTAAACTGGAATAGTCTTTAATCTAGCCTTTTGATTAAAGATGTTTCCAGGAAGAAAATTAAAATTTTTCAAAAATTTTTTTTTAATAAATTATTTAAATATAGCTTTAAAACGTTCGTTTATTTATTACAAATGAAAAAGTAATTAACAATCTTGATATAAATAGATTTAATTACATTAAAAAATGTATTAAAAATAAGATTACATTACTAAAGCTATTTTAATAACTGCTTTAATTTAAAAAAAAAATTTAAAAGTCACTATTACATCATAATGAAGAAATCAAACAAAAATTAAGAAAGAATAAAACTGAAGGCTTAGTTAAAATTTGGTTAAAAATTTATTTATGTTATTTTCTAAATAAAACTTGAAGAGGACAGAAAATCTATCTGTCGAAACGTTGTTAAAAATAGCTAGTTTTTTTTATTTTTATTATTTTCTATTTATCACTCACCCTCAAAAAAGGATCTCATTTTAATAATGTTAAAGTAATACTGCTAAATTTGCCTAAATCAATAATCGCATGCAAACAAAAATCCACTCATAATTTTTAGATTGCGTTCAAAATCGGCCCTCTTTATGATGAAAATAATTCTTTGTCACAACACATATAAAACACCACTGTAACAAAAATATAAGATGTCTCCTTCGGCTGTGACTAATAAAATCGATTTAAAAGGAATGCACTGGGTAATATTCGTCGACGACCTGTCGATTCCCCAAAAAGAGGAGTACGGAGCGCAGCCACCAATCGAGCTTCTGCGTCAGTGGCTGGATCACTGGACCTGGTACGATCGCAGAGACAGCGTGGCGATACAGCTCGTGGCTATGCAACCGGTTTGCGCGATGCTTCCGCCATCCAGCGGCAAGGACGTCACGCCGCGTTTCAAGCGACACTTCTTCTCGATGGGAATACCCGAATTCAACGACGAAGTCATGAAGACCATATTCAGCAAGATCATCGCCTGGCACTTCGAGACCAGAAATTTCCCCATCGACTTCCAGCTCCACATTGAAACTATAGTTCAAGCCACTTTGGACGTTTACAAGGAGAGCTTGAACGTTCTTTTGCCGACACCCCAGAAGTCTCATTACTTGTTTAATCTGCGAGACTTTTCGAGGATTGTTCAAGGAATGCTACTGTCACGACCGGAAACTGTACCGAGCTTTGTGAGTTTTTTTACAATGACGATACATTTTATATACTTATAACGATATACTTTGCGTATTACATTATACTTGAGCTTATTTTTTTTTTCTATCGTTAATTAAATTATTTGTTTCTGTTGAATGGTAGCAGTAAATGTTATTTGAAGATTTATGTAATTAAACGCAAAGATAATAATTGAAAAAATCAAATAAATATAAAATAACGGTTAATTTTCATTTTTTATCAACAGAATGCTCTGCAAAGATTGTGGGTTCATGAAATACTCAGAGTTTACGGTGATCGATTAATCGAAGAGGCTGATGTAACTTGGTTGGTTGAAGAACTTAGATTAGTTTTATTGGATCGAATGGAACAAGATATGAACGTTTTATTTAAAGATTTTGCGACTGGACGTGATAAAACGGTATTCATTTTTAACCAATGTTACAAACTTTACCTTTTTCAATTTAATATAATTCATAAAAATGTTACTCATGTTACAGGTATCGGAATATGAGCTTCGAAACTTGATGTATTGCAATTTTCAAGATCCATTTGCTGATACAAAAGCTTACATGGAAGTCCCAAATCTAGATGAACTTGCGTTAATTGTTGATCAGTACTTAGCGGAATACAATTCGATTTCGAAGAAACCGATGAATTTAGTTCTATTCAGGTAAAAAATTTTCTCGAAACACTATATGTGTTTATAATGAAAAATTGATGCATACTTAATAACAACAATCGCTTTGCTACTAATTTTTATAAGTAGTTTTCGTAAAATTTTGTTGAATATTTATTACGCATGAAAAAATCTTATATTTTATAAAAAAAGGTTTATGTTTGTTCAAACACCAGTTTTTTTTTTTAATTAATAATTATTTATGTTACTATTCTACTTTTAATTTACAGTAATTAATTCACTTTTCAATAATTTTTAGATTTGCCATTGAGCATTTATCAAGAGTCTCTAGAATATTGATGCAACCACGGAGTCATGCGCTCCTCGTTGGTGTCGGTGGTTCTGGCAGACAGTCCATTACACGTTTGGGTGCGCACATCGCTGACTACGACGTGTTTCAAGTAGAGATATCAAAGCTCTACGGAACCGTCGAATGGCACGAGGATTTGAAAGACATTTTGCGCAAGACGTCATCGTCGGAGCTGCACACGACTTTCCTCTTCAGCGACATCCAAATAAAAGAGGAATCCTTCCTCGAAGACCTAAGTAATATTCTAAATTCGGGAGAAGTTCCGAATCTTTTCGCGCTCGACGAGAAGGTCGACATCTGCGAGAAGATGAGAATAATTGACCGGCAGCGCGACAAAGCCGTGCAAACGGACGGCAGTCCAGTATCCCTCTTCAACATGTTTGTCCAAATAGTAAAGGACCAGCTGCACATCGTCGTGGCGATGTCACCCATCGGTGACAACTTCCGCGTCAGAATCCGCAAGTTCCCCGCGCTCGTCAATTGCTGCACAATCGACTGGCTGCAGCCGTGGCCGGAAGACGCGCTGCATGCCGTTGCCACCAAGTTCTTGGGAAGGATCAAATTGTCGGAGGTGGAGAGGAAAGCTTGCATCGAAATGTGCCAGACCTTCCACATAACGACGCAAGCTTTGTCCAAGGAGTTCTTCGCGCGAACCAATAGGCCCAACTACGTCACGCCAACCTCTTACTTGGAGCTGATCAACACTTTCGAGAAGATTCTGTCGCAGAAGCGAAAACAAATTACGTCGGCCAAGAGGCGGTACATGGGCGGTTTAGATTCTCTGAATAACGCGCACGTTCAAGTGGAGAAGATGCAGGAGACTCTGATAGCGCTTAAACCGCAATTGGTTTTGGCCGCGAAAGACGTGCAGAAGGTACTGGCTACCATTGAAAAAGAGACGATTGAAGTCGAAGCGATTGAGAAAATTGTGAAAATGGACGAGGAGGCTGCAATGGTGAAGTATCGTTTGATAAGAGATTTTAAAATGAATTTCAGCTATTCAGATAATTAAAATTGTAGGTAGTCGCGAACGAAGCCGAGGCGATCAAAGCAGAATGCGATGCAGACTTGAAAGAAGTAATGCCCATTCTCAACGCTGCCAATGAAGCTTTGAATACATTGACCCCTCAGGATATTCAAATTGTTAAAACAATGAAAAATCCTCCTGCCGGAGTGAAACTTGTTATGGAGGCCATATGTATATTAAAAGTTAGTATAAAGTATAACGTCCGCTTTTAGCTAGAACTAAAGTTAATTTATTAATTGAATAACAAAAAGTTAGTCAGTACCAAAAGCGCTATTTAAATTCTTAATTTTTAATTCAGGATGTAAAACCAGACCGAGTAAGAGGCGAGGGGGGAAGAATGGTCGACGACTATTGGAAAGCCTCACTGCGAGTCCTGAACGACATCAGATTCCTCGACAGTCTTCTCACTTTCGACAAAGACAACATTCCCGAGCGAATCATATCGAGGATTCGCTCGACCATCCTAACCAATCCAAACTTCGACATCGACAAAATTCGAAATGCCTCGACGGCTTGCGAAGGCCTTTGCAAGTGGGTTTTCGCCATTTCCGAATACGACGTGGTAGCGAAGGTAGTGGCGCCGAAGAAGGTGGCGCTCGCGCAAGCGAAGGCGGCCTATGCGTACGCGATTGCCGGAGTCGAAGTGAAACGAGCCCAGTTGAGAGAGATTCAGAAAAAAGTCGAGGCGCTCCAGCAAGAGCTGGATAGGCGCAGACAAGACTATCAAAACATGAATAACAAGGTGGAAGAGTGCATAGAGAAGCTTCATCGTGCTACGGAGCTTATTAGTAAGTAGTCCTTTTTATGTAGTCGTTAAGTATCAAATAACGCATATAAAATTTTGTTGAAGATTCCATTTTAGCAGGAATCTTAGGAAGTAATAAATACAATAAGTGAAATTCAATTATAAAGGCGCATTACAAAATGAATAATTTAATGTCCTCGTAACAGGTGGCCTCGGGGGAGAATACACTCGTTGGTCAGAAATAGCGAAGGACCTCGACGTGCGTTACAACAAGCTGACGGGCGACGTGATAATTAGCGCGGGCTTCGTTGCCTACCTCGGAGTCTTCACGACGGCGTTCAGGCAGAAGCAGATCGAGATATGGACGAAGCTTTGCCACAGTCTCAAAGTCGTCTGCACGATGGACTTTCAGCTGTCTCACGTTCTGGGAGATCCGGTGCTCATTCGCACGTGGAACATTTGCGGTCTGCCCACCGATCTTTTCTCCATCGACAATGGCATCATCGTCAGCAATTCGAGACGCTGGCCTTTGATGATCGACCCCCAAGGACAGGCGAACAAGTGGATAAAGAATCTCGAGAAAGCCGCCAATATACACGTTATCAGACTTACGCAGTCGGATTATATGAGGATATTGGAGAACGCTATTCAATTTGGGCAGCCGGTTCTCTTTGAAAACGTTGGCGAAGAGCTGGACGCCGCGCTGGAGCCGCTTTTACTGAAGCAGACCTTCAAATCGGGCGGAGCTTGGAGTATTAAATTGGGTGACTCTGTGGTGGAATATAACGATAAGTTTAGGCAAGTTGAGCTTACGTTAGAAATATAACAAGGAGAGGCTTACTTATGTTTTAACTTTGGAACATGTTTCCTAATATAATATATGCAGGAAGCTACATTCATACAGTTTTTCAGAAAATCGATTTTTTTAGTGGCTTAAAAGATGGATTGAACTTTCTACAATATTGGAATGTATTAAAAAATATATCCCAAAGTTAAAAAAAAAATCTGTGATCTAAACTTGTGAGCTTCTCCTTAGAGTTTGCGCTTTGGATGTTAAATTCTTATTGTATTGAAAAACTACATATAAGTCTACTTATTTCGAAGAACTTTAAGGATTATCTTTGCGTGAGGAGATCCAGGAATGGGAATTTATATAGAACAGATTATTACAAAATGCAATTATTGTAAAATATAACGAATTTATTCTAATAATATTTAAATGAATTAAAAAAAAAATGTGCTCGCCGCTAAGTACTTGAGGCTACGTAAATATCGTAAATCGAGGTTTGCATCGGTCGGGCATTCGAGAGCGACAGTGAGCAGGCCGGGTGCGAGCATTCGACGAGGAACCTCCGAAAAAGTGTAAGCCGTAATAGCGAGGTAGAGGGGAGCACTTGTTTTGTTTTGCATCGCACGACAACAAAGTCGCGTGGTTCCAGGAATGCGCAAAAAAGGTGATCGCGAGAAAGCTCTCTCCCCGCATTCCATCTCGTCGAATGAGTTCTCGCCGGCAGTCGCGCTCACGCAGCCAGAATCGCTTATTCTCGCTGAACGCTACTTGTGAAATTATATCTAACTAGAAGAAAACAAGAAATTACTCATCTATTTATTAGAAAAATTCTACAAGAATCATTAAATTTTAACAGAATGTACATAACGACAAAACTCAGCAATCCGCACTACTTGCCAGAAGTTGCTGTCAAAGTAGCTCTACTGAACTTCATGATTACGCCTCACGGATTAGAAGATCAGCTTTTGGGAATCGTAGTGGCTAAGGAAAGACCAGATTTGGAGGCCGAAAAAAATTTGCTCATAGTTCAAGGAGCCGAAAATAAAAAGTAAGTTACTCATATCTTTAATAATTCAGACAAAAATTAAGTTTTAATAAAAAGTAAAATAACGCAAACATAATATTTAATAGAACACTGAAAGATCTGGAAAGTAAAATATTGGAAGTTCTTTCCGATTCTGAATCAAACATATTGGAAGATCAAACTGCAATTGATGTTCTGAGTTCTTCGAAAACGCTCGCTAATGACATTCAAGCCAAACAGGCAGCTGCGGAAATTACAGAGAAGTCTATCGACGAAACGAGATTGGAATATACACCGATAGCCACTTACAGTACCGTCCTGTTCTTTACGATTGGTAAGTATCAATACACAAATATTTACAGGACTTGAAATTAATATCTAGATTTCAAAGTCGAGAAAATTATTTTCATAATATTTTTTAAACTCGAATGCGAGCTTTCAGTTGTCATTAACTTTGATGAAAAATATACTACGTAAATTTTAATTTTCTACAGTTTCATAGATTTAATCTTAAAAACCTAAATGATTTCAGTTATTTAGTTTTTTTCCGAATAATATACTTATTTTTTAAAACGAATAAACTTAAAAAAATAGTTTATTATCATTTATAATTATATAAAATAGTCATAAAAACTGATAATGAAATTTTTCACTTTTACCGTTTTTATTCAGCACCATTGACAAGCATCGATCCGATGTACCAGTATTCTTTAGTGTGGTTCGTAAATCTGTTCAAAAGTACAATCGATAACACGACACCAGTCGAGGACGTAGAACAACGACTGAAGGACTTAAGAAAGGCTTTCACGTACAATTTGTACGTGAATATCTGTCGTTCGCTGTTTGAAAAAGACAAGCTTCTCTTCTCCCTCATTCTTCTCATCAATTTGCTCAACAAAGAAGGCCAAGTTTCGATGGTACAATGGTTGTTTTTCCTCACCGGGGGCGTCGGACTCGAGAACCCTAATCCCAACCCGGCCACTTGGCTCCCGAGCAACTCGTGGGATGAAATTTGCCGTTTGGACGAAATTGAAGAATTTGCGGTAAACGAAATTTAACGATCGAGTTAGTTCTTTAAATTAATTGCTTCTGTATTTCTTTTTTTTTTATTAACAGGGAATCAAAGAATCGTACGAAACTGATATTGACTCGTGGAAAGAGATTTTTGACCACAAAGAGCCTCACACATTAGACTTCCCACCGCCCTTCGACGAGCACAAGGGCTTGGCGAAATTGATTCTGCTGCGCTGCATTCGATACGATAAAGTTGTCCCTGCGGTACGAATGTTCATTGAAGGTTCGTCACCGCGAATTACCGAAAATGCTGCATTTCTGCCTTATACTGCAATCTATTGGCAGTAAATAAATAAATTAATTATCACAACCGTCGACAAAGACTCACGCGTCCCGAACGCGTTTCAGACAAGATGGGGAAAGAGTTCGTGGACCCGCCCCCGTTCGACCTCGCCGGCTGCTACAGCGACTCGTACAGCTGCGTGCCGCTGATCTTCGTGCTGACGCCGGGCGCCGATCCCACGGCCATCCTGCTCAAGTTCGCCGACGATCAGGGCTTCGGCTCGAGCCGGCTGAGCGCGCTGTCGCTCGGCCAGGGCCAGGGGCCCATCGCCGTCAAGCTCATCGACGAGGCCGTCAAGAATGGCACTTGGGTCGTTTTGCAGAACTGCCACTTGGCCAAAAGCTGGATGCCTACATTGGAGAAAGTGAGATATTCTTTTTATTGTTTGGGATAGAACTTTGCTTCGTTTTAGACGTATTGTGGAAGATGGGTATTTTCCTTTGTAGATTTGCGAAAGCTTCACGCCTGAAAAGGTTCATCCAGATTTTAGACTTTGGTTAACGAGCTATCCGTCCGAAGATTTTCCTGTTAGCGTTTTGCAGAACGGAGTTAAAATGACGAATGAACCTCCGACCGGATTGCGTTCGAATATTACTCGGTCTTATTTGCAGGTAAGCTATTCTCGATCGATTCATTGGGAAAATAGTTACAAATTCGAAAATCAAGAAAAATCGACGTTCACCATCTATTAATTTCGGGGGCGTAGGGTCAACGTGGAATGTTAATGAACAGCTTATATGTGATAATAAATAAATCTTCTAATCCTAAATCACAACCCAAGACAGTCCTTGCTGCCTGCTATCCGAATTAAATGATGGCGAACAACGATTTTTAATATTGAAAATAAAATTAATCTTATGGTTAAGACATTGTTTATATATAAATAATTAGAAAGTTAAAAATTACGTTAAGTAATTAAAATAACTAATCATAAAAAAGTAAATAATATTGTATGGCCATTCAATTTTAAAGTTAAATTTAAACAATTAATATTTCACAAAACGATTAAAATTGTTTTCATTTAAAAAAAAAAAATGAATACAAATTTTGACTATTCATGATATCGACATGCATATGAAGGTTGCTTTACGTTATTCGTTTGTTTCTCTCTGCGCTTCTACATTCACACGAGGTGATGCGCTTTGACACAAGATGACGAATAAGTGCTAGTTGTAAAATTTTTCAATTTCTTTCTTATTGTACATTTAAAAAAGTAAAATATAAGTTTTAAAAGCACTATTATCTTTACAAAGTAAATCATCATAAAGTTCTAAAATAACGTGAAAAGTTTCTACGTGTATTTTCGTGCATTGATTTTTTAAGGACCCGATATGCGATCCGGAATTTTTCGAAGCGAAGAAACAAAAGGAGAACTTCAAAAAATTGCTATTTGCTCTTTGCTTCTTCCACGCGATTGTGCAAGAACGCCGAAAATTCGGGCCAATTGGTTGGAATAATAAGTATGAATTTAACGAAACCGATCTCCGCATCAGTGCACTTCAACTGAGGGTTTTCTTAGCTCAGTACTCTGACGTTCAATACGAAGCTCTAAAGTATCTTACAGGTATTTATGCGTACGAAAAATGTATCCAGTTGGCATTTTAATCCCTTTGAAAAATTCTTTCGAGACTATTCTAAAAACAAAATCGTAAAGTAAAATTGATTGCCTCGAGGCGCTATCGCGATAAAAATATAATTAATTGCTAGTGTAACACAAATACTGAACTTTTTCTTTCGTTATTCTCTGTAAAATAATAAATATTAAAAATGATTTCACTTCTTAATTTACTTATAAATTAATTTCGATTTCATTATTTTTTTTTTAACAAATCACTTGATTCAACAATACCTTTATGCCAGTACATTAATTATCAATTTTCACAGGTGAGTGCAATTACGGTGGCCGGGTAACGGACGAATGGGATCGCCGCACCTTAAACACGATTTTGGCTAAATACTACCACAAGGCTGTGATCGAAGGGGAAGATGACGGGTCAAAATACTACTTCGACGAAAGTGGTCAATACTTCGTGCCGGATGTGTCCGATCACGAAGAGTTTTTGGAATTCGTTAAAACCTTGCCGCTGACAGCCGAGCCGGGCGTCTTCGGTATGTCCGAAAATGCCGACATTGTCAAGGATCAACAGCAGACGGATCAGATGTTGGAGTCAATTCTTCTGACGCAGGTTCGTAATTGCCAGTTATTTCCTTGTTTTGAGCCATTTCTAGCCCGTTTCATAACAAAATTGGCCTATCAAATATGATTTGGTTAAGGAAGTTTAATTGTTCAATGTTTGCATAGTGATTTAATATGTTTTTAAGATCATTTAAATTCATTTTGGAAAAGTTATTAATTTGTTCTCTGTTTTTAGGAGAGAAGGGTAATATGGGTAAGAATTTGAAAATCAAATTAGCTTGATTATGTTTTCTCGCTAAATTTAGAATTTATGCTTTATAAAAATTTAGTTCTTAATATTTAGTTAAAAGCTGGTATCTCTGTTTTTTCGAAAACTTTGGGGAAATTTAATTAAAATAATTATTTTCTCGTATATATCAAGTATACGATCAACGTAATAAGCACAATTAGTAGTAGTAATGCAATTTTTGGAATTTGTTTGAAACCACTAATTGTAAGTTAGTATGATAAAGTTATAGAGCAAAGTAATATTTTAGCTTTTAGTAACAATTTAGTTTTTAGTACAAACAAATAATTCTAAAATTTATGAATTGCATTAATGAATTTCGCACTCATACAGGATACCGATACTTCCGACTCCGGGGGTGGAAAATCTCAAGATGATGTTGTGTTTGCAATATCTAGTGATATTTTATCGAAATTGCCTGACGACTTTGACTTAGTTGAAGCACTCGGAAAGTATCCAACTTCCTACCATCAGAGCATGAATACTGTACTTGTTCAGGAAATGGGAAGGTTTAACAAACTTGTTCAAACAATTAGGACTAGTTTAGTGAATATACAAAAAGCAATAAAAGGTAAAGTTAAAGCAATGCAATATATTTAGTTTTGAAATTATATAATTTGGTTTAGATTTGATGTTTTATATACATTTTTTTTTCAAACTTATAGGTCTTGTTGTGATGGATGCTGAACTTGAAGAAATATTTAGTTCCATGATTACGGGTAGAATACCAGCATTGTGGCGAAACGTTTCATACCCGTCGTTAAAACCATTGGGAAGTTATGTTCAGGATCTTTTGCGCCGGCTGGATTTCTTACAAGTATTTATTCCACAAATGTTATTTGCATTAAAAAAATCAATTAAAAAATTGTTGGCACGGAGCAATTTTTTAAAAGTTTGAATTACATGCATATTTTTCTATTTAGATTATAATTCAATATACTTTATTTTTATAAAGTCATGGTTTGACGATGGACCGCCGACGGTATTTTGGCTATCCGGATTTTTCTTCACCCAAGCTTTCCTGACGGGAGCGCGACAAAATTTCGCGCGGAAGCATCATATCCCGATCGATCTACTAGTCTACGATTTTGTAGTCCTCAAGGAGGACTACTTTGAGGAACCGCCCGACGACGGCGTTTATATTCATGGACTTTTCCTAGATGGAGCCCGGTTTAACAGGGAAACGATGCAACTCGATGAGTCCTACCCCAAAGTCCTTTACGATGACATGCCTTTGGTAAGATATTGCATAAATACGAATAATATTAACGAAAAAGCTTGACTAAAAAACCTTGTGCGACATAAGTGGAGTTTCATTGAAATATTGCGTTGTACGTTTAGATGTGGTTGGTGCCAATGAAGAAAGACGATGTTAAGCAACGATCGACGTATACCTGCCCTGTGTACAAAACAACCGAGCGTCGCGGTACACTCTCAACGACAGGTCACTCGACGAACTTTGTCATTGCAATGGAATTGCCCACGGCAAAACCCCCTGAGCACTGGATCCAGAGGGGTGCAGCCATGCTCTGCCAGTTGTCGCAATAATATTACCAGTTCTGCCATCATCGAGCTGTCAATTTCTCTTGCGAAAAACAATTTCTACTTACTTATGAGGGAGTCTGAGTGAGTAGAAGTAGCGCTTAGTAAAGATATTAGCTATTACATATTCGTAAAATCATTTATATAAAAATTGGGAGTATTTTCCAAAAGCCAGTCTAACAATGCCGTATGTATCATTTTATGATTTCATTAATAGTATTGAATAAGAATTTCAATGATAAACAAGTACGAATAAATTTTGCAAAATTTTCAATATATCTAAACATGAGTATTTAGCAGCAACTGTTATTGATTAGACATAAAATTAAATCTAATTTAAAAAAAAAAAAATAATACTGTTATGAGAAATGATTTCAAAATGATTTGAAATCAATAACTATCGCAAGAACTAAAACAGCTTGGCAATCTTTGAAAGTCGCATCAAAGTTTTACTAATAAAGTATATTTAATTATTTACTAATTATCTTAAATGATCATAATTAAAGGAATAATAAAATCATATTTACACTTTTCAAAGACATTTTGTGAAATTCGTTAATTAATAAATGTAATATTTATTTCCATAAAATGCTCAATACTTTTCTGCTAATTTTTAAGTAATACTAAAATTTGAACGCACGCTTCGAATGCTGATATAGTTCTCGCTTATACAAATTTAGCGATCGAAATCCATCGGATGCTTTCCTTATGATTCTCTCGAATATCTCGAATGTGTACGGTTATCAAAAATGTGTCGAGCTAATTGTTAAGCCGTTACCGATAATTTTCGAAAATATGTTTTTCTAAAGATTATTTGGTTCAGTTTAAATATATTTTTAAGGAACCGAATCCTTATAATAAAAATCACATTGGAGATCAAACGTTTTCTCGATTACGAGGTTATGGAAATCACTGGATTAATTAAGCGCGCGTAGCACGCTGATGTTTCGACTTCGTTATAACAATTTTTTTTTACGAAAGAAAATTCGACAAACTCGATTGATTATAATAATATTATCGATCTCAAGCTGAGAATATCGACTTCTTTGCACGACTTGAAATGCACAATCTATCGAACATTCTGACATTAAAAAAGGGCTTTTCATGCCTTCGTTGAAAAAAGCACGGTGTGTAATACGGAAAGAAAAGCTAATATTTCAGATTCGGGTAAGGTTTTCAGTTCTCGTCTTTGTCTCGGCCCGAGACTCCGACTCCTGCAGATGACCTCCCTCTCGCTAGAAATAACTTACTTTCTACCCCTGCAGCACAATGTACTATTTTTTATCAACCTGGTCTATGCATAAAACATTAATGTTGAAATCATATTCATAACAGTATTACAAAGAAAACATTGGGATTAAATTAAAAATTTTTATAATAAATATTATAAAATTTTGAGACTGATTATACTGTATATAAATTAATTATATACAATCGAAATAAATATTATAAAAATTATAAAAATTTGAGACTGATTATACTTTATATAAATGAATTATATACAATAGAAATATCCTATTAATCAAAGTTTTTTTTTTAAATATTATGCATTAAAAAATTTTACATGATTTTTGTCTACACTAATAAACCTTACACAAGGTATATTATATTTCGGGATGAAGCACGTGTATATTTGGCAAATGAATTTTCTATATTGTCGTCTTTACAGCAAAAAACAGTTCACAAATAATTTTGAATTTTAATAATGCAACAGAAGTGATATATCATCAATGTATATTATAATTATAACACATTAATTTTACGTCTGTAACAGATCAACAGTAAGTAGAAGTAAAGTAGCTTTTTTTTTTTATGAGGACATTCCCGTACTGTACTGGTGAGATTCAGCATTTTCCGCACAGAAAGCAATGACACTCAAAAGGGCCATTGCCACGCATTTGTCAAAAAAAATATCGTGTGTAACATGTGCAGGAAATTATTCCGCTGGTGTTTTTTTAACAACACTCTTGGAATAATCTATTTCCCGCACTTGTTGCACGATATACTATTTTTCTTTAAATTTAATTGCCTTTTCTCACAACCAGATAGCATTTTTAAAGCTCCGAATCTGCTCATAAGGTCTTGATCTATTACGCGCACCCAAGACGACCATTCTGTGTCTGATCTATCAATTTGGCCTGAAAATACTTGACGTTATCCGTTATGAATGTTTTTATGAAATCTTTCAACCTATCGTTCATAACGGGAAAACATTGCCCAATGATCAAATTCATTGCAACTGTTGTCGGTTTTCACTGTCGGATTAAGCTTAATAACGTGCAATCAATTTACAAATATATCACTGCAAATACCTTGTAATGGTGCAAAGTGAGTTAATTTAGGCACAGATTGACACTTTTGAAAATTTTGGTGAACTGCTAATTAAAAGTCAAGTTATAAAATTGCCTCAATATAAACCTTCTTGCCTCTTCCTGAATATGAACCAAATGTATATTATATAAAAGTTCTTATTAAATAATGTATATAAAAATAAGTACCCATTTAAACATGTTCGCCAGCTTGTATTTACTTGCTGTTCTTAAATTACTGGAATTTATCCACCATCTTTGACTCGTTTTCCACGAAATGTTTGTGTGAATGAATCGGACAATTACTTTGTTATAATTCAAATTTATATATAATAATTGTAATAATAATAGTATTTGCCAATTATTCTTACGATAAAATGATTTGTTCATAATGAAATGTCAGATATCGCTTGATAACATTGTGCAATTATTATTGCTTTAAAATGGCTTAATTAAGAAAAATATATTACGTATTATGACCGTCAATTTTTACTGCGACATCTCTTCAAAGTATTGAGTATCAATATTTTACATATTATAATACATTAGCAGAGATAAACAAATAGTAAGAAATACGTGTAAAAACATTGTAATAACCTGAAGAACTTGATTCAATATTTTTATATTCGTTGACTCGTACATTAGGGTATATATGATTCTGTTGGCCAGTTGCATTTGGTGACGGAACCTCTGTCAAAATTTTAAAATGTATAAAAATGCGTAAATGTGTAAAAAATGAAAATAAACGTGAATAAATGCAGAAATGTGTGTACTTTCGCGATATTTGAGAAAAATTTTTCGATAAATGTATAAAATTTATATACACTTATGCCCATTTATACATTCTTGCCTCTTCCTGAATATAAACCAGATGTATATTATATCAAAGTTCTTATTAGATAATATATATAAAAATAAGTACCCATTTAAATATGTTCGCCAGCTTGTATTTACTTGCTGTTCTTAAATTACTGGAATTTATCCACCATCTTTAACTCGTTTTCCACGAAACGTTTGTGTGAATGAATCGGACAAATACTTTGTTATAACAGAATCGGCGTTTTTAATTAGTAAAATAATTAAATTAATTAGTAACAATTATAATTAATTATTAGTATCCACCTCGATTTCCAACTCGATTTGCCGCGATTTCCACCTGGGTTCCCAGCTCGATTCGCCTCGATTTCTACCTCGATTGCGAGCTCCAGCTGCCTCGACATTCACCTCGATTTCGAGCTGGATGTGTTTCGATTTCCAGCTCTATTTCGAGCTCGGTGTGGTTCGATCTCCACCTCAATTTCGAGCTCGATTTGTCTCGATTTCGAGAAGTATTATTCTGGATTTCCACCTCGATTTCGAGCTCGATTCACGTCGATTTCCACCTCGATTTCGAGCTGGATTTGCCTCGATATTCACCCCAATATCAAGCTGGAGTTGTCTCGATTTCCACCTGGATTTCGAGGTACCTTTGCCTCGATTCCTACCTGGATTTCGATTTCACTATCTTAACCGGCTAGATCCTTTAAGTTCATTAATCAACTCTTCTATGTGTAAGTCACGCATTCCGTGTAACTAATGCAAAATGTAACAGCATTTATATAAACAACTTTTTTATAACTGATACTATATTTATTTAATTTATAACAGGGTTTTTTGTGAATTTGATTCAAAAGACGACAAAATTAAATTCGTATACACTAACACCTACAAAAAATCTAAATACCAAAATGATGGAAGTCTACGAATTTGAAAGAAAAATTTTTATAGGTAAATTAACTTTTGTTATTTAAAAACAGAACAATATAAACATATTCTGAGAAGTTATTAATCATATCATTGCAGGCTCATTTAGTAATACTTAAAACAATTTCTTTTACTAATTAGTAAAATAATTAAATTAATTAGTAACAATTATAATTAATTATTAGTATTAATTAGCAATAATTATAATTATTATTGTTACTATACGACATATGGCACAATACGCACGGGTACCAAACTTTTTCTTTCATTTTACGATTTCGTTGCGTACGACATCGCTGTCGATATCATGCACCAATCACAGTGCTCCTAAAATTGGAATTATTAAATCTGGTTACAAATGTATTACCCAGAAATAATATTATTGTCGGTGTTTCTAATGAAACGAAGAATTAATAGCCCCTAATTTTTCAAGTGAAAAAGTGGACAAAAAGATAAAGAAGACGTAATCTTTCTATATTATTATTATATATTATAAAAAGATTTTGCCGCCGCCGCCGCCGCCGTAAATTCGGCTCCCCCCTTTTGCGGCTCCCCCCTTTTGAGGCTCCCCCCTCCTGAGGCTTG
>JAWWEO010000036.1:3339943-3433138 GCA_035582975.1 Ormyrus labotus
GATAATTTTTCAATTGATAATTTTGGCTTTTTCATAATTGTAGTTAATGTTTCCTGTTCTATATTTTTAATATTATTATTGTCTAGACATATTGTACTTGAGCTTTCAATATCTGATTCCATCTCATTTTTATTTTCAATAGAAGAGTTTATTGACTCTTCTCTTGAAATTTTTCTTTTTTTTTCTTATTCGTTGTAATTTCACTATTTTCATTGTCCATGAATGATCCCTGTGATAATCTATAACAAAAAATATTAATATTAAAAATAAAAGAATTAAGATTTTTCAAAAATATATTTATTATTAATTCTTTTTTTAGTAGATTTAATCATAAAATATTTTAAAATATAATAAAATTTATGTAAAAATACATTACCTTTGAGAATCACTCGATGATATATCACTTGATGATGGTAATATTTAACTTTGAAATAATTAATATTTAACTTACAAGTACTTAATTAAGGTTGAATGTGTTATTTATTAATAATAAATTTGTATTTATTAAATAATAAATTTGTATTGACTATTAATGACCATTATAATAAGTACTTGAAAAGGGTAGCAATTCAGCTACCGAAACGTTGTACGATGAATTTAAATTCTCGCTGTACTCATTTACATCATCTCTCAACCTATGATAATATTACAATGAGTGATAAAGTCGAAGATAAAGAGTTTTTAAAAAACTGTTAAATAATGCTGGTGTGTTTACGCAAGGTGTTGTATCTGATTAACAATTTCATTTATGTACAATATGATCAATCCCAAATTTACTAGGAAAAATACAGTAAGCTCATGTTTTTACAAAAACTTATAACTTTTGTTGTAGCAAAAAATTTTTGGCATCCAATGCCAAAAAAAATTTTTTCTTCATAACTTTTGTATGAAGAAATACATCTTAACATTGTATTCGCAACATTATTTTCTAATTATAATATATAACATTTTATTTAAGACGTTCATAGATGTATTTTCTTATTGTAATAATTCCATAAGGAATTGCATTTCACTTCGTTGCTTGTCACGGCAGGCAAACTTTTAGAGCTTGTGCTTTTGGAATTTATAAAACAAACTGCTAAATAAAATATATTTTATTATTGGTCCATTGAGTATGTAAAAATTTAATAAAATTATTGTTTGTAAGAAAATTTTCATATTCTACATTTCTATTAATTCGTTGTTTTTTTAAATATAATATGAAAATTTATATGACAACTATTAATAGTATTAATACATAAAAATTATTTGTAATTTTATTAATTGTGTAGTTTATTGCTGCAGTTCATTATCGTAGAAAATAAAGCATTATGAATAATGCGCTTACTTTTTGAAAATCAATTTATGTTTAAGACACTATGCTTGCTAAAAATTGATTATGATCTACGATTAATTTGGTTTGTTGTTTCGAAAGGCTTTAGATAATATAATTAGAAATGAAAATTGTTAATGTTATTAACTTTTAGAGCAGTATATAATTGTATGTTTATTACAAAAGTTAATTTTTAGGATACTAAACATTGAAATTAATCAATGTGTACAGAAATTTACTTATTTATTGTCACATTATATTCTTTACGAAACTTATTATATAAATAACAGAACAGAAATGTATAAAAAGACTAAAAATAAAAAATAAATGAAAAAGAGGTAAAACTGATTTAAACGTTCACCAGATAAAAGAAAAATTACTCGACTACAGGTCACTTAACAAACTGTGCGTTTTCTGCACAGTTACCGACAGTCAACTTTTCGAACCTGCACTGGTACAATGGGGTGTTGCTATGCCGTTTCAGTTTTCGAATAACTGCCTATTTTATCGACACCTAATACAAGATACGTAAGCAAGATTTCCCGTGCAAAATTCAACCGTATTTAATATCTTTTGTAATAGAAATCGTTTACCTCTGTAGAAGTATTATGTGGTGAGCTTTATGGATAACTAAGTTACCATGGGGCTTATTTACGGTAAAATTATATCTAGTTAAATATGTAAATAAATATATAAAAATGACTAAGAGAACTTGTATTTTGTGATAATCTTAAACATTATTTAAACTTTAGGAAATAGTAAGTCAAATTTATTATGAATTTTTTTTACGCGGAGGAAATAATAGTTACAAATAGCAGATTCGTTTTTGAAAGGTAGGGTGGAAGTAAGTGCTTAAATTTGTTATTTTTATTCACTTAAAATATTATATTACCTTTGGTGCCATGACCTACTCGTTTTATGCGTAGGGGTACTTTATATTAAAAAAAATTTAGGATATATATTCCTGGTTTTCAGCTCGTTAATATTTCTTTCGCTTTCATTTTTCGTATCATCATTAATTTTGATAAGATTTGATATAATTAATTTTAATATTCAATAAGTTTCTTATAAGTAGTTCAAACAGTTCATTATTGGTAAAAAAAAAAAAAAAAATACTTTATGTAAAACGTTTCGGTTTTTTGTAAGTTGTAATATAGATACTGAAATTTTTTTCTTTAAAATGCTTTTCTTCGTCATTCCGAAAAAACCAAGTTTGAATTTGTATTTCCTGCTGCTCAAGTAAGTAATTACACTTACTTAGCTAATTGAAAACAAACTGTAGAGATCATTCAATCCGGAGGCCGAAGAATCGCAGCGTAGATTTCAGCATTTAACCCCCAACAGAAGCCATTTCCAGTGCAGTTAGCAGTCCACAGCATCAGACTCGAGGGACTCGCCAGAGCGAAAGGAAATCTCGCGTCGATTGAATGGCGGAGTTAAATTTTCGGTGAAACAGTCGGCCTAAATCAGCGGTTATCGGTCGCGAGAATCCCTTCCTCGAGCTTAAAAAACGCTCTTTCTCTCTCTCTCTCCCTCTGCTGGGTGCAGAATAGTCGCGCGAAATGGGATGAAAGAAAGAAAGGGAGGGGGGGGGGGGCTAAAATCTCGCAATCGTTCGGGAGAGAAAAAGAGGAGTGTAAACAGCGCTTGGAAAATCTCATCTGTTCCCTTAACGGAATTCGGAGTATCTGGAACGACTGGAGTTGCGGAGAGCGAGAAAGAGCTTGCGCCCGCGGCGTACATATGCGTGGCCGGAGGTGCAAACAGAGGGAGAGAGAGAGAGAGAGAGAGGCGAGTGGGTGGTGGCTTTAGGGTGGCTATGGCGGCACCCTGTCTACCCGGACCGCTCTCTCGGCGCTCGCCGGAGGCTCGTTGCCTAGCGACCTCGCGTATTGATCTCGGCCTGTATCTCGGCTTTTCCCCTTTCCCACGTGACTCTCTCTCTCTCTCTCTCTTCATCTTGCGAGCTTCCTCTCTCGCTCTCTCCCAGCATCCGCCCCGCCGTACGACTATATCTCGCTCCTTCTTAATTTCCTTTATCTTTTCACTGCACTTTTTCCTTGCCGTCTTCTTCTCTTACCCACTTTTTTTTTGCCCCCGCCCCCTCCCCTCAGACTGTGCACGGTTCTATTTCCTATCCGAGACGAGAGTTTCATCAAATTTTTCATTTCTGCGAATCTTCGCAGCCTCTCGCCAAGTTCAAGATAACATTTCTGCGCGGAGAACCTTTCTGCAACTTGCTAATGCGAAGCTTCGATGTTTAAGGTTTCTTTAATGGACTTCACATTTTGCGGGAAAAAGGTGCGTTGAGAACGTTTCTTTTCGTGGCAGCGTAAAGAGGGGGGGCCGCTTTTGGCCTTGTTCAATTATACGCATACGCTTTTTATTCGTCGTTTTTAGGAACTTCTTTTTATTGAAAAAAACTCTTTTTACTTTTTATTTACATTTATTTTATTTACAAGTTTTTAGTTTCAAAGGGGCAAATAAAGGCGTTTAAAGCGCGAAATTAAAATGTGTTTGTTAATTATTTCGCATGAATCCAGAGTGTACGCGCAGCCAGCAGAATTCCATTTCGCCGGAGCTCCAATCAGGATTTTAAAGGATTATACTAAGCTCCCATTTCAGAAACATAAATGCAAATTAAGCATTCAGTCAAAGTCGCAGACTCGCAATATTTTTCAAATTACACCGCGATTCCAAACGGCACCTCGGCAGTACCATAATTTCTTAAGATTACATTCTTTCGGAGCGCCGTCCAATAACGGGCAACGGAATCCAATAAATCCGCTCATTAAACGCGGCGAGGGTCCAAGAAGGCATTTTTTCCACCTTCCTAGTTATTCGGCCGGGCGATTACTTCCTTTATCTTCGCGGCGCAGAGCCGCTTCTTTTTTTCCCTCCCGCGTTACCGTTTCGAGCGACGAGAGTGCGTTTCGTCAAATTTTTCGCTTTTCCTCTTGCTGTTTTATATTTCCCGTCCGCCTTTCTCGCTCTTTTTTTTCGGATACTCCTTTTGCGCGACGTGCAGCGGCGAAAAAAAGAAAAGCAGGAACGATCTCCGCTCCGCTCATTGGTCGCGCGAGTTGTCGAGCTAGCGTACAATGCGTAGAGTGGCGGAGGGTAGAAGCAGGGTGCCAAAATGAAAAAGCGAAATATTTGCCAGAGAGGATCGGCTGCTGCTGCTGCTGCTGCGCTTTCAATGGTTATTTTCCGCTTCCGCTACTCGGAGCTGCGACCGCCGCCGAGGAAACGCAGTTACGCCCGATAATTTGCGTAATTTGCAGCGCTGCGTTGAAAGGGGACGCAGCAGCAGCAGCAGCAGTAGCTTCCTTTTGCATCGGCGAGTCTCTAGACTTTGCTCTCTCCCTCTCTCTTTTTTTCGAGCTGCGCCCGCTTTTCACTTTGGCCTGGATCGACGCGCGACACGAAAAGATAGGGGGAGAGGGAGCCGCCTTTTTCACCTGCTCGTCTTACGTCCTTTCATAGGCGGTCTAATTAATGGGGCGGTGCAGAGAGTTTCTTCCTCGAGCCGAGATAGTCGCAGCCGGGGAAAAAGGCCAACGAGTTTTAGCGCGATGAGTTGAAAGGAATTAGTTCCTCCACTTGCAATTTTTCGCTCTTTGTATCAAATAATTGGATGACATTGTTTCTACGCAAAGCCGGCGATAATATCGTTAGCTATCTCGTGCTTTGTTCTCGCAGCTTTGATCAAAGGAACGTCTTTCGAGTGAAGCTTTTTTTTACTCGAAAGTGTGAATTTTATTTTATATAACACAAGATTATATATCGAAAAGCAAAAGTCATATAATAGACAAGAAATTTACAAAAGGCAACCGCTTTTAACATATTTTTTTTTTCTTTACGGATCATTATTTCGGTAAGTGCTTAATTACTCAAAAGTGTATACATTAGCTATTCAACGAAATTGAAAGAATCCAATATCTCTCCGAGGATCCATCAACATTCACTACTCAATCTCACAAGTACTGCGAGTGAAGGCTCGTTCAAACTGAATCGAATGCACTCAAATTCAGCCGATCTTTTATTCTAAAGTAAAACGCTGCATTTTTAGTTTTTTTCATCAAAGGAAAATGCTTGCTCTGAAAAATATTTGAAACAAAAAGAAAGGTAGTTGATCCGAAGAGCTCAATTTTATGAGAATAATGTAAAAAAAAAAAAAAATAAAAACTGGACACTTCTTTTATATTTCGAGAGTAAAAATATTGTAATATATAGGCACTTTACTACCTATAGATTATCATTTTATATTATCGATTACAATAAAATGGAAGTAAGAGCTAGTAGAACGACTGAGATAAAGTCAGACTGGATAATTTACTGAAAGAAAACGGTTTTTTTCTCCGTTCCGTGCTAGATGATATATTTAGTCATGATTTTCAATATATCATGCTTTATAATCTTAAAGCGTTCGATTCAATATCTTGAAATAATGTAATTGCCAATTACATCGTTATTATGTCCAGTGAATTACTTCCCCTAAAATCATTTCTGCAGATTTAATAATAGAAAAAAAAACGTGCTCCAATTAAACCTCCGACCATTCGAGCCAAATCCGAATGTTAAAAAAAAAGGCGTCCAAAACGAAATTAGTCCCCCTCCCCCTCCCCCTCCGCAAAAAGTCGAGCAGAATTTTTCACCGGGCAGCTTCCCCGTCCAAAGGGTTAGGAGAAAAAGGACGGGGAAGCGAGAGAGGCGGCGTTAAAGGTTGCCTTCAGCAGGGCGTGTCAGCCTAGATATAGGCACAGAGAGCGAGAGAGAGAGAGAGAGAGAGAGAGAGAAAGCAGCGGGAGGACGCGTCGTCGTTTGAATGAAGGTTCAGCCTCTGATCTAAACGAGGCTCTCGCGCGATGTTTAAGCTCTCGCGTCCCTTTCTCCCCCCGGACGAGGAGAGTGACCTTCATCTGAATTTCTTTGTCGGCCGCGGCGCGACGGGAAAACAGGGCCTCGCGACTTTTGGCCCGACGAGAGAGAGAGAGAGCCTTTGACGCGTCGTCCCGAAAGACGAGGACGACGACGGAGAGCGGAGAGGGCCTCTCTCGGAGAGTCCTAATTAACGCTCGACGAGTTGATGGATTTCGGGAGCGGGGAATTAAGGAGGCCCGAGTCAGGCACGTTGGGCTGCAAGTAATTTCGAGGCTGTTGAGGGCACTTGTGCCTGATGAGTATCGATTTTCAGCCCGGGGAGAGAGAGAGAGAGAGAGTTGCTCGGGTTACTACTGCCGGCGCTGTATTCTTTTTCAGGGGCTTGAGCTTTGGTATGTTAAGTAGCTATCTGAGGATTGTTTCCAATGTTGAGGGTCTGCGTTAAAATTAACTGGCTTTTACTGATTTATTTCTGGTATTGGAGTTTGCTTAATTTAGGATGAGTATAATACAAGTGACATTTCAATCGCAGATTTGCTCAATGCAGTACACGTTTATTACTGCATCTAACAATGCACAAGTTTAAGCTTATTATAACGTCCGCTTTTTCACTACCAACTGACTTGTCAAACACCCTAATTTTAATAAATCGAGTGGAGCCCGGTCGTAAGAACTTATTCCTAAAACTTTTTTGAGGCTCAGTTGAGGATTTGAATGTAACTCTCTAGAACTTTTATTTTTTTTTTATTTGAGGAGCTCTCTTCTATATAGCCCAGCCAGTGGTCCTCGTAAACCTTCTCCTCTAATTTTTCATTTTTCCTATATTTTCCTTTCTCTAAAATGTTCATTTATATCGATAAAAAAAATGTTTCTGCTTTAAAAAATACAAATTGCAAGGTTGCCAACTGCACAGTTAAAATAAAATGTACACTTTTTAAATAAATTAAGCTTTCAATTCGTATAGTAGTACTGGAAAAAAAAAGAAGCTATTATAGTTGAAATTTGGATGACGCTTAATCTTTTTGTAATTTTTCTTAAATATTTTATGTATAAATAACAATGACAAATTTCTGTGATAACAAAAAATGAATATCGCAATCCGACTCCTATTATAATATTGCACATAGATTGTCGGAGCCATAAAAAAGCAACCGGAGTGTAATTTATCTTCCTTAGTTTTATAGCCTCCTCTCCTAACTACGCTCCAACTGCGTCTATTGTTACCGAGGGAAGGCGGGACCTTGAAACTCGCGTCTTTTGAAAGCTTGTAATTAATGTGCGAAGACGCTCTTTTACCCAAAAACTGCATAAAGTACTTAAAACTCGCGTTGCCTTTAAATAAAAATGCTCCATCCAAGATTAGCCTTCGATATCTGTCATCTCTCAGACTAACTAGCCAACATCGGTAATCTTTCCGGTGGGATAGAAAAGTTTTCAGATTCAGCGCGGAAGACTAAGCAAAAGAGGCGCCTCGGACTCCAGTGAATCTTGCATTAATTGAGCTTTCTCTCTCTCTCTCTCTCCGGGAAGAGAGGGCGGTCGGCGTTGGCGTATTCGCCGAGAGAAAGAGAGAGATCCCGAGTCGGAGAAAAAGCCGGAGAGCGCCACGGTCGAACATTGGTCCTGAATAATGGAGTAGAGCGCGCAGAGTGGCTGGAACGATGGAGATTACTTTGCTCTCTCTCTCCCCTCCCCCCCCGCATCCCGCGCCCCACCCCCGCGTCTCCTTTGCTTCTCTTTACCGACTGTATTAATATAAAAGTCGGCCGTTACTACATGCAAATTAATGAAGGAGGCCGTCCCGCGCGCCGAGTGCCGCGGCGACGGCCTTTGTCCGCCCCGAGTTATTATGTATGCTGATTAGGGGAAATTCAATTTTGCGAAAAATGATGATGCTCCGCGCGCCGAGACGAACGAACGGGCTGACGCAAGAAGAGCGAGGACTAATGCGCCACCGCCGCGCCGAGGCAATTTTCAACCCGAGTCAGAGAGAGGCTGGGATTTTTGATCTTGCGACTTGGAAAGCCGCGAGCGAAGGCGAATTTGTAGAATAGTTGGAAAATTATAATTCAACGATCAAACGCAATTTCTACGGAAAATAGATTAAATAAGCCTTTCGACGCGATAATTTACAAAACTAAAACCCGCTCGCGAATGAAAATTCGTCGGAACGAGACTGACAATTAAAAAAAGCAGCCGAATTAATTCCTCCACAATTTACCGCGCACAACATCTGTCTCTCAAATCCCATATTAAATTCTCTCGTCGCTCTCGACTTCAAAGAGAGCTCCACAATATATATCGCGGGGCGGCAAAAAGAGGAGCGGGCTGCTCCCAGGCAGAGAGCGCCGGAGCTTTGAAATACGCAGAGCAGCCCCCAGCGCGTATATATGCAATGCCGCGGCATTAGCGGACCGAGAGAAAAAGGCGAAGAAGAAGGAAGAAGCGTCGGAGGAAGAAGAAAGTCCGAAAGAGAGAAACAGAGAGAGAGAGAGAGAGGAAGAGAGGAAGGGACAGTGGTTGAGCATCGGGCTTGAATAATGTAGGAGGGCGTAGCGCGGCTCTCGCGCCGGCTGAGGCTGCCGGTGGTCCAGCCAGCGAAGCTCCGCGACTGGGAGAGAGAGAGAGGGTTGCCAGGCAACGAACGTCCACCCTTAAACCCTCCGACCTCTGCTCCCCTCTCGCTTCCTTCCTTCCTTCCTTCCTTGCTTCCCACCGCTGCCGCCACCGCCGCCGCTGCCGCTACTGGGCTACTACCCTTTTCTTCTCTCAGCCTCCCTCGCTCACGCAGAACCGCCGGCGCGTCTCTCTCTCTCTCGCGTTTTTCGCCGGCGAGCCGCTCTCGCTCGATACAAGCCGCGCGCGACCAGAGAGAGAGAGAGAGCGGATTCCCGGGGATTCCCCAATTTTCGCGCTGCCGAAGCCAGCTTTAAGTCCCGGCGGAGGGCTGAGCCGGCCGGCCGGCTGCACAATGGGAGGGAATTTAACGCGGGATTGGAGAGGGCCTTTCATTGTGCGACTTTCGACGCGGCCGGGAGAGGCTGGATCTTGGGAGTCGCCGCTTTCGTTGTGGATAATTCGGTATTGTTTGCCGCTGCGATGGAGATGAGAGGGGAAACTGGTTAACGGGAGTTTAGATCTTTTCGGGCAAAACAGCGAGATTTCTGGGTATCGATTGAAAACGAGCTGGGAAAAATTATGTAACGACCTTAAAAGATGTTAGATTACATAGAGCTGGAAATGAGTTTGTTAATTTTAAGAAAATAATAAATAAGTCATATTCTTTGTATTAATGCATTTTTTGGGCAAAATTTTCATGTGAGAACAGCATAAGCTTAAATGTGAGCTTTATGTATAAACTATTCTTTAAATCTTTTTGTTTAAGAGATTTTTGAATGGAAAATATTCTTTAACTGATGTTTCTTTTACAAATACAAGTTTTAATAAAAAAAAAAAACTAATTTATTTTTTTTATTGAATAAACAATATTTAATAAAGCGTCAAAATTCTCAATGGGATAAACTTTTTGAATTCTAATCATAAAATTTCTTTATTATTCAAGTTGATTTTGTTCTCATAAAAACACAGGCTTTTAAGTTTATGTAATGGCTGACTTTACGACGATCCCATCACTGGCGATTATTACTCAAGTGATTTCACGCTAAAATATCTTCAAATCAAATATTTTAACTCAAAGCTATTTCATTCTTAATTGAAAATATAACATATCTACTAGATTGCATTTAAAAAACTGCTTTTGGAAGTGACTTTTGAATAAGTTATTATTCAAAATTTACTAGATTTAAAAATTAATAAATTCAAGAATCTTTAATAAACAAAACTTCATGTGATGGGAATGGGAAAACTTTAAAATTTTAAAATTTAAAGAGATTTATAAATTTATTATTTGAAATAGGATTACACATTCATTAACTTGATAATTAGCAAAGTTTATAAACGCACTAGACTAGATTATAATGTTTGACTGGAAATTTTTATTAGAGTTAAGAAAAATTTGTAACTATTCTTAAACATTTTAAAAATACATTAAACTTAAAGTTATATAGTCATTTTTTCAATCCAAGTCCATTTTTATGAGTTTATTATACGTGAAGATAAGTTCTTATGATTGCATTGATTTAGGAATGCTAAAATTACGAAATTCTTTCTAAAAATTACTTTTCCAAAGAAAAAAAAATAAATTTAGCATTTAGCACAAATTATTAAAATATTTTAAGAATGTCCTTCATTTAAATTCTCATAGTTATATTACGTTCGATTTAATCAGCAGCATTCCGAGTAAAGTTATTCTTGCAATATGTTAGTACACTTCAAACAAGATTAGTATCAACAAAATTGATTTTAATATTGTCAGTATACAAAATATAAAAAATTCATATATTCATGCCAGAAAAAAGAATAAACAAAAGCATTTTCAATTCAAAACTTTTATTTAATACTTGTCATTATAATTAAACTGCATTTAAAGACATTGTATTGCTGATAACAACTTTTTTGCCGTTGATAATTCAAAGTATCGTCGTTGAATTTTATATTTACAAAATAATGATACCATTCAGTCTTACTATAGTAAGACTACTTTCTTTATTTTTAAGCTTCAAAATGTTATATCACGGAAAGTCTGACACTTGTCAGTAACAGAGTAAATAACTGAATTAGATTGATAAATTTGTTATTCAATGACAGCTTTCAAATAAATTACTTTTTTGCGTATAAACTTCTAAATGTAAGTTCGTAATAAGAATCATTTATATTTACTAAATTAATCTTTATTTAGTATAAAAAGAGACTTATCATTCACTGTTCAAATTAATACAAATTTTTCAATCTTTAACATTTCTCAGAAAAAATAATCAGAAAGTATATCAGAAAGTATATATACCAAAGTTCGCATAATTGTTTTACAGTTTATAAAAGTTAAACTCAATTCAAAAAAATTATTTCCAATATAGGAAATGTATTACTTTATGACATTCTTTTTATTTCTAGATCAAGTGTCAATCAAAGGTATATTCTTCTTATGTACAACATGCTTAAATACTCCAGCACCACTATTATCTACGTTCAAACGAGACTCGGAATGTAATAAAGGGAAGAGAGCGGGTTTCTGTAGAGAATATTTTTTTCGATAAGCCATTTTATTATAAAACTACATAAGTGGTTCAATGATACAAAAACAGAATCAATCGAAGGGCAATCAACTGCGTGCAGGTATATATGCAAAAACTGGGCGACGGGTGTAATCAATCCTCTCCGAAAAGCACACTAACCCCTTTTCTCTTTCATTAACCAAAACTCTCAATCGACACGTATAAAATATTCCTTACGGAGCTGAGAGAGCAGAGAGTCTTGCGAAAGTGTCCCACGAGGAGCCGGTCGAGAGAAGAGACGGCGAGATTCGTTGTACTTGGTCCGCTCTTGGCATTCACCGCGTGCCTTATGAATTTTTAAAACTTGGCACATGGAAGCCCGCAGTGAACGCAAGGAGCATAGACTCACATCCAATCAGGACCTCTTCCAAACTTCGTGTTTTGCCTCTTCCTTTTCGTTTCTCTTCTCCACGCTGCACGTCCAATCGAGATCTACGCGGCTCGGCTTTTATTATCTAGTCGCCGTTCCTCGGCTAAACTTAAATAAAGGTGCTACGGCTAAGTGCTACGAGGAAGGTGTATCGAGTGTAAATGGGGTGCAACGCTTCGTCGCATGCAAATGCTGGGCAAAGAGAAAAAGTCTGTTAAATTGTTAAAGAAAGCACCTCGAATACATTACCATTTCCGTTTCCATTCTCGTATCTTCGGTCGCTGCGAGTTTCTTCTCTTTAATACTGCTTATATATATGTCAAAAAAAAAAGATGAAAATAAAACGACAGCTACAATCTACACAAATTCACTTCTAAAACCCATGCAAGAGTAAGAGAAAAAAAAGGGGCAAGCCTTCGTACAAATTTCATACTCACAATCAAAGCTCGAGCCTCAAATCATCCCGGCGACCAATAGCAAAGGCAAAGAGTCTCTCGCACGAGGCACTGCTCTCGCGTCCGGCTCTCAACAACGGCTCGTACTTCACATCCCGCACAATATACTTATATCCGAGCGAGAGAGAGAGAGAGAGAGCTCTCGCCCCCGATTCATCTCGGGGAATGAATGGGGCGGGGGGCAGAAAAAGCGTGCGACCCGATGCATCGCCGCCGGGCCGACTGATCGACACACGCGCCTTGTGTCCCCGTGAGCACGAGACTGGAGCTGTGCCGCCGAGACGCACCGGGGTCGGTGGGAGGGGGTGGGAGAGAGAAAGAAGAATGGGGAGGCGGCGGTGGCCGAAAGCGCGTGTATAACTTATTGCTTATTTCGCCGAGGGTGCGTGCGCGTGCAGGGAGCAGCTGACGTTCGCACACACGACCCCCCCACCCCACCCCACCCCTCGCGTGCCCCATTGTAAAAGAGAGCGCGCGCGTAGATATTTCGCCGTGGAAACGAGGACGCTCTCTCGCTCTCTCTCTCTCTCTCCCGGTCTCTCTTTCGCCCTCGCCCCGAGAGCGAGAGGCGGTCCGACTGTCCCGCGTTTGTTTATTCCCCGCCGGTGTTTATGCTCGTTATTTTAATGCTTGTTAGCGAATGGAATGGTTTATCGGGGCCGACGGCGACGCGCGCCTTTTGTGCAGGCGGCTTTGTTTTATTTCGCATAATAAGCCGCGCGCGCGGATTGTTATTAGCCGCGCCTGGTGCTCGGGAGCGAGTATATTGTCGGACGAGTTTTCTTGAGTCGGCGGGAAGATTATATTAATGGATTCAGCGCGCGAGAATAGAGCCATCGAAAAAGGAGCAGCGGTCAATGCAACGAGCTCAAAAACAAGAGCAGAAACGTCTCGTTATGAAACTCGCTACAAAGGAGCATCGATCGGTTATAAGCGAGGAAAAAAAAAACAGCAGCAGCAGCGTCGGCTCCGCATTACGCGGCAAGAGCCGAGCGGCGGCGGTGAAACAAAAAAGAGCAATATTTATTCAAAGCGATCTCGACGGGCAGTCTAGTCGAGGGGTGACTTTTGCATCGAGCGCCGCTGGGAGATGCTGCCCCGCCGGACCGCTGCGCGCAGCAACCCGCGGGGGTAGCTTTAAAAAGGGGGCTGCTGCCGCCGCCGCCGCGCGGCGACGCGTCCCGCTCTCTCCCAATCGGCGATCGAAGCCGGCCGAAATTAAGAGCGAGAGAGGAGGAGGGGGTGGGAGAGCAAACGAAATAACGAGAGAACGAAAGGGGCCGCGGCACGTGCGCGCTCTCGCCAAATTCGGCGCGGGAGCATAAAGAGAGGCGAAAGGACGGGACCTGAAAAGTCATTTGGCGAGGGCATGAAAGCCGTCGACGAGTCGACCGGGGATAAATGCGACCGATCGCGGGAGCATGCAAATTCGGTGCCGCCCCGCGTCAAAGGACGAGAACTGGCGAGAGAGGCCTTTGTTTTAGCGCGGCAATTGGCGTCGGCACCTCTTGTTTCGCGCGAGAAAATTAATAAGGCCGAGTCGGAAAAACTGAGCGGACCCGCCAGAAGCGCGCGCCTGCGAAGTATGAAAATGAGCGACGGGGGAGATTGGGGAGGGAGGGGGGGGGGAGGGACGGACAGAAACGAGAGAGAGAAATTCCCTCGAACGAACGAGCTGTGGGTCAGGGTTAGCCCGAGGGATGCGGGAAAAGGGGGTGGAAGCGAACGGGAGAGAGAGAGAAAACGGGGGGAGAGTAGACGGTTAAAAGCAGCGCTGCTGGGAATTTAATTCGACATTAGTTAAATCCCGCAAAGCTCGTATTTGCATTTCGTTTGATGGAGCCGAGCGAGAGAGAGAGAGAGAGAGAGGGAGAAATGGAGAACAGCTGAGCCTCGTCAGCTATTCCGATTGAAATTTAATTATTCAGCATCAGGTATCCCGATGGGGATTTCTCTCTTTTTCCTCCTCTTTCTAGATTTTTATTGCATATTCGGAATGACACTTGGAATCCGTTCGAATCGACGGGAATATATATACTGAATGGCGTTTTCCGTTTGGACATCAAGCGACTATAATAATGCGATGTGCTCTTTGAAAGAATCATTAAAGTTTTTCAACGCGGCTTTATCGGTCGAGGAGCTTTCGCACGGAAAATAACGATTGATGTATTCCAATCAATGCGCTATAACAAGAATCCACTCGGTGATCGACATTTTTTTAGAGAAAAGCGCCCCCGATTGAATACGTTGGTTTTAATGAATTTCGGAACAAACGCAGATTAATAAACCTGTCCGTAGCAGCAGCTTTAGAAAAAAAAAAAATTACTCTTCCCAGCGGGCGTTTGAACTTGAAACGGACATTCTCTCCCAAAGATTATCGTCCTTGAAGAACTCCGCAGAAGCCTCCGTCGGAGCGAAGGGACGCAGAAAGTATCGCGTCGCGGCTCGTCTCGACAGCTCGAATCGATGAGTCGCGCGTGCCTGCTTCGCATCGCGTATATATATATATATATATATACAGAGGCGAAAGACGGACGCGCTCGAAAAAAAAAACGAAGAGGAAAAAGTGGGGGGAAGAAGGATTGGATCAGCAAAAATGTCGCGCGCTCGCCGAGGGTGGCGTCCCCGTATATATTGCGTACGTGCTTAGCTTCGGAATTAAATTGAGGGGAGTGTGTAATCGGGCGTGGCGCGGCCGATAGGCTAATTATAAGCTGCCTCGTAAGGAGAGCCATGAGAAACGAGGATGGGAGAAGGGAATGGTGTCGAGAGGGCACCTGGGGCCCGACGGCTTTCGGGGATTAGCGACTTTCCCGCCGAGGAAACTGGGTTAGTTTCGGAGATTTGTTCTCTATTTTTTTTTCTTTTTTTTCGAGGGCGAGGGGTCGAGGGTCTTTTTCTGTTGGGGGTGAAATCTGGGGGAAGGCTTTGAGGTTGAGTAGTTTTCGGTGTCAATCTGGAAGTTAAATTGTGAGTTTGACGTGAGTTTGAAGTTCTGCGTTATCTGTTCAAAGGAACATTACAAATATCAAAAAAATAATATTTCAAGTAAATGTTACAAAAAGTAGGCAAGGACAAAGGAGAGCATTTATGGAAAAGAATCATGTACCAAAAAAATGACTGAATAACCTTCGAAAGGAAACAAAAAAAAAAAAAAAATAACCAACCAAACTCGTCGAACGAAAGCAAACTCAAGCATTAGAGTAAACATACCAAACCTGCTCCTCCTCTCGCGTAACAATCCAGCTGCATCCTGAGCATCGAACTTGAACCGCCGGCAGAGAGAGAGAGAGAGAAAGAGAGAGTAACCTGGAGTTTCCATGACGTAACGGAGAGCGATCGCGAGCACGTGGCGCGCTGCAGGAGGGTCGTCGACGTCACGCGAGCGACCCGTTGGTGGCC
This sequence comes from Ormyrus labotus, assembly GCA_035582975.1. Lineage (NCBI taxonomy): Eukaryota > Metazoa > Arthropoda > Insecta > Hymenoptera > Ormyridae > Ormyrus > Ormyrus labotus. The sequence continues at coordinate 3,355,538 of JAWWEO010000036.1, forward strand.
GTCGGGGGGGCACGCCCTCTTCCATCGATCCCCCTTCCCCTTATAACCTTCTTCTCTCCGTGCCTCCTTCTCTCTCTCTCTCTCTCTCTCGCTCTCGCGCCATTCATGCGGGCTCCCGTGCGATGATGCGTGCTCCTGGAACACACGGAACAGCCGCCGCTTTCCCATTGTCCGGCCGCCGAGGTGTGCACGCATCGCGCGCCCTTTTAAATGCCGCGGGGTGAGAGGCTGGCAGCTGATCGGTTTTCCGGGATTCAAGCGCTGCGCCCGTCGAGGGCCGAGGGATCCACGGATCGGGAATCGATTGGGAATTTTCGTCGCCCGCCGGTTTCGAGGTGCCGATGGGGTTTTTAATCAAATTTGGTTGATCGTCGAAGGTTCAAGTTTTTGGGCGATTGTTTCGGAGGATAAAGTTACCTTTAGACGCGGAGGATTGCATAATTAGGAGTGCATTTACCCCGAGAAAGAACTGGTTTGGTAATTATTTTCCCGGTAAACGAATGTCGGAAGCGCTCGAACTGTATATATACAAAGTGTTCCGCGCGGCAGAGTGTAAAGGCTGCATTTAATAAATACGTGGCCGGCGGAAAAAAAAAATACGGTTGAGCGGCGCGCGTCAGCTGATTACATATTGACAGACCGATAACTAGCCTCCTTCCTTCGAACCTCTCGGTTTCAGGGAACGAGTGCTTGCCGACAAGCTCGCCGCGCGACTTTTCGTTCGCTCGTTCCTTTTCCTTTTTAGTTTATTAACGCGTCATCTGCAGGTGATTGATATTTAAATCGTAAGAAAAATTTTATTTTATTTTAATAAATCGACTGAAAATAATTTTAATATTCCTAAAAACAAAACAAAAACAAATTGAATCATTACGAATTTCAGCACGTGTATATATAATAAACACCTAATATCCATACGACACAAAATACAAACAAAACAGAAACCTTTCGAGAGCAAAGTAAAAAACGACCAAACAGTCTACACACCCAGAGTAACAACATAAACCGCGTCGAATCGGTACACCGAAAAGCAGGCCGCGGCGGCGCGCGGCGCATCGGGGCGAGAAATTATTCATCGAGCCCTCTCTCTCCCTCCCTCTCTCTCGGAGGCTCTCTCGCAGGCGGCGACGGATTTCGTGCGGCAAAATGACGAAATGGTAATTAGGCAGTTGCCGCCGGCGCCGGCGGCGTACGTGCGGGCTTATTCATACCGCTCGGCGTATCCATGGCGATCCTGCTCTACTGATAAAACAACAGTGTACAACGAGAGCCCGCGCCTCGAGGTGCCTGTACTTACGCGGAAAAAAAAGGGGGGGCGCAAACTCCTGGAGGCGATTCCCACCCCGGCGTAATGACCGTCGCACTGTCTTTTTGTCCCCCCCCCCTCCCCCATTTTTTTTTTTTTTTGTTTTGTTTCGAGTACGCACTGTCGCGTGCACCGGCGATCGGTTTTCGAAGCGAGGCTTTTTGTTTGGGTCAGAGGTGGTTCGGCACTGTTTTTGCGAGGCTCGCGGAATTATTGGCGCGGGGGTGATTTGGTGGTGGGGACCTTTAAGGTTGCCGGTCAATTTTTAGTGTTTTGATGAAGGACTTGCAAGAATTTATTGTTTTTTTTTTAGATTTTTATTTATTGTTTTAGGAATTTATTGTTTTTTTTTTAGATTGCAATTCAACGTGAAAACATTCTTTTTCTGACAGTTTTGAAAAAGGAAATGTTAATTTTAAGTTTAGTTTTCGTACGATTTATTTTAGGCGGCGCAACGAATTATTTTAAACTCTAGGAACCCAACATTGTCCTCTAAACAATGAATTAAAAACTGAACTAAAGAAATACTCGAAATTGAAGTTCGAAATCGCATTCGACCGGGCTATACCAGATGGCGACACGGCTTTTATCGAACTCCCTAATCGGCCATATGGTCCCTCGCCTCCAAACGCGGCACGGGCTAAACTTTAAATTCGGACAAGCATAAAGATTAAAAAAAAAAAAAAAATATGAAGGGCCCGGGCGCCTCGATCCCGTTAAGTTACCCCACACCCCGAGTGCACATAAAAGTTCGTCGACCCAAACCGATATCGTCAGCTGTCGATTCGCTCTGCTTGATCTCTCCGCGCGCGACTCTTGTCGACGGAACGTTGCTGCCGCGAATTCGACGGGGAGCTCGCGCGGGCCGAGCAGCCTTGACTCCTCGAGATCGATGCCTCCGTTCTCCGACGAACTCGGGGCGAGAAATAAAGCGCGCACCGTAGTAACACGCGCGCACAACAACAGAGCACATCCAAAACACAGAGAGAGAGAGAGAGCGACAGAGGGAGAAAAACAAGTCATGCAACAGAGGGTCAAAACAGAGACAGAGGTAGGGTAGAAAAAAAGGAAAAAAAAAAATCCAGCAGGACAATCTAAAGGAGTTCACCTGGGCTCGGCGTGCGACGACGACGACGGCGGCGGCGGCGGCGGCGGCGGCGACGGTGGCTCTTGAATGGCGCGAGATAACGAGCGAAAGCGCGGATGACGTGTCCTCGTCGTCGGCTATCAATCCGAAATGAAGATGATTCGATCCCGGCGCTGGTCCGCCGCCCGCGGGAGAGAGAGAGCGAGGGGGTTGAAAGAGCGTGCGCGCGTGTGCGTCTACGTGTACGTGTGTAGCGGCTCTGTCTCTCTCTCTCTCTTTCTCTCTCTCTCCGACTCGCCGGCCGGCTGCGTGTGCAGCGCCGGGGAGAGGACGAGGAACGACGGCGACGACGACGACGACGTGTTGTTGGCACGGTGGTCGCGGGCCCACTGCGCCCTCTCCGGCCAGCGACGCCCTGCCTGCCTACCGCCTGCGCTCCCCCTACTCCGCGGGCTGTGCGAGCCGGCTGCCGAGAGAGAGAAAGAGAGAGAGCCCCCCCGCGTGTGTGTCTGCGCTCCGTGTGCACGCCGCCCCCGAGCGCCGGCGCGCACGCGCCCTGAGAGCCCCGCCGTCGGGAGAGAGAGAGAGAGAGAGAGAGAGAGAGAGAGAGAGAGACAAGTTCATCTCGCCCGAGCGACGAGCGGAAGCAAGAGCCGAGCTTTCCTCCGCGCGAGGCTTCTTTGTCTCTTGATTTCGAGCGCGCGGCTTACCCCGCGAGATGAGGATCTTCGGGGACTCGAGGCGGTTGCGAATTTTCGGCCTGCTGCGCTGAGAAAAAAGGAAGGATTTAAAGGGTTTCTGGGTGGTGCAGATTTTCGATGGAAAGATCAAATTATGCAACTTACTTGTTCACCGGCACGGTGCAAAGACTTGTGCTTCTCTCGCGTTGTTTCACTTCTCCAAAACACTGCCTATATTGACTCTGATACGCGACGCCAAAGATTAAAAAAAAAAAAGAATCCGACACAGAATCCCTCTACATACAAAGCACGTAAACAACGGCGAGAGCGAACGACGCGTTACGGCCAAGGATCAAAAAAAAACCTTGTCAGCCTTCCAAAAATCGCGGCACCGCTAACAAAAAAAAAGCAATCCAGCTCCGATCGGCAGAACTCCGGAAAAAAGGAGACCGGAGAGAGGGAGAGAGAGGCAGCGAAAGGTGCGCTCGCCCGGCCGGGTCACTTACCCCAGCGGCGGGCTGCTGCTGCGCCGGGCTCGCACTTCCGCGACTTTGATCAGGCGCGGTCCACGCAGCCACGCACACACCTGTGTGCGCAAGCGTCACCCAGAATCCGTTCGTTCGTCCGTCCGGACTGGGGTGTGTTCAAGGCTACGCGCTTTTTGCGCGCGCCGCCGCCTCGCCCGCTTTACCTGGGAAAATTTATCTGCCCCGGAAGTCGCTTCCTCCCCGCGGTGGAGGAACGGCCATTAAAGTTTCTCTCCGCGGCGCTTCTCTCTGCCGAAGGAGGAAAAGTCGAAGCAGTCGTCCCTCCTCCCGCGCATCTCGGGAGAGAGAGCCTTCTGATAATCTACTTCCCCTAAAGCGGGCCTCGCTCTCTCCTCCCTCGTTTGCTACGCGGCGTCCCGCGCGCCGCGGCGAGGAACCGAGCGACGCCGATGCGAGACTGAGAAATCGCTAGTTCGGCCGATGCTTTTTTCTTTTTGTTTTGAAGGGGTTTCGATCGTTGTTTTAAACGGACGCTGTACGGGTGCTGGGGGATTATTTTGGTTTTTGGAGCAACGTTTGAGGTGGAGGAGGGAATTCGATTAATTAAGACGCTGCTTTTGCAAGAATGCAGCTGTAAATTCGATGTAAAAACTTTTGTTTTACGACTCGAATGAAACATACAGTTTCCTACCCTAAATAATTTATTTAAGGAAATTCCCTAAAGCAATCCTCTTTTTACGCGAAGGATTCTCGCATTTGATTATAGTCGACTTTTTTAAAATCAAATAAAAGTATTAAAAATATTAAACAAAAAAAAATCCGTTGTGTACAAGAAAACTAATTTTCTCCACTTCTGTTACACTCGCCTTCAAAAAGAAAAAGCCTCGAAAACGAGCATTACTCAAAAATTGAACTCCCGTATCATTCGTTTTCGGTGCGCGCTGCTGCCTCTGCAGCAGCTCGCAAATTCAAAAAGTTCGCCACGAAAACAAAGTATGATATACCGCATTGTACCGCGAGCACACATTGCATCAGGAAACGAATCCTCCCGGCAACTACGAAGTCACGTCACGTCGTCTCGCGTTCGTACGGCGTAAAACCCGGCAACTTTTTCCCATCGCAGCCTCCTCTCGGCCTCGCAGTCGCGGCCTTCGCCAGAAGGCCGAAAGTAATTCCCCGATTTATACCCCTATCCGAGAATATAGCCCTCCCCCCCCCCCCCCGCGCACGCGAAACCCGAAATTTTCCCTCGGCGAACGCCGACCGTCCCGCCCATCGAGCGGAGTCGGTTCGAAAAACCGCGTTCCCCGAAGTTCGCGTTCCCTCGCGGATCGGAGAATTCGCAAATTGGGTTTGCAGCCTCTCGCCGGCAGAGTCTCCCTCCCTTCGAGGAGGAGCAAAAAAAAAAAAAAAACTGTCGTTTGAATAGCGCGCCGCGATTTTTCCCCGGCAGCGCCGTTAACTGGCACTTATATATATAGATATATAGATATATGTACACGCGGGCTGCATTTTCCGCGCTTCCCTCTCGGTGCGGCCTTTTTCGCAGTTTCCCTCGGGAGCAGAGAGAGAGAGAGCGGCGCACGTCTGAACGGAGCGCGGAGCCTCTCCTTTTTTTTTTTCTGGCCAACTTTTTAGAGTCGCGTCTGCGAGCGAGAACTTGGCGCTAACAAGGCCGAACGTGCGTCGGAATGAAAACTTGTCTCGTTATGCTATATTGTCGCGCGCACTTGTCTCTCTCTCTCTCTCTCTCTCTGCCTTTTTTTCCCGTCGCTGGTATTTTCCCTTAATCCTCGACCACTCCCGCCTCGCTCGGAAAATTTCATTTTCCAAGGGGACTTTCTTCCGACTTTTTTCGAATTCGCTGATAAATTGTACCAACCACTTCTCCGGACTGCGCGGGGAACGAGATTTTTTATTAAAAAACATTTCCACCCTACATCTACGCCCGTCTAGCTTATTAATTTGCTCGCATTTCCCGGATGCGTCTCTAATGGAGGATCCGTCGGACGACCCTCCCGCATTCAATTTCCAGTTATGATCCCGGACTCCCGCGGCCGGCGAATAGTTACTCTCTCCCCGATTGTTCGGCGAAGTTCATTGGTTATTGCGCCGCGCGCGCGGATTCGCAGGTCGGAGCTTCGGGGCTCAAGAGCCGAACGCGGAAATATCAGATTTTCGTGTTTGCGCAGCGTTAAAACGCGGCTTTGCGCGGGATGCTGACCGAAAACGTTTGTTTTACAAGGAACAGCGCTTCTCCATCTGTCCTCCGATATTACCGGTGCCAGAAAACGTCGTCGCTGCCTCTCGTATTTCGGTACGCACCAATCGCTCGCGCTGCGAATCCCGAAAAAGTGCCCGGTAAGCGTCGCTCGTCGAAAAATATAACTTTGAAAAACGCGCAAAAAAGAGTGTATCCAATCCGCGAGCGCGAAGCCGAGAGAGAGAGAGAGAGAGAGAGAGACTGACGTGCAATCTCGCTGCTCCTTTGAAAGCTCCATCAGGAGGAAAAAGGAAGAAGCGCGACGAGAGCGCAGACTCGAAAAAGGGCAAAAAACGCACGCGGGAGAGAGAGAGAGAAAGAGCGGATCGAAGCTCCGATTCCGGGGAACATTTTTCAAAAGCCGATCGCGCCAACGTAAACACGTTGAATTTCTCGTTTTGCGCCGCTCGCTCGCTCGAGAGGTGTGCGTTTATATGAGCAGCCCTCCGCCGGGATACGACGGAGAGCGATATCGAAGGGGAAGGGGCGCAAATCGGATGGAGCCGCGTAACGAGAGGCTGCAAAACTCGGACCGTCGAATTCAGTTACCCCGGGCGGGAGCGGCTTTCGTGCCCCGGGAATTCGCGCGGCCGAGTATTATACGTATTTCAAAAGCCCTAATCTGCGCGAGCGCGACTTTTAGCTTCTGCGCGTCGCTGGGACGCGAGAGAGAGAGAGAGAGAGAGAGAGAGAGAGAGAGAGAGCCACCGCCGCCGCCGCGGCCGGGTAAAGCGTTGTTCTTTCGAGCGTTGCTAATGGGGAATCGCCTCTGACGCCGAGCGAGGCAAAAAAAAACTCCGGTATTGATCATTCGATTCCCGAAACTTTGCTATTGATTTCGAGTGGGATTTTAGGGGCTGTTTTGATTTTCGTCATTTTGTACTTGCACGGTTAGTGGTCTTTCGATGGTTTTTTGTCTGGGAATCGAATGGTCCAAGTATTCTATCCGTTGAAAATCACAATGCAATTATGACCACACGTTAATTAATATACATAAATGTATATAAGTACAGAAGCGGATACATTTTAATTCGAGCATTCCATAAATGTAAAGCAGATCCGCCTCTATCTCGATCAGCTCGAGAATATTGTGAAAACAGATCGTTATTGGCTCGGGGTAATGTCAACAAAATACTGCATCATTTCATTTAGGGAAAAAGGCAGGAGTGCAGGCCGTGTCGCGCTATTTTTGGCGAGGACTCAAAAGTGACGCTCGATCCATCCGGAAGTGCAACCTTCAAGCTCTCTTGGCGCATTTCACATATCTTCCCTCACGCCGACCCTCCCAGAAAAAGCTCGAGAGCGAACGAGAGAGAGAGAGAGAGAGAGAGGGAGGGATGAAAAAGTCCCCGAGGAGACTGTCGAGAGCACCACGAGTGCATAAATTCTGCGCGGCGTAAAATATTCCGGCGTAATGCTCGCTGCCTCCCAAGTTTTACGACGGCCCTTCTCCCTTCGGATGCTGATCGAAACTGCCTGGCTAAGCACACTCCAGATATCGGAGTGAGAGAGAGAGAGAGAGAGAGAGAGAGAGAGCGGAGTAGCGCGGAAGAAAAGCGGCCACCGACTCATTTCGCGATAAATTTCGGCGCCGACGAGCGATTGAACTCTTTATCGAGGCTTGATTTATATAGGAACCGGCCCGGCTGCCTCTCCGGAGCCGCCGAGCCGGACTTCCTCTCGGCATTGAGGCCTGATTCGCGATTCGAGTGACGCCAAGCGAGGCAAAGGTCAAAGTTAAAAGCGACTGCCAGGGCGGAAACGGGCTGCCCCTCGAGAGAGAGCCGGCCCGATCTTTTGCGCCGCACGCAATTTCGACGGGACGCATTGGGAAAACACTTTAACAAAAGGTTTCTTCGCCCCCTTTGAACCTCTTCCACCGGTGCGATTATTCGACTGATCGTTATGCGGTTAAGCGTTCGCAATGGGTTGCGTAAATAGTTGTTAAGGTTCATTTGATGAAGATCGGAAAATTTATGTATTAGCGACGCGTACACAAATATTTCAACTGTCTGTTCGCTTTGACTGACGTGCATTTGGAAGTGAAAACGAAATGTGCCTGGAATAGCGGTCAGCTAAAATCAAGTACGATTTACTAGTAAATCCTTAGACTAAATAGTATGTTTGCAATGCTCGAGGGTTAGTACTTTTCTTTCGTTTAATTAAAAATTACAGATGACACTTTATTATTCTCCGATTGTCGTAATTAATTTCGGTCTCTGATTAAGTAAGCCATTTTCCAACGAGCATAAATTATTCTCCGCTCGGCGTAAAGTGATAAATGATAACGATGTTGCCTACATTCAAGTTTAATGGCATACATTATGAATCAAATTTTAATAAAACGTCGTCAATTTTGAATTACCGTATTTAACGTTTCAAACAGGAAATTGTGCTTAGATTCAACGCGTTCATTTTCTTGAAACTGAAATGAGCAAATGTAGCTACTAAATCCACTTGGATTGAGGACCGAGAGGAGGTAAGGTGACCACAATTAATCGAAATGTCCATTTCCCTTTTGAGATGGATTGCCAAGTCTGCTTTGAAACATTCAGATCAAATATCGAGTTTGCTAGGTAATTACAAAAATCAGCGTGATGATAAAAGTTGCATAAGCCAGTTTTTGTTTATTTTTACTACATATTCAGGCCGAAACTCGGACGTTTCATTTTCAATGAATTGGACATTAAATATGTAAAGGTTTAATTGCTTTTTGTCTTTAAAAAATAACTTGACGTTGACAAATCGCTTTTTACGATAATACATTTTTAAATTATCTATTTCGAAAACCTTTTTTTTAAATTTTTTCAACGTACATTATTACTTTGAATAATAAAAAATAAATAATGTGTTCCGATGAAAATATCATTATTTAATGAAAGAATATTTTAAACAATATTTATTAAATAAAAAAAACTGTATTTCCTCAGATATAAACATTCTGACTTTTAAAATATTTTAAATATTTTGGGAAAAAATATTCACATTAAAAAATTTAATAAATTAATTTACTGTATACTCAAAATTATTTTTTTCTTTACTTTAAAAGCAAAATAGCTTTCCGCTGCGCCACTATAATTAGAAATTCTCCGGCACTCTAAAACAACACCACTTCAAAAGCGACACCAAACTCAACAATGTAGACTTGTTTCAGCCTAGCCTTTCCTTTCGGTCTCAAATTGAGCATCAAATTCGCCCACAACCTCCGTCCACAACAAAGTGGCATAATGAACAGAACGGCGCTCACACTAATTAATTAATTTACCATAGCCGGCAAACGTTTTTTTTTCGACCCTCGTCAGATTTTTCCAGCCACTTCGGTTGTTTACTCGTCGAAGTGGCCTGCCTGCCCTTTTTTTTCCACCGCAGAAAGAAAGCAGCGCGGCTGCACTTTATGGAAAGCCGAACAATTTATTATCAATTTACGTCGGTGGGCAAAAGCGATATATATCTCACGCTCCGAAGTCAAAAAGTACCGAAGAAATCCGGCGCTCTCGGCTCGGGCCAAGTTTGCCGCCGCGCGATGGAAAGGAAATACAAGGGAAAAACGGCGAATTAAGTCTGGCCCTAAGCCAGGAACTCGGCCAGCCGCGAGCCGATTATTTTTTCACGTCCGCACTGAATTAGGTGCGACAACTAGCTTGTCATATACCTCTCGCGAAATTATTAACGCGTCTTCGCCCCGGTAATGAGCGCCTGCGGTTCGATGTGTACGACAACGCTTGACTTTATCCACTTGGGAGCCTCTCTTTCGCGCATTCGGTGGCTTCTGTGCAGGAGAGTAGATATTTTTAGGTGGAAAAAAATAATCACAATCGATCCTTTCCAACAATTAAACGATTCCTAAAATCTTGCTCTAAAAATGAAAAGAACCGCGCTGCTTAAAGTCGGCGCAAAGCGCGATTAGCGCCCGCGACTTTATTTAACGCACCTCGCCCATGAAGCGCCGCTCCGCGAAGCCGACCGCAGCGCGCATCCCGGAGCAGTGTTTTTCAGCGGCTCTCGCGGAAGGACTCGGAAAAAATCTCTCAGAGGATTAGCTCCCGATGGCACTCGAGTCTTCAGTATGTTAATTCCCCAACGAGGCTCTCTCGCGAGCGAGAGAGAGAGAGAGAGCGAGGCTTCAGAGGCAACAATCGGCGCTTACTCAATAATCGCCGGGTTTTTGACCCCATCCGGCTTGGCCCTCGAGAGCCGAGGCGCGCATCGGCTCCTTAACGCCGGTGAATGAAGTCGAGGGCGGCCGGGATCGATAGAATTCGGGCTAGCGGATGCTGCGCGTCTTCGGCGTCGCTCTCTCTCTCTCCCTGTACGCCGCGGTGGTGCGTCCGTGTGCGGGGCTGTCTGTGTGCGTGTACATCGTCGATACTAAATACTCGGGGAGCGCGGCTGGAATTTGAAAAAGCTCGCGCGGAGCGGACGATGTACGCGCGCCAGTCGATATTAAATTCTACGATTTTATGGATTTTACCGAGCTCCTCTCTCTCTCTCTACCGAGCGGACGAGTCGCTCCCTCTTGAGCTATTTCGATTATTGCTTAATGGCGGCGTGAGTAGTGACTGCTTTTTATTGGGTTAGGAGATTGCGTCGATGTTTAATGATGCAACAAACGCGACTGGGTTTATTGATAAGAGCGAGCTTGATGTGCTTCTTTGAGCGAATAGCTGGAGGCTTTTGGTTACTTTTTTCTTTCATACTTTTTAATTCTTTTTAATATTTGTTCGCACTGCGTAATTTGGAATCAAAGCTATATACATTCCGCCAAAACACCGAATGGTTTCGAAAACGCGTCTGCATTGTTCGGCTCCCCGATGACTCGTTACGTGAAATCAATGGGAAACGACAACCGCTCGTTATTAACTGCAGTTTTTGCGGAAAAAAAAAACTTAAAAACACTTGCGATATCGAAACCGCGCACTGCTCACCCCCTGAAACAACGCAAACTCAGAGCCCCCCGCCGTCGATAATGCACCGCGCGAAATTCTCGCACGCCGCGGCAATCCCCCGAAAATCGAGGGCAGCGGCAGCGGCGGTCAGCTTGTATATCGGTGTGTCCTCGGCTGAAAGTTTCATGCAGCCCCCGTAGTCTTCATTATTTACGGCATCTAGGCAAAAAGGCGGTAAAGTCGAGAGAGAGAGAGAGAGAGCTCCTCCTCGGCATCGGCGCGGTACCGATAGCGTCCTCGTCCTCGCGGGGCCGGGGGAAAAAGGTATAGGAAAGAATAACAGAGACGCGCGGCGAGCGGAGAAAGATGCTGGTGGGTCGCTAGGCAACCCCCATGGAGAGAGAGAGAGAAAGAGAGAGAGCACAGCCACCCTCCGACTCTGGTATATATCGGGCCTGCCTGCCTGCCTGCGCGTCTGCCTCTCTCGCTCGCTCTGCCGTATTATTGCCTTTCCAATTTTGGGGGTTCCATCGCTCGCTCGCGCGCCACGCACGCACACACACACACACACACACGCGCGCGGGCTTCTTTTCCCCCCAGGCTCGCGAGGCTACACGTACGTATACATCACTGGCCCTCCGGGGCTTTAAGCCCCCGCGTGCTGCTGCTGCTGCTGCCGCTGCAGCCGCCGAAATATCGATTCGCGCGAATCGACCGCTCCCATCCCTCCCCCTATACTATATAGGAGAGCGAGCGTCTCTCTCTCTCTCTCTCTCTCTCTCTCTCTCTCATCTCGCGGAGGGCGCTGGAAAAACGCGCGTTCGCGGCTCCGGATGTGCCTTCGATTTTCTCTCGCCTCGATGAAAATCGAGAATGATTGCGTTTGATTGGCTGGCTCCGAGCGTTTTTACCCTGCGAAATGCAGCCGCTTTTTTGTTTCTGTTGGCCCTGATTGATCGTTATTGTTTCAAGCGCGGTGCGTGCCTAATTTTGGAACGGAGGAGGGGTTTGATCAGTTTACTGATTGTTCGGTTTAATGTAGGAAGGTGATTTCTGATTTTGAGAACATTTTTTTCGTCGATTTTCCGGCCGAGTCAATGTGGGCTAAAATAGAGAGGATTTTTTTCAAGAGCCCGTTAAATGAAAGAAATTTTTGAAAAAGTTGAGTTTAATAAAGTTCGGCATGTTTTTTGAAGAGCTTGCATTCGATACTTCGAACGGTCGATGTTGTTTGGCACGAAGCCATCGCTTTGGCCATTTTAAAGTAATTATCACTGACAGAGCCTTAAAAAAAGTATAATAGATTTTAGGGAACCGAATATTCTTAGCTGCACTAATTTGTTTTTTAACGTTTTCAACTGTTGATAAAATATTAGCTTTTCGATATTTTTAAAAGCAGAATCGTTTGACAGGTAATACAGTGTTTAAAAAGCAATTTCATCGTTTCAGTTTCGGATTAAAAAAAGTTGTCAATTTCATACATTAATTATATGAACTTAAGAAGTCAGAATTAAGTCTTTGAAAATTTAATTTACTTTTTTTACAAAAAAAATTTTCTTTATATTGATACTTCGTAAATAAAATATTTATTAAACTTTATAATCTGAAAAGTTTCATAAATTGCAAATGATGTATACGTTATTTCGTAAATTTATTCACACGCCTCTTTTTAAAAAAACATTTCTTTATTCAAAAAGCACGCCGACACCTACACAAAACCATCCACCGCCCCGCGAAAGAAGCTCGCCTCGTTCCAAAATTTGAATATTCCAACTGTTGCATCAGTTTAATTACGCAATAGCAGCCAGCAATAACTCTTCGTCAACCGGCGTCCCTCCCGTGTCCCTCTCTCGTCGTCATCGCCTCGACGCAAAATCCGCAGGCGACCCGCGACACCTGACGGGTAAGAGACCGCGCGCGGCTTCGAAAAAGGGCGTCAGCCTCGGCAATAGCCTCCGAAATAATTAGCGCCCCGCGCCGCAGGAGCGGTAATCAGAGATCAGCGGCGGCTAATGATCGAGTCTCGGCGTGCTTTGGGAAAATTGGCAACGCCGAGCGAGAGAGAGAGAGAGCGGCGCGGTGCGCGCGCGGCGTCGGTATTTGTTTCGGGGGATGAAAATCCATCGAGGTGGTACGCACATACCCGGCGACGAACTGTCTAGCGCTTCCTGGCGGACGGCGACCCCCGGGACGGGGAGAGAGACAGAGAGAAAGGGGTAGAGTGGGAGAACGAATTTTCGAATCAGCTGTGTGCGAGAGAGGCTCAGCCTCTCCCCCGCGCTCACGACCGGCCGGGATACGACGCCGCTGCCGCGCGGCACACCGACTCGGCGAAGCACGTGCACCGAGGGAGAACGTTCGAGCCGCCTTCGTTCTTCTTTAAAATTCGGAATTCTTCCGGTTTTCGTACGATGCGCTCGCTGTAAGCGGGGAGGGAGGGTTTATCGAGGTACATATTTTAAGCTGCGAGCGAGTTTTTATTAGAAGGTACTCGATTGATTTACGATAGTGCGCTTTTGACTTTATAAAAGCTCTCGCTCTTCGCGATACCTCGAGATAAAGTATTAATAAATGCCAAAAAATATGCGCAAGCGTGAAAAATATTTTAGGTTTGAATGTTCTTGCAGATAATGAAACGGCCAGCCCTTTTTATTCATCAATCCACCCCGGTTTTTATCTATGCAAAGTAAATCGAATGCATTTTCGTTATTTTATACTTTATATTTATTTTTCTCATCGGATTTTCACGCGAATACAATGTACAATTTTCGCGCGCCTCGTTAATGCACGCAAATCTCCCCTTTTTACGTTTGTAAATAAATTTTCGATAGCCGCACTATACATTACTCGCCAGTCCCTCTTTATTCGCGCGCTCGCGTCCCGGCTAAAATCCAGCGGAGCGCGAACACGCCGCGCTCACGCTTTTTACTACGACGAGCGAACGCGCGCATCTCCGGCCTAGCCTCCCGTTTTATTTCGTTAATTTCGTTTGTACCATCGAGTATGCGCGAAAATATCCGAGCACCGTACGCGCGTTACTTTCGCCCTAAAATCTTTACGGCCTTGTATCACAAGCGAGAGCCCTTTAACGGGGCGAATAATAAATTCGATTTATTAATGCGCGCGCGCGCGGCAGCTGCACTCGTTCCCCGCGCCGGTCGCTCGTGAAAACGGGAACGATTTTCCGGGGCTACTCCGCGAGTAGCCGAGAGTCGGGGAAAAGGGAATTTTTCCGATCGACGAGCGGGGAATTTTTTTTTTTTTTTTTTCTCGAAAGAAAAACGAAAGAAGAAAAAGCCAACTAGGGATATATTCCCGCCGAGTCGCAGGGAGGAATCTCGAGGGCGATCCCGCTGAAATTTAATTAAGAGAGAAATAAGGGCGGGCGCGGATATTACGGCAGGTTTGTCGCACCCCCGCCGCGTACGAGCGCGCGAGAAAACAAATCGCAGGAACGCGCGCGTCGAGGGGCTATGTACGCGCCTTTTGTTCGCGTCTTCGTCCCCCCCTCCTTCGCGGGCAGCATTCGTCAGAGCCTTTTTGCGCGTTTTGTGCCAAGAGAGAGAGAGAGAGAGAGAGACACGCGCTCACCTGGCACGCGCCGAACAGGTGCACAGACCGCCTCCACCCCGGAAGAATAGTTGCCGTTTCAAAGCGGGCTTTGTTCGCGTTTTTTACGCTGCCGCCTGAGATATTTAGGTGCGTCGCGGGCTGCTCGTTCGCGTGCGCGAAAGGGGGTTATCGAGAGTACACCTGAAATAATGAGCTTGCTTCGACGAGTCTCCGATAAACGCTCGTTAATAATCATTGCTTAAAGAACAATTGAAATTTGTTCAGCGGTGAAAAATCTGCCCCCTCGCGCGCTTGTTACATCCCAGCGACATTAAGCGAATAACGCCTATACCAAGCCAAATAAATCAGCTCGCGATTCGCGCGCCGCGCTCCTAACGACTCGAGCCCAGCGAGCGGCCGCGCGTCTTGCTTCGGGCAAAGAAAAAAAAAAAAAAAAGGAAGCGGCGGCGGTGGCATAACTCAGTAGGAAGCAACATAACTCTCCGGCCCTCTTCCGTGATTAGACGCGCAGGGCGGCAGGGCAGGCTGCAGGAGGGCAAGGAGGAGGAGGAGGAGGAGGCGGCGGCGCAAAAAAAAGGCCAGCTTAATTTCCCATTTTCCTTTTATGCACTTTCTTAATTTCCCCCCCTCCTCTCGGCTCGAAGGCATCCTCTATATCTCTGCCGGGCCGCGCTACCGGCGCTGCCACTGCCACCGCCGCCGCCGCCGCGATAAGCACCGGGAAGAGAGAGAGAGAGGGAGAGCGCGCAGATCGATGTAGCGGTGACGTCACGGGGCGCGGAAGCTGCGTCTCCATGGTGACCGCCAACGGACCCGGCCGTTTCTCTCTTCGTATATATTCTCCGGTAGGCTTTAGCTCGCTCTCTCTCTCTCCTGCCCTTCGTCCTCCCTTCTGCGCGTGTGTAGCTACGCGCGCAAGGGATGAAATTTTATTAAATTTCACTTCCGCCTCCTCCTCCTCCCGCTCGCTCGCTCGCTCCCGCCGCGTCCTATGGCATCGCAGCTCCGCTCGTCCGCGAGAAGCGCTGTTTTACTAACGGCGAACGACTTGACGAAACGCCCTTGTAAAAAACGCCGAGGAGGGAGGCTCTTTTATGCTCCTCTCCGCTTCGATCTGCCTCTCTCTCTCTCTCTCTCTCTCTCTCTCTCTCTCTCTCTCCGCGCGTCTCCTCCTTTTTCTTGCGAGAGAACGAGCTCGTTGCGGAAGCTTAGATTTTCCTTGTTATCGTTAATGCCCGCTCCGTTTCTGGCTCCTATCTAAGCGAGGCTGCCGCGGGGGCAATTACGCCTCGAGAGCACAGCTCTCTGTTTGCGCGCGGCGTTCATTAAATTTTATTGTATTGTAATCACGGAGCGGCGGCCGATATTTGCCGGCGAGATCGGGAGAGCTTCGCTTTACTGTAATGCACTCGCGTCTTATATATATAGTTTCCGATGCTTTTTTTACGCGCGAAACCAGCCGATCGGAGGGGGCAGTAAGCTGCTTAGCGCTGAAAATGTTTTATAGATTCGGAGTTTTCCGGGTATTCGATACACGTAATGGGGAGTGATAAAAACGCCGGCAGCCCCCGGTAAAATGACGTTATTTATTTGCTGCGAAACGCGACTTTTATTATAAAATCGCCCTTAGCGCCCGAAAATTTATGTCCGAAACCCGGAAATTATAATTCCTGCCAGTCTGTAATTTATTTTGCTTTTACACCTTTGAATTATTAAATTTACAGTAAAAACTGTTACGCTTCCTTCAAATAAAGGGTAGCAATTAAAACTTTATATAAATTTCGAGCTCGATTTCTCCAAAGAGCTAAACTCTCCCCGCTGAATAAGGCAAGCGCAAACAGCTCCTCGCCAAAGGAAATCATCTCCCGTCCGGGGAACCTGAAAAATTCGCCTCGCCGGAGAGTCTATAAATACGTAAACGAAAAAGGCTTGCACGCAACGTGTGCTCCACTTTTTCCGCTTTATTCGGCCGGGACGACGGAGGAAAAACTTGGCGTGGCACGCGAAGCCTCGCCGCGGCAAAGTTCTCCTTCTCCGCGGTACGCGAAGCCTCGCCGCGGCAAAGTTCTCCTTCTCCGCGGTACGCGACGATCCTTATCCCCCCCCGCCCGGGGGACGACGCATAATCTCCTCGAATGCGTTCGTTAATCTTGAGAGGGGCTTTAAGTTTTTGCGCTTCGCACCACCCCACCCCCCGTCGATCTTTCTTCGATGGATGCGCGCGGATATCCACCCCTCGGCCGGGAGTTTACGAGGAAAATGATGAAGAGTGCACAGGCAGACTCTCTCTCTCTCTCTCTCTCGCCTGTTTTTCTCGCAACAGGGGCAGCCTCGGCTTCGGGGACGAGGCTCCGAGGGAGGAGATCGGCTGCGGAGAGTTCGACGGTGAGCCACTTGGCGCGGCTTGCTTCGAGGCGGTGGCTGCCGCTGCTGCTGGCGGAAATTACGCTGGCGAGAAGTTGCGGCGCGTTATTGGTGTACCTATTATGAGCTGATTCTGCACTTTGTATATTTTAATTCGACGGAAATTTGAGGAAAATTGGCGCGATCGAAGCTGCAGATCTGCTTTTTGAACGCGGGATTTTTGCAGTTTTAATATATTCTTGAAATATTTTCATGGGGTTATTAAAATTAATTATAACCGCACGATTCGTATTACTCTGGGAATTGAAAAGGCGTATGAATATTTAAAAATAGCTCGCTGACATTTCAGGCTTTTATTCTTCAATAGATTTCCTAGATTTTCGAATTCAGTGACCTCGAAATAAATATCGAAACGCATTAGAATGTTAAATTCTACAGGCTTCCTTGAAAAGGGAAAAATATAATAGCCCAGTTTTACGATTTACTTTGAAGTCGACATTTTTACAAAATCTTTTCTTCAGGAATCTCAATTTGTAATATTTATTTACTAGTTTTATTGTAAATTAACAATTTACTAAAAAAATTTTTATTAAAAATCTTTCATTGTAAACTGCTTTTCAAAATAAAAATGCGCATTTTCTAATAAAAATTTTACAAGAGAAGAATTATATTTTCTACTCTTTCTATTGTGAAATACCTGTTAGGGAATTGATTCTCTGAGGAGTAAAACGATAAGAAAGATAGATGGGCTTCTTGAGAAATAAAGCTTGAAAATGGAACTTGAATTTTAATAGTAGTTCTGAATATCGATTAAAATGCAAGAGTAAACAAAATCCATATTTTACACAATCTAGAATTGTTTACTAATATATTAATAGAAGCTTGCTTTATTAAGTAATAACTATATAACCCTTGTAACGCGGCGACTTAAAAATACTCGTAAAGTAAATATAAAAATATCACGCTGCAATCGATAAAAACGCAAAAAGCCATTATTTATTATTTATATAATAAAAAGCGAACAACCCTGCAATCAACCTCCCCAACAGCAGCCACCCTACAAAATTCGGCAAATCAAATTTAAAAAACCAGAGCGGAGAGCCCCGCCAGGGCAATAAAGAAAGCTCCGCGTCGGTTTCCCAGGGCGAGAGAGAGAGAGAGAGAGAGAGAGCTCGGAGCGGGGCAGCTCATTAATTTGTCGAAGCCACTCACCTATAAGCCATGGACCGTTTCGATCGGCGGCCTCCCGGGTTCATCAGCGGCGCACTCGAGGGCGAAAGCGTCCATATGTTAGCATTAACCTTCGGAAAAAACGGCGGCCGCGCGCGCGCCTTGTACCTGAACAAAATCGATAGGAGTGTCTGTCACCTTCCTCTCTCTCTCTCTCTCTCCTTCTCTTAGCGTTTATATCGGCAGGGAAAAAGCCCGGCCGAACAAAAGGCGCCTCTGCTCCGGGCGTCATCAATTAAAGTTTCGGCCGAACGATGTGCCGTAACCCCCTCGTCGCGGCCCTCGTTTCGTGCCGGCTGTCGATCGGTCCAGGCGTTGCCCCCGACGATTTATGCCCCTCGCCGCGCGCGTTTTGCGACTGGCCTCCCCGTACGAGGAGCAAGATTCTCTCCCCGGACTCTCGGCGGAGAAAATCGCTCGCGGACACGAGAGACCGATGCGCTCGAATATGTGTGTGCGGAGGCTCTTTAGGCGAGAGTATTATTTTTTTTTTCTTTTCGGCTTTTCCGCCGGGGGAATTGGAAAAGGCGGCAGTTGCCTCGCCAGTCGGGAATTGAACGAGTAAATGTTGATTGGGAGGATTTGGCTCTCGAAGGTTTGTTTTTCTTGGGGATAATGATATGCTGATGCGACACCAGATGTTTCTCGGTCGGTATTGGCCCGGCCCTCGTGGCAACTCGTGCTATTTTTACAAATGCACTGTACGCTTATTATAAAGTATTGAAAACTCGATGAAAATCTCTGAATGTTTCATTGAACGGCGAAGGCTCCGATGCAACTTGCGTTTTAATCCTGAAAGCGAAAATTTTGCCCGATATCGGAGCCTAATTTTCGCCAGCTAACGCAGCAAACAGAAATCCCATCCCTCTCGGCTTTCCTTTAAACCTTCTCCCAAACTTTTCTCCAGTACGGCCGAACTAAAAGAGCGACGTCGGGAGTATTTTAAAACGCGCGTCGAAATTCACCGAGCAGCCAAGTGTGTCCGCCCAAAGTGAAACAGCCTCGAAATAGTTGAGCAAGAGAGAGAGAGAGAGAGGGAGAGAGATTTGCCTCCGCGCGTCGTCTTCGGCGTAAAAACTTTTCCTTGAATAAATATTCAATAGCCCCAAGTTTGCCGGGGCGCGGCGGCGGTGCTTTAAAGTCCGCGCGCAAGTGGCATAAAGCGTTTTTCCCAGCGGCGGCGGCGCGTTAGAACGTCGCCGTTTAACATGAAAATCGTTCGCTTTCTTAGCCGATACGCGCGCACTCGGGAACGAAGTTTGGAAGAGCCTCGGGGCGCCGAGTCAACCCCCCCTCCGTTGGAGAGGGAGGACTATAAGCTCGTGAGTAAATGGAGCTTCTTCTCCGCCCCCTCCCCCGCTCTCATTGCTATACGCGCACGCACCGGCTGAGAGAGAGAGGGTTGCTTTTTTTCGGCGGGGGGGCGACAGGATGGAGCACTGGCCTTTTTGAGGTCTCTAGTGGCTTGATCCGTCTGAAAAAATGCCGGAGAACGATGCGCGCTAAGCTCGAGAGCAAGCAAAACTGGTGGATAATCGCCCGCTTCGAGCGCGCCAATTTGCCGGCTTTCGAGAGGTCAGGCGTGTATGCGAAGGCACTCGAAAGTATAAGCGCCCGTTTAAAACAGAGAAAGTTTCGGGCCTTTTTCAAGATTTAAGTTTTTCGAGGGATTTAAGTATTAGAGCTCGCCGGGAGGTTTTTTGAAAATTCAGTTTGGATCTTACGAAGTACGTTTATTTAATTTTCTTGCTTCTTGGGCAGCTTTTCGGAAAGTTTTCGGAATGCTTAATTCAGAAACTCTCGAAATAAAAGTTAACTTGCGAATAACTACTTAAAGTACCTTTGGTCCTAAAAATAAATATTCTATCGGCCGTGTTCTGAATCTGATGTAATGAAGCACCTTGAAGGTCTTTGAATAGGCGCTTTATTAATGTGCATTACGAATATTTAGTTAAATTATTTATTATATAAACTTTGGGATATAAATTCTAATATAAAAATATGTAGGAAGCCGTTCCATTCGGTTCAACGATCGATTTTTCAAAAGCTATACGCTCTTTGAGCTGTAATAAAAAAAAACATTTTCAAAAGGTGAGATTGAATCCTATTGATTAAAAAAAAAAGTCATTCAAAAATATTTATTCCTTTAAAATTTAAAAAACCCAAACAAAACTTTCCAGCAAATTCAAGCTAAAATTTCCTTGATGAATTTTTTAGATTGTTTTTCATGCTGTTCTTATTATGAATCATTGCGTGGCTACAATACCAATGAATTTTGGACGACTCTTTGTTCATCGATAGGATTTAATCTCACCTTTTGAGTGACGTTTTTTTTAAATCCATTTAATTGTAAAATTATAATTGACTTGGCTTCCTTAGCATTTCTATGTGATAAGAAAAGCTATTTCAAAATTGCACCAAAATCTGTAATCCAAACACGTGAGACTTGTCAGTATTTTGCTGCAGGCACGTTTTTAAACTAGTAAGCACCCTTTTTCATTTTCACAACATTTTTTAAATTACGCATAAATCAAGAGAGGCTATTACTCTTAACATTAATTTTCTCGAATGTTTAACTAAAGTAAATTTTCACATAAAAATAAAAGTAAACTCAGTTTTATAACAGAGTATTATTACACCAATAAAGTTTTGCTTTCATAATATAAAAATTTTATTAAAAAATGTAAGTACTCATATTTCTTGCGTACGTTTTCATAAAGTCCCCGAATTTTCCTCCGAGAAACATTGTTTATATATATACATTTTAAAATTCCCCGTGAAAAAGGCAGCAGCGGCAGCGTCGTCTATTCGGCCAGCGTCTCGCGTCCCCGGGCCCGAAAGGGACGAGAGAGAGAGAAATATTTGGCACGTGACAGGAATCAAGATCCCACTTCGGGGCTGGCGTGCGGCGGGAGAGGATTTTACAAATGAGAGGGAAAGTCTGAAAAAAAAACTCGGCGGAGCCGAGCGCGGAAAAAATAATAGCCCCGCTCATGACTTTCCGAACAATGCAAGACGCAAACCACCCAAAGGTGTACGCGCGAGCGGTACCGAGGCGAAAAAAGGAGGAAAAAGAAAGAAAACAAAACGAAAAGAGAGCAGCGTACGGAAAAAAAAAGAAGCAGCGGCGGGGCGGGGTCAGGGAAAAATTAAACGCGGACCGAAAACTGCAGCGGCTCTCGGTTAAAACGGAGAGAGTAGAAAAAAAAAGAGAAGAGAGAAAGAGAAACGCCGCCGCTGGCGGAGAATGGAAAGACGCTGCTGAAGGGGCTTTTGAAAAAACAAAAAAAAAAAAAGGCAGAAGCGAAACGGAAGATTATTGCACAGAGGCGAGAAAACGTTTTTAGATAGCCTCGCAGACGATACGAACGTACATCCCTGCTCGTGGCATCCGAGCCGAGGGTGTGTGCAGAGAGAGAGAGAACGAGACAGAGGGGGTTTGTTTGGTCCGGGGAACTATCGCGCGGTGATGCTGTATTGATCCGAAGAGAGCGAGCGGGAGCTAAAGTAAGCCGCCGCCGCCGCCGCCGCTGGTGTAGAGCGTTGCCTTGGCAACTGCCACCCCCTTTCACCCTCTCATCCCCCGAGAGCGAGAGCGAGAGAGAGAGAGAGAGAGAGAGAAGGGCCCAGGTCGCCTCCCGGCGCAGAGAGAACACCCATCCACCCACCCGGCCGAAACGCACGGCGCTCCTCCCCCTCTCTCTTTTTCGCGCACGGACGTATAATAACGTACACGCCGAGCCCGTTAACCCTCACATTCGAACGTGAAAGCACGCGGGAGCGAGAGCGAGAGAAATTTTCGCTCTCCCCCCCTCTCCCCCGGCCCTCGGCGCCTTCATCCCCCTCTGGATATATAGCCGCACACTCTTTGAAGCGCGCCCAACGCTGGCCGGGGCTCGTCGTCGCGAAGGAGAGAGAGAGAGAGAGAGTAGTCCTGCGACCCGCACAGCCGCCGCCGCCGCCGCCGCCGCCGCGATGGACAATGTAAAACGCTGAATTTCAACTGTTTACCCAAAACTAATGAGATTTTTTTCTCCACCGGCAGGTAAGATTAATGCCGGGGGAGGAGGAGGTAGCAGCTCCGGCCTTTTTCTTCGCTCCGAGAGGAGAGCGCTCCTTTTCTTGGCGGGGGAGGGCGCTTTTTCCGGCCGCGTGCTTATCGCGTTTTTCAGCGGTTTTCACCCGGGCAAAGGGGATTCGCGCGAGTGTGCGGGGAAACGTCGTTATTAGAATATTTTAATAGCGCCGGAAAAGTGCGGGCTCCGCGCGCGCGCCTACACGGGAATCTGCATTAGAAAGGAGCCGCGGCGGGCATTAGTTATGCATGTATGCATTGAACATTTTGCCGGGGCTTTGTACACTTTGACTCGGAGAAACGCGTGGTGTCGAGACGGCGGGGGCAATTAATATTCAAAGGATCATTTTTAGGCTTCTTGGCGAATGAGCGCAATTGGAATCTACTTAGGAGCCTTGCACTTTTCGATGTTTTGACGTTTGAAAATGGTTTTAATCGAAGTGAATGAAGAGTTGGAATTGTTGAAAAATATTTTTTTTACGCGGTTAAAATACAAACATGTATATTTCAATATAATCCTTTGTTTATAAATAGTGTTAGTTTTTATTCGTTTATTTTAGAAATAAAAAAAGTCAACGTTGAAAAAGTTTTTTTTTACAAAATAATTTATTGAATATTTCATAAAAACAATTAAATTTAAATTAAAATATACTTTGACTGTTATTAAGTAAAAAAAGTTAAATTTCTTCATTATAGTTTCACAAAGTAATATTTTTTAATTATTTTACATTGAAACTTTTAATTAATTATCGAAATAAAAATTCTTTCAAATAAATGTTATTCGAACAGTATTATTTTACCAACAAAAAGCACCTTTCACCTGAAACACCCAATTCCCGTATTAAAATAACGAATGAAAAAAAAAAAATTGCGCAAAACGCAACCCGACCATTTTCCGTCCAAAAGCCCACCGCCGCCCCGCTTGAAAACCCTCGAATTTCGCCTAATTAAATATTTGCCCGCATTAATGCACACAGAGCTCCCGGGAAAAATCCTTCCCAGAGCGTAGCGGATAATCCGATTCAGCCGCGAGGCCCTTTAAACAATCGAAAACCGCCGTAAAAGCCCCGGGTGTGCCTTAATGCATCCGCCCGGATAAGTGCATTATCCATTCCGATTCGAAGCGTTCGAGGGAAGTTGGCTCTGCGCTCTCGCCTCGCCTCGACGGAGGCCGGGAGTCCCTTAAGCAAGAAACCCGAGCATGTAAATTGTATATCTCGCGCTCTGCCACTAATGGTCGGCGGTGCGCCCAAGGCGTTCGGCTGCCAGTCTCGATATCCGAAGGGCGTCTTAAACAATCGCGGCGTATCGGCTCTCTCCCTTCGGTGTATACGCATTTCGACGGTCTGCGGAGGGAGAGAGAGAGAGCCGCGGGAGGCGGAACGGGCGGGTGGATCCGCTGCGTGCCTATTTGTAAGGGCGTGCATTAGAAATTATTTGCTGGAAAATTGAACGAGCCGGGCTTCGGTAAAGTTTTGTTAAGGCTGGTAATTAATTGAATGTGTGCTTAGGGAGCGAGAGGATTAAGGGAAAGACGGTTGAGAATAGTGCATTTTCTTTGCAATTTTATGTTGAGTCTGCAGTGTTGTAAGAGGTTTAAATTAAAGAGCGGAGAGGTGCCGGATGAAAGCGTATTTTAATGAAAAAGGAAGATTTGCAGATTATACCAGAAAGTCGTTTGAAAATCCTCTGCGGACTGTGCAAGTTTACTTCGAGATTATTACATTATTAATCGTGCAATTGATTAGCTTGAACAAAGCGATTGTTTATAGTTTAATTTAATAACAGTCACAAAAATCCAACACCCCCGTTGTTACGTGCCAAAAACTAAATTTCATCCGTACAATTCCCCGTTCTGAAACTGTGCGTTTCCAATCCCGAATTTCACCAGCCTGCCTTCCCGTCATCGAACAATCACCAGAGGATAACCCGCGGAATCAGCGAAAATTCCTCCCCTCCGAATCTCCCCGAAATTTTTCTACCGCAGCGTGTAAACCACCTCTCGCCTCCGAGCAAACAAATTACTCGGCCGGCAACTATAATATTTTCCTAAAATAATGAAAACAGCCGGGGCGAAGCGCCGCGGCGCGACGCGAGCACCGCCCTATACGGTAAACAAGGTGTCGGCAAACCGTAAAAGCAAGTATATACCGGCTGCCGGAGGCTGCATTATTATTATTACAGAGCGATCTCCTCGACGCGGGCACGAAGGGAGAGAGTCATCGGGGGACTCGAGTGTATTTTCGCATCGTCCTCTACGAATTCCCCCCCCCGCGATTTTCTTTTTTTTTATCTATACAACTTCTAGGCGAGCGAAGAGTTGTCGCGAGCTCGCGCAAATACACACGCCGACGGGGGAGGAGGGTAGTCGCGGTAATTGTACTTTGTTGCTTTGGTCAACTTCGACGAGAGCACTCGCTGTAATAGTTCACGGGGTAATTAACTGAAATGCGCTTTTCTCTCTCTCTCTCTCTCTCTCTCTTTCTTGTTCTTGTTGTTTTCTTTTTTAACTTCTCACGACGGAGGCTAAATTAAAGCTCTCCTATCGAACCGGGGAAGATTGTTTAGTTACTTTGGGTTGATTAAAATTGCGACGTCGAATTGACGGTAAAATTGGCATTTAAAGGAAAAACTTGTTTCGTAGTAAAGTAAAAAAATACTTTTTAATCAGGATGACAATCTTTGCAATAATCAAACACTACTTTATACTTTCTTGGAAAAAAAAACTGTGCACCACTCTTAAAATATCGGTGAGCGCTATAAAATATAATATATTACAAGTCTCCCCGCGGCTAATAGATAATAACAGCGCGAAAATAATTTGGCAAAGTGCCCGGAAATAATTAGCTAATTCGATAGCCTCAGTTTTGAACTCGCATCGCCTCGCGCGAGACGCCTCATAATGGGCATAATCCAGCCTCGGACGCCGTTAAACTTTTTACCGCTCTAATGTATAATTCAGGAGTCGCGCGTTACGTAATCCGGGCTAACGGCCGGCCGGCACTAAAAGTAACAAACTATTAAATTTCGAGCTTACACAGGGCACAGGTACGAAGTTTAAAGCTCTGCGGTGGCGGTGGCGGCGGCGCTGCAATAAATAAATAGGCGCAGCTGATTGAGCCCGGCGAGTGAGAGAGCGTTACCGCGCGCTGTTTTACCTGACCATCGGCGTATATAATGAATGCAGGCGGCGGGACGCGGAATCAAAGCGAGCATTGTTCGACCCATCTGTCGTGTAATCGCGTAAATCGAGCGCGCGGCCAACGAGCCATCGGGGAGAGAGAGAGAGAGACCGAATAATAATTCCGCGCTTCTCTCTCTCTCTCCTGTGACGTATCGATTGTGAATTGCCGAAAAGGGAGCCCCGAGTCTCGCTGCCGGATGAAAATACACTCCGAAATCGGGCGCTTTTACGCGCGTCTTCGGAGTTTCCGGTGATTTACGATGATTAATTGGGAGATGCGCTCTCGCCGACTTGGTCGGATAGGATATTGATGCAGAAAGGATGATGATTAATCGCGCGCTCGCGTCGCGTTATTAAATTTTCATTTCGATTCATCTGCCGGGAGAGAGAGAGAGAGAGGAGCGCGCTCCATTTGCCTATAAAATTTTACTGTTCGAGTGGCCCTTCGGTGTTATGGATTGTTGCTGAAATAGGATATGTCTGGTGCTTTTTGGCGTTGGCTAAAATTTTAGCGAAAATTGAAGTATTTCGAAAATTGACAGTAATTGATAGTATATTGAAAAATGTGGCGAAAAGGTGATTTAAAAAAGTTTTCAGTAATTCGAGAAAAATATTAAATATAACCTGCCTTCGATATTACTTTCGGTACATACTTCGAAAAATATTTTACTTCCATTTCATTCGACTTCACTCAACTTTTAAAATAAGTTGCGAAAGGACTTCCCTTGGAAGCCCGTCTGCCGTCGTCAGCTCATCGATTGCGTCACGTCGTCCGCATTAACATGCATCCTGACAAAAAATCTAATATATCCCCGGCGAGCGTCGCGGCATAGAAAATGCACTTAGGCCATCCGCTCTCTCTCTCTCTCTCTCTCTGGGCTCCTCCTCGAAGTAAAATTACATTTCCCTCAAAGCCCGCGCGGGTAGGAGGAATTTTCCGCGCGCAAGACCGTAGAGAGAGAGAGAGAGAGGGGCATCGCGGCTTTTTTCCCTCCTCGGCAGCCGACAAAAGAAAATATCAGCGGAGGGCTTTATCCGCGTCGTCAAAGCGTATATAGCGTCTTGGCGACGGGCAAAAAAAAAAAAAAGGAGAACGTCGCCGATATTATCGTGGCGGCTGTCGATTTCGCTTGTCGCTCTCCGCGCGCGCGGCCTGCTTATCAGCTATCGATTCTTCGGGCTGCTGCGAACGAGAGAGAGAGAGAGAGAGGAAGGAGAGGGAGGATCGATTGGGCGCGAAAGGTAGAGAGAGAGGTATATGCAGCGGTTGATTAGGGGCTATCGCGCGCAGGGGCCCACAATGCGCGAGCCGACGATTCGCCGCACTGATTACGCGCCTTTATATCCTCCGCGTCTCTCCCTTGCGGGCTTCTAACGCCGCGCGCGCGCGCGTCCTCGTTAATTAATTGGGAGAGGGAGAAAGAGCGGATGAGAGAGCGAGTGCACGCCGGGCTTTTACAGGGCCGCGTGCACCCTTCTCTCGCGGAGTTTCGCGCCCCCCGAGGAGTAATTGTTTTTGCGTCTTAGCCCGCGTGCAGTCTCCCCCTTTCGCTGTACTGGAACGAGCCGCTGAATTCGCCAGCCGAGCGCTTGCCATTTTTTTTGGGACGGCGTCTTGGATACGAGATCCTATTTCGGGCGCGTTGCGTCATTTGTGGAAGGTTAATGCCCCGTTTTTCGAATGAGCTTTGATCGATTCCGAAAGGCGTTGTGGTTCGATAATACTTGCATAAAATGTTAAACGATGCTCACCAGAACTCAGCAGAAATTGTGCTTATACTAGAATAAGAGAAATTTCAAACCCGCCCTCCTCGATAAACAAAAATGAATGAAATGAAATTTAAAAAAACACGTGCGATTCGAGTTAACATTTTTTTCATATAAAAACACTTGAATCCAGAAGAGCAAAAAACAGCTCGCCTCCACCGTCGAAATCGATTATGTTTTCACGCAGAATTTTCGTTCGAGCGCGCATATAAATCGTCCCGTTTTACGGCGATGCATAAAAGAAACGTTAAAATAAAAAAAAAAAAAGAAAAAAGAAAACCGTTCCTCGCAGCCGTTCAGGTCGCGGTCAGCGGCCAATATCGGCGAGGCGGCCGTAAAGCTAAAATATTCAATCGGGCGAGGCGCGGCGAGGCGAGAAAAATCTCATCGCGGCGGCAGCGCGCGAGTGAACGTACAATTAAGCGAAAACACCACACACCCACACGGGTAAGAAAGAAAACAAGAGCGGAAAATCACGTTCGCGGAGCCGCGCGCGCACAAAAAGCATCGTTCCAATCGAGTCGGCGCCGTAATCCGTGCAAATTGACGCCCGGGAGAGCGAAGGAAAAGGAGGCTGGATCGGGAGGTGGGAGAAAGAGAGTCGTCCTGATTATTTCGACGTCCCGAGGATTCGCTTCATCCTTTCCGCTTTCTTGCCCGAGCGCTTCCTCCTTTCCCGGCAATCGAACGACAGACTCATTTCTCTCTCTCGCTCTCTCTCTCTGTCTCCCTCTTTCTCCGATACTCTTCCATAACGATCGGAATTCACGTTTATGTGCCTTTTTCTTTTCTTCCTCGCAGCTGCGCTTCGCATTACGTTGCGCCCTTTTACCAGAGGCGCAGAAGCTCCTCGTTTCTTATTTATCGACGCGAATTAATTGACTTCGTTTATACGCCGTGATGTATGTTTCAGCGTTTTAATTTCGCGCGGAAAATTTTATTTTTTTATTCCTCTCTCTCTCTTTCTTTCACTCTCTCTCTCACTCTCTCTCACTCTCTCTCTCTCTCTCTCTTTATCTCTCTCGTGTTTTAATCGATCGTATATGAATTATAATTATTGTGTCTAGACGAAAATTATTATCGCTTGAACTCAATTTATTGCTACTTTTATCTTGAGCGTTTTGGATCGATCGAATTGCTATTTTAATAATAATTCGTATACGTATTCTAGGTGACTTTTTATAAAGCCACCTATTGTCATTTCAAACGGTTTCTTTTTGCTTGCTAATAGAATTCAATGATGACAATGGGTGTTAAGTTTTTTATCTTTAAATTACAAGTTTTCAAAAAACATTCTAGCAGCGTCGTAATAATTTGAAGCACTTTATGCATATTTAATTAAATTATAATACACTAACAAAAACAAAACTGCTTTATCAGATTTACATTAAATGAAAATTTTTAATAAATAAAATTATTTTAACCCTGGCAGAAGTGTAACGATAGTATCGCTAGGTTATTGTTAACTTTTCAAAATGTACAAAGATTCCAGCGATATTATCGTTACGCTTCGACTAGGAAACATCCTTTTTAAATAAAATAAGTAATTTTTACTGTATTGCAGGTATAAAACCTTAGTTTTTAAAATTTAATGCAGCTAAAAAATTTAACAAAATTGTACCATACCATTTCACATGTAAATTATCATATATAAGTTGTCGCTAATGATTCTTAAGTAGTTGATACGACTTTAAATAGTATAATTATAAAATAAATAACAATTGTTTCTTCTTTAAATGACGTCTATACTTTTTTTATTACGTTTATATTTTTTTTATTTATATTTTTTACTTTTATACTTGCAACACTGAATTTTTAACAAAAGATATATACGTAAAAATACTTGAATACTTTGATTACGCGTCAATACTAAGTTTGTTATATGGAAACTAACTTACTTCAAGAGAGCCTAGCAAAAGTAAACATCTTATTCATACTAAAAATCTTAACGCACATTTTAAACGCTATGTAATAATGTGTACTGACATAAAAAATAAAAAATGCGTTTGAACTTATTTAAAAATGTTTTCAATGAAAAAGCATCTATAATAAAGCAGTCGCGATAAAAAGCACGACCGAGTACTTTTACGTTTAATAAATTAAAAGTGCGAAAATGCAAATAACCAATGGACTCAGTCCCTTTACCTTACTACCGCAAAAAATGTCTCCCAACTCGAGATACCTGCCGTACCTCCCGAAAAAAGATCTCGCCCTCATCTGGACCGCAAAGACACCATTGGCCGGTTACAACTCTGCCCGCGACCTCACCGAACATCGGACAATAACCATTCGAGCCAGACTCTCGCTGTACCCACATCACCGAGAGATCGTATCTCCCCCCCAGCAGGGAGCGCCAGCTACTGGTCCACCTCGCGCAGCATCCGGCGCAGCTTCCGCCATCTCCGGGCCGCCGCGCGAAGCCCGCTCCCGGGGGGTTGCAGGCGACAACCCCCAAACAATATATACGGGTGCATGTGCGCGCGCGCGTCTCCCTCGGCAGGCCCCGCGATCAAAAATACCTTTTTCCCTTTATTATTTGTCCCTCTCCCGTCCCGGACGAGAAAAAAAACAACGACCGTCCTCTCGTGCCTCCTTCCTGCCGCCGCGGCCGTCTTTTTCTCGGCGAGTTTCATCGAGTTTCATCCAGGAGGACGGGAGGGAGCCGAGGATTCGAACCTGCCAGGATTGAGACTTTTAATCGACGCGTCATAGGATAAAATGGCCGTGATTCAGCGCAGGAATGCCGCCCCCCGCGCCTGCCTCGTAATTGTTTGAGTAAACGAGGAGCTGCGGTCGAGGAGATGATGCTGCGGGGAGAGGACTGAACGGCCCGGGATGAAGTTGCTCTGACGAAGCCTTGCCGGTGCGCTCCACTGAGGAATTTCGATGCCGAGCTGAGAAGTTGTTCTTGGGTGAGTTGTGCTTACGTGTTTGTCCTTTAATTAAATGGCATTTTGGGGGATGAGTGGTATTTTTTTTTTTTTTTTTTTTAATTAGCTAAAATGTTATTGACTTTAAATTATTTTATAGAATATTTTTGAAAATTTAAAAGTTGTAAATTTGAATTTTTGTGATTATATTTTCTTTGATATAAAGAATTAATATTTCTGTATTTTATTAATTTTAAATAATAAAATAAAATAGACAAGTTTGAATACAATATTAAATTTATAATATTTGGGTAAAAATATGGTAGCATAGTATACTACAGATAAAATAAATATAAGAATAGGTAGTTTAATACTGGGAATATTAGTATCCAGATTTGCTTAGGATCCTGTGTGGTTTAAGGGTATTGATACTAATTGAGGATCGATTGTAGCTACATATTAGTTTACACAGTCAATAAGGACGAGTTGATACTCAAATTCATAGCTAATGTAAGCTAAATATTAAAGTTTGTGGCATTAATTTTTAATCAATCTTTAATTTACAATTCCAGAACATTAATTATTGATTTCTAACTTTTCCATTTCATTTTTTTCATTTTACTGCATTTTAATTTATTAGCAAAAGATATTCTGTTATATATAGTGAATTTTTATAAAATCTCAGGCATCTTGCAATTTAGGTTCCACAGCATGAAACAATTTACTTGATTCATGTTCCGAAAGTATGAAATTTTTTTATTAAATGAAGATTATTAACACTTCAAATTTACGTTCAATATAAGCACTCTGATCAAATTATGAATACTTTGATTTGATTCCTTTCACACTAGGTTGTCTAGCAACTACCACCGTTGCCACATCAACACAGATCTCTAAACTACATCTTATTGTTATACTTGATTTATTTCTGTTTTATATTAAAAAATCGTTTAAAACGTGATTGAGCTTGATATTTTAAATCAAATAAAACAACTTTCTTTGGTTATGCTTTGAAACGGCTAAGCCAAGATACTTGAATATCCGTCACACGTAATTTATCAAATCTGCTTATAAAAACCGATTGTATTCAAGAGCTCTTCTGCCGCATTAAAAAGCCCGACAAAGAAACTGAATACTGGCATTGTATCATCCCAAAACGAGCTCACCACGAGCGTCCGTCCGCCACCCCAAATTGAAAAAGTCATCCCCCTACAAATGGCCAATCGCCCTTTCCTTTTCAATCCCCGCAAACGGCGATTACACTCGCTTCGACTGGCAAACCAAAGCTAAACGAGCATCGTTGTACAAACCAAACCGAAATCCCCGCAAACTCGAACGTTTTCCTTTTTTCCAGCTCCAAAAAAAAAAGAAAAAAAAAAGAAAGAAACTCAACTGAACGATCGGAGAAGCAACGAGTCGGCTCGCTTCAGAGCGCGTCGCGAGTCGTCGGAGAGAGGAAGAGGAATGAGGTCCTACGACGGAGAAAGCAGCTCCTGCGAGGAGGACGAGAGGAGGGAGGCAATGCCCGAGGCCCACTTGCAGCAGCACCAGCAGCAGCAGGGCCCCTGGCAGCGCGCCGCTTCCCATCCGACTTGGGCGTGGGAGCACCGCAGTACCGTAAGTACGACCGACGCGGCTCGAGAGAGAGAGAGAGCGCGCGGCCTATTACGCGGACGCCCGTCACTGCTCTCGACGCGCTTTGTCGCGCTTTTTCTCCGCGCGTCACTTGTTACAGAGAATCCGCCTGTCCTGATTCGAACGAGTTTTTCTAGGCCGCGTTTATATCTCTCTGGGGTTTTTTTTAGTTTTTATCGTAGATGTGAAGGATTTATTTGGATTAAAATTAATGACATTGAAGTATAGTTTTTTTAACTTTCTTTCATTTTACTGCCCGACGAAATCGCTTACTTTTTGAGGAACTGCATGCGAGAGATTCATCTTTAGAGGATAATAAGAACAACTATTAAAATGCTTTTATATAGCTCAAGACAACATTTTTTATAAAAATAGAAACATGATAAATTTCTAAATATTTACATGAACTTTCAAAGCATCGTTGAAAACTACCATTTATCTTTTCAACCCAAGCATCGTCTCTAGCATAGAACCTCCCCGTAACAGCATTTTAAAAGCCAAAATTAGCCCGCCCTTATCACCCTCCTTCCAGCGCAACGACGAATCCCCAAGTCAGGCGGCAATTCCCAAAAGTACATCAGCCACCACCCCACATTATACGCACAGCCGAAAAAAACTAAAAGCACCTCGAACCCGTTCCAGCAGCACCCGCTGGCGGCGCACGGGAACCCGGCCCTGGAGCCGATGGGCTACGGTCACCCGGGGCCCGGCAGCTCCGCCCACCCCGGGGTGATGCCGGGCCCGCCGGGCAGCGTCTACTCGCCCTCGGACAATCCGCAGAGCGCCCCCGGCAGAAGGACCCCGCTGGGAGCCGTCGGCCTTGGCGGCTTTTACTTTCAGCAGCAGCCGGCGCAGTCGCACGCGGCCGCCGCCACCTCCTCGAACGCGCTCACCGACGAAAATAGACCCGATCACGAGAGGTAATACGCAGAGAGGCTTTTGTACGCGTTTATATACTTTGTTCTAAAGGGATTTCGTTTTCGATTTCGAGCTGGGGTGACTTTGTTAGGCTTTGGATCGGGGAGTGGACTTGTCGTTTAATTGGAGGGACTGATTTTGCTCTTGTTTTGAGGTGAGCTTCGGTTTTTAGGATACACTTGGAGAAAATGTCAACGTTTTCTTTCAAACAGGAAAATGTACTTTTGGAATTAGAGAGGCCAAGTACTTCTTAGCTAAAAATAAGCTAGCAATCGCACTTTTAATTTATTACATATTTGTTAGCTAATATATTATACTATTAGGTGAAACTCGACAGCCAAATAAAATTAAAAAATTAATAATCAAATCTTTTGGATGCCTTTTCTGAATTGTTTTGTGCAATCATCAAATTTGTTAACTCTTAATAACGTGTTTTGAATTTTCTTGTGCCACAATAGTAAATTATAGATATAGTTTCGACTTTATGAAATATTTTATAAAATCAACGATTGCATCAATATCCGGTACTGGTTTAATAGCTCAATCTATTTTGCAGTAGTGCATTCATTAAAGATATAGAAATTGTCAAGGCAATAACAGCTCTTTCTCAAATAATTGGTGTCTGTCACTTGTAACTAGTTAATAACAATAATAAGCATTCTAAAAGAATGCTGTAACGGCGGATTGCTTCAGATATATTTTATTCAATTATCATAAAAATGATACTGCACTTTCCCAAAATAATGAGCCAAACTTTTCGAGGAAAAACTTGTATAGTTCGTTAAAATATTTTACCGACTTTTTTAAGGACACAATTTTAATTGATTCCACGTAAAAGGATAACTTTGATATCTCCAATAATCTCGAACATAATCCGAAGCGATTATGATGTCTATTAAACCGCTCGTAACTTCTTTGAGAGATTCTTGTGGCCTTCCTTTACCATTGATAAAACCGGTATTATCACATAATTTTTGTTGTCACGCTTGCATTTATGTAATTTAATGCACTAGTGCATATAATTTTAGGCTCGCCACCGCCACGATCTTTGCGGTGATTTCATACTTTTGTACGAATAAAAATTACGGATCTAAAACATATAATAGGCACAGTAAACAAAAAATTATCGTTGAACATTAGTTTAAAATAACAAAAAAATAATAAAAGATAATAATTTATTTATCACTGTAAAATAAACTTGCCAATAGAAAGTAAATTAAAAGTATGACTTTTTCCTACTTTTACAGTGTATACAAAATATATATATATATTATATTCAATAAATGCGAAGGACATAAAATATTTCATTGAATATTGAAACGAAAATTCTTCTATTCGCACATCCGGCTTCGTTCAATACAGATAAAACTTTATTAATATCACTTTTTATCGGTACAAAAATGTATAAATTATTAACAATTGCTTACGCCAATGGCACAACTCACAAACTCACGAATACATAAACACGAAACGCTTATCCATCCTCCACAGATCCGGATCTCAACGACTGAACTGCCCGTCCAAGTCGAAAACGACGAGGCAGGGAAAGAGCGTCCGGCTGAACATCAACGCCCGGGAGCGACGAAGGATGCACGACCTCAACGACGCTCTGGACGAGCTCCGCTCGGTGATCCCCTACGCCCACAGTCCCTCCGTACGGAAGCTCTCGAAAATCGCCACGCTCCTGCTCGCCAAGAACTACATTCTCATGCAAGGTCAGTCGTGATTTCGGACCGAGTGAAAAAAAAAATGTTGCTCGCGCGCAAATCGAGGACGCGGCGAATTTTGGGAACTGCGGTGAAATTGAAAATTTTTGCAGAATATAGTTTGCCTTTTATCGGTACTTTTACCGGTTCGGGATTATCGTCTGTTTTTTTTTTTTTTTGACGCGTTGCAGCGGCGGGAATTGCGCAATATTTTTTACCGTCACTAAAGAACTTGGTCTACGTTATATAAACAATTTTGCAAGCTGCGCAATACAATTGGACTTGTATACAATGAGATTTTTAAAGACACTATTAGCCTTGAAGGAGCAGCAGCGATTGATTTTTAAAGTATCTTTTAACGGTGTATAAAAATAATTTTACAAAACAATTCCCGCGAAAATACGAAGCTCCCACTTCGCATCGAAAGCAACTCGAACGAAACTATAATTTAAAAAAAATCAAAATTTCTTTCCACCGCCGAGAGAACCAAGAGCTCTCGCTTTCCATCCGCTCCGCGGATACATTTATCAATCAGCGGCAATTCCACCGTATATCGGTCGCGCTAAATCGCTCGTTTCTGCCCGCAGGAAACGCTCTGGAGGAGCTGCGCCGAGTCATCGCCGTTCTGCAATCGCCTCACGCCCACACGACCGCCCTGCCGCCGACGCCCGTCTCTTACGATCTGCTGCAAGGCTTTCCCGGCAAGCTCTTCCAAGGCGTTCACCAGGAGGGAGGAGGGGGTGGAGGAGGGGGCGCGGGAGGACTGCCCGCGGCCAATCCTCAGGCCGTCAACGCGGCCAGTCCGGCGAGCGAGCCGCCCGCCGAATCCGCCTGAATCCGAAAAAATTTACCGCACACCCTCCGACGAGGATTGATTTTTGTAGCTCCGTGTATTTGTATTATGTAGCTTATTACGCTGAAGGTTCATTGATTGCGAGAGAGATGAGATTTGATGATAGATAAGTTCCTTTGCTAATGAATGAGGCGGAATTGTTTAAACGTTCAATGAGACAAGAGAGATCGAGGCGAACGTTCAATGGTTACATCGTTTAATAATCGTTTTTTCTTTCTTTTTTTTTTTATGCCGAGCGCATGAATAATGTAAGTTTTTTCAAACCAGGAAATGCGTTATTTAGAATAATTATGCAATTTGAATTGACAACGGCTTAATACCTAAGTAGAAGAAAATTTATCTATGCAGCGCAATCAGCTGTTGATATAATAACTAACTTTGTTGTAGAAGAATACCAAAGTTTTCGGTTCTTATTTGATTAAAGGTATATGATAATGGAGAATATTTAACTAGAATAATGCTACGCAAAGTCAATATAGTGTTTAAGGATTAAAGATACTTTTGATGTAAGGAAATATGCAAAGTATTGCTTTTTAATCAAAATTTTAATCGTAGAAACTAGCAGACAATTTAAAATGTGGGCTTTGAGAAATTTCGAATCATTTCCATTTAAAATTTATTTAAACCGCCAGCGTATGCTTTAATATAGCGTTGAAAAATTTTGGTTAAAGAGTATTTGTTGCATTTAAGTATTATGACTAGTCAAGTAAAGCAAGTCCGATAAAGTCAAAATGATTTTAGATAGATTTCATATATTTAAAGTTGATTTGAAAAAAGGACGAAAAGGAAGAAACGATGGAAATTTATTCATAATTAATTTACATATTAATATATTTATTATATATCGTAATCAATATATTTCTTTGTAAGTAATAATTAATTATGAATAAATTAGTTGAAATAACATGCATTTCAAACAAATTAATTCGAAACATTGTAATTTTAAAATATTTTTATATACTTTACTTACGTGTAGTTGAGTACCTTTTTACGTGAAGTATCGACATTACGTACAAAAAATGAAAGTATATGATGTGAGTAGCGAGAAAAAAAATAAGCGGCGTTTAAATTCCTGTAATCTTTTGAAAGTACTGAAGCCTATGCGAAATTAACAAGAAAGTAACTAGACATATATAATATAATAATACATATAAAAATGCGTTTACAAATAAAACTAAAAAGCGATTAATCTTTAAATGAACGAATATTAAGGTATACACCTACAATGAATTAGGATAAGGAAAGATATTTGGCGAAAAATATTCGCCTTTTAAAAAATCTTTTATCGAAATCTACGAGGCAAAGAATGTCTTCGGAAAGTATCAAAATAATGAACGGGTGAAAAAAAAAAATTGCATCGCGTAGAAAAACTCAGGTTCGAAAACGGACGTCCGAAAGATATTTAGTCCCGAAAACAGTCGGAAGAGAGAGAGAAAAAAAAAGAGAGGAATGAAAGTAGAGTGTTATGATGGTATTGGTGATTGAAAAGTGAAATGCTCCGGAGAGAAACTTTCCGAGTTCCGCCCGCAACACGATAGTCAATATAGTATGTGATACGAGTAAATGTATGCTAGTCGCATATGCAGATTAAGAAAAAAAAAAAACAATATGGATTTATACAAATATATATATTTATTATTACGAAATAACGATATTTCGCTGAATCTTCTATTTCTACCAAGTTTACTTGAAAACGCGCTTGTTGTATAAGCGTTGAAAGTCGACGATATTATATATATACATATATATACATATATATATATATATATATATCTATTTGCTGTGTGTATATTTAAAGTGCCAAGAGTCAAGAAAGTAACGACGACGACTAACTCTGCGATATAAAACCTACTTGCGAAAGAATGTAAAACTACTGTATTAATCGGCCTATGAGCAATAATCGATGTCACGTGCACGCAGTTTCAGCACCCGAAACGAGGACACTGAAAAATACTGTAACGTCAATAATGTTAATTCAAGACTTAAAAAAAAAAAAAGTTTCAATACTCGTCCGTAGACTGTATCAATGATATAAGTGTTTAGCTTGCAAATAAAATCTATTTACGAACAAATCCAATGATGAAGTGTGTACGAAATCGCTGACGCTCTCGACGCGCGATTGCGAAATTTCTTTTTCCGCTGACAGAAGGCGAAAAAAAGCAAATATGCGCGCCGCGGTTCATTGCCTCCTGGGAACAAAAAAAAAATAACCAGCAACCCCTGCTGCAGCCTCTCTTCTCGCTAAGCGGAAACTCTTTGTCCCCTTTTCGTCATTCAATCGAGGCACATCTGTCGGCTCTTCCGTTGCTAAATTTCGAAATTGCCGCCCCCGCCAAGTAAGAAACAGCGCCATCTCTCGCACCTTTCCTGAAGCTCCCTTCTAAATCCAACTATAATACTATATCCAAGGAAAAAAATCATCCGTATTGCGAAATCACCTCTACTCCTCGAGTCCTACCTTATCGATGTTCAATTAAGCCGCTGGAATTGACGAAAATTGGGAAAAAAACGGGAAAGCTCGTAAATTCGCGGGGAAAATCAAAGCCGCGAGGTGACGCCACCTCGCGCGAGCAACTGGAATCATCGGGAGCATGACCTCGCATGGAACGGCACACGCGCGTCGACGCCATAACCTCCCTCCATCTGTCTCCGAGGGCTTCTCTGTCTCTGTCTGGCTCTCGTGCGAAAGGAGAGGAGCGGCGGTGTTGGTGTCGGTCGGGGGGCCAGCCTACGAGCCAGGGCATACTCCGTCGCCAGTTGCGCCTGACAATTCGTGCGCGTCGCCTAAGTGCGTCCGTTCTGTGCTCTAGCGGGTAGGACTGCTGCTGCTGCTGCCTGCTGCCTTTGCTATTATTATTTAACGGTGCTACTGCCGAGAGAGAGGGAGTTCTCCTAGCTCGAGGCCCAGGAACAGTAATACGCGCTGATACCACGCGTGTGCTGCCCGTGGAACAAGTGGGAGAGCTGGACTCTGGGAAAATCGGTGCTAGTGGGTTCTATCCCGAGGGAAGAGAAGCCGGGGTATCACAGAGAGAGAGAGAGAGCCCAGCAGTGTACACACGCTTGTAGTACACACGCGCGAGGGGGCGGGGGTGAAAGAGAGAGAGAGAGAGAGAGAGCGAGCGAAAGAGAAGAGGGGGAGAGAGAGAGAGCAGCCAGATAACGTACGAGTCCGGAAATAATGTGAGCCGAGGTCGGCGCACGTCTTCTCCTCGAGGCTAGCTGGGAAAAACGGTGAGTAAGTAGTCTTTAGCACTTTAAATAAAAGCATTGCGCACCGGTTCGAGGGCGCGCGCTGAGCGCCGTTCTCACCTTGCCCAACGCGCAGAGTGGGCTACCGAAGCAAAGTCAAGGGGATCCGAACTAGTTTTTCGGAGCGTCCGTTCCGCAATTCAACCGGCCCTCCTTCGGGCGCACAGTGTTTACTAGCCGAGTCGAACCTCCCCCTACTCCTCCCCTCCCTCCCTCCCTCTCCGTCGGCGATCGCGGTGCTTTCGTAATCAGGCGCGCCGCGCTCTCTGGAAAACAAAAAGACCATTGCGAAAGCAGCGCGCGCGCGCGCGCCGCCGCCGATAAAAGCTCCTCGGAGCGCCTGGTGCAGCTAACCTTACTTTTTTTTTTTCGCGAAGCGGCTACGGGCCCCTGGAACGGGCCTCCTCCTCCGCAGCGCAGCTCTTCTTTGTCGCTATGTGTGTAATAGTGCCAGCCGCCTGTGCGCCTGCGGAGAGGGGAGAGCAGCGAGAGAGAGAGGGAGGGGAGCAAGAGAGAGAGAGAGAGAAGTCTTGAAAGTGTCGTGGCGGCGTCGGTGCAAGGTGAAACGTCGTCGCACAGCTGTGGCTCCTTGGACCTACGTGCTTGCACAGAACTCACTTGCACGCGCGCTCCATCGCACACAGTGCATTTTCTGCCCGACGCGAGCGGCATTGCGTGCCGAGGAGAGGCGCGCAGGATGCAGGCGCTCGACCGCCTTGGGAAATCCCAATTTTCAGGTAGCAGGTTTTGCGACGACGATCGGGCGCTAGGGGGTTCTCCTTTTGTTTGAAAATGGTCTTTGGCGGCGAGTATACGTATAGCCGAGATGCGCCGCTGTCCTGAATTCGTAGGCCTATTGACCAATCAGCGGATAGGAACAACAGGAATTGTTGATTGCGGCAATTTCCTCGAGTCTCGGGCTCGTAAAGATTTCAATTAAATAAGTAGGTTTACTTAGCCGGCGGGAAAAATCACGGAAACAGGCCTGGACGGAGAAATGAAAACGATCGCCGCCAATTGAATCGGCAATCGGCACACGCAGCTGCAGGCGGAGAGCATCGGCTTTCTCACTCTCGCTCTTTTTCGTCCCCTCGCTAAATCTCCCGGCTCGTTTTATTATTATTTCCTCTCTCTCTCTCTTTCTCTCTTCGCTCTTCTTTACTTCGCGCGCGGCATCTCTGCATTTTCTCTTTTCCTCCTCCGAGCTTTAACTCTCTTACGGGCGCTCCTCTCTTCCCGCGTCCGCGTGTAGTCCGTTGTTTCATTTCTCGCAGCTTTTTTTCTTACTCTCTTTTTACGCGCGCGTCTCGAGTTTTTTTCCTTTCCCTCGCTCTCCTCCTCCGCCGCCGCCGCCGCCGCCGCCGACGACGTCGCCGCGTGCCTACTACTACTACTACTACTACTACTACTACTCTCTCTCTCTCTCTCTCTAAAGCTGCTGCTGCTGCTGCTGCTGCTCTCCCAGGGCCGTGCGCAAAAATCGCAGTGTCTCTTGACAACAAGAGTCTTTAGCTTCCCTCTTTGTCGAGTGCACGGCTGCAAACTGCCTATAGATCGAACTGTCAGCTGCGTCGAGGTTTGATTTACTTAATTCGCTTTTTTTCGCTTTCTACAGAGTGTGGGCTCGATCTCTCGACCGTTGATTATCGATTCTCGTCGAGGCGCACAGCGCCGTTCGCTTTCGCGAATCAATAATTAGCTCGAGCTTTTTTAATTTCGAATAATTTTCAAAAGAATTTTTATCGATTCCTCGTATATAACGAAGGCTGTGTAGAAAAAAATCTTGCGCTACCTCGGAATGCCGTTGTTTGTTAAAACATTGATAGCGCAATTGCTAATGCTCGGGTAATAAAAAAAGTTTCGATCTCTTATATATATATATATATATATATAAAACGTGCATGTGGACGTTAAGCTGGAATAGATAAATTATTAATAAACGTACAATCGAATTACTACCCGATCAAGGCCTGCGTACGTTTTACAACTTCCTTATCTCCGCGAGGCAGCGGCGCCGCTAATCTTTACTCTCAGCGCATTAGCACATTTTATACAAAAATTCGAAAAATACGAAAAAAAGATCCCTATCGATCGGAGGTAATCGCCCGGAAAAATTTGACCGTTTCTCAGGGGCGTCCTTCCCCGAAGAGAGCACAACGAGAGCCCGTATATATACACAAACCGTATTCCAATGTTAATGAATTCGAATCAAGCCGCGGCAGATAAAGAAAACTCTCCGATCAGATAACAGACTTGACTCATCCGCGTCGCTCTCCTCGCATACGAAATTAGTCACGCGCATTATTTTACAAGAGGTGAAACGCTCGACAGCTTTATTATATATCCGTGCGCGCGCGCGGCTTCCAGTCAATCAAGAATAAACTTGTATCGCGCACACAATGTGTCTCGCGACGTTTTTCGAGAGATGTCCGCATCCTCCGCGCGGGGAATCGGGGGGGCGGCACTGTAAATTCGTGGAAAAAGGTTGCCAAGTTCGAGGGTGATTAAGGGATGATGCTCTCGCGCGCATTAGGACTTATCGATTCTCGGTTATACCGCGCTCCGTAACTGAGTTTTAACGAAAGATAATGCGTTCGGGAACGGACGCTTTTTAATTTCCTTGTAATAGAAACGCGTTTCAATTCCAAAGAATGGAGTGCCACTTTCGCGTTTTAATGAAAAAGTCCGGCCGCGTTTAAATGAAATTCCCGGGCCGTTTGTGTATATATATATATTTTCTCGCGCGGATCCGATGGAAATGTTTTTCGTTTGCTTGGAAAATTCAAAAGTCAATTATCTCCCTCCCGGCTAATTAAACGTTTCAGTCAGTGCAGTCATCCTTTTTATTTCACTTGCGAAAAAAAAAAAAAAATTTAAACTATTTTTTAATTGAGCGTAACGTGTCGCTGACGTAATCCAAGTGCTGCGGTTTATAATAGCTTCTTTTGTACTTGCGCTCCGAAACAGTGGCATCGAATAACGCTCGAGTCGGTTATTCCAAAACGGGCATCTCTCGAAAATCATCTCCGACATCGAGAGACTCGAGGAAAGAAACAAAGAAAGCCCGGAAAGCTCGTTTTCTCGAATACAAGCCTTCGAGAAGCGCGCTTAAATTCGATTTAAAAAAAAAAAGAGGCGAACGAGATGCACTCTCGCTGATGATACTCGGCGGAGAGAGAGAGAGACAATCTCCTTGGAAGAGTGTGTACGCGCACAATTATCGTCGTCTACCGCAGCGGGCTGGAATGAAGAAGCGCGCGATTAAAGTCACGTGACGAAAACGCGCACCGCGATTATTATCCATGCACTTTCTAGGTTAAACGAACAAACCGAACGACTGCGAGAGGGAGAGAGAGAGAGAGAGAGAGAAACTCGACGTGACGTCAGGCAAAGTCTACGTTTTTTTTTCAAACCTTGGGGCCATTCCGCAAAAGCGCTTATATGGATATAGAAGAAGCGGTGCGTTCCGATCTCGGGGAGGGAGGGATACAGACAAGGACGGCGCGTTGCTTTATCACCGCCGGCAGACGGACTTTCAATGTATCGAGGCATTGTACAGCAAAATTTCGCTGTCGGCAGTCTTAACGTCGAGACGCGTTGGAGCTCTCGGCGCTCGCGGTTCAATTTTTGCAACTCGCAAGCTCATTAGGCTCTCTCGCGTATATATCTAATCTCGACGAAACGAAGGTTCTGGAAAATAACTAGGATTATCAACGATGTAGAGATGGTGTTCTCGGGAGTGCAAAAAAATTGTTTCAATTTTCGAGCGTGCGGAAACGTCGCGCGGAAGGGGCGATTGTTCGTCCTGTAAAATATTTACTTTGTCTCACTCGAGAAAGCTCTCGGATAAGATTTCAGTCACTCTGCATATTCTCGCGAAGGAGTCGAGAAATCTTTAAAAATCCCGCCCAAACGGCAAACGATCGGATCTCGCTTTAAAAGACCGTCGATCCGTCGCGGCTCCTCCCGTCAAAGGACAACAAGAGAAACGGCCCTCTCTCCCACTTCATTTCCCTGTTTACGGAAGTCCGCCTAACAGGGTCGGACGTGAGGTCTTTTTCAAAGCTGTGCGCCGAACGCCGAACGTCAGAGTCGCCCGGCAGAGTCGTATCGCGCGGAGCGTCGTTAAAGACCCTGAGCCGCAAGGTTGCACGTGGAGATCGCGGCGCGGCGTGTGCAATTACCCGAGAGAGAGCGAACGCGCGATTGAGATGCAGCGGGCGACCGGCACTTGTTGGCTCTCTCTCTCTCTCGGCTTACAGGGCGGGAGGAGGGGGTAGTAAGCGCGCGCCCCGCCGTAAATCTCGATTGTACAACTGATGAAAAACAATATTGCCGATTATCGATTCCATTGAGTGGCCAGCCCCGCTTGTCGCCCGCTTTTTTCGCGGATACTTTTGGTCTTCGACGGTTGAGCCAGTATATATTTTTGTTTTCGGAAGCTGCTTTGTTTGCTGGCGTATAGAATAGAGGCATTTCCAGGTGCATTTATTAAATTTTGGTAGTCTTGAACGACTAACCGTTAGATTTTGTAAATATAAAATTTGCTTTTTTTTTATTTTACGCGCTGCAAAAAGGTCTGCTAATTAGCAAAAAGCATAGAAATATCCGAGAAAGGAAGCGCCGGATAAAAGCGCGCTCCCGCAGTTCATCTCGCGCAGCAGACGGTAGCAGCTGAAAAAAATAATAGGCCGACAAACTTTCTCTCGCCGGGAATTCCGAGCGAATCGCGTAATAAACGAATTTTCGCGGAACCGAGGCTTCGGCAAAAGCAACGAACGAAAATCCTCGCAAAACTGCGTGAGCAAACTCCGTCGGCGCGGAGAAAAACGCGCCAACTGCCTTTTTCTCTCGCCATTATTAAAGAACAGCCGTTCGCTTTTAATTGTGTCAAAGGAGGAGAAGAGAGAGAGAGAGAGAGGGAGGGAGGGAGGCAGGAGAGGGGAAGACTTCCGATTGCTTCTTTTATCCGCGGCTCCGAATCTCGTATGCATTCAGGGTCTTTCTCTCCCTGCCTCCGCCGCCACCGGCAGGCGGCTTTATCCGTCTTTCGGAGATGACCTGGAATTGTCGTAGGTCAAGGACTCAGGCGTGCGCTTGCGCCGGATTTATTTTCGCCGGGCGTTTATTGCCTTTTGCACGGACGGACGAGGACATTCGAGAGAGAGAGAGAGAGAAAGCTGCCTCCAGTGGCCGGATCGTCACCCGGCCGGACACAAGTTGCTTTATTTACCCTCCGAGGAGCGCTGTTGCGCAAGACTCCGATTATTCCGCGGATATTTCCATTTCGGCCGAGTTTTTTATAAGCTCTTTCTCTCTCTCTCTCTCTCTCTCGTACGACCGTAATGGGGTTGCGCAATGGATTTCGACGAGGCTCTTTTTAATTGCGCGATCGAGTTTTGCATACAATTAGACGGACAATTTTAACTGTACTCCGTATGGGATACAGTTAAATACGTTGATATTCATTATATTCCTGAGAGAGGAATAAAGTATGTTAATATCTGTGCGTACGTTCACAGTTAAGAATGCTTTCTTTGTCCCAGAAACTCGTGAAATCGTTATATTAATTATATTTCTTTTCTCCTTACCAATAAATAAACGAGGAAAACAAATCGTCGAACGAATCTCGAGATCGTCGATTAAAAAAAGCCGTTCTCAAATAACAGCTAATATAAATTTTATCCCTTTGAATTTCTCGCGTCGAGT
Organism: Ormyrus labotus; assembly: GCA_035582975.1. Taxonomy (NCBI): domain Eukaryota; kingdom Metazoa; phylum Arthropoda; class Insecta; order Hymenoptera; family Ormyridae; genus Ormyrus; species Ormyrus labotus. The sequence continues at coordinate 3,399,384 of JAWWEO010000036.1, forward strand.
TTAAATTTCCATAAAAGCAGTTTTCCTAATACCATTTACATGTCAATGCGTCGCAATGGGGAAAAACGCCTCGCCCGGCTTCGTCCCTTTCTCTCTCTCCCTCCAAATTAACTCGCGCGCGGCGCGCGACATTTTGTATAAACATTTTTATCGCCGCGCCGCGGAAAAGTTTTAATAAAAAAATATTAACGCGCGCGGCTCACTCGCGGCTGATATTTCTCCGCTGGATTTCCGCGAGAATTCACCGGCAGCTGCAAAAAAAAAAGGGAGCGGTTCGAATAAAAAAAAAAAAAAAGGAGAAAAAGGAAAAAAAAATGCAGCGCATATCGTCAGCGCCAGAAAGGGACAGAGACGCTCGACTCGAACACGTGTAGGTAGACGCGAGAGCGTATAGGCATCGCTCGGAAAAAAGGGCTAAAACGCGCCGGAGGAAATGAACGAGGAGAGGCCGGAGCGCGCACACATAGAGAAAACGGAGAGATTGCAGAGAGGGAGGGAGTAGGGGAGGGGGGAGGGGGTGCAAAAAATCGAGTGAAAAAGGGCGCCGGTCTATGGATATAGAACGAAATAGAACGAAAGCGGGGGGAGCGAGAGGGAAAAATAAAGCGTTAGTGCGACGACGTTGGTGCAACAATGCCAAATCGACCCGCCAAAACTCTCTCTCTCTCTCCCTCTCGCGCGCGGATGCGCAGAAACGCGCACTGCAAAACAATGAGGAAACTCGTTTTCCTTTTTGCCCGCGCCTCCCTCTCAGGCTTTAGCGTCTTTGACTCGGAGCTGAATAATATCGAGCTCATCTTCAATAGATTTTCCCTCTCTCTCTCTCTCTCTCTCTCGGTGCAGGTGCCGAAAATTATATCTCCAACTCCGACGATGCCGCTCGACAATCTTTCTTATAAACAGAAATGCCATTATAATATATTTTTTCCCGGGCCTCGAGGAGAGCTCGACGCGTAGTCAAATATAAAGACACTCGTGCAGATTCTTCTTTCAAGAAGAACGGAGAGAGAGAGAGAGAGAGAGAGAGAGAGAGAGAGAGAGAGATGGAAGGTTAACGCTCTCTCTATCCGGAGAACGACGACCCCTTGCAAACCTCCCGCTGTAAAATAATGCGGTAAACAATTTGTATTTAAAGAAACTTCAGGACACGCAGTTCTTTTTTCTCTCTCCGAGTCGACGTTTAATAAAATACTCTTTTGAGGAATGTTTATTTCGTATATCTTGGTTATCTCTTTTTCAGTTAGAACGCTCTTTAGTCACACACACAAATTTCCGCGCGCGACTCCTCGGCTGTATTTTAATTTCAAGATAATAGCAGCGCTCATTCTCCGGTTGTTCCGCCGAGCATTAATTTTGCGCGGATGAGATTTTATCAAGTCGCTAAATTATTACGCAAAATGGAGATAACTGATTCGGGCGGGATACGTTGTCCTTAATCTCGACGAGAAAAGGCTAATTGGAAATAAAAGGGCTGCTGCGCGGCGATCGATCTCGCCGAGTTTCGGGGGGGGGGGCGACGTTGGGATTCGCGAAAATTAACTCGATTATGTTCGGTAATGAGAAATTATATAAACGTTGGCAAAAAAAGAGCTCGGCGAATTCCGTGGAAGTATATTTTATTTAAAATTCTCGAAAGCTGCAAAGTTATATAATAAAATTCGAGTCCCGACGGTTTTTATTTAAAGTTTGAGCGGCTTACTTGCGCTAAATGAAAAGCAAATAGAACGAAAATGTCTGCTCGGCAGTTTTCAGAAATGTAAATTTCGGAAACTATACAGGAGCCTCCACCCCCCGAAACTAAAGTGCTGAAGTCGAATTAACTTTAAGACATTTAATTCGAATTTGTTTGCAAGCTTAATTAGTCGAGCTGCAAAGATTAAAACTTTATTAAACAACACTCCTCCTCCGTCCAATAATCAAGACTACTCACTCCGCTTCCTCTCTCTCTCTCTCTCCAAAAAAAACTGTTTACCCCAAACTGCCCGAATTAGCGAATCCGTATCGCTTAGCCGGCTTTTTTACACTCCCGCATCAAGCGGTCACTTAAGCTCCGTGCAATTACCCTCGAGCATCTCCGCGAGCAGAGTGTACGCGTCCTCGGCCGCAAAAACGCTCCTTTACAGCGAGAGAGAGAGAGAGAGAGAGAGAGCGAGGCGCTCGTCGACAGTTGTCATGCGCGCGTGCCGCGCGCTCTCGGGAAAGGGCGCGAAAAACGCGCCTCACTCTCGACCCCACGGGGGCTGGGAGCGATTCGCGGCGCGTGCACGATATAAATTACCGGCGCCGGCGGGGGGGTTGGTTGGCTCTGCCCCTGCGGTACGGCGGCCCGCGCGCGTATAACCCAGAACGAGCCGAGAGAGAGAGAGAGAGCTGCATGCGATGTAACGAGGCCAGGAGAGCGCGTTTATAGCCGTGCAGGCACCGACGCCGCGGGACTTTTGCGCCCGAGCGAGGAAACAATTACCCCGGTCGCGCGCTCGACCGTTCAATTACCGAGAGAGCCGATGATAATTCGATATCTTTTCCATTCGCGGGGAGAGATGGGATTTTTGGCCGATGATGCGCGAGCCGCGCTTTGGGTCGGTAATCGGGGACGGAGGCTGCAGTGGCCGGGAGAACGGACCGTTTTCTTTTGGGGAACGATGCCATTTTTGCTTGCTGCCGGGGAGTTGAAAGAGTCGAACTTTTGTCGTGGCTAAATGTTTACTTCGTATGATCTTTGTCGGCTAAAAATGCAACGGTTGCTGAAGGCAGTTTTTTTTTTTTTATACTCGGTCTCGGCGCAAGTTTATGGAGCAGACGAATTTTTTTGTAAACGCAAAGAACTTTCTCACGTCATAACTTTTCAAAGAAAACAGCTTAGTTTTATACCGGCGAAGGAAATCGTAAATTTACGATACGTTCCCCTTTTTTTGCATTTCAAATTTTTCCCATTTCAAGTCCCGTTTCCGTAAATCCGACGGCATTTAAAAATGAGTGTACAATCCAGTGTACCAAATTTTTAATTTTTTAACTTAAATAAACCTTTTCCAACGTAAGTAATAAATTATCAGTCAATAATTACATTAAACATAGGCAAAATTAATTAGATGCGTGGAGTGAGTTGAATCGAGTTCAAATGCTTGTCACTCCCGACGAAATATTGCAGAAATTATGGAAATGAATGTATCTGCTTCCAAATGTGATTGAGTCTAAAACGTTAATTAATTTTTTAATAAAGCTGCTTGTACATAAATGTTTATTTAATAAACCTATTACCCATAACAGTACAAATTTGCTGACAAAAAAGCACTGCTAATTAACTCGAAACCCGATTTTCGAACAAGTCAAAACGTTCCATGAACTTGGTATTTTAAAAGCGCGACGAAAAACTACCAGACTTTCACTAATCCAGAAAGAAAAAAAAAAAACAATTCCAGCGGGCAGTAGCCTCGGCCATTCTTCGCTTTGGGAAAGTTTAGACGTTTATGACTCCGGTCTCTTTATCATAAATTCCGAGACTCAACGCGCCCAACGTGATACATACGTTCCGTCGTCGTTGTTTTCGCAAGACGCGTCCGTCCATGTGGGTTGTATCAATATTTTTAAACGAATACTCTTCAATGTGGCAGACTGCAAAAGGGTGTCTTCGTTATACATTGATAAATATAGCTTTAAACGTATTATCGCACCATTTTAGCAAGGTCCCGCCATAGAATTTATAAATAGCGAGAGAATGCCGGCAGGTAGTCTTTAATAACCCAATTGATGCCGTAATGCCTTACGTAGGTCGAGGGAAAATTCTCCCAGTCGCGATCTGCCTTAATAATTATCGTCGCTTTAAATATATATCCCTGTTAAAAGAGAGCGAAATCGACGGGCAACGGCTATTTTTAAAAATCATATCTCATCGAGTCTCTCGCCGACAATTAACAAAGGCAATTTCGCCTCCGTCGACTCGTCCTAATGGCAGGCCCTCGCCTTTAATTTTCCAGCTTTCTCCGGCAAAAAGAAAGCTTCTAAATAAACGACGTACCTCCTTCTGCCTCCTCGGCGACAAAAAAAAAGAAGCAATTCTAATAAAAGCTCTTTATCATCTCGACACCGCTAAATCACCGTGACTAGGAGAGAGAGAGAGAGAGGCACACGAAGGAAGCAGGCTCACGGGGGTAAAAAAAGAAAGCAAGCAGGGGCGCACGCGAGAGTAACGAACGCGCACCACCCTTTACCGATATACTTGCCTCCCTCGCAGCAACGACGGCAGCGGCGGCAGCAGCGCAGCTTGTGTGTGTTCTTTGTGAGCGGCGCTCTTGCGTAGGTGCTGCTGCCGCCGCCGCCGCCGCTGCTGCTCGAACGTTTACGAAAATTACAAAGAGCCGCGAGGGAAGAGAGAGAGAGAGAGAGAGAGAGGAGGGTGGCGACGAGAGAGCGCGGGGGGGTGAGGGGAGGGGGTGCACTCAGAAGTTGGTCCAGGATGGATGGAGGAAGGAAGATCGGCTGCTGCCGCGGTTGCCAGGGTGACCGGCATTGATTACTCCCCTCCCTCTCCCGGCTTCCCTATTTCCAAGCTCTCGCCGTCTCTCTCGCGGCCTCTGCCTCTGTATCGCCTTCCTTCTCCTCCGTCTAACTCAGCCACCCTCCCCCCCCCCGCTCTCGGTGCCTCCTTTTTTTTTCTCTCTTTCACTCTCTTCGATATACTTCTCCCTCGCGCCCCGAGTTCCTCCGCACCGGCGGGCCGCCTCTCTTTCTCTCTCTCTCTCTCTCTTTCTTTCCTTTTGCTCTTGGCGCTTTGTGTTTCTTTCCGCCGGAATACTTTGTCTCTCCTTCTCTCTTCGATTCTCTTTCATAAATTTCTCTTTACCATCTCGCTCCGCTTTCTTCCTCGTCTACTCTCGTATTTTTCTTGCCAAATCGTATCTGCGATATCCTCGCACTCTTTCTCTCTCTCTCTCCGAGTCCTTCGCGCTCATCTTGCACCGCGCGGTAAGCTTCTCTTTATCTTCGCGTCTCTTCTTTCTCTCCGCACACGCACAAACAGCCTGCATTTTATTGCGTTTTCCCGTTCTGCTTTTATTTCTCTTGTCTTGGCCGCGAATTTCTTCTCTTTTTTCCTCCTCGCCTCGGTCCCTTTTTCCGTTTCTCTTTCATCCCCCGTTTTCATATCTCCGCGCACACCTAGGCGGCTCTTTATCTCTGTCTACATTTTCATCCGGGTCGTTTTCCTCGTTTTAGCGGCGAGCGGCGGCGGCGGCCGAGCTCCGTCACTCCCGTCGCGCTTTTTCTCCTTTTTCCTTTCTCTCATCTCTTTATCCGCTTCTTTATTTCTTTCTCTCTCTCTCTCTCTCTTCCCACCTCCCCTCCCCCCGCATTTATACATACGCGCGCACATATTTCCCGAGGCAGCGCGTTTTCTCCTCTAATCCCGTTGCTTCTTTATTTTCGTCTTCATCCTTCTTTACGGTACCACTTTCCATCGAATCATCCCGCCGGCTTTCTCGCTCTTTTCTATCTTTTTTCCTTTTTCTTCCTTTTTTTTTTTTCGTTTCCGCGAACGCCGCGCGCGCTCCGTACGTTTTTCAGCCAGCCTCGACTTTCTTCCTCCCTCTGCCACCCCTAAAAGTTTTTCATTTATTTCCCCCCTCCCCCCCTCCCTCCTCGCTCTCTCTCACTTTCTTCCGCGCCATCTCATTTGCTTTTCCATTTTCTCTATCTTTTTACAGCCTCGCATTCTCTCTGATTCTCTCTTGTTCCTCCTTCTTCCACCTCCTCGTTCGTTGCCGCTGTTTTTTTTTTTTCGTCGACACTTCCGCCCCGATGAAAGAGCGAGACGGAATAAGGCGCCGTTTTTAGGGAGGCGCGCAACGTCTGCCTGGCAACCGATAGCGTCACCGCTCGGCAAATGTTTCGAATAAAAAATGCCGGGGGCCTCGCTGCTCCACATTTGCATTCGGCTGCTTTCCTAATTTTTTTCTTTTTTTTTCTCGCGTCACTCTCGCTTCGAACTTTTGTGCTTTGGCTTCTCCGCGGTCGCAGGAAAGCAGTTTGCTCGGCAATTATTGCATTATCTCAGATAAGATTAGATTAGATCAGATCTCGAGGTTTCGCACGGCGGAGAGTCATTGGGCGTTCGTATTTTATTTCGCGATTATTTAAAAGGGATTTGCGTAACGCTCGGCCGATTTTATTTCTTCCGAATTTTGTATGCCGCGTATTATGCGTTTAATTAGCAGCGACTGCGCATTTTAAATTTACAATTCCCGATAAAGTCGCGCAAATGAACCAAAAATTTTGGGCGTAATAAATTCGAATGACTATACACACAATAGACTTTTCATCCGGACAACGAAAATGCAACTGTACCAAATGAAATTTTTGCTGTAAATGAAAATTTACTTGCTCGGGGGAAATTAATTGGTGGGGGGGCGGAATATATATTCAGTTTTCCAAGAATATTGTTTTACAATTTCTGATTCCGCTATTTTTACGTAAATTCGTTAATGGTGTCGAACTAATGCAATCGATCGATTTCTATTAATAAATGCATCCTAAAATTAAGTTTCGATTGTTATAACGTACAATTTACGTTACACAAAGATTTGCGTCACTTGCTTTTACGAAGGACACGCGCGCGCGCGGCTTATTTTAAAAAGCCAACCGCTAAAAAAAGAATGCAACGCGCGGCGCCGAAAAAAAGTCCGCGCACACACACCGAACGGTTCGAATACAAAAGCGACAGCGATATAAATCCTTCTAGCTTCGTCGTAAAACGCGTCTAATTGCCCCGACGCTCTTGATCGCGGCGTAAAGCATCCAGCGTCGGCGAAAATTTGATCGTTCGATATCGTAAATAAGTTGGGCGTTCGACCGAACGTATATATATATATATATATAAAAAGTCACGCGCGCGCGCTGCATCTGAATAACTCATCCGGGGCGAAAATCCATTGCCCCGCGGAGCCATCGTCCCCCCTCCCCCGCACCGTCCCGGAAAATGGGAACGCGCTCGTAAAGCTCGCGCGCGGTTAATCCGCCTTGGCGCTGCACCTGCGTTCGTCGCGCGTAAAGGGTTAAAACACATATACACAGGCCGATGCGCGCGGCGGAGGCGGCTGGAAAGAAAGAAGGCTGCTCTAGACGCGAGAGTTCCGGCGCGGCGACGGCATCAATCTCGTTTCTTCTTTCTCTCTCTCTCTCTCTTTTCTCGGCGTCCCTCTCTCTTTCGACTGGCTTAGCTTGACCCTATTTCGATTTCCGTTGGCGCGCGACGCGTCGCCGGGCAAAAAGGCCAAAGCCATCGCTACTGCGCATGCGTGTGTACGTAAGACGAGAGAGAGAGAGAGAGAGACTCGGTAATGAGGAAACGCCACTTGCATTCGTTTCGCCGGCTCGCGCGCGGCGATTGTGTCGCGGCCGAGGAGAAGAAAAAAAGGGACTGCGAGCGCGCCTCCGATGATCGACCGGGCGATTTTAATGGCCGAGAGACACAGAGGGAGAGAGAAAGGAGCCGATGACGAGGCGCCTGCGTATCGATTAGACTTGCAATTAGTTTAATTTTAACTTTGGCGTTATAATACGCCGCTGGAAAATCATAAAGATCGTAGGAAGGAGAAAGAACCGAGCTTCGCTCGCGCGACAAACTCGCTACCGGATCAATTCAAACTTTCTGCTCGACGCAGCGATAAACAACACGGGAAGAAATTCGCTGTATACACCATAATTTTCCAGCCTCGAAAACCAGCGCCGATCGGCGCGCGTTCGAAGCTCGCTCTCGAGAGCGGCGCGAGATATTGGAGTAAAAACAGCGGCCGAGAGAGCAGCGGCGGCCCGAAACTTTTGAATGGGACGAGAGGTAAGGGAGCATGCGCGCGGCTCTTTTTCGCGCGGAACGCACACGTGTGCGGCAAAGTTCGCCGAGGAAGCGGCGGCAGCGCGAGCTTTAAATCCTCGTCGTCGACGTTGGCTGTATACATATAGGCGCGCGCCGGCGGTGGGTTATTTTTGTTTACGCGCGCGTAAAACTCCCTCTCTCTCTGTTTGCGGGCTCCGACGTGACGCGCGCGCCGCGACGAACCCGATGACGGCCGGCTCCGTGTCTACGTTTTGACCGTCTTTTACGCCTCTCCCTCTACCCTAATCGACGACTGGCTGTTTTCAGCTGGCCGATCGATTTTGACGCGAGGGCGGTTCGATTTTACAACGGGTAAAGAGCCGCCGGCGAAAATGCGATATCGCGAAAATAGAAAAAACTCCTCGTCGCCGCAGTGCTCTCTCTCTCTCCCCCCCTTTTTCGATCGACCAACCCTCTGCTTGACTCTATATCCTTCGCCGACGCACACTTGTACGCTGCTGCTGCTGCGGGCAGAGTGGATGTACGAAATTCTCCGCTGGGTTTCTTCCTCGCCGAGCTGCGGATGGAAAAGGTCCTTGTTCCCCGCTGCGTCGGTGTGTAAGTTTCGAAATTGCATTTTCGATTCGCGTAATCCAATGTACCGGCGCGCGGGATTTGCCTTTTTTACAAGTCGGGCTTTAATTTCGTAAAAAGCCGAACGACGAAGACTCGGTTTCGCGGTTGAAAGCGGGATTTCCGTTTCGAAAGGTGTGTACGACGATATAACGAAAGAATAATTCCGGTAAAATATAGCGAATAATTCCAAAAAGCGATAAACAGCGCCAAAAGTAAACACTACACCGTGGCGGCTCCGGCTTCAAAATAGATTAAAGTGGAAGAGTCCTCTCTCCACCTCCCGCACAGTAGGCAGATCGCGTGCACAGAACGGAGCGAGTTGAAAGAGAGAGAGAGAGAGAGAGCGAAATACAAACGGCAAGCCATATATATATATATACGAGCCTCACGCCCAGCGTACGATCGATAACTGAATACTCGATATCTATTAATACTATTTTGTGTGTAACTCGCGCGCGTATATATACCTCTCCGTCCCTCTCTTTTAAAGCAGTTCGCCCGTACAGGTATATATATATATAAGCCCGAGCGCCGCGGCGGTGTGCGTCGGAGCGGCGCGCACACGGCCGCTGTATATATACGCCGGAGGGGCGGGAGGGAGCGAGGGGGAGGTGGGGGGAATACTCCCGGCATTCCCTTATTTATGTTTACAGCCGCTGTAATCAATACTGGCATTATGCCATTCCGATTAGGCTAACACCGTTAACAGGCCGCGTAATGACAAATCACCGGCTCTCTGCAAAGCTCGTTTCGGCGCTCGACCTCTCTCTCTCTCCTCTCCCGAGCTTGTTACAGGCCGCGGGGACGATTTCGGCCGCGATCCGGGCTTTTGCCGCGCGACACGCGCAAAAGATTTGCGTTGCGCAAGTTACCGGAAAAACATTTGCATGCCTCTTTTTTTTCTCTTTCTCCGCGCGCCACGAGCGATTCCAAGCCGTCGGAATATATATGCACGCGCGAGTTTCGTCAGTCCTTTCGGGACGTAACGTTGACGTGCCTCGAAGCTTTTTGTGCATCACCGAGCTCGCCACGGTTTTAATAGCGTAGCTGACCGCTCGGGAAAGTAGCTTTTCTTTTTTTTTCCTAAAAAGCGATAATGCGCGGTTTCGCGTCTCGCGCCGCTCGAATATTCGGTGCCGCGAACTTGCGTTTTGATGGTTTTGATCGAAGGTGTACGAGGAACGGTTGATTTAGTGGGCTGTTATCGCGTTTCTACGTGTCGATATATTGATTAAACGCGGGATACTTGACTGATATGAGTGTTATTTTACATTTAATGAATCGAATTGGTCATATTTTAAACGTCAGCAGGTCATTAATTTCTGTTATTTCGATATGCGCTCGACCTCCTAGTTAGCGATTCGAGTTGTACTTGCCAGTGATTTTCAATAAATTTCGACAATTATATACGATGTATTATCGAAATTCAGCTATTTAAATTCTTCCATAATTACAGGAAATACTGTTTTGAGAAATTTTTAATTTAACAGCATGAAAGGAAGTAATAATAGAAATGTTGCGTAATATAATTGCAAAAACTTTTTTTAGGAATTGTTGAAAACAATTTCAATTTATGAGGTATAAAGTGTAAACAATTTTTTTTTATAATTATGACAGAAGTTTATTTTAATTTCATTACATACACAAAATTATAATTTAGAAAAATTCAGCGTATTTAATTGAATTTCTTTTTATGTTACAGGTGAGTTTTTCGTTCGATGTACACCCTCGTCATTACGTAAGTTTCTGTACGAGCAAATTGAAAATTTTTATTTGTGTTATTCATTAACGAAGATCACCCGTCACCTCTCCACAAACAAATCACCTCAGCGTACTTTTTAAATTACACATCAAACCGCACGAGAAACGAAAAAAGTGAGAACTTTATCCCCGATAACGGAAAACGCGGCAACTCCGTCGGAAACAACCGAACCTCGTCCGCCGCGGACAGCCTCGACAGAGAGTCCGCGTGAAATTTCCGTAAAAAAAGCCGAGCCCGATAAAATCCCGCTAAATTCCGAATAAGCCTCCCGGAGAGCAAAGTTGGCTATTAAAAAAACAACCCCCCCCCCCCCCCTCGTGCCTTTGCTCGGCGCGCGGCGGTAGCTGAGGTCCGCATTCTTCCTCGGCTAGCATTATATGCTCGCGAGTCGAGTCGTGTGCTCTTTTTCCAGCTTGGGGAACCACTCTATAATCTCGGCGTCGCCAATCTTTTTTCCTCCTCTTCCGCGGCGGCGGCGGCGGCGTTTTCCTTGCTCGCTCTCTCTCTCGCGCGGGGGAGGAGAGGCGCAGCTCTCGAAAATTGATGCCTGGTTTCGACACACACACCTTTTCCAACAATGCTCGCCGTTGCGAAACTCCCGAGTCCGAGCGCCGGGGTATATACTTTGCGGAGAGCGAGAGAGAGAGAGAGAGAGAGAGGAGGAGGAGGTTTTGCAACGCGACGCGCGCCGTTCTACTTGCATCCACCTTACTTATCCTCGGCCTACCACCTCTCGCGCGCTCTGCCGACGCGCGGTGGGGAGAGTCGGGCCTAGTCCCTCTCTCCTTTTTCTCTCTTTGCCATCTCGCTCGGCTGTAGCCGCGCGCGCGCGCACTTTCACATCCTACAAAAAACAGCTGCGAGCGCGCGCGTCTCTCTCTCTCTCTCTCGGTCGGGCCGAGGCGCGAGTTTTCTCCCTCTCGCGAGTAGTGCGTGTGCGAGTTAACGTTATCGCGGAAAGGGACGCGTCGACGCGAACGCGAGAAAGGGGCGCTCGCGGAATTGAAAAGTTCTAGATGAGCCGCGAATCGCGTCGCCGGAAATAACGGCGTTATCAACGATTTGCATTATTTTCGAGACGCGCCTCTGCGAGAGGCTTGCCGGGGGGAGAGAGGTATGTGTGCGCGCCTCCCTCCCCGCGTCAGCGTGTATTCCGCTCGGTGGATTCGAGGTAATGAGACTTTGGTAGATTATGGTTTGCTTTAATTGAATCGCGGATAATGGAAGCTGGGAGGGAGAGAGATACGCGGTTGATATCCTGTTTTCCGTCGTGGAAAGTGTTTCCCGTGTCGCTCGATACAATTGCAGTCGTGGCGCGCGATGGAAAAACCGCCGGGAGTGAATAAGGATTCAATGCCGGGATCGTCCTTTGTTATTCGAGAGTAAAAACGAGTTTTTTCGTTAAATATTCGCTGCGGACAGCTTTGTGCAAAGGCTTAATATCACTCCGTTCCCTTTAAGATCTTAATATTGATTTTAAAGATTCAACTGTATTCCAAGCCGCTCTATTTTTAGGCAACCCACCGCACTCGACTTTAATATCGTTTGCGAATCTAACGGCAAACCCTGAATTTCTCAGTGCACGCAGTTTAACCGATGATTAATCGATCGGGCGGACTTACCTCGAAAGTAGCTACCCGCTTACACGGAATTACCTCCCAATCATAATCCATCTGATTATTCCCGATTAAGGTTAGTAAGCTAACAAACAAACAAGATGCCATTGATTTCCACGATTTCCCGGCGAATTTACCTCCTCGCGATCTGTTTCATTGCATTATATATGAATGAAAAGCTGCTACGGCGTCGAGCGAGAATTGTATTTTCACGCGTACAAGGAGAGAGCCCAAGGTTTCCTTGACATCGATATTTCAGTCGAGTCCACGGGGAGATGTCACATGATCCCGAATGATTTGCTTGATTAGCGCACGTTTTTTTCATAAGCGACGGAAGCGACAAATAAAAGAATCGCATTACGCCGTTCGGAAGTGGGGGGGGGGAAAATATTAATTTGTCAAGGAACGGATTAAAGAGCAGTCCACTTTTTTTCCAACGCAAGACCTTCCCGTCGGCGATCGATATACGCCGGCTTTCGTCAAAAGCCAATATACTTCAAGAGTCCATCGGCGTCCGGCGACTTCTAAACCGCGATTTTCCAACCGCAGATTTCTCTTTTTGACTGGCCGCGCCGAAAACGTTGCACACCTGCAGTCTCCGAGCCGCGTGCAGTCGGCGTTTCGCCTCCCTCCTCGCTCCCGGACACGTCGCCCTCGAGCTCGACCCCCCCGCTGGATCCTTGCTCCGGAGGACGACGCCGTCGTCTCGGGGAAGCTCGGCATCATCGGCGCACAGGTTCGATTCGTCCGCTCGGCGCACGAAGCCTCGCGTTCGAATCTAGGTCAGACCCTTCTCTCTCTCTCTCTCTCTCCCTGAGCGAACAGCTTCGTGACTCGCGCCAGTCCCTCTCTCTCTCTCACTCCGGGCGAGTTTCCCCCAAAGCCTGCGTCACGCAGCGTAGCCTCGCCGATAGATCGATTTCCCGATGCTCGCTCTCTCTCTCTCTCTCTCTCCCTTTGTGCCGGCTGGAATTCGGAGGATGCGTGGCGATATGGCTTTTCCCTGTTCCGCGGGCGGCCCTCGAAAAACACCGTCGGCGGCGGCGGGGGGGCGGATACGGTCGACGATCGAAGCTTATTTCGGGAATCCACGCGGCGACGAAGCCCTTCCCCCTGCCTCTCTCTCGCGCGCACTTGGCATTCCCGGATATGTGGGTGTACGCGCTCGAACGGGGGATTATACACGGGGGGATATCGGTGAATCCGCGCGCGCGAGGTGTGCAGGAGACGGGGCGAGCGGAACGACGACGACGAGCGCGTTTGCGTTCATTTGCGCGCGCGAGCATAAAAATGTAGGTGGCCTACTTCGGCGAGCGAGCGCGCGAACGAGTGACATTGCGATTCATTGTTTTATAGGTCTATATTTACGTGGCAATGTAATACGCGGGAAAACGCGCACAGGTAGAGTAGGTCGTCGATTGGAAGGTTAAAATCGCGCGCGCTCGTCGTTCGCGAGTTTTACGGACCGAATATACATATATATATATATATATAACGTAGATTCAGCGGCTAAATTGTATATCGTATATACACGTGTACGTGAAATCGTTTCGCTGCAAGGTCTAAGTACTCGATGGGCATTATTATATATTACGCGCCGGCGGTGACGAGCCGAGCGTGATCGAGCTATTGAATAGTTGTAATAAACGGCAACTAGTTGATGTACGCGGCTGTAATCTGCTCGTAATAGAAACAGGGCAATGTGTATAGTAGTACGCGCGATGTATTTCCTGCGAAGCTGTGCAATTGTTAAAATAAAGCATCCTTGCTGCTTCAACGGAATTATAGTTAATTCTCGCGCGGACGTTCGTTTTCAACGATAAAAATTCGATCATTATAAATTTTCTTCTCGATATCGCCGGTATTTCAACAGAGAGATATCTCCCACTTCCTAAGAAGAAACAACGATCCCTCGACAATAAAATTATTCCCAACGAATTTCATTCTCCTCCCGTACACGAATAACCTCCGTTTATCGAAAATATAAAAACGTTCTTTATTCCTTTTACGAGAACGAGCGCTCCGCAACCTCTAATAATCTATCGGGCTCCCGATTGAATGACGTAATCATTACAGCTCCCCACGCCCACGCGAACAACCTCCGTCGCCGCCAAGCTCGGCGCACCGAAATACCCCCAAATACCGTACCACCAAGTGTACCCGAAAAAGCTGGCGAGTCCTTATCTCGAGCCGCATCTCTTCCCCTCCCACAAAAAAACAACAACAACAACGCGGCCGCGCGAAAAATCAGGCGGAGCATCGTCGCGGATCATTTCCAAAGGTCGGCTAATAATAGAGGGAGAAGTAATGCAGCTGTACATATACGCGAGAGAGGCGCACGCGTATACATACGTGCAGGTTGCGCACGTGGTTGCTGCTCGCCGCGATTACATGACGTCACCGAACGCAACGGAACGCGCCGCCCGATGACGAGCGGCCCGTGTAATTGCGCGAGAGAGAGAGAGAGCACACATCGTGGGAGGCTCTCCGTACGCGCGCGCGACTACGAGCAGAAAACAGCGTGTTACGGCGCGCTCCGCCGCCGCAGCCGCTGCTGCTGCTGCGCTCGTGACGTCAGCGACTCGCTCGCGCTATTCCTGGTAGTCGATATGGGCTTGCTGAAGCTCGCCCGTGTCGTGTACACACACACACACACACACCCGAGCGAGCGGACTCGATCTTCGATCCGCGCCGCGGACCTTGATTTTCGCCGTTTTCCGCCGCGATCTCCTGCTGCTGCTGCTGCTGGCTTTTTGATTTTGCTCGCCTTTTTTTTTCGCTATACCTGCCGGGGGTCGCTTCGAGGGGGAGAAAAGTTTTAATGGAGTTTGCGCGGAGGCCTGTATTGCCTTGATCAAAGTGCTCTCTCGCCCTGTTTTAGGATGAATTATCGCGGGCGGCCGCGGGATGGAAAATTATTTAGAGGTTGAATAAAAGTTTCGGAGCTTAAATTACAAGCAGCACCGTTCGATGAGCATAAGTCGTCGGCGCAGAAATAGAGGATGAACTTTATTTTCGGCCTGACGTGTTTGCCTCTGAAAAATTTATCCAAGTTCTTCGGCAAGTGGCGTTACTCTCGCCGCGCTTTTGTACGCTTCCGAATAACATTTCGCGCATTGCCAAGTTAAACTCGATGACTCAAATGAGGGGATCTCGAGAAAAAATTAGGAATGCACTCACGGATTATTTTCGTCCGCGATCTGCTATTATTAGAATTCTAAACGTATGATCGATACGTTACTATACTTATAGTTTACGAGAGGTCAGAGATTTCTTATTATAACATTTCGACTGTACTAAGTCGTGCTTTTTCTTTTTTTATAATTCAAAATTACGTTGCTAAACACATGCGACCTGAATATCTATATAACTTTCCCGCATTTTATCGCTGTATAAGCCCAGTGGCATTAAGTTGTTGAAATATTTAATGTACACTTGCCCAACCCGCGACGTATACCGCCGAGTAAAAACTTCATCGAGCCCGCTGAGTTATTTATGAGTTTTATGTACAATGATCTCTTTCCGAGCGAATTGAATGAAAATTTTTTACAAAGTGTACAATCGCGCGGCTAGATTAAAAACGGTCTCTCTCTCTCTCGCTGCACGCCTCGAAGTGGGGATCTTATAGCGTCGTTTAAAAAAAAAAAAAAAAACTGAAAAGCGCTCCCCGCGTCCAAAACCGTAAGGCGTATTGACCTCCTTTCGGCGCGAACCGAAATAATACTTAACTCTCTGTTAACTCAAGAGCGTACTTGAAAAGAAACATTCTTGTAATTCGTGAAAGTGAAAGGCCTACTAAAACGGAAAAGGAAAAATTTCAAGTCGTTAAGTTCAAAAAGTTTCATTGCGTTCGATAAAAAAGTGTACTGTTTTATTTTCCCTTTTAAAACGCGCCGAGTGGATTAGCTGATTTTATTGTTCGCGAATGATTAACCTTTTTTGTCCTCGCGGTTTAGCTGTAACCGGTGATATGCATTCAGACAGCTCTTTTTTTGTTGATTCGAACGTTTGCTGCATTGTAACCTGCAATTTTGTGCAATATAACGCTATTTGGTCTGATTTTTTAAAAAAATTATTAAAATACATTTAGGCCTAAATGAATTTCTGATGTCATTAAACTGTTTTGTTTTATTTTCTGCCTAATGTTCGTTTCTTATTGAAGTTCTATTAGTTGAGGAATTAGACGTTTCATTGTAATCTATTCGAGGAAGATTCATATTTCTCACTAATCAATAAAGTGTATCAATAAAGTGTAATAAAATTGTTCCATTTTGAAACGTCATCAAATAAACGAAATTTAAGCTATTTAAGAATATATATTATTCACCTTTTTAAATTTAAGTAATTTAAAACTTTACATCACTTAGTGCCTAATGTTATTACAAAAAGTGATGTCTTGTTACTAATAACTACACCGATGCAATGTATCGCCGTCTTGTTATTATATTATTAACACCAGTGCTTGCACCTTTTCACCGAAACCGTTACAAATATCTTTAAATTAAAAACCTGGTAGCCCCGACAAGTGAAATTGTCGTAATTTTTGACGATCTTTGCACTTTCTGTGCCTTTCAGAATTACTTAAAGCAACCTCGGATGGGATCTTTGCCGGACTGATAAATATTAAACATCATGCAAGATGGCAGCACGACAGCTTTTCGACTGTAAGACAATTATCAATTTGCTAACAAATAGCACTAGAGCCTTAAATGAAACACTGGTCACTTAGTCGTCCCTAGTACACTAACAAATAGTAATTTTTACTTTTGTAAATACACTAGTAATAGTCACGAAAGTTTGATATATATAGTTTTGCTTATAATATCCTTTAGATTAGTTGAAACTAAATGTGAAGACCCAAGTTATTTTTTTATTGAAGTTTGATTAAAGTGCTTTTCTGAATATCTTAAGTTAGACTTTCCTTTATAAGTAAAAGTGTTTTCTAAAGTAAATATAATAATTATAATTTTTTGTTTAAATTTTCTATTAAATGCACAATGAATAATAATTGTAAAATCTGAATTTTCTTCTCGGAAATGTTAAATGTTTGGAATATCATCGCCTTAAACTTTCTAATTTTGAACTTCACAAATGAATAATTCATCGAAACTTTTTATCTTCCAAAATCACTTACTTCACTTAGCGGAAAATATTTTAAATTATATCTCTTTCCACTTTCATCGCCGAAGTCTGCAATCAATTGATGTATAGTTTTCCTAGTAAGCGCCATATTTTTTATTATTCTTAATAAATTAATATATATTGGCACGTTAAATCGTTTCAATAAAAGTCGAAATAAATTCCAATCAATTCGTTCATCATTTATAAATAGTGTTATATTTACCAGAAGCGCGTGAATTATTAGCCTCAAAATAGAAGACACAAGGTCGTGCGATCATTTCCAGTCGAAAGAAACTTTCCATATGGGCTTAGCTCACAATCACGTGATACACGTACGGAAAACGAAATCATATTTCATGCGAAATTCGTATATGTTCTACGATTTTAATGCGCCTGCAGTAGTAACAGTCGGTTTAAGTAAGACACGTAATTGCAAGGTGAATAAAGAATAAAGTTTTATCAGCAATTCACTTTGTACTTTCTCTTTGGAGTAAATCAATACCTCGTTTTAATCCTTCCTACTTTTTACTCCTCGGAAGGTTATATACGCCGGTGTGGCATAATTTCTATTTTACCGAACAATCATTCGTTTGCTTTCCCCCCTCCCGTCTCGCCCGACGTTTTCTCACCGTTTCCCGCGAGAACGCTCTTCGTAAAATCCGGTTAAATTTTTCAATTAAAAAAATCCCGGCCATAAATTCACCGGCCGGCCAATCGAGTCTCGAAGAAAACGGTAAGCGGCGAGTTCGCTTTTCAACCTTAAAAAAAAAAGAAAAGAAAAAAAAGGAAGAATCGATCGTAGCAGCCGATCCATATCAGGCGCAGAAAGCGTGAAAAAGAAAGGAGCGAGAGAGAGAGAGCGGCGCCGATCAAAAATCCAGCCCCGTCGGGCCATCAGCTGGGATTCATCGACGGCGGCTGGCATCCATATGAATGGCGGTGTGCGGTCCCTCCGGGAAAAAGACAACAGCGGAGCAGCGGCGCGTCCGGAGATTCCGAGTGTGCGCGCGAACTTGGACGTAAGGTTACGGAGCCTCGGAGTACACCGGGAACAAGTGGATGTGTATACGGAGCGAAAGATCGTGAGAAAGCGCGACTCTCCAGTGTCTTTGTGTGCGCGCGCGCGCGCCAGCTCTCCTCTCGCTCGCTTTCTACTCTCTCTCTCTCTCTCTCCTAAGCTCGCGCCTGTGTGAGTGTACGTGCACGTATATACACGCGCGCGCGCTTTGTTAGCGACGACGTTTCTCTCCTCCTCCTCCTCCTCCTTCTCCCTCCTGCCGGGCTGACTGACCTCGCTTCATCTCCGCGGTCCCGTTAGTCAGAAGTTCATTTCATGCCCTGCCTCGTCCGGGGATCTCGGAACGTTGGGAGAGAGAGTCGCCCCGACGTCGGCGTCGTCGACGGGACGAAGACCTCTCTGTCTCTCCGAAGAGAGCTTTCGTCGAGCGATCAACTCGGTTATATTTTTTTCTCTCCCGCTGGAGGGACGCCGGGGAGATGGGAAAAATAAGAGAGCGTCTTTCCGTCGGGTGCGACGGTGATTTTATCAGTCGCAGCTTTTTGTTTCGACCCGTGAATTTCGTCCGGGGAGCGCGGAGGAAGAGTTCGAAGCGTTTAAGACTCTATTTGGATTGGGAATTTTCTTTAAACTTTTCGCGTTTTATAAATTTTTCATTTTTTCAGTTGTACCCCACCGAAATAAATCCACCTGGCTTAGAAAACTGTATTCAAAAAATCGCCAAAATTTTGATTCCAGGAGCTTTGTTCTCGTTACAAAAAAAAAGAGCGAACTCCCCCCTCCCCCCCAACCAAAAACACACACGTCGGCGAGAAGATATATAAACAGTTACGTAAAAAGCGCCTCATTTCCGGCACTATCTTCCGCGCTCGCGAATCCGTTCCTCGCGAGTGAGCGCGCCGCGGGGCCGCGGCGGCCGTCTCTCGCGCGACTTTTTTCGTTGCGCACGCAGCACGCACACGACGTTTTCGAGCATAAATGTTCCCGTCCGCGCGCACGAAGTTCGAGCGAGGGGAGGGGAAGGGGCACGTGTCGCCTCCGCGAGCCACGTGCGCTTTTGCATTTTTCGTCCGGCTTCGAAGCTTTCTTATCGTCGCTCTCTCGGCTCGTTCGGGCGATTCGTCCGAGGAGAGCATCGAAACGGAGACTTTACGAGAGTGTTTGTACGCCGTTGGGGAGGATTGTCTTGCGGGAAGTTTCGATCGTTGTAATCCGCTTTGTTTGTTGCCCGCTCGAATTCGGCGACGCATTACAGAAAATATTACGCGCGCGCGTTTCATCGCGCTCGATTTACAATTCAAAGTTTAGCGTTGCACAAATTATCGATCCGAATGCTTTTCGCTGTTTTATTTTTTTTCTCTCTTTCTCTCTCCTTATAGAGTTAAGTTATACGCTTCGAAAATAGGTCAAATCGCACGGCGAAGTCGTTTAAAGGCAGAAAACGAGAATTCGCGAAGCTCGACGCTGAAAGCCTGCAGGAACCGCGAAGATTTACGCCCGGTACGAAGCGTAATTTGTACGTACAATACGTATTTATATGGGCTACGTACACCAACAGATTTGAATCACTAATGCAGGCGAGAGAGCGCACCTCGTACATACGCACACGGTACAAAATTTTAATTGCCGGGCATAAATCTCGGTGACATTTAACCGCGCGTGCGATCTCGATTCTCGCGCCAGTCATTTTCAATATTAAGCATAAATTACGCCCCGGCGGCGGCGGTCATCGCCACCCAATAAAGCGTCCTCTCCGAGCGGAGGGATGATGATGCCCCTTTTCCTCGAAAAAGGCACGCGAGAGCGAAGAGAGAGAGAGAAAAAAAAAGAGGAACGGCGCTCGGCATAAATTTCGAGCAGTGGGTGCGTCGACTTTGGACGCGTCACGCGAGATAGCACTATCTCTCCGTATAGTCCGTGCGCTCTCTCTCTCTCTCTCGCACATGCGCGCGCAGCCCCGAGAGAGAGAGAGAGAGACCGGACGCGCGTTTACTCACCTATGCCGCGCGCGCGGGCCGTGTGTGTATATATACGCGCGCCGCGTCTATTGAACTGTGGAGCCTCGACGTGTGTAGGAACACGACCCTCCTTGGACGGTGAGAGAGAGAGAGAGAGAGGCTCGTGCTCGCCGGTGCGCGCCGCCCGTCTGCTAATTGATTAATCAGAAGGAATAAGCGTTGCGCTTTTCGGGGGATTAGGAAGTCGGTGTTGTCCGACGTTGTGTCGCGCTAATTCGAGGGGTTTGATTCGAATGGCTGGCTTTGTGCGCGAGTTGGCTGACTGTCAGCTGACGGGGAAGTAAAAAATTTACTCAATGATTAGACCCGAGAGCTTGTCGGGGGAAGCGATATGACAACTTTTAAAAAATTGAAACAAAGCGAAACGAGTTCGAACTCTGTTTTAATTCTAAGAATTAACATTAAATTAAAATCCCATATCATGCAGATCAACTCTCAACGAGAGCCTCGTCGCGCGCCTCGCTTCGTTAAATATTCACAAAATATTCTATTACACACGGGGCGCTGCGCAGTTTACCAGGAATTACAACCCGTCGCTTTCGAGCGAAAGCAACACGACTCCCAAAGCTCTCAACGCGTTTCATTTGAAAAAGGCGGAAAATCGTATCGGTGTGTAACACGTGTAGGAACGCGCTCGATTATCCGAGGCGCCGAGGTGGAGGAGGAGAGAGAACACCTTCTACCGGCGCCGCGCACGCACTTATATATATATATATATAAAGCAAAGCCCGGCGTGTGTGCAATACGCTTTATTACCGGTACCGCCTTCTGCTCCAGCGTCTTCCCACGCTCGCCGGGCCCTCGAGTGTCGTCCTTTATCTCTCTCTCTCTCTCTCGGCTTCTCGCTTCTCGTCTAGCCGCGCGGGCCGCCTCCCACCCGATATATATTCCTTCCGTGTTGACGCGGAACTTTCGCCCGCGCGTCTTTGCCACGGCACGATGGAAAAGCGCGCGCTCGGGAATTTCGAGGGTTTTTTTTTTTTTTCGTTGTTACAGCCGAGGCTCGATCGCTTCTGAGATCGCACTCGGCGTTCGGTGTGTCAGGTTTTTTGGTTGGATTGGGCTCGACGGTTTTGATTTTGATGTCGATTAATGCTAAGCAGTGTCTAAGGAATTTCGTGTTATCGAGATTAAGTCTGTATCAATTAAATGCCTCTCTGCGCCTGGATAAGTGTGTCATTATTGCTGTACTACATTTTCGCAGCTCGTGTCGTATTTGTATAAAGAACACGGAATATTGAATGTAGCTGACTTGAATGAGTGAAAAGTTAATCATTCATATATTCTTGCAAATCAAATATATTGCATTCAACAAAGATTAAATAAGTGTCGAAAATATTATGTCGAAAAAATGCAAAACGCGGTTATTTTCCCAAAATACGCATCATTCAAAATTTCGTAAAATGGATCGAAATAATTTTCACCGAACAGCAGGCGGAATATGCCTTTCAGCACCGTAATAATTCAATTAAAAAAGCGATCATTTCGACATAACAAGTTCAATCACAACGACAGATATACCATCCCCCGAAAATCAAATTACACATTATCGAATCTACTTCAACACCGTCGCTCTCGCCGTCGAAAAGTCCTCGTATCCGGAAGCCGTATAATGTATGTACCCCCACCGCCGGCAAAGCAGCCCGCAAAGCAGAGAGTAGCCCTTCCGGACCGACGCACCGATTAATCGTCATCGGAACGAGTCCGTCGTCCACCGACGAAGATATTCCACCTGCCCCTCTGCACCCCTCGGCAGCTACAAACAACTCGCGTCGGTGGCCGCGGAGAGCGATGATTATAACGCGCGCGCCTGCGTGCCCGAATCGGCGCTCGGTGCGCATGTCGTGCACATCCTGCGAATTCGAATTGAATGAAAGCGGCACACGCGCACGCACACAGACGCGCGCTACGGCGAAAGAGAGCCGGATGAAAAAGGAAGAGCCGCCGCGGGCCAGACTGCGCGCGTGGCACACGTGGTGTGTACGCCTGAATGGGGAGGGGGTGGAGAGAGAGACTTTTACAGGCATCGTAAAGGCATTTACGGCGGCGGCGGCGGCGCGCGAGGCTCGATTCCTCGAGTGTGTGGTTTTCGCACCCGCTCTCTCTCTCTCTCTCTCTCTCTCTCTCTGTCAACGACACTTTCGCCCCGCAGTTACGTGGAGAGAGAGAGAGAGCGAGAGAGAAAAAGGGGGGGAGGAGCTCTGTGTTTTGTCGGGCGAGATTGTTACGGGCCGATCCTTTCCGCGGTAATTGATTTACGCGGCCGTGATTTACGGCGGAGCGACGGGGTGTAATGCGACGCCGCGCGCGCGACATGCATGCACACACGAATTTCGAGCCGCGATATGGAATTACGGATTCGCCACGGCTTGTTGCCGGGTGCTTTTATTGCGCGGGTTATGAAGTGCGATTAGGGAATTTCGCGCGGCGGCGGCGACGGCGGGGCTCGTGCGATTGGCGCGTTGAATTTATTTTCGTCGGCCTGAGAGCTCGATGTGCCGAGCGACGAGCGCTTCGATCGAGTTTAATGGATTAAAATTACAGTCAAAAATCGCGGCCGGCGCGAATAATTGGAATATCGGCCCGTGACTTCGCAGGAAGCAGTTGCTCTGGAAAATCAGGGCCTTTGTAATGATTTATTTCGAGAGAAAGCGGAGATTAGTTTTATATTTCTTTCCTGCTAAATGAAGTCGATTTCAATCATATTTTTGTAAAAGCTCGCGCGCTTCAAACTTGGTTTTTATTTCCGGAGCAATTTTCGTAAAACTTTAGCTTCTCTTTTGAAACGATCGGCTCCCTCTACTTTATTTAATTAAAAAAACTTGCTTACTCCTGGTTTTCATTCAAAATAAAAAAGGGTTTCAAGCCGTAACGAAGATACAGAATTGAAAATCGAGCGCAAAAAGCTCGGAAGTAATGCCGGGGGGGTGGAGAATCGTTAAAAATTCCAGGCGAAAATGACGGTTTGTCGAAGCTATTTTCATTCGGGATTGTTCATATTTCGATCAGCGCTCGACGCCGAAACAAATATCCCGCGGAAATGTCCGAATGGAAATTTCCCAACGCTCAGAGAGGATCAATACGGTGCAACATTTTTTCGTTAAAATCTTGCGACTCCCCCCCTCCCTCCCCCCGCCTCTAACTCGCTTAGCAGCATCAACCGAGCGGAAATTGTACCGAGCTCCCGAGTCTGCGTCCGGATTCTAGAGTCCGGCCCGTGTATATACAGCTCGGATATGCGCGACGCGAAAATCTATCTCGAGGGCAGAGAGAGGCTGTGAAACAGCGTCGTGTCCCTCGAGCGAGGAGTCGGTTAAAAGTGCAAAGCTAAAACGAGAGAAATAAATAACGACACCGGGGGGGGGGGGCGAAAGAGTGCGCGGCGAGTGTGTAATAAGTAACTTAACCAGAGCCAGAGAGAGAGGGAGGCGGAGAGTGTAAATTAGAAAGAGAGGTAAATTAAACGCGTATTATAAGAGAAAGAGAGGGAGAGATAATAGAAGATTGTAGTGGAGTTAGACGCAGAACGGGCGAACTCTCGAGGAGAGAGAGAGAGAGAGAGAGAGAGAGGGACGCAGCGATGGTGTACGTACGTTATGCACGTGGACTGCTATACAGCCGGAGCACACTGCGGTGGGATCGATTCGGCTAGAGGGAGCCTCGCCGGCGTACTCCCCTCTCCCCCCCTCCTTTACAAACCCCAATATACACCACCGCGGCGGCGCCTACGCGCGCACCAGGCGACTCCTTTCGTTAGCGGCGTCTTTTCAGCCCAGGACCCAAGTGCCGGATAACGAGGCGCCTTCGGTTTTTCCGCGCGGGGGGACGGCCGGCCTGTTTTTTCGAATATTCTTCGCTTCCTCGCTCGTATTGGTACGGCGATGCCCGTATCTTTGGCCGCCGCGCGGAGGCGCGCAATTTTTTGAGCTCGTGCACCTCCTTTGTGCACCCCGATGCACTGCCGTCGCTTTGATGGGTTATTGGGGCGGCGATGAGTGGCCCGTGCTTTGCCATCGGCCGGGGAATAATATGGCGCGCGCTTTCGCGCCGCGGAGAGTAAATTACGCGAATTAATTTAGAAAATCTGCCGCTTCGGTGTATTAACAAACGCAGAGTTATTTGGATCTGCCCCGATGTTTTAATTAAGTTTTTGCTTTTTCTCGTTTTTATATAACGAAAGCTTCGACGCGAGTTTTTCCCATTTTTTAAGAAAGTTCGAGCTCGCCGCTCTCTATTTGTTCGAGGGTATCAACGAAAAATTAGTTTGTTGAATTAATAATTTTCAATTATCCCGCCGGAATTTTCTCCTGCTAATACGGTCCTGCGTGAAGCTCACACTGAGCGGCGGCAAAGCAAAATAGTGCGCCCCGCATTAAGTGAACCTACGCGCGAAACTAGTTTACAGAACTATTTTATGCAGTTAAAATAACGAAACTTTTGCAACAATGAGTAGTTAGCTCGGGTCCGTTCATCAATTACTCCCACATCCCCTAAACTGGCTTCCGCCGCGGCAAAAACCGCAATTCCAAAACTGACGTGCCAGTCCCTCGAAATTTGTATAAACTGCTTCGATAACTAAAACCGTATTTTGCCACTCGGAACACCGTCGTTTTTACCCCCGAACACAACGTACGATCCGTCTTCCAAGATTCAAAGACTCCCTGCGTCGGACGTCGCTTCGCAGCAGACGCGCGAAGCAGCTCTCCGAGCTTATATACACCGCCATAAAAATCCACGCAGCGTTTATCATAAGCGATAAGCGACACTCGACTCGGGCGTCTAAGGGATCTCCGGTAATCCGGTGCGATGTCTTGAGATTTGCCGGCGCGCGCTCGACTCGACCCTGGAAACTCAATTACGGGGCTCCTCCGTCGGCGCGCAATTAGCAGACCTCCGCTCCTCCTCCCCGCTTCTGTTTTATTCACGTTTTCATTAATGCATTAAAATCGAAGCGCCGCCGCCGCTGCCGTCGTAAACACCGAGAGGTGCACGCGGCGGCTCTCTCCGTCGAAAATATACCCCGGGCCCCCGCTCTCGCTTGCGCGCGGCGCAAGTGGCACCATCTCTCTCTTTTTTTTGTTCCCCCCCGCGGGCTTCTAATTAATTTTGCGCGCGCACGTAAAAACCTCCGGGCTTTCGAGTGGCGAAGAAATTTTGCATCGAACCCGCGGGGAAGCGTATAGTATATATATACCTACGCACGACAAGGGAGAGCGCGGAAAAATTGACGAAACAAAAGGCCGCGCGCGCACTTCGCCGCTGCGAGCTCTTTTTTTGTATACCCTATTTGCGCTCCTCGCCCCTTGCCCCCCCCCCTTTCTCCGCGCGCGGCGCGTGTTTTCTCTTTTTTCGCCTTTTCATTCATTGCCTCTCTAAATTTCCTTCTCGCTTTCGGGTCTCCGGTTTTCTCTTTCTCGGATTTCTTTACGCTTTTTCGCGAGTCTCGGGGCCCTCGAGCGACTTTTTTTTTCGCCTCTCCGGCCTGCCTGGGCGAGATTCAAAATTTAAGGGTCGCGGAGGGTATTCGGATTCGCGAATTCTGAAATTTTAGGTGTGCGTAATAACTGCCTGATGGTGTTTTCGTTTGAAACGGCGCTATTTTGAAGAAAATTGCATTTGGCGTTTTAATGAACGTCGGGTGTATAATGTATTTTATTCAAAATTTATGTCGCGTAAAAAACATTATTGTCAAAATTATTATTAGTGGAGATTTTGTGAATTTTTTTTGAATTAATAATGTTTCGGAAATTAAACCCTCGAAAATAAAATATTTAAAAAAAATACATTTTTGTAATGCCAAGCATCATGAACGGATAATCGAAACAAAATAACTAATGTAATATAATCGCAATATAAATTTCATAAAAACGCAATTTTCTTTTTGGAAACTACCAAATTTTTCTGCATTAATCGATCTAAACTCGCTTTGATCAATATTCAGCGAAAAGCTGAAAGCTTACAAAGTTTTCAGCTTTTCAAAGTCTCGACCTCCACGCTATTTAAAAAATCATCAGTCAGCTTACGCGACGCATGAATCAATAACGCGGTTTAGCCAACTGTTTTCAAATCCGAATTCAAAACTGCTCATAAACGAAATTTCCAGTTATATCCGTACTAGAGAGGCAAACTCGCAATCCGAATTCAGCGATAATCCATTCCCGGATTTAAAAGCTCTCCCCCTTCCTCATTAGCGAAAGCCCGTGTGCTTTCTTGCCTCTCGTTTTGCTCCTTCCCCGTTTCTCCTCATATTTATTCCCGCGGCAATTCACATCCGAATAGAGAGAGAGAGAGAGAGAAGCTTTTGCTCCGCTTTCGCGCGATTTGTCGCGCTAATGATCCGCGGACGTGTTTACTCGATAACTCTTTTCGCGTATTAGTTTTTCCTCCTCCTCTCCCCGACCCTCTTAAAGTACTTTTCGCCGTACTTTCCGCATTTGTCCACACTATCAAGCCGAGCGTCAAACCGCTCCCTCCATTTTTCTTTCCTCCGGGGGGGAGTTAGCAAATACTTCTTTCCATGCCGGCAGCAACTTGCTTTATGCAGAAAACTTACCGCTTTCCCGGGTTATTTTCCACGCATGACTACATCGCCGTATAACAAGACTCTATCAAATACCTTCTCGCAGTAGACTCGGGACTTTTGTTTTGTTTTCTTTTTTCTTTTTTTATTAAAAACTCCATTGCATTATACAGCGAGAACTAAAATTGAAAAGTTAGCGCTTATCGTATGATTTGCGAGTTGGGCAGCAATCCGAATTAAAAACTCTTTTCCCGCACGCGGCGCGCAACGAAAAACAATGCGACTCTTATATGCTCGAATAACGGTGTGTACGCCTCGTCGGCGCGTCTGTATTATCGATCTTCCTGAATCAACTAATTGAATAAAATACACGGTTTATTTCACTCTATTAAGTCCCGCGGAACAGACTTCCACCCTCTGCCGGACTTCCCGATCAATGGCCTCGACCTATACAATATCCCACGGCGTGCGAAGCGAAGGAATCCGCTTGTAAATAATCTTACGCCCGGCGAATTGTCGCGTCGTACATTAATTCCGAAGGAGCCGTCGAATATCGGCGCGAAATCCCCCCGATCAATCGGAGAAAAGGTGTGCATTGTTCTCCTAAGCGAGAGAGAGAGAGAGAGAGAGAGAGAGAGGCCACCTGACGCGGTCTCTCTCCTCCTCCTCCTCGCAATGAATTCGCATTGGATTTCATAGCTCCGCGGCTCTCCGAGGCCCTAACGAGTGACCCAAGAGCAGGAGGCGCTTCGCCTACACAGCAGCACTTCTTCTCCTGCTCCCCCCCCCCCTCCCCCATCCTCCTCCTCTCCTCCGGCGCACGGAGTCAGACTTCTCTGCACTCTCGGACGCCGTGTGCCGCGCGCGGCGGGTGGCGGTGTGGTGGTGGTACATTCCACAGCTTCCACGGAGGCCGTTGCGAGAGAGCGAGAGAGAGAGAGAGAGAGAGAGCAGGGAGGCACTATATTCTCTCTCTCCCTCCGGCTGTACCCCTATATTAGAGGCAACCCATACGTCGCGCGCGCGCGCGCGAGTCCTGTTTGTGTCGGAGAGCTGCCCACCAATACCGAGACGCCGTTGTTTCGAAGCCGAGCTCCACAGCTCTCTCTCTCTCTCTCTTCTCGAGGGTGGATGCCCATTAAGAAATGGAAAAAGAGAGCAAGAGAGAGATAGGCGAGAAATAATTAAGCGCCGGGGATTGATTGGCTTATTTATTTGCCTATTTACGAGCTATTTATGCCTCGCGCCCGAGGATTTTACGTGGATTTCCAGGACTGGCGGGCGGGTTTAATCCTGTTAAGCGCTGAATAACGAGACGCGAGCAGATCGACGGACGAATCGAATGATAAATTTCTCGACGCCTTGGATTTTTCCGCGCCGCGGCGACAGAGAATTTGTCGAGTGTAACGCACACGCCGGAGAGAAGAAAGCAGCTGCGGCCGCCCATTCGGGAAAAAGAGAATTTTGAAGAAGAGCAGGCCAGGGACGGGTGTAAAAGAGAAGGACGGGAAATATACATTCGCTCTCAAACGTCTCGTCATTGGCGCTTTGCTAAATAAAATGCGCCGTGCGCCGTTCGCCGTAAAATCCCTTTTTTCTTAATTAAAAATGCTGCAAAAGATTTTCTCGTTTAAATGTAACAGTATTTTTCTTTTTTTTTAAACTTGGAATGCATTATGTAGATTTTACAATAGAAATATTTTCTTTTGAAAATTTTCGCGCTTACATAAAAATAGTAAGAATTGTTGAAAAAGTTGCGATTTGCGATAGTCGTACAAGTATTTTTCCATAAAAAGATATGTCGAGGTATGTAAAATATCAAAATTCCTTTTGAAAAATAGAAAAGTACTTTTGAATTCGCAGAAAGAAATGAGAAAAGAATTTTTTCTTTTACGTTTTGGTTAATCACGATATTATTGTTATTGCGGTAATCTCAATTTCACAACAAAGGAATCTTATTCACATTGCAAAATATCTTACCAAGAAAATCATAACTTTAAATTATGATATAGAAATGCTTTTCTGTACGTTCTAAAAATATAATAGGTTGCGATAATACCATATTTTTACTTTCGTAAATAAAAAAACCAGACATTACGGAGGATCATAACTTGCCGTATCGAATTGTTACAGCCACGTTATTACTGGACGTAAATAAAACTCAACTATTTCTCACGTAATATAAGTAAATACAAAAAATTTCAAATCATATTCAGTGAAATTTATCACGCCATTGTGAGGCGTTTCGAGGAGGAAGACGCAGAGGAAGCGCAGAAGAAAGGTTACAGATGATTCACATTTGAAGAATCTACAGACCGGCAATGTATCAAAAAAAAAAATGCCTTCTCAACCCTCGTGAAATTTATCGATCGAAAGCCTTAAATACAAATGACGTACACTCTCGTCCTTTTATCAAAAGTCCGCCAGCTTGTTAGTCTCGGAAGCATATCGCTCGGCGGCAACACCTCTCTCACCCGGACAAACGAACGAAACCAGCTCTCGCTCATTTCCCAGCTGAAAAAAGAAGTCGCGGCGGCAAGGCGGCGAAGCTACTCGGAAGGAAAGTCCCTCATTTGCCCCGAGCTGCAAAGAATCCGAAATAAAGGGGGAAGCGCAGCCCGGCAATATCGGGGCCCGCCGTCGTCGACGGCTGCAGCATCTACCTCGGCTCGTAAAACCCGGGGTTTCTCTCCTCCGGCCGGAGACGTAGTCGCTCGTACTTTGATCTCCCTCTCTCTCTCTCTCTCTCTCTTCGCTGCAGCTTCTCTCTCTCTAGCTCGTCTCTCTTTTGTACTTTTCAAAGACGAGAACTCTCTCTCGCGCGCGCGCACGCCTGCTTTTTCTCTTTCCCCCGGCCCCGCAGCAGCAGCAGCAGCAGCAGCGTCTGGTGTGTAGAGTCGCGCGCGCGAGCGCTCGGATCTCTTGTGTCTTGTGTGAATCCGCCGCACGACCGAACACACGGCTCTCGCCGCCCGAGCTCGCTTGTTCCCGGGGCTTTTTCGGGCTTTTCTTCATTTTCCGTTGTTGCTCGATTCGCTCCTCTTCTCCCTTCCTCCCCTGCACTCGACGATTTTGAGAGAGAGAGA
This sequence comes from Ormyrus labotus, assembly GCA_035582975.1. Lineage (NCBI taxonomy): Eukaryota > Metazoa > Arthropoda > Insecta > Hymenoptera > Ormyridae > Ormyrus > Ormyrus labotus. The sequence continues at coordinate 3,428,968 of JAWWEO010000036.1, forward strand.
GAGAGAGAGTGGTCGGCCGAGCGAGAGCAAAGACTTTGCGCGCGGCGATCGATTTTGGATGAAAAAGAAATTGTTTGGACTGCCCTCCCGACGAGCCATGCAGTTTTTTAATTCGTCAATTTTCCGTTGCGTAACGACGTTTACGCGATCGACGCGCGAGGCGGAAGAAGAACATCCGTAAAAGTGCGATAATGCCCCGGAGAGAAATTGGCAAAGCGGCGGTGGGGTTGGAAAAACTGATAAATAAGTAAGAAACGCGCGAAAGGCGCTGCGGGCGAGAGAGGACGTTAGTAGGGCGCGAGCGAGCTATTTGTAATGCAATTATGCAGGCCGAGGCGTCTTATTGGATTTCCATACTGGGACATGCATCGATGGGAGAGCTAAGCGAGCGGATAGAAAAAGTTTGTGGGAAGACGCGTGTTAACGTACGGCGTGCGCGAAAATTGCGCGATAGATTGGATTTTTTTTTCTTTTTTTTTTTTTTTTTTTGAAAATTTTCAATTTCTCCTGTTAATCCGGATCGATTTTCCAATTTGCAATTTATTCAGAGGTTTTTTTAATTCGGAAAATTCGGAGCGCAAACTCGGAGACGTTGTATCGCGAGGCGCGTGTGGATGTAATGAGTAAGGAGGTGATTCACGAGTTAAATATAAACTTTAATCTGATGTTTTTTTCTTTCAATTTATTTTTAATTGAATTAATTACTTAACAGTAAGTGTTTGCAAAAATGAGTTGATTTAGACATTTGGTAGCGATGAAAAAATTTAATTTATCCGCGGAGGATTGTAAATAAGCATAATTGAGTTAAGTTGATTACGAAAATATTTCTGCATTCAGTCTGGGGAACACGAATTGTTCAATGATATTACAATTCATTTATAAAATTGATTATTCAAAATAATAATGTAAAATTACATTATTATTTAATACCGACGAATACGACATGTCATTTTAACGATAAGTTTAATTAATCAAACATTTTTAAATGAGGATACTTCCATAGCCTCGCTCAAAATTGCTCTTGATGATTTCAATCTACGTTTTAACGAGGAAAATAATTAAATAAATTCAAAAAGAACATACCTCCCGCGTCTTTTCAATTTCGAAATTCATTAAAACGAATATTTCCTCGGTGATTTTCAAACCATATCAAACGCTTTCCGCCCCTTTAGCGAGCCTCAAACGCAGCGTACCTGAATGGCCCGGCAACGGGAAAATCAGGCTATCAAAGGTTGATAAATATTAAGCGCGCCAACCCCGAATGGGAGAATCTCTCCGACTTCAAACGGATTTCTTTACGAAAATTTCCGCATTCGCCCGTAATCTCCTAATTCCTCTCTATACACATATTATCCGCCGCCGCAAAAAGCGACTCGCAACTTCCGCGTTTTGTTCGAAAAGGGAAAATAATAACGCCCGGCTCATCGCGCAAATGCACGCCTTCTCAAATCCACGGGCAGAGGATTCAAAAGTAGGTATTCCTCTTTTCCGGCCATTAAAACTCTCCTGCGCAGCCTAACCAATGCTTTCCCCCGGCCTGAAATTGCAACTTCCGCGCGCGCCTCGGCCTACGCGCCGCAACGGAAATCGATTCGAAAATTTCCCTCCTCTCCCGCGAGGGGAGAAAAATCTCTCCGTTCCAGCCACCCGCGGCATTTTTTTTTTCGACCTCCTCCTCCTCCTCCGAAATCCCGGATAGGAGCGTCGAGACCGAAATCGACGAGACCGCCGACGATAACCAGGAGACGGAGGAGAGCGAGGAGACGGGCGATCGTTTTTGAAGAATCGCGAGCGGCTCGGCGACGGCGACGACGACGGCGGCGACGCGTCGCCGTGCAGCGGCGCGCAGGCGCCGCTTCGCTCCTCGTTCGTTGAACCGCTGTTGTGCCGCGGCGCGCTGTGCTGCGTCGGGGGCGGCGGGGGTGGAGTCGAGCGCGCGGAGAGGAAAAGGTTGCCGCCGCCGCCTGAGAGAGACGTCAAATAATGCCGGCGCACGCGCGCTCTCTCTCTCTCTTTCTCTCGCGTACGTGTGTACGTGTGCGCTACACAACACAGGGAGAGGAGCACAACTCGATTCGCCTTTGTAGCGAACGAGAGAGCGAATATGCGTGTGCCCGCGCCGGAGAGAGAGAGAGAGAGAGAGAGAAAGAGTGGCGAACCGTGAAATGGAGGAGCGAGGGAGAGAGAGGATAAACGTGTGGCGGTGCGTCCGCGCCGGAGAGAGAGAGAGAGAGGGATAATCGAATGGAAGTGCGATAGAGAAGAAGCGGAGAGAGAGAGAGAGAGAGAGACAGAGCCGAGTGGTTTTCGAGAAAGCAACAGCTCCCCGCGCTCTCTCGGCACGCAAACGCGAGCCGCGCGCTTACCGAAAGAAGCTGCGAAAGGGAGAGCTGCGATATCGGGCTCGCCGCTTAAATCATCGGAGCGCAATATTTTGCGCGCGCGGTGATTTTTCTCTTTTTTTTTTTCTTCTCCGACGCACCACCTCCTCGCGCGCAGATTTTTCCAAATTGCCGCTGCGCTGCGACGGCACACGCGCGCACTCTCGTCGCTCTCTCGCGTGTCTTTTGTGGAAGCGAGAAAAATACTACTCGCTACGCTACGCCGCTAACTTGGACACTCTCTGCGCACGAGGCCGAACCTAGCCGAGAATCGACGAGCGACGCCAGCAGCAGCGGCAGCAGCCGCCGCCGCCGCCGCCGCCGCCGCTGGAGGATGGAGGAGAGAGAGAGGCAGCGAGAGAGAGAGAAAGAGAGACGCGCCGCCGCTGGCTCTCATTCCGCCGCGAGCCGGTGAAACGTTCGCTACTCCCGCGCGCGAGTAGAAAGCCCGCGCCGCTCGTTGTGTGTGTGTTTTTTTTTTCTTCGCTCGCCTCGTCCTCCTCCTCCTACCGTCGGAGATGCGGCCCGAGCGGGAAGCTCCGCGGCGCGTAGTGGAATCCAGCGAGGGACCCAGCTTTTGCCCGGACGGAGATTAACCTGCTGCTGACACCGCTGCTGTTGTCGCCGCCGCCGCTGCCGCTGCTGCTCTTTTTTTTTTTATTCACCGACGATGGACTGCCAAGAGGTACGTCTGCGCGCCGCGATATTTGAAACGTGTGCTGCGCGCCCCCCGTTCTCTCGATTAATGGATCGAGAGAGAGAGAGAGAGAGAGAGTAAACACTGGCGGAGGACGAGGATGAAATATTAATAAGCGGAGCTGGCATCGATTTATTAACGCTCGGTGCTCCAAATCGACTCTTTGTCGAGATCCTCCCGCGAAACGCTTATACATTCGATTGGGAGTTTTGCGCGAAGGGCCGGCCTTTCGATATTGATTATGGCACAGTAATTTGCGAGAATTAAACGAGAGAGCCTCCGAGTGGTCCGCGAGTTTTGACTTCGGCTGGTCGGTGATGCCGGGAAGGAATTTTCGGCTCGTGAATCGTTTTGTCCGCTTTCGATAGGCTTTTTTCGGGAAGTGAAAGTATCCTGGTTCTCTCGGCTTATAACTCTCTCATTTCCCATTGTCTCGAGACTAATAAACAGCTGCGCCGAAGTGAAGAACGACCAGTTTGATTAATTAGCTGCGATTATTGATGATTATGATTTCAACTGTTGTTGAGAGAGTTATTTATAAAATGTATTTCTGACTTTAAATCTGCATAGCCTTTTGTGAACTTTAAAATTTTCATTCGTGAAAAATATTCTTTTGCATATCTGGTTGTAAGATTATTTCGGTGCTAAAATATATCAAACTTGCTAATAGTTTCAATCAGAGAATACACCTAGTTTCCATCTACAAAATTAATCTTACCTCGAGTAGGAAACGTGCTAGAAAATTCATCATTACCAGCACTCGAACTTTCGGCGCAGACATTCTCCAATCAAACTCGAAAGACCAAAGTTTGAATTTCAACGTTGCCCAGTAATAAAAAAAAACACCGTCGGAGTGCAGTGCCTTAATCCAATGCAAAAAGGCGTTGTAAACGAGACCAAAAAAATCAATTAACCCGCGCGTTAGCGAATCCGAGCAGTGCAAGATAATAGATCGGATTACGCGCGACATAAAGAAAATTGAAAGCTTTTCCGAGCGCGCGCGCGCGCGCGGGGCCCTCTATCCCGCTAATCGAACGCGTTTATTATATTTTCTGTACTATCGCGGCGGGGGGGGGGGGGGGGGGGCCAAACC
>JAWWEO010000036.1:3433238-3451224 GCA_035582975.1 Ormyrus labotus
CCCCCCCCCCCCCCCCCCCCCCCCCCCCCCCCCCCCCCCCCCCCCCCCCCCCCCCCCCCCCCCCCCCCCCCCCCAATCCGATCGCCAACCAAAACAATAGCCCGAAAATCTTCCGCTTCACTTTACGTCAATCAATATTCAGCGCGGCCGAGAGTCGAGCTTTCAATCCGCGGCCGAAAACTAACGCAAAACAGAGAGAGAGAGAAAAAAGAACGAGATAGAAAATCCCCCGGTCCACTTATCGAGCCCGAATTACAAATTCATCGGCGAGGCGGCCCCGGCGCCTCTGTCCCGGAAACTAAAACAAAAAAAAAGGAAAGAGCGAGAGGCGGCGGGCGCGCGCGCGGCAAAAAGCAGAGAGCGGCAAGCCAAGAGCCGAGCCATTACACGTGCCGGGCGGTGTGTGCAGTTGCGTAAAGAATCGTATATCGCGCCGTGCATCGTTCGTACCGAGGAAATAAGTCGCGCGCGCGCTTATACTCTCTCGGTGCGCGAGAGAGAGAGCGAGATAGAGAGAGAGAGGGTTGCAGTGCGCGGTACCAAGAGCGCGGCTTATTGATCCCTCCGTCCTCGTCCTTTCCTCGCCTCGTGTTCTGCGTATGTGATATTTTAGAGGGAGAGAGAGAGGGTTAGCGTCTTCGCTCGGATGATATTATCTGCGTGGGGGGGGGGGGGGGCGTTAATGGGCAGCTGGACGGAAGAACGCGGCCCGCGTCTGTGTTTATCCGGCGAGTGCGCTAAACCGATTGCGGGGGGGAGGCGCCCGAAAAACCACCAGCCGGGACAACAGAACTCTCTCTTTCTCGAGCTGCACACACCGCCACCCCCTCGGTTCGGCTCCTTGCGCCCGGCGAAGTTCGGGAGGAAGTGTATATATTCGGAGATAAATTTTGAAGCGTCGTCTCGGACGCTTGCGAGGGGGGGACCCGCGTATTTGCCTTTTACAATGGATCTCGTTCCTCCCCTGTCAAATTCGACCTGAAAAACTAATGGAATATGAAATGGAGCGCGTCGGCGGACTGACGAGTTCTGTAAGCGAAGGGGGATCTATTCTATTAAAAAGCTATCAATATATTTTTTTTTATCTTTAATTAAATAAAGGCTCGATGATTTTCTGATGTTTTTAAAGTCCTTTTCGTACGTATTTCCTTCGTTCGGTAAGGAGATACTATCGTTCTTTTGTCCTTTGTTGGTATATATGCAAATAAAGTTGTTTACTCTTTTTACTTCTCAAACATTGGAGATAAATCTTTTTACTCGGAGTTACCTGAAGGATCTAACCACTTGAGTAACCGCTCCAGTGGAAATTGTAATACTGATACAATCATAAATTGATTATAGGGGAAAAACAGCTATTGAAAAATATTATAATCTATAACTATAATTCAGAAATCGAGTAATAAATTTTCCAAATGCAACGCTACTAAATAGGTTAAAAAATCAAGCTCTCGCCGTAATTCACGACCTACATTAACCATCGCCTCTGCAAAACCTTTCCCTTTCTCTTCCACGAATCACATACAAAAAGTACATCCCTCAACAAAAATCAATCATCTCACCAGCGGCCGAAATTAAACCCTCGTCTCCCCTCTGCTTTCAGATCTTCCTGAGGCCCGAGGTGGAATCGGCCTCGGCCCTTCAGCTAGCCGTTCCATCGGCAGCCGATTCAATGGAGTCGCTCCACGGTGAGGCGGCCGGCCCGGAAGCCACTGGCAGCAAGTGCTACGCCTTCCTCGATGAGCTAGACCAGCTGACGACGACCCCATCGGCGGCTCCCGTCGAGGCCACCGCTGCTCCGGTGCTCTGCGAGGACAGCGAGCTTCTCCCGGATATGGGCGGCTACGCCTCCAAGAATCCCGCCGAAGAAGATGCTAGGTGCGTAGCTTCGATTTTAAGTCTTTTTTTTTTTTCGTCGATATATAGCATTTTGAGACGCGAACGGCTAGAAAGAGTTGTGAATTTTGGCGATGAAGAAAGTCCTGCGATTTCGACGTAAACGTATTGGTGAAAGTAATTGGCGTTTACGTGCTTGCGTATTAAGTGTATTAGAGACGCGAAACAAAGTGCATTTTACGATTCATTACATTTTACTGTTCGCAAATAATAAATAACGTTTTCGAAGTATCTTACAAACTTTCCAAACGTAAGGAAGTGTACTTGTAAATGTATTAAATATGAAAAAGATGTTTACATTTCTATAATGACGGTAATTAAGAATCGTTTACGGCTTTATTCAAAGTAATCAATTTTAAGAGAAATTCGGTACAACTAAAAAATATCTACATCTTATCATTAGGATGAGAATTTACGAGCTTATATTTTAGTATCGAATAAGCCTTAAACATGCACCAGAGCATTACTTGGCCTTAGAGCGATTTTATCCGCTTGCATTTGAAATACGATTCGGTTAAAATATAATTATACAGTTCTTCCGCGAAAAGCAATGCGAATCACTCTAAAAAGAAGGATTTTTCGAAAATCCAACAGGTTAGGCCCCTCCACGAGCGTCGACTTGCCGAAGGACCTCGAGGAATCGGCTCCCCAGCTGACGTCGACCCCCACTCCCATCCGACAGAGGCCCACCCCGACGCTGCCGACGCCGTCGCTCTCCCAGGGGGGCGTCGGCGTCTCGGACTTCCAGCCCATCGGTGCTGAGGTGTCCGAGGAGAAGGCCCGACAGCTCAGGAACGACGTGCGCCGACTGTCGCCGGTGCACGTGAGCCTGCGCGAGCGGACCCTCGGCGAGGTGTCGCTGACCTCGGAGGTGCCCCTCGGCGACCTCTCCGCGGTGCTCGCCGACGGCTGCGTCCCCGATGGACTCGAGCCCAGCTGCGAGAGCGAGTGCGCGAGTGCCGACGAACTGGACGACGATCTGCCGGAGTCGGCCGCGCGAGCCGCCAGCAAGAAGCGCAACCGCGAGCTCGTCGTCCGCCTGTCGCGCATCGACAGGAACTGCCCCAGCCCGCAGCAGCCCGAGGGGACGGCGACGCCCCCGCCTCCCTTCGAGCCCAGCGAGCTCCTGAAGGTGCCTTCGCCCTGCCCGTACGGCACGAACCTGGTGCTCCAGCGCTGCGACGGCCAGAGCTTCGTCGACGGCAACCCCCCCGGCGAGTCCCCCTCGAGGAGCCTCGAGCCCAAGACGATAATCGAGAAGCTCCACATCGGCGACGAGATCGAGTTCTCGAGCCCGACCGCGACGGCGAACCACTGCCGGAGCTCCTCGCCGCTGCCGCCGCCGGTGGCCGTCTTCCCCGAGGAGGCCTCGGAGGACGACAGCTCGGAGGTGCTGGCCTCGATGGCGGCGGCGGCCGCCGGGGTCGAGATGCCCGGCGAGGACGGTCTAACCCAGGCGATAATGACGAGGCTCGAGCAGGACAGACCCGAGCCCTTCACCGAGGACTCGGCCGAGAGCCTCGCCCTGGCCGCCGGCGCGAGGGACGAGGTCAGGTCCGACGGGAGCGACTCCGGACTCGGCATCGAGATGCCCGGGGAGCCGGGGGTGCCGCCGCCCGCCCCGGAGAGCGACAGCGAGACCTCCTTCCTGGACAGGATACCCGACGATATTCTCTCCGATAAGGATAAACGTGAGTACGCCTTTTTTTTGGAGCCTCGAGCTCGAGAAAATTGAGTAAAAAGCTTTAATGCTTAATCTCCATTGATTTTCCCCGTTGCTCCGGGAAATTCGCAAGTTTTTACGGATGTATATATATAGGTATAAGAGATATTCCAAAGTTTTTGCCAGCTGAAATTGCTTTACTTTTACAATAAAACTTTGAATTTCGGTAAATAAACGTTCGCTCGGTTTTTCGTTGCGAAACTTTGCAAAATCATAATGGTACACTTTTTTGAAAAAAAACTCCTTGCCTCGTCAATTCCCCGCGATCCATAAATACGCGGTGTCCGCGTACACTAGAAAAAAAGCAAAATCTATAAGTCTGCATAAAGGTATTATATACTCCAATGACCGAACAAAGCCAAAATTGAATTTTGAAAAAGCTATATTGCGCCTTTCCGCGAAAACAAATTACTATCCGGCCGAGCTTTAACGCCGCATATTTCCTTTATCCGTTCAGGCGTATTTCCTTTCAGCGAGAGCCCACACCCAACCTGCGCGCGCGCGCGCGTGCAAAACACCGGGGCCGCCAGTTATTATATCGCAAGACTCGACGCGAGAGTCCGCGGTGCTCGGCAATTTCGTCAATGGAGATCCGCGGGAGGATGGTACTTGTTTGGAATGGAGATTCTATCAATCATAAACGCATTAGTTTCTTGTTCCGGTGACAGCTGGAAACATCTTCGGCGCGGCACTCCGCTAATCGGGGCTGAATTATTAAAATGTAACGTGTTATCCTATATGCTGTAATTAAATAAATTATCAATTGATAGATTCTCGGAGCGCTGTTAAAAATTAACGTCTGGTGTGCGGGAATCGAGAAAATCTTGGAATTCGGCGTAAATTTTAAATGGCTGATTTCATTAAGCGGATATATCTGACAGAGATGTTCTGTGGGTTGATTCTGCGAATGAAAATAAGAGCGTTTTTGCTCCGCCGCGGTGACAAGCTGAAAATTGACTCGCACCGCAAGTCGACACTATTATTATCGATTGTTCGCGCATCGATTATCAGCACGCGATAGTTGCCTCTATACCATACTTCTCTATCTCTTTTATTCTATATCTTGTTTTCGATGTCTTGTTTTATCTTTTTGAATTAACAAGGGACTCGAGACGTAAATATTGCGCGAAAACTGTCGGTAAAAAAAAAAAAAAGAAAACACCCCAGTTAGAAGTGGAGCTCAGTTTTGAGCAGGAAACGGCTACTTATAGTCATTTTTCTTGGTCATTTACCAAAATAAAACAACATTTCTAACGGTGTATTGACATTAATTAAAATAAAGATGAGTTCATTTTTTAAACTTTAACCAACTTACGCAACGACTACAATGGATGCCCTGTAAAGGAACGTCGTTAAATTTGATAAATTAGCAAATCGCAAACGCGCGTCCAAATTTACACGCGTAAGTCGGGGCATTGATAGAGTCGCGTCAGAGATGAGGTCACGCCTTGTCATATCTCGCAATTTCTATATATATACGGTAAAATGTATAATCTTGCCTTTAGGTTACGTTATTACACTGCAGTTGAAACTGGCAAGTGATTCCCTGCGAGCATTTTTACGCACGCTTTGTACTTTATATTGTTAATGAATAAGTGTGGTGCATTTTTTGATTCGCAGCGTAGTGCCAAAAATAACATACTAGTTACAATTATCTTTTATAAAATAATAATTATATTTTGAAAATGGACGCACGTGATCTTAAAAGCAGCCAATCTAATGATCGAAATCTAATTTTTGGGAAATTCATTTGAGGTTACCACTTCTTCAATAACTAGTTTTGTAGTCATTAATTACGTATACACTTTTACCAAGGTATGAAAAAATAAAAAATTCTTTTTTATGACAACCGTTAAGAAAAGGCTTAAGTTTTCTTGAAAGTATAAAAGATGATATATTGTCAGCGGCTATCACTTCGTTTCTTGTGAATGGATTAAATTTTCCAATAAACTGATTGCTTTCTTAATTTGCAACCCACGGAATAATAGATCGAATGTATAAATAAATTTCAGCCCTCTCGGAAAAAAAAACCGCTGTAGTATATAAGCTTTCATGAGAATATATGTAGATCTGCGGTAATCAATAAATTATTTGCTATAGGAAATATTTTTAGATAAAGAACTACCTCGTAAAATAATTTTTAAAAATCGAAAAACCGTCGGTGCGCCGCGCAATTTTGTATTTTAAAAGCTCGTTTTTCGCAGTTGATATTTTATGAACATTATTTGCTTTTGTTATCGAGGAAAATAAAATTAATACAATAATTTACCCGGTCAAATTTAATCTTCAACGTTGCATACATTTTCATATTTTAAAAGCAAAATACTTCTTATTTATGCGTAATTTAATTAAATTTTATTTAAAGCAACAAATTATTTATTATCCAATGTTGAAACATTACACGAAGCTGGCAAAAACCCAATACTCTTGATTTTACGAGGTGCAGATATATTTCATTAAACTTAACAATTTTTCCGATTTTTTCACGAGCACATCGATTTTAATTTCATCAATTCGTAAAAAAACTACTTTATCGTCCAATAAAGACAATTGTCAATTTCTAATCATCCGCCCAATCGCACTTCGCGTTACTCCAAATCGCGCTTCACACGTTTCACGCGTTCCTTCCAGTAGCGGACCACCTGGACGGTTTCGAACCGGAAGTGATGAGGAAGCTGAAACTGCCGAATCTGCATCTGCTGCCCGGCAAGAGCAACCTGAAACGCCGACTAACCGACTGCCTCGAGGAAGGAGAGGATCAGCAGCCCGGCGCCAAGAGGCTGAACGTCGACGGGGTCGCCTCGACTTCCTCGATGACCAAGAAGAAGCGCAACATTCAGTTCGACGCGGTCACGGTCTACTACTTTCCCAGGGCTCAAGGCTTCACCTGCGTGCCTTCACAGGTAATGCGCTTTTTCATGCGCGCCGGCGAGGCGCGCGCGCTATTTTTCTTTCTTTTTTTTCTTTCAGTTTCCTTTTATATAGTTTAAAACTAAAAAATCCATTAGTAGATTAACGCCGCTTTCGAGGAGAATATTTTTCTTCTCGTATACTCGTATACGCTCGCTGGAATAAAGTAACGTTTTGCCTTCTAACGATAACTTGTTCTTATTTTTTATAACAAATTTTCCGAGCGTATAACATTCCGCTTCTCCGTTCATTCAGTTGTGTATTAATTTCAATTCTCAGAAAAATCGTTAATTCGCTCGCTATTGCCGAAGAAAGTGAAACCGAGAATTCGAAGGAGCGAGCAAAGCACTCGGAAGGTCTACAAGTGCAATGGAACCTCTCGATGTGCCACAGGAGTTGCTTATTATATTGACACGGGTTTTATTTTTCTTATTGACGGTTCTTTCGTACGCGAAAGATCGGATCAGCCCGGGGTTCTTTTTTTTTGGTACGACGGGCTTGTTTACGCACGAGTGGCCTTTTTTCTCTTGGGAACTGTTTTCAGATAGCATCTCCTTTATCGCGGTCTAGGATGTTTAGAGGCGATGATAGCGCTCTCGGGTCAGACAAGAATTATCTTACTTCGGAGAACAATGAATATTCAGTGCGTTTTAAGGAAGAGTCGCGTTTAGCGGCTGAAAAAAAAAAACACACAAAGAACTCGTTTCATTTTAAATGAACTTTAATAACTGATAGATCCGCGGTGAGAACTTGTTTTTTTCTTGGATTCGAGATTTTTTATTGACTTTAGCGAGCTACTTTTTTTTTTAGAAAGTAAAGCGTGACTTACTTATTCGTATATAACTATTGAGTACTGTAATAAAAAGTAATAATAGTTTGAAACTATTTTAACTTTTACATATCTTGCTGCTATATATGTATTCGAGTTTCAATGTAAAACTGATAACTACGAAACGACGAAAACTAAAACGAATTATCCGGTAACCGCGTACAAATATTGAAAAAACGTTAATTATCATTTAAAAGCATTACTTTCAAAATCCACAAAAATTCCTTTCTTTGCGTTTTTCAAACCTCCCAGAGCAAACGCTCGGCAATAATATCCAAAATGGCATCAATCCAAATAAAACTAAAAGTCAATACATCCCAAAACTCGCCGTCGGCGATACTAAAAAACGAAAAATTGTGAAAACTGTCAACAGGGCGGCAGCACGCTGGGCATGGGCGCGATCCACTCGCACGCGGAGCGCTTCTCGCTGTCGGAGCACGCGGCGGAGCAGCGTCGACTCCACCGTGCCCGACTCGCCCAGATGCGCTCGGAGCGCTCGAACGGCACCGTCTCGGCGGCCTCGTCGGAAGGGGCCTCGAGCTCCGAGGACCCGAGCGACGACACGGACGAGGAGCCGAGCGACGCCGAGGAGCTCGACATCGACAGCTACTACTTCCTGCAGCCGGTGCCCACCTGGCAGAGGCGGGCGCTGCTTAGAGCCGCCGGGGTCAGGAGGATAGACTCGATGGAGAAGGACGAGTGCAGGGACATCAGGGCCAGCAGGGAGCACTGCGGCTGCGGCTGCAAGGGTTACTGCGACCCGGAGAGCTGCCCCTGCAGTCGGGCCAACGTCAAGTGTCAGGTGGGTTATTCTCGCTAATTTTAAGGAATTTTCATCGAGGTTTTTATTACAGTTGGGCAAATGTTAGCTATTGATTATATCAAGTTTTCATATTCGTTGTAGAGCCGAGAGAAATGTAGATCGAAAATTGCAATGTATTATGCAAGTAAATTTTTTATAGCTTCATAAAAGTATAAAGGCGAGTTTTATTTATTCTTATTCAGTACGAGATATGATATGTGACAAAAGATAAAAAAAATCTTATCTATTTTTAAGAAAGCACTTTCACAAAATCGATTTGTACATAGAGTTTTACACGAAGCATATAGTACTGCGGACTATATCTTTTGTCTAAAGTATAGAAATCACATAAATAGTAGAAGCAAGTTTTATTGTTGTATATTAAAGTGAGACGGCTTATAATTAAATATTTTTGAAAATAAATTCCGCAGGGAAAAATACTTTTATGAAAGCTATTTCGTGAAGGCTACAATCAGTTATTATATAAAAAAAACTACAGCTTATTTAAAACTACAAAGCGTTCATTGAATGAATGTATGTCGACGTATGCATTCAAAAATAAAAAGTACGTGACTCACTTGTAATTGACGTCATGCTTAAATTACGAAAGCTGCCAGTAAAACTTGATGAAAACTTATTTATTTTCATTAAAAAACATTTAACAGCGTTTCAAACGAAAACAGCGCCTTAAATTCACCGAGAAATCTATGAAAGTAAACGGAGAAAAAAAAATGTTAAAAAGTAATTTCCCTGCCTAGGTGGACAGAGCGGGCTTCCCGTGCGGCTGCTCGCGTGACGGCTGCGCCAACAGTTCCGGTCGCATCGAGTTCAATCCCGTCCGCGTGCGCACGCACTTCATCCACACGCTGATGCGCCTCGAGCTCGAGAAGAAGCCGCCGCACCACCGCAGCGACGAGGAGGTCAGCCACCACCAGGAGAACCACCAGCAACAGCAGCACCACAGTCACCACGGCGCCCAGCAACAGCAGCCGAGCCGACTGGCCGTGCCGATGGACCCATCGCCCGCCGGCGACTGCGGCGGCTTCACCGGCCTGCACTACGACAGCCAGGACTCGGGAGCGAGAGGCGACAGTCTCGATCTTTATACGATCAGGGACGACTGCTACCCGGGCGACGATTGCCTGGGTGACGGCTCGCAGAGCCAGCAGCAGAGAAAACAGATGCACGCCGAGTTCGGACAGGGATTTCATTACGGGGCTCAGAGCTCCGGCGTCGGCTTTCAGCAGAATCCCTACGCGGATTATCAGAGCTATCAGTCCATGCCATCGACCTCTAGGTCAGTGGACTCCCCCTTTAGCCTGTAGGTTTTTCTTTTTTATTTTTCGTCTTTATACTAACTGCATGCAATAGACTAACCAGTTTCACAAATTTTTAGTATTAGAAATTAAATTTATCACGCTTACTTTTCCAAGAGTAAAGAATTTTTCGTCCTCTCGATGTTCCAGGTCGCCCTTTCAGACACAATTCCAGAGCGTCGCGACGAGCTCCGGCTTCTCGCACTACTCGTACGGACAGGACTCGAGCTCAAGTGCCGGAAGCGTCCATCAGACTCACTCGCTCCTCCAGCAGCAGCAACAGCAGCCCGGCAACACCATCTACGACGCGCCGTTCGCTCAGGACGAGGTGACCGGCACGCAGTACACGAATCTCAGTTCAATGCAGCCAATGGGCTCGGTCGTCCAGCAGATCGGCAAGCTTGAGTCCTTCTCCGAGCTGCTGTCCGCCAGGTACTCCTACTACAGCGACTGCCTCGATCCGCAACCCAGCCATCATCATCAGCAGCAGCAGCCCAACGAACAGCAGCAGCAGCAACACCATCATCACGGTGCTTACGAGGCCACCGGGGCCAAGCTCGACATCGACAAGAGCAACGAGCTCGTCGGCAACCAGCAGACGAACCAGCTCGTCGAGGACGACTGCGACGAGAATTTCGGCGAGATTATCAAGAAATCGATGGTCGAGACCGTTTCTGCTTAAGCGACATTTTTTTTCCCGGATAGAGAATTTGTCGGGCTTTCGATTCTGCGTCTTCGGAGAGTTTAAAAAGACTATTTAACTTTTCATTTGCTCGTTTTGGGAACGTATTGACGAATTTGTATTTTATTTAATAGTGTGCACTCTGACGCTGGCTTTACTTAAAATAAGATTATAATGTCGAAAACATTGCCATAAATATATACAGGTAGAGCTTCTAAGATTAAAAGTAGATACTGCATTTTTTTATTTTTTGTAGTAATTTTTATAAAAGCATAAATGTACCGTTTATATATGGACTCTACTATGATCCCGTTTGTAAATCCTTGATAGCATAATTAACCAAACATAATACTTAGAGGCATAATTACAAAGCTGCTGTTTAGAGTGTACATCATTATGAATTACGTCACGCGAAACGATGGAAGTCTAATCTAAGATCAAATGAAAAAACGCAAAGTCTTTTGTAAATTTGTACAATATGTCAATTTGAATCAGCGCTGTACTCTCCGCAGACTGCAGTGTTTTACGGTGCATTCGAAGGATCCTTATTTTCTGTTTCAAGTCCGTCGATAGGAAAATGTGGTGTAGTACTTGAGCTTCGAGTCGAGCGCAAAAATCTTGGAAAAGATCAATTTTCGATTGCGAAGTCTCAGGCATAGGCGAAAATTTAGGTGAAAATAAAGCACGAAAGTGTTCTATTATGGGCAAAGGCTCCCTGGAATCTTGAAAAGTTATTCTTGTCGTAAATGGACGCTCTAGGAATGTAGACGTAAAGGTTTGCCATTAATGAAAGTATGTAATTATTATGTGAATAATGATAATAAAAACTCAATTAAATGAATTTTCAAACGACTCGTCTCGTTTTCGAAGAGTAAATTATGCATAATCTAAAGCGGAGAGAAAGAGTAAGGATAATATTTCAAGATTTCACAGAGTTTGAAAGGGTGCGTCCGCCCGGGATGGACAACGTTTGCGCCTGACTGCGCAGTTCCGGTGAAAACGAGTTCACGGACAGCCGCGCTAAATGGCAACGATTACGAGTAATTTTAGAATGTTTTTGATGGGAAACAGATTTTTCATCAACGAACAGCGTCTTAGAATATTGAACGACTTCTTTGTGGAATAACCGATAATATTTGATGAAAACGTAAAAAATTGATACAAGGTAAATGAGAGATTCAACCAGGTTGTGACCAAAACATTATGGGATCAGCTTAGAATGCAATTTATATACAACTATTAACGCGACAATGATATTTGTAGAACCACGAATCATGAATTGGCAATTTTTTTTTATACAAAAGGTTTTTAAGTTTTATTTTTTTTTTACTTTTTTTTTGTTCTATTACGGAATTGTAATTATTATCGACTTTACGATTACTTTAAATATTGTTAAATATTTATAATTATAAAATTATCGTCGTACAATTAAAGAACAGGCTTATAAACTTGGTACAGTTTTTAAGTTTTTACCCGGTTTTTTACGGTTTTTAAAAAATTTTTTATGTTTCGAACTTACGGTAAGAAAATTAGAGGACCATAGGATCGAAAAGTTTTATTGACTTTTCGAATAATAAATTTAATGAAATTTTTATGAATGCATTCTGCATGCGGATACGAACCACATGAACAATGTAAAAGTCTAATCGAAAGATTGATTGGTTGCCTTGCTTTGTTTATTTCAAGCACGCCCTTGCTAGTAGTAAAAGTTTTTGAACGAACCTATTTAGCATCCCGGGACGTTGATCGCTAAAATCCTTGATTAATCCAAGTACTAATGTATAAGATGAAATAATATGATAGTGTTAAATTTATACATACGATATTATATATGAATATATATTATATATTATATCGGACGTGTCAGTTCCCGAGTGTTTTTCCCGGCGAAACACTTCCGTTTTTCTTTTTGATTGTATCTATACAAGAAGCGCCTGCGATGCGATTTTTTGTCGCGGGTTATGTAAAAATATTGAAGGGAAATAGGCGAATTATCGGTTTGGTTCGATTATGTCGCTCGTAGAAAATAATAACGATTGCGACTTCGATCGAGGTTCCGCGTTATATATGTTATTGTACGATGCGAGGGACGTGACACCTCCATACGGCATATAGTAGGATGATTCATTTAAAGTTGACTTTTCAGATGGCTTTAACTATAGCAAGTGCACATGATTATCTAAACCATTTATGTATCATTGATTATTATGTATTTTCATTCTTCGAATAGCATGCTGAACTCGAGCTTTTACGATTTGTTGACGTTTAATTGTAAATTTAGCGATTATTAAAGTGAGTTTATGTAAAAGTGAGAAATGTTTTTAAGATTATATGAGGAATAGGTTGCAATTTTAAATAATTATGTCAGCGTTTCAAGTTACTGAAAAGATTATGCACATATATTAAGACTTGAGCGATCGGGAAAGTTGAACTTTGTTGAATTATCCTAATAAATATAAAATGAAAAATACATATACACTACACGTATGTAAGTAACTTTTAGATTATTTGAGTAAAAAAAAGCATACATAGTTTATAGTGTTTTATTAAATGTTGTGAAAAAGTGTGTCTGTCTTTTTTGTACAATTGTCTCTCGTTTTGCACGTCTCCTTCAATCTGTCTTATTCCTTAGTCCTTGTCACTTTACTGTCTTTTCTTTTTGTTTTTTATCTTTAGATTATTCTTTTACATAAATTTTTAATAAATTTGCAAAAAAATTAATTTAAATTTACTTAAAAATTGTTATAGTAAAAGACTGAATATAATTTTACTTTTCTATATAATTTAAAGTCCACAAGATTAACGATTCGAAACCTCGTCAACAATCAGCAGCTGGTTTTATCGTAAAGCTACAACGTACAATGAACAAATTGTTTAAACAATACATCGAGGAAAGGGGCATCAAAACGCCTTGTTTGACGTTTGGATAATAAAGAGGGACCATACCAATCGTAAAATCCTCATCTCAATTTGCGCAACGCACGGTCACGTAGAATCAAGCATTCAAAGTAGCCTCTAGCGTATATACAAAGGATATATATAGCCGTGCGTGTAAGCAAAGTACCGCATCGGCCGCGACGTCAGATGTCGCGTCAGTTGGCGCGCAGAGTAGAAATCACCTACATCCAGGTCGGGCCCGCTTGAGTTCCTAAAATTCCTTCGCGCCGCGTTACGTGCGATATATATAGGCGTAGTACCACCACCAGCGGCTCTCTCTCTCTCCCATACAGTCTACTACCTTAGCAAGGATCGCGCGCTCTCCGGCTGGCGAACGGGCCGCTCTCTTCGCGAGCGCTCGGTACCTATATACACTACCTGTGCGCTCGGCGCTTATATATACGCGAGAGAGCGCCAAAAAGAACGGGAGTAGAGAAGGAGAGAGATAGAGAACGGCATCGCGCGCTCGGCACTCCGTCAAGGAAGGCTATGCGCCGCGCGGCGAAGGTTCAGTCGTCGCGCCGCCGAGAGCTGAGCGCAACGGATTATCTCTGCGACGCACGCGTCATTGCGCTCGAGCGCGCAGCGCCGAAGGGACACCAAGCGATATCCTGTCGCTCTCTCTCTCTCTCACGGGCGCGGGTGCGCGTCCTTCCTAACCTGTACAACACAACGCGCGCTTCCTAACCTAGACCGAAAGCGCGGAAAAGCGCGATAGAGAAAGAGAGACGGAGGAACGCGAGAATCGCGTGCGCGCGTCGTATTATATTGTGCGGCGCAGTGTGGCCTCCTTGTGTGTGATGTAGCGGCCGCCGACAGGTGCGACAGGAGATGTCGTGAAGAGAAAGAGAGAGGAGAAGAGTCAGCCAGCGCACAGAGAGAGAAAGCCGATCCCCCGGGTGTATAATATGACTTGCGCTCGGGCGCCGCTGCAAGAGAAGAAGAAGAGGAAGAGGACGACCGTCGCCGAGAATTCCTCCAGCTCCCGTCCTCCACTGGGCGATGAGCGCTGACAATGGGGACGAATCCTTGGTAATTATCCGCTTCTTTCTCTTCTGCCAGCACCTTTCTCTCTCTCTCTCTGTCTCTCTCCCCCTTTCTCGGCCGCCGCCGCGAGCCTCCCAAAGATGCACTCGGCTCTCCGCGGGAGAGGCGATGCAATCGCCAAGAGAGCTTGGCCAATCCTTGCTGGGTATATTTTTTTATTGTTGTCGCGCGCTCGCGCCGAGGAGATGCGACGAGAGCAGGATTTTATGTAATGCTTGCGTACAATTTCGAGAGGCTTGCCGAACGAGTGTATAATAAACTCGCGACTGCCAGCTGAGGCAATCGCCTTTGCACTCTGTGTTTACTTCGGGGAATATTTTTGTTGATGAATTCCGGTTCGATCGCTCGAAATGTGTTTTGCAATGCTCTCGGCTGCTGCTGCTGCTGCCACTGCCGCCGCAAGTAGTTTTGCTACACTTTCTAGACCTTTCTCGTGGACAAGTGGCATTATTACCATAAGGTGCAAACTTCCAGGAAAGTGCAAGCGAGAAGAACGAGCGCGGAGAGCGTTGCGAAATAATTAATCGTCCGTTCGCGGGGCAGGTAGATTCTGCTAATTGCCGAGGGGAAAAAAAAACAGTAGTTGCAGAGATCTCTCACCTTGAACTACAGAGGCGATAAATCGTTGGGCAAGGCATTTTTGCCTCGCCGCGAGCCCATTAAACGCTTAAATAATGCACGACGACTGGCCGCGCGTGCGGTTTGTACCAGTCGGCGCGTAAAAAGAATTCGAAGCGTTTCATCGCGCGAGAGAGAGAGCGCTACTTATAACCGGCAGCATACTTTGTCGTACTGCACGCGTACTCTTGTATAAGGCCTGCCGGACTTTCCAATGGGTATTACCATGTTTTTCGTCGGCCACAACAACGCGCGTCAGAGTGTCGCGCAAAAAAATGTGCTCGGCCGTAAAAACAAGAGAAGCGTCTCGCCTCCTCCTCGTTTTCCTTGCGATTTTTGCGCGAACAACGTCACCGCGACGACGCGGCCAGGGAACATCTGTTGGCTTGTCGATCGGCGGAGAACATTTGTTACGCGATACCCGGCCGAGCTTCCTTTACTTTGCTTCCGGATGTTACCACCTTTCGCCTGCTTTTTTCTTCGTTGTTTCAAAATTTGATATTTATTTCGAACGAAATTAGACGGTGGGCTCTAATTTGCCAAGTTTTTGGAAAGTCTCGCGGAATTGGATCAGTGAAAGAATACTTACCCGAGATGTTGATTCAGGTGTTAGTACATTTTTATCGTTTCAACTCGAAACCTGTCTGCTCTTACAACAATCGCTGGTTTGCTTGCTTTAGATTTAAGCGAAGTGTAATTAAAAATGTATCCGCTTGCAAGCAGCGACGATCTTATTATTCTAAATTTAAAAGATAGAGAGCTGCATCAATTACAATTTCAAATTGGATTTTCCAGGCTAAAAGAAAAAAAAACCCCGAGTAAAGTGCTTTTTCAAAACTGTTCTCACGAGTTGAGAGGCCACTTTTTAAATTCATGCACTTGTACTGCCTCGAATTATATAGGCAAGAGTCATGTGCACGTAACTGACGGAAACGGCCTGTAACCGTTGGCATCCACCTTCATTAAGAACAGGATGCAAATAAGAGTATATCCGCGTATGAAAAAAAATCACGTGAAATCCTCAAATTTCGCGCTCACCTTTCGCCCCCCCGAAGATAATATAATTCTCAAATATAATTATCCGCAATGTCGGCAGACGCGAAGTGAAAGCAAGTCGAACAAATCGGCAAATGGATAATCGATACGCGTGTTTTAACGGAATACGTCCGGTGCGACGAGACGGACTCGCTTCGTGCCTGGGATGTAACTCTCACCTTATCGCGTCGACTTTTGACTTCTTTTTCTCCCCGACTTTCTCCGGCATAATTTTTCGTCATTTTTAAACTACGAACCGCCGCACGCCCGGGATTACATCTTCGTTCCGCAAATTACGTGTAATCACGAAATTTTTCCGCCTTCACGCTCGATCGCCCGCGGAATCGAACGTCCGATCCGAAAAACCGAAGGAATTTGAAAAGTTGCCGCGAGGAGACCAGGCGGGGGAATATAAAAGTCCCCGGGTGGACACTATGTGCCGTGGCGTGCAAACGCGCGACACCGGATGAAATCGTCGTGCAGTCAAGGCGTAATTTAACGAATCGGCGTCTGTAATTTCTCCGTTTCCCCCCCCCCCCCTCTCGCGTATAATACGCGTGCCTTTCCGTCGCAGGTCGCGCGGCTCCTCGCGCGGCCAATTGAATTTTTATTTTCGCATTCCTGGGAAACTCGAGCCGCCGGAGTTCCTTTCGAGAGTGGAGCCTATTTGCTTTTTCTCGCTCGGGTTTTCAAAACCTCTCTCCAACTGGGTTACGCGCTTCATTAACGCGAGGAGGGAAATTCTCTCTCTCTCTCTTTGCGCGCTCTGTACACCCGACGAAGAAACGCTCGGTTTTGCTACGGTGTTGCGGCAATGAAGTCTTTCGAATAAAGTATCTGGCCGCTGCAGCGCCGCGAGACCGAGAGAGTTTTAGATCAGTGAAATTCGATTTCGATTTCGAGTGTAAGGATAATGGCTGCGCTCTCGGGAGAGATAGAGAGAGAGAGAGAGAACGTTAAACGATATTTATTAGCCGCGCGGTTATAATTTTATCTCGCGCTTCTTTTCACAGAGAAAATTCCCATATCGAGCTGAATTACGCTCCATTCGGCATTGTTGCCTTTCGAATTAAGCAAATTGGATTGTTTTTTTTTTCTTTTTCAACGCGAAATCGTCGCAATTTTCTTTTAACGGTAACAACCTCTCTTCCACGTGATAAGCACGTTTAATTGCCCGTAAAAAAGTGGCGATATTAATTGCCGAGCCCGATTATATTATTATATACGTCAGGCAGACAAACGGGCGCGTCGTGTGTACCAAGTAAAAGTATTTAATCAAATCGCACATAAATTGCATTGTGCACACCGCCGTGTCTCTTGAAATACTCGGAAACTTCTTTCTCAATTCAATCACGTCGCCTCCATTAGTCACTTTCACAAAGCGCAACGACTCCCTCCCCCCGCGCGAAAGGAATGATTGAATTTCTTTAAAAAAAAAGAAAAAAGCCCGAAACCGCGATCCCGCACAGCGCCGGATACACCGTTATCGCGGAGGAAGCGCGGCGACTTTTCGGGAAAAAGAACGAGAACGCGAAGAAAGCCGAACGCGCGCGCGGAATTCCCCCGGGAGCGGGCGCGTCTACGAGACGCCGAGCAAAGAGAGAGGAATCTCGCGCGTGTACACCACGCCGAGTCGTTCTGACACGGTTACATTGGAAATTAATTTAAACCATAAGTCCGTTCGCCGCTATTTACGAGCGCGGGAATGTCCAGCGACCGGCTGTGAATCTAAGAAAAAAAAACAAAGGCGAGATCTCTCTGCCGGAGCACGTGGAAAAAAAAGGGGGCCCTGCCGCCGTTACGGAGCTCCGCGACGCATTGATCGGCTATTGCAGCGTTGTGTGTCATTCCTCGTTATCTTGGCTTTTGACGTAACGGAGGAGCTTTAGTATCTCTGGACGGTGAGTTACGCTGCTGGATAATTGCCGCTTGCTTGAACAATCGTTGTTTCTGTAGCGTTTGAATAGAGGGTGACGATCGCTAGTAGTGAGAATTTTTACAAATAACTTTTCAATTGATTCTTTGAATCCAAGTTATTGATTCTCGTCAAAATATTTATTAGATCGTTTTTTTCTGCTCGAATTAGTTTCATAAGACGAGTGTTGGCTATATGTCATTGTTAAATGAATCAAGACTTAATTACTTTTATGAGCTTTTATTTTAAAGATGAGATCCGATCAGTACGAGATCTCAA
>JAWWEO010000036.1:3451324-3488164 GCA_035582975.1 Ormyrus labotus
CCCCCCCCCCCCCCCCCCCCCCCCCCCCGTCGTCTGAGCACGTGCCGACGGCTCGTTTCGCCGTGCACGTGCAGCTTTTTACGACCGGCGAGGCTAATGCATTTGTAGCGGCGATTTATTAACGCCTGGATCCCCCGCGATATAGTTGCAGGCTCGCGGAGCGAGAAGCGCCGCTTTATTTAGCTCGATATATATCGAGGAGTATAGAGTTTCGTTCGGTGATTGATGACTTACGCAACTTGGGTTCGCGTCGAAGCAGAGGCTGCATCCTCGCGAGGCGCGAGATTTATTTCTTTATTAAAAAGTATAATAAACTTGTACCTCTATCGAGGAAAGGCCTGCATGTTTACGTTCTCCTGACGAGTCGACTAGACAGTCCACTAGATGGTAGTAAATTTAAATCATTTGTTCAATAACTCTCTTTGTAAAAAATTTTTATTTTGTTCGTCTGGAGTCGAAGTTTGACGAACGTTCCAAAATTTTGAAACACGATAAAAGGAGATTAGCCCGTTGTATAATCAACGGATTTATATCATACTTAACGCGAGCCGAGGTCCGACTGGTTTTATCAGCGCCTTCCGGCAGCGTTTAATTCCGCGAAAGTTTAGCAACTACGAACGAATAGTTGCCGCGGCCCTTCGCAATTATCCCGAACTCGGCGACTTTCTACAAGCGATTCCCCCCCCCCCCCGCTGGTTTTATCGGGCGCTCGCGGAAAAAGCGCAAAATTGATTCATAAGCCGTGGAAGTATCGAAATAATTAATACCGCGCGAAGGCAGCGATCGGCGTAAAGTTTTTGCCCCCGCGAGTCGTTCGTCCCGCGAGTCGGGCGAACCGCGCCTTTCTAGAATATAAAAGACTTTCGCTTGCGTCAGCCTGAAGTGTCTGAAGGGGGGGACCCCGAAAAAAGAGTCTTTCCCCGCGTCGAGATAATGCGAGTTAAATCGTAGCTCCGGCGCGAGTTGCGGAAGGGAAAAAGTTGTCGTCGCGCGACTCGGGAGAGAGAGATAGAGAGAGCGAACGGTTCGATTAACGGATGTATCGAGTGTTGCGCCGATTGTTGCAGGAAGTAACCTCTCGCGCGACAGAAGTAAGCCACGCGGCGCGAGCGAGGAGAGAGAGAGAGAGAGAGAGACACTCGCGTATACGTCTCGAGAGTCCGCGCTTTTTCCGGATTCGTTCGGCTCTAGAAAGCGTGACCGAAGTGCGAAACTCGACGATTTGACGCCGACGGCGCTCCGCGGCTTCCGAGCGAGACAGCTGGTGCATCGATCGGGAATAGTTGGTGTTCTCTCTCTCCGTCGGTCTATTTGTCGAGAGCCGTGGAAAAAGCGCCGATTTCCTCGCCGGGGGAATTTAATCGAGTAGGAAGATTGAGGAATGGGATGCGTTGCGTCACTTGAATCGCTTGCTGTTCTTTTGTTATTGTTTTTATTATATTATTCCAAGGTAAAAAAGAATAATTCAAAGCGATTGCTTCATCGTAATTTCTTATTGTTAATTCCCTTATTGTAAATAAATTCTGACGTACAATGCTATTGTACAATGCATGCAAAATAGAAAGACTATTCATGAAAATTGCAGATAATTGCTTTTATTTTTGGTAAAGCTTTGGGTCAAAACATATAAGAGAAAAATAAAACTTGCTTCTGCAGAAATGCACGAGCTATTTGAAAGTAAAAAAAAGAAATATGCTTACTAAATAGGCACTTTATAAAATATGTGCATTATAATTATTATAAAAACTTATCATAGCGCAGTCGGGAATTACAAAATCGAATTAAGTTGCATACTTGCGTTTACGAACGGAAGTATAAATAATTTACTACTCGCCTCGTTACATCACATTTTCAAAACACCGTTTTTCATAATCGGCCAGTCCTTGAATTCGGCGGACGGTTACATTAAACCTCAAACAAATCCAATCCAGCTGATCAAAACATCCCGGCGCACACATCGCGTTGCAGAAACTATATATAACCTGCGCAGGTAATACACGTCGACGTACATTATCGACCGAGTCGATTAGTTCCAACGACTCGCTGCGCGAATCGGCTCTCGCTCGTGGCGCTAGTTGTTGACAAGGTCAGGCTTATCGGCCGAGTAGCGGCGTGTACGCACGCGGCTGATTTCTTTTTTTTTTTCCGGGTTTCTCGGACAATTGACCCTTCGATCGCGGCTGTACGAACGAGCGTTCGTTCTTCGTTGGCGGATCCGGCTTCGAGCGGTATTGATGGGATCGAGGGGTTAGGGGAAGGTCGGAGGAGGAGGAGGCTTGTTTATTTTTAGTAAAGCCATTAAGGAGGATTTCAAAATGTTCGCTCGAGAAGCTATTAGGGATAATTGTTTCATTTAACGACAAATTGGAGTATAAAGTGGACTGAGGAGCTACGGAGGATTTATTAGATTGTTGTTTGAGTTGTTGCGCAAAGGGATGCGCCAGTTTTTTTCTTTTTTTTAAGCGGCGGCTGGGTTTTTCTAGGTATTCGATTTGTTCTGGAATTTCCATTAACGCCTCTGGCAATGAACTCTTATTTGGGTTTAAATGGGCTTGAATAGTAAACATCTTCCGGGTTAGAATACGCGATGGCCTTTAATATCGTGAATTTACGTTATATTGGCAGATAACAATGACAATAATTGTATACGATTAGCGGTAAATGAATCGCTGATTTTTCTTTCGCAATTTTGAATTACTTTGAATTATTTTATAATCTTGGTTAATTACATATATCTATTCTGTTTATTATTTTTTATTTTCACATCATATAACTTAAAAATAAAACCGGTTTCGTTACCGGGCGTTTAAATGCGTACAATTTTAAACGCAGCGATGTGCATAAGATACTTATTCTTTCAGTCTTTTATCTTTTAAAGTAATAAAAATTTTTTATTCGATATAATTACAAAACTTCCATCTCATTAAACAGCTTCATAATAAATTTGAACTAGGTTTTAGTGAAAAAGTAGTAAGGATACATTGAAATTGATTTAAATACTTTTTTACCGACACACACATCATAAGCCTGAACGATTTTCAATCGACGTTTATCCTTTTTAGCGTCCTGTAATCATGAAATTTATCAAACAAGCTGTTGAAATTGCTGCTGACAAATGGCTTTTGATATTACGGAACTTCGCAAAAACTGCAATTAACTGTACCAACGATTTTGCAACATTAATAATCACAATCTCTCAATTTTGATTTATCGACCGTAAATTGGTAATTTCTAATCCAAAGTAAAGCGTCGCCGTCGCAGCAGCAAATTACCAAAAATCGTTCTCCTCGCGTCTCTCGCCCCACATAATCTCACCCCGTCGCGGCCCGAATAATCAATGAAACCCCCAGCAGCAAGCAAGGAGCCAAAAAAGCTTGGCTCACGCATTCTGCTCTCTCTCTATCTCTCTCTTTCTCTCCCCTCGCTGAATGGCTGGCTCGAGGGGGGAGGGCACGTGTCCTCCCCCGAGGCCTGCGTACGTAGGATACTTACGTCGGCGTGCACACGCAGCCGAGCCATATCGACTCGTCTACTGCAGACGGCGGCCGGCGCGCGGACCCCTTCTCTCTCTCTCTCTCTCTCTCTCCCGCGCTCGCTCCGCTGCTCTCTCTCGGAGTTTTAAACTACACAAGTCAGTCGCGCCCGGAACGCTGACAAGCGCGCGCGCACGCCGAGTCTCCCGAGCTCTCTTATCGCGCGCGGAACGGTTGTGATAGGAAAAATCAAAAGGGGTTCACGGAGAGGATTTCAGTTATATCGGTGTGCTCGCCAGTGCGTTTGTGCCGTTGTTCGAGCAGGAAGGACGCCGTTTGGACAGTGATTCATTTAGGTTGCGAACTGCCGGCGAACCGAGTTGGTGAGGAAATCATTTTGCGTTTCGATTCATTTTCTTTTCGAGAGAGGATCTTTTTGAGTTGGCTCGAGGCTTGGACCGACGGATCTTGGGCTCTTTTTTTATTCAATGGCTTTTGCGAGGTACGGTTTTTAAAGGATCATTCGCCGGTTGCTGTCGAAGTCCGATCGGTCGACGTTTAATCGATGAACGAGAGTTAATATTTTTTTTTAGCACTTTAGCAGGTAGTTAAGATTCGCAGTGTATTTTCCCGCGAGATGGAGAATTCTGTGACTCAAATCTTACTCATACTTAATGACAAAAATACGGCTATTGAACAAATCGTTGCTATTGCAACTGTAACATGTGTGCACGCGGAAATTTATCTTTTCAAGTTTTAAAACTTCGTTAAAAAATTAATTATGTTCGAACAAAGGATTGAAAACGTTTTATTCGCGCGAGGAGTTGTTAGAAAAAATGACTCACTATATATTTACATCCTTTATCGGATTTCTCTCATTAATGACAAGTTTCAATAGTACATACACGAGTTGTAAAGAATTACGAGCACTTCTCTTTATTCGAAATTATTAAAAAACGAATAGTTGATTGCTTAGATCTTATTATTATACTTTTATATTATATATTTTTTTTTAATTTTGATGAAATTGGATCATTCTAGTTATAGAAATACAAAATCTCCCCTCCTAACCGTTTCTAAATTTGAATATTGATAAATTAAAACTGTTTTTCATCAGATAAAAACTTCTTATCGGTGAACTTTCCGTATATTTATATACAGCCCGTAAAAAGCTCTTTGACAATCCTAAAAGGCTTTGCCCATAAAGCGATATTATCCCGCTCGCGAACGTTAAAACAAAGTTTATCCTCCCCCCGGCTCTCCGAAGTAAAGCAATACATTTCCATACCGAGTGTATAAGCTCGCGGATATTCCGCTCGGAGAGCAAATATGCCGTTCGACGCTTTGTCGCTTTTCCAATTTTCCTTGGAAAAACGTCTTTGTCGGGGGGCCGCCCGTTTTCCCTGAAAACTTTGTTCTCGATCGCGCGAATCACTCGAAGAATTCTCCGAGGCTGAGACACCCGACGGGCGAAAAGCTGCTCCGAGGAAAGAATTGCACTTGCACCTGGAGAAAGTTCGCGGGGCCCGAAAAAAAAAAAAAAAAAACACTCGTAGCCGCACGTGTTCAGGTTGGCCGCTCGCGTGAGAGGCGCACGTGTGCGCGCCGAGCGCCTGCATGTATAATAGGTTTCTCTTTCTCTGTCTCCCCCGGTGTACCTTACGTATTGTCCGGCTTCTGAGTGATCGCCGGCGCGTACGTTGGCGCGGTGTGCGACGATAAAAAGGCGCGTTTCGTCACCGGTTAATAATTGCATTTATCGTCAGAATATCGTCGCCGGCCGCCGCCGCGGATATAGCGAGAGCTCGAGATGGTCTCGCGATCGATTCGTGGAAGTGTAACGAGAGAAGCGCGTCGGTCTTGTGCGTCTCCTATCCGGGAAGGGAATCTTAATTGTTTCGGCTGATGGCGGATGGCGAGCCGATGGGGGCTATTGTTCGTCGAGCCTGTTTTCGACGCGGAGCTTTTTCTTTAGCCGAAACGGGGGGGGGGGGGGGGTGGAGAGATTAGAATCTCTGGGTTTACTTTTTGAGCTTGGGTCTGCTTAGCCAAAAATAGAGTCGCCGCGGCGTTTACTTTTGTTGGGGAAGATACTATTATTATGATCTGTCGATCGTCTGAAAATAAAGTTTCGTTTGTTATTACAATGGACTTGGATACCGCGGGCGAACGTTTGCTTTACATTCATTTTTCGAAATTAAATCCATTCGCCGCATTACTTCTGCTCTTCAACGCGCAAATCTCCGACGATTCGATTCCCGATAAACTTCTCGACGACGATATCTCTCGAGCATTCGGAAGACGATCGCTTGTTTATTAAAAAAAAAAAAAAAAATGTCAAAAACTATCCTGCGGCATTCGCGAGCGTCCTTGAACACGATTGAGTTACAGTCGTCTCCTCTTCTCCCCCGCGGCACCGAAGCTCCGAAACCGGATCGGCCGAAATTCGCATTCCCCGCGCGCGGGGACCCGACGTGTACAGCCAAAGCTCTCGAAATTAATTCGCGCTCACCTTGTAACAAAGCAATCTGCCGGCTGGAGAGACGATGAGTGATTGAACATTGCTCATTACGGTCCCACGACTGGAACTTTGATGACGAGTCGCGTGGGAAACGTTCCTCTCTCTCTCTCTCTCTGTCTGTCTGCGTGCGCAGTCGAGTATAATCGTCCGTCCGCAATTAAGTTCAAAATAAATTCTTATTGAGTCAGCGCAAAATAACGACGCAAGGTCCAATTGAACGTCGGCTCTTTTGATAAGCGAGGTTTTTCGGCTTTTTCAAAACGATTCCCGGGAATTTTTGCAATATCGTAAACTGGTTTATCGCTCCAGAAGGTTAATACACCGTCGGGCTGACAGCTGTAGCGCGCAAAACGAGATTACAGATAGATGTCGCATCTTTTATGTAATGTCCACAGAATTACCGCGCGTAATGCAATTATTCAACATCACTTGTGTATATATATAAGAAAATTCTAAAGTAGAACTGGACGTTTTATTTCATTGTACAGCGAGTGATTTATTCCATTAGATAATCCACAGCCTTTCGTAAACCCAATACGTCGCATTACGACGTTTAGCATCGTTCATATATATTCCACAACAGCAATCGTCGCGATTCCCACTCGCTATAAACGACAAGTATACAGGCGCTCGAAGCACTCGAAAGAAAAATTGGCCGCGGTTACGTTACCGATAAGTAAACCCGACGAATGACACATCGGCTCTCGCGAAGCACTCTCGAGAGCTCGAGATAAATTTCGCTCCTAAGCAGATGACTCTCTTAAAACACGACTCGCCGCGGCACACACTCGAGAAGCCTTCTCAAAGAAAGCGATTCCTCCCGGTCGAGTGGAGCTCGAAATCCCGCGGCGTTTATCCCCGTTCCCGCGGCTCCTTCGCGTCGACCTCCCTCCGGATAAACGAACGAACTCGAGGAAAAAGAATGCAATTGTTGTGTCGTTATCTAATTCGCGGCCGAGATTTTATCGGGGTTGGCTCGAACGCACTTATGCAAGGCCTTCCGTTGCGTTCCTTCTGGAATGGCCTTCCCCGATAACGCGCTCATTGTTCGGCGGCGAATTACCGTTTTTTTTTTCTTTCTTCCTCCTCCCGGCCGTATCGGAGGCAATTATGACTGACGCAGGCGAGCTGCCGCCCAGGTTAGATTGATTTTTTTTCGCTTCTGCGGTCGAGGAGTGACTTTGGCGTTCGGAGCTTTATTGATTCAAATTTTCGCGACAATGGAGAGAGAGAGAGAGGCTTGCTTTCAAAGGATTCGAGCGAACGAGTACTCTGGCATCTGAATGAGACCGTTATTGTCTTCGAGTCAAGTTTTGCTTTATAATATGAAATTCCGTTTCGAAATTTCTTAAAGCTCGATGTTTGTTTTTATAAACTCCGACGTCGCACCCGATCTCACAATCATTCTCGCTTTCGAGAGGCGCTAGTTTATTAATTCCCTCGCTAAATCCTTCAAAATTAACGAAGCGCAACTCGTTTACGCTAATTTTTACGACTCGTAACCACGATCGCATGCTCACCTCCAGATTAAAAAAAAAAAATTACGCTCCACCTCGCGTTAAACATCTTCATGCGTTTAGCATCTTAATCATTCCGACTCCGCCTCGAAACAGCACACGCGAAACTCCGGTCGCCGAGAAGCGCGGGAGCAATTATTATTATTTCGCCCGAGTAAAATCGCCAGCGTGTCGCGCAGCGTTCGCCGGATTACGGGGGGGACATCTATATGTACGTGGCGACCGGGCAACGACAGGCGCGGCTTATCGAGGCTCTCTTATCGGCGATGTACGCGCGCATTAAGGCACCTGGTCACTTCGAGGTCCGTGTCGCCGATAACCGCCAAAGCCCTGCGCACGACGCGCCTTTGTCGCGCGCGGAGCGTAATGAGGTGGGTGGCGAGGTAAATAGGCAGCGCGCCGAAAATATTTAGCATCTCGGGCGAAATTCGAGGCGCGCAGACGAACCTGTTTGATTTGCTTTCGAGAGAGGAGGTCTTGGGTTTCTTAGGAATGGTGTTTAATGTTCTCGTCGAGCGATACGGTCGTGTTTTTTAGAGTTATCGGTGCTCGTAACAAATATTCAATCCCTCTGTAATCTGTCTCGGTTCTTGTTAGATATTATGAGTGACGGTGTAGCTCTTGAGATTGAAGTTGATAATGGATCTAAATGTTGTTAAATTGGTGACGTTCTACAATTCTGAAATAAGCGGAAGAACAGATTTTTAAAATAAAGAGAAGCGCTTTTTAAATAATAATTGGGTTTGCTGTTTTATTTGAGTACGTATTAATAAAAAAATGCATATAAATTAGTCGAAAAGCACGAGAAAACGTATAACGGTTAAATATGCATCTTACCAGCACAAGTTGCAGAGAGAACTCGCTCGGTTTACCGTTCAAATATTTAAAATAACATTTTCAACGTACGCATATCGATTTTACTTGAATAAAAAAAAAAAAAAAATACTCGATATAATCAGAAAAAGCATCTATATAAAACGTAAAGATAATCAAACTCGAGATCAAACTCGCAGTCGAATACCTGAATAATAAATACTTATTACTCAGAAAAGTCGTACAGTCCGGGCGCGTTGATCAATCAATATCACAAAAGTGTGCTTTGTCCGTCCATACGCTGTTTGCGCTATTTTCCCTTTGTAATATTACTTAAAAAGGCTTACCTATCCGAATGCCTATTTTCGTCCCCGACAAGCAGCGCATAATTGCCTGCACTATATATCTATCGGCGAAGCCCGCACAAGTTTCTCTCTCTCTCTCTCTCTACCACCCAGCCAGCGACTTATTCAATTTCAGTCCAGTTATTACTTTCACAAAGGCCAATTTCCCTTGCGCGCGGAAGCTCTTAATTCCGACATCGGGTAGAGTGCAAAATTTTCAATTCCTCCGGGCTGTACGACGCTCTTTAAAAAAAAAAAAATTAAAATCAAGCATCTCCCCGACTCTTCAACGGAGCGGCTTCGCAGGAAGCAAGAGCGATAGAGCAGACTCGCGACGACACGCCTTTTATGAGTTCCACCTTGCGGCCGAGAGAGAGCCGCGGTCGATTGCCAAGGACTGACCTTTTTACGCGCGCGGCGCGTATATACATGTATACACGAGCGCTCGGTGAGCACTGACCTTTCGCCGATCGATCGATCGATCGATCGATCGGCTTCCTACTCGGCGCGCGGCAGCGGGTCGCGACGGGTGTAGTCGTTAGAGCGCCCACTCGACGTGCGCGTCCGCAGTAAAAAAGGAATAACATCCGCGCGCGATATTAGATGTACTTCTCGCTGTAGGAAGTCGGGCGGAGATTACGCTTTTGATGACGCTCGTTTTACGTCTCTTTTTTTTTTATCGTGGAGATTTTTTACACGAGGTTCTACGGGATTCACTGTGTGTATTTAAATTTTTTTTTTTTTTTCGACAGCTTGGGAATTTGGACTTCGCGAGGTAAACACGCTAAAGCCCGTGACGTGGTATTACCATAATAAATGATAAGGCTATTGATAGCATTGTAATTTATATTTAACGCGAAAATAAGTTTATCAAACAAACAATTCACAATCTGTTCGGCATAGTACGAAAACAAAGAAAAGTTTTAGTAAATTTTATCATCCGAACGATTTAAAAAGGACACGAGCACTGAGTATATAAATATTTTCAAATGCTACAGAAGCAGCACCAACTCTTTCCGAACCAAATAGCAAAATATCCCGCAATAAACATCAAAAATGAACTTTTTGTCCACCCGCCGAAAGTACCGAGTCCCGAAGCAATCAACTGTCCAATCACTCCCCTCCTCCTCCAACCTCCAAGAGAGAACACTCCAGTTTCTTCAGCGAGAGAGAGAGAGAGAGAGAGAGAAAAAAAATTATCCGCGGCACGCTCCGCCGGCGCTCGTTTTCCACCCAACACGTACCGTCCATTAAGTAAATAAAATTATCCGCTCTCCGAGATCGCGGCGAGAAATTGGCGTGTGGCGGCGTTAGAAATTTCTAGCGCGCCTCGGCGCGGCTTCAGCGCGCGACGCCGCCACCGCCGCCGCCGGCGAGTCTCTCTAACGAGGAAATGTCAAATTGCGCGCGGCCTAAGTGAACGCGAATTGAGCGTCTCTCTCTCTCTCCTCCCGGCAGCTCCTCGGCCTCGACGTCCAGACGTTGGCGTTCCAGAGCTAAATTTAAACGCCGCTCGCGGCTTCCTTCGCGCGCGGCCGACTGTCGTGAATCAATCAGTTTCCCCGGATCGCGGGAGGCGCGCGTCCCCCCCCCGGAATTTAGGATCCTTAGTCGGCGTTTTATGTCTATCCCTGCGGACGTTTATTGGCTCTAAGGATTGATTAAAATCAACGCTCCGCGTCCATTATTTAATTAGCGCGGATCAGACTCAATTTTATGCGTTGGAAGCGCATCTTCCTCGGTTGACTTGTTTAAGCAACGCCGTAAAAATTCATTTTACTTTCGTAACTGTAACGAAACGAATGCGAAGCGTAAAAGTGCGCTTTATTACTCGATCGGGACCAATCTAGGAATAACTGTTATCCAATATACGGAGCAGGAATAAGCTGCCTACTTCGCATAGGGGGAAAAAAAAAAGAGATCGCGTTCGAAAGGAGTCCGTCCTCAATACAAACTGGACACCGCGAGTACCGGAATGTGCTAATGGGTTTCGACGTGCGTCCTTGCGGAGCGCCACGAGATTTCGCGCGTCTACATCGAACCCGAGCAGACATCGGCTGCGGAGCGTCAATCCAGATGTTTAGGGTCTTACCGGGGTTAGCCTTGAGACTCTAAAACAGTCTCGGAACGGGGTATTTGCCCGGAGAGCAAAAGTAACAAAAGGCGCCTCCTTTGCTTGTCGGTGCCTCATTTGAATTTTCTCTCGCCTCGAAATACATTTTACGGAGTTTCGAGAGACGCGCCGCCGAAATTTCGGCGCGGGAATTCGGCTCCGCTGGACAGGTTTAGCGGGTTATCGAAGCGTTTGAAGTTTTTGTGGGAAACACAAGTGGAATTTTCATTGGTTTTGCCGATTTATTTACAAGGTATTTTGTAACGATCGCGAAAATGTGGCCAGGAGACCAGATGTTTTTAATTAGATGCACTTTATTTATACGTTGCTCTTTCGGCTCGTAATTTAGAGCTGAATGACTAATGGCGATAGATATCAGAGGCGTATTAACTCTCTGAATATTCCATTGAATTTATATATTTGCTCTGAAAATTTAATTTCTTGTGTAACAAGTTATTCCTACATGTTAAAAAGGAATTTTCGACTTTGCATTTGCGAAAAGATTTTTTAATTGCCTCCAGTATCGAAAGTATACTTTATTTTTTAACTTCATTCCAAACTCGATTTTCTTTTGCATTATTGCAGGTCGTTTAAATCAATGCTGATTTTTGAAATTGCAAACTTGTCTTTACCGTTGACTAGTCGCGTTTATTCGCTCTAAATAGTGTACGGAGCTAAAGATATTTTAAACCTTGATGTGAATTGATTCAGAACAAAGGGATATGACTGAGGACAGTCTGCCCATTGTTATTTTTGCAATAATGCGTACGGTACTGTCTGTACATCGAGGAATCTATATAGATATCCTTTGATTTAGCGAAGTCTATTTTAATTGATAAAAGTGTATTAATAATAAAGAGGGTATTAGAAAAATTGTTTAAATAGTTTTGCAGAACTAAGTAATCAGTTTTGAAACAACTTTTATAATTTCGGTCAATTGCCAGTCCCAATTTTTTACAATGAACCATTTGTTTTAATTAACCAAATTAAATTCTGCGTAATCTAATTTGCATGACTATTAGAATTACTACGAAAATTACAATAATGACAAGCGATATTTAGAAGAAAAAGTTTGTCGCCGTCAAGCTTCTGAGTCAGGAATTTAGCACGTAAAAATTTATTCTGATTTCAAAAGTGAGAAAGTACCCGTAATTCTCAAAAGCGATTATCATATTAATGAAACCTCGAGTGGCCGCTCAACTAAATAATTACTCGTAAAAACACGTCCGTCGCGTCCAAGCCAAAGCCAAACTCAAGCACCCCCTCTCGTCTACGTGTCGCTTCGCAGACGTTGCGATGTTCTAAACGAAAAATATTTGGCGCATATCGATCAGGTGGCTAAGGACGATGCTGCTCCTCCTCGCCTCGGCGGTCAGTTAATCGTCGTCGGCGGGTTGGGGGAGAGAAGAGGCTCTCTCTCCGGCTTGCCGCCCGGTGGATGCTGTGGCCCGTGCTCGGGGATGAGGGGCTGAGGCCCGCCTCGCCGCCGCCGCGGCAGCCGCAGCAGCCGACGCGGCACAAGCACGCGGGGCACGCGTGCAAGCCGAACAAGCTGGCGCCCCTGCTGCTCTGCGCGCCCTGCAAGCCGGCACAGCGCAAGAACCACTGCACCACGCAGTGGTACGTCCAGCAGGTAAAGCCTAAGGAGGATGTCTATAGTCTGCCTGCCTGTTTGTTTTTTTTTTGTTTTTTCGTTGGATTTTGCGATAAGAGATTGTGCAGATGTCAATTGTCTTTCGATATTAGTGGTAGAGATTTTGTGTTCGATTAATTAGTCTGCCTGCCTGTTTTTTTTTTGTTTTTTCGTTGGATTTTGCAATGAGAGATTGTGCAGATGTCAATTGTCTTTCGATGTTACTGGTAGAGATTTTGAGTTCGATAAATTAATTTACTCTGTACATTTTATTTTCGTTCTATAAACATTTGTTAACTTATCTTAATTAACATTCTTTTAAAAATAAATTGATTAAAAAAGTGGCGCACAGTAAAGATTGAAATGAAAACAAAGAAACGAACGGTGCATATTGTTTTGAAGAAGCACAGTTAAATAGCATTGCAATTCAAATCAAAAGCATCAGTCAATTAAACGGAATAGTACGAGAAGAATGCAAAAACTGGATTCCAATGAAAATTCATTCGACTTGGATTGCTTGGAATCCAATTGAAATAAGACTCCGTTTATTATAGTACTGGCTTTTGTGCAAATTTGATTCTCAAGAACAGTTTGAATTCCAATTAAAGAAGATTGCTGCATGGGTTGTTTAAAATTGCTATTTATTAAGATTTGAGAATATATTTAAACTGCTAATAAAATACTAATTTTTCTTAGAATATGTTTTCAAACAAATCCTTGATTTTTTTAGTTCCTAAAATAAATATATTATTTAACAAATTAAAATTATTTTTTATTTTTTATAAAATAAAAATAAAATTGAATGCAATAACGTAGTGAATGAGAAATACCTTTTTATCACTCATTCATTTATTCTGTATACACTTGCATCCTTGTTGTTTGCTGTATGTTTGCTCTTTTATCAACTGTTTTTGATTTTTAAACGTCCGATTACTGCACGAAAGAATTTCTGCTACGTAGGTATTTATTTTAGTTTTAGACGTAGGTTCACCGATAACTTTTCCACTAAATGCTCGGTCACGTTTTCTCCAACAATTACGCGCATTAATGAATCCACTCGAAACCTTTCTAGTAAACACCAGAACAAGCTTCTACAGATACTCCTTTAAAAAGAATAACCAAATAGAACGCTCGAAAAAACGCGTTCTGTTATACATTTTACGTGCTTGAGCCAAATAAACGCGCCTATTTCCGACCGCGCAAACGCACCGCCGAAAACCAATTCGAGCGTGAGATCACGAAAATTATGCAACCACCGGCTTTCCCACACCTTTTATTTTCATATCCAAAACCGTCGTATCTTCCCAGCGCGCCTCCCGCCGACTTATCACTCGGACTAAAACAATCGAACGCTCACTAACCTTGACGCGCCACTCGCCTATCTCCAGTTATAAACTCCAAAGTATACCTCCGCGCGCACAATAAACGAGCGGTAAACTTCTTTCAGATCGCCCGCAGAGATATATATATATATATATATACACCGGGTTCGTATCAGTGCGCGTGTGTTTGTTTTTTTTTTTTCCCATTGCGCAATCTCCAGCGAGCGTCTTCCACAGTCGCTGGTCAGCGACGTTCTCGGGGGACCCACAATACCATGTAATTATTCAAGAGCCGGACGGAAGCTCGTACGCAGTACACTCCACAGGGGTATTATAACAAAGATTCGGAGCTACGAAGGAGGAGAAAAGAGCGCTCGCCTTTGTTCGCTCGGCCGTTTTCAATGCGCTTGTACTTTCGTTCGGGAAATTAGCACGGTTTAGAGATTATTGGCACCTTTTGTGCCTCTGGCTTTGATCTGATTTTGCCGTGCCGTGGAGAGATGACCCGTGGTGTTCGAGGGATTGGATAACCAAGGATTACGAGGCGGTTTAGCATTTACATGAGAAGTTCGAGTTTTGGTTTATATTTTTAGAAATAATGGGCCATATTTTGCAGCGGATTACTTTTTGCGCACTAAAAAAGCTCGTAAAAAGCGCCGTAAAAAACGACTGTTCATAAAAAAAGTTTATTAACCCATAGTAAACGTAAAATGCAATTTCGGAGAAGGAAATTTCAATCGAAACGCAATTTCCAATTCATTTTCATACACGTTGTCGTTACAGACTATAAACGACGACGAAAATATTCTCCCCACACCGAAATCCCCTACGCCCAATAAACGCGCATAATTTTCGTTTTCCCGCGCTTCGATCGCGTGATTTTATAGTGCCCCTCGGCGGCGCTTCAATACGAGGATAGAAGCAGCAGCAGCAGCAGCGCCAAGGGTTCCTGAACTCGAGGCGGCCATCGCGTGATGCGTTTCATTTCGCGCTCCTGGTGGCCCGCTCCCTTTTCTTTTTTTTATATAATTGAATCTTTCTTTGCGCGCCGAGGAGGTGAAAAGTGAGTTACCATCACGGATTGCCGGCGTTCGCCCGCTGCCGCTCTGTTGGGAATGCTTCCAGAACTGGAACAATGCCGTTCAGAGCGGTAACTAGTCGCTTTCAGACGCATTAGCGGCGGTTATTTGTTGCCGCGCGGTGCAGGAGGTGAATTATGTAGGCATCGATTGGGGATCGTAAACGGCGCTGCTTTCAGCGGGACGATCTGCGGTTTTGATGTTTATGGCACTAAAAAGCAGTGGGTTTCACTTTGCTTTTTCCTCTGTAAGTAAATATCTGCAGTTATTCGTAAGATAAAGCACAAGTGCATCAACAACTACTGTAAAAGAAAAACAACATCTAGGTTTAAAAAAGTAACCCGCAAAATCAATACCTCGGCGATCGCGACCGAAAGCAGCGGCGCTCGAAAATCACCGCCGAACAATCCGCGCGTTTTCTCGCAGCTGACGTAAAAAACTCGCGATACCCGGCAGCCTTGGCTCGCAATTCACGCGCGCCCGAGGACTTGATAACGGCTTACTCATCTGCCGCGGGGGTATTCCTCTGCGACACGCACATGTAGGCACGAGAGAGGCTTTGTTGTCTGTGCTTAGTCTCTGTCTCCGCAAAAAGTAAAAGACGAGCGACGGAGGCGCGCCACGACTCGACCTCGTCATTTTTACCGCCTAAAATCACCGACTGTTATCGCGGCAGTTTTTGACGGATTTTTTTTTTTGTACATCGTCCCTCGCGAGTTCAGCCGCGCTCCGGCGTGACTAATGGGCTTTGTCGGCCGAGTCGCCGTTTTGGAGGGAATGTTCGAAAGTGGTTAAGGCGCGTATAATAATTGTCGAGTGTAATTAAATTCAAATTTTCCTCGTGCAAGACACTCGTTTAAGAAATATAAATTCCTAGGACATTTTTCCTGTTCGTTAAAGTCGCGTTGATAATTGCGGCAAAAACTAGACAGAAGTGTACGTATTTTTTTACTCATTATGTAAGGAATTAATTCTCGATAAGATTACGAAATATTTAAAGTGCCCGTAGAAATCGTCGTTAAGTACGATCGTTTAAAGTTTCGCCAATAAATTATTAACGCATATAAAAATAAAATTGCAGTCTAGACTGCATTTAAAATTCAAATATAAAGCTCCGCGCGCAAACTCGATTTTCTCTGTAAAGCCCCTCGCGCGGTAAAACCATTTATATAAGACGTTAAGAATAATAATAATACGCATTTAAATCCGAACAAAGAATATTGAACAAGCGAATTACTCCATCCTTTATAAAAAATCGTTATATTTCGCGTAATGTGTTTACGTTCCCGTCCGCCTTGCTGAATCACAGCGGCGAAGAGCGTGAGTAAGAACGCGGCGAAAACTCATCGCATGAATGGAAACGCGTAATAAAGAAACGTAACGACTCTTATTCATCGGAACGAGAGGCGACTCGCACGAGTTAAAAACGCGCGGCACAGTATAGAACAGTATATACACAGTATACACAGTATATTCTCTTAACATCTCCCAAACAAAAGCTCGCCTTCGAACCGAACCGCGATATCTTCGGACGAGCACCGCGAGTCCATAGAGCGGCCGATAAAGAGGAAAATAAAAAAAAGGGAAAGAGCAGTGGCCTCCGGCGCATCCAAGGCTGTGGAAAGAGGCGAGGACTCGGAGTCACGGCTGGCTTGGCTCCTCACGCGCCTTTAATTACCGGATCGTCTTGCCTCTCGCGCGCACTTGCACGCAAACCCGGAGAGTCGTCAACAATCGCGCCTTGTCTTCTCCCCCGCCCCCCTCTCTCTCCCGCGTGCGCGCGAATCGCACGGCAATGACACGCTTTCGAGCGGCTCTCGCACCGATTAACGATCGAACCCGTTTCTTGTATATGTACGAGCGAGCGGCTTCGGCGACGGACACACTCTAGAAATCGACTCGTTTGTTTTTTTTTTTTTTTTTCGTCGATTTTCACTCGTACGGGCCGGCATGCAGATTAGATTTGCCGTTAAATGTGGATTAGCCGGCCTGCGGATTGGATTTAAGGAGCGTGCGGCGGACTTTTCTAATAGAAAGCAGCTGCTCTCCGATGGATCGCCGCCGGAGTATCGGAGGCGCGATCGTCTTGTTATCGATATCTCGCGGCCGAGATCGTTCGCTTGGAAAATTGTTCCTTTATCCGTAAATTTTTATGAACAACGATCTTGAATAGACGTCGTGTATGTATATAGAAAAATAATGAGTAGGCGAGTGGGTTTTTCAGCAGTTTCTTCGCTGCGCGGCTGAGCTTCTTTTGTGCCCGCTGAATTCGAGGGAAAAACTCGCGAGTTTCCTCGAGGGCACGGATTTACAACTTTTTATGCTCGTGGCTTTCCATACCGAATGACCGCACATTTTCTCCGCGAGCTATAAAGAAAAGACGCTCGCGAAAGATAACTTTGCCGGCACGTTTCTTCCGCGCGTTTCTGTTATTTTTATGTTGAGCAGTCGGAGATGATGCAATGTACGTACAATGAGAATATAAATAAAGTTTTGCGCGCGTTTTAAAATAATTATGTTCCTTTGATATCGTTAAAATACACAGCGTAATTACACGAAGCAGGATACTTTTTAACGTAAAATTTGCGCACAAAGTAGTTCCATCAAGTAATTAAAAAAGTGAAGGCAGCGTATAAATTACTCGCGTGTCATAATTAGATATACGCGGAGAAAAATTTCCTAGTCAAATTTTTGTAAAATCTGTTCAAATAGTTTGTGCTACTTTAGTAGAGTCTATTATCAGAGTTTTCAAAATAATCACTCTTCATCCTTAAAAATTCTTTAGAAAGCTCGTAAGTGTACTCCGAGCATTCGCACAAGTACGCAAATCCTTCTGCAGAACTGATTACACACACATACTGCTTACAACCGGTGCCCGTTACAAATAGCACAAAATCATAATGCTTAAATTAATAACTCTCGGCGCACACACAGCGTCCCGGCACGCGGCAAATGAACCGCGCGGCGATAAAGAATGCACAACAACTGTAAACGCAATTCCACCACTGCCCGGCGATCGTATTTTCTCACATTTTTCGGTCTAGATTCTCCGGGAAAATTCGAGTCCCGTCGAAACTCCCCCGGGCACTGAACTCCGACTCGTGACCTCCGGGCAATTACCGGGCCCTGGAACCTCTGAAAAGCCATACTCGGGGAATAAATAATTCAGGCGGCTCTCGCGTGCGTTATGTGCGCGCGGAGATTTATATTCGCCGGTGTGTGTACGAGTTCCAAAGGCTTTTAGCTGATTTGCGAGACGACGGCGGCGCTTCTCTCTTTTTCCTATGAAAAATAGAGTACTGGTCTGCAGGAGACTCGCTCTCGCGCGGGCTCACCCACTTTCGAGGAGGTCATCGATCGCTTTATGCCGGGGAGACGCTGCTGCTGGCTCGTAGTTCGTTTTTGGGGAGGTTGCCGACTCTCTGTGTACGTTGCGGGCTACGTACGAGTTTGCGGATTTTTATCTTGCTTTGATTGCACCTTCGTATATACCGGCCGGTAGGAGATATTTTATTTTTACGGAGTCGAGTTGTAAAGGTGGTATTAAGTTTCTGTTTTTTGATAATTCCGGAGTGAAAGGACTCGTTTCGAAAGTTTCTGTATTGCTTACGGATTACGGATTTTGTTGCGACTTTAAGATACATAATTTTGCTTGCGCAAATATACGATACGTCGCGCGAGTAATATTATTTTATGCGCTGCTTCGATCAAAATCCAAGAAAAATCGATCTCACTTCGATCGCGTGACTTGTAACATCCAAAAAGGTCCCGCATACGCACGAGAAAACAAATGATCGAAAGAAGCCGAGCAAGGATACTCCCCATTATCAGCATCTCGACAAAATCTCGACGTCTAAAAATAAACGAGCTGCGTCAAGAGTCGAGGATATCGAGTTTCCTCCCCCCCCCCCCCCCCCGAGTTCGTTACCCAAGATTTGCCCCCCGCAGATAAAGGCTTTATTTACTTATCCCCCGCGGAGCGCAAGAAGTCCGATTTAACGCTACACGTGTCCCCGGCGTTAACGTTAAGTCTCTGCCCTTTGTTCTCCCCGTTTTTCTGGACCACGCTCCTGTTTACGTCCCTCTTTTAGTCGCGGAGAGTGGCCTTTGACGTGTTTTTCTTTTTTTTCACACAAAAGTTTGCGCGTCGCAATGATCTCATAAAAAAACTTGCTCGTGTTGCAGCCCACGTGGCGTCTTTGGGGCGAGGAAAAGGGTGACGGCGTCATCTACACGGTTTACCTCAAAAAAGTTCGCTATCACCGACCCACGAGAAGTCTGTCTGCTTCGGTAAGTGCCTTGACCTTTTTTCTATTTATGAAGAACTTATGCGGATGCACTGCGGTTGCATTAAGTTTTCTTTCTCTGAAGAATGTTGTATAAATAATTAGAGTATTATAATATGCCTGGTAGAAAGTTACCGATGAATTGGTTAATTATAAGGAAGTCATGATTCGTGGTATTTATTTTCAATAGAATAACTGTCGCAATTATTTTTTTGCGAATGAAGAAATAAAATACTAAGCTGCCATTTAAAGAAACATTACAAAAGCACACGTAACAAAAACTGACCCACTTAAGAATTGAGAAATTAAAAAAAAAATATGTCAGTAAATGTCAACGTGGAAAATCTAGTAGTTTTACGCAAGTCTTTCTCCATTGAACATTTAATCACTCATATGTTACGTTTGACATTACTTATTAGAGAAACGGTTAACTAAAAATATTTATTTTAAAATTACATTACACGTTTTAAATCTATTTAATTGTGAAAAAATCTTTTTTTCTAAAATAAAACAAAAGAAATTCAACAGCAATATTCAACAATTCATACGCATTGTGCAACTTTCTTCGGGGAGTAGGAAAATGAATTAGCTGCAAGGCAGTTTTCCTGCATTTTTTATTGCATTCTTCTCTCGAGCCACGTTAACTCTCTCGCGTTTCCTGGCACTTTCGCTCATATATGAAAAATTCACTCGATTGGAAAGCTCTCAAATTCATGTGACCTTCAGTCATTACCAGCCGTGAATAATGCACTCAGGCAGGTTGCAGTGAGAATTCACTTCGGGCTTGTGAATTTTTCATATTCAAGGAAAGACTTTATCGATGCTTTGATCAATTATTGGACTATCGGCCACGAATATACTATTTTCAATATATTTCTTTTGAAGGCTTTCGATAAAGCAATTCGCTTTTTTAAAGTTTTCTTTTACACATAGATTTGTAACGTGTTGACACTAGAATTTTCTCAAAAAACTAAGATTATTATGATTTCTAAATGAATTCTAATTAAATTTAAACATTGGTCCAAAAAACTTTTTTCAAGCAACGAAAATTGAATTATTACATCATAATATTTTAGTTTTAGTTACCTGCATTAAATAAGTAACATTATCATAGGAAATTAAAGTATTTATAGCCAGATATTTAAATTCTATCATCGGAAGTGTCGAAGCATAAGTACGCCCATACATTTTCTAAAAATAGTATATGTCGATTCCAAATGTTTCAAAACATCTTTCTAACGTATTTTTAGAAAAACTTTTTTCCTTTTATACACTTTACTTCCGCGTTGTAAATTAAAAGGAAAACAAGATTTTTATTCTCAATGATTTTTTCTTTCTTAATCAAAAATTAAATCAACGTTACAAAAAAAACTACTGCATATTAAATAATTCTTCCAACCGGTCGGGAGGCTGTTTTTCTGAAAACTGCGCGTTTTTTCCAAGCTCAACCCAAACCGAAACCAGTTCCCTCGCACAACAAAACTAAAATCTCTCGAAAATCCTCAGGACTCGGACGACGAGATCTCTCACCTAGAATGGGAGACGGTACGGGTGCGCTTCCTGAAGGCCGGCACGGTGCAGCGGCTCGTGGAGAGCCTGGCGAACGACGACGGCGAGCTCGAGTCGACGTACATAAACGTCTTCCTGGCGACGTACCGCGCCTTCACGACGCCGCGCGACGTGCTCGAGCTGCTGCTCTCCCGCTACGACTCGCTCGACGAGGCGGCCAACGCCCAGCACCGCAAGACCCTCGTCCAGGCGCTGCACGTCTGGCTGGACGCCTATCCAGATGACTGGCGCTCGCCGCCCGCGCATCCCCTGCTCACGCGGCTGCTCGACTTTGCGCACCGGAAGCTGCCCGGGTCCGAGCTCGAGCTGAAGGCCAGGCATCGGCTGCACAGGTTCTCCCAGCGGGATGATCAGTTGGGTAGGTATTTTTTTTTTAGTTTTCCGTCAGAGTATCGTACGAATATTATCTTATTGCGCGGGAAAAGCTATCGGGTTCATAGTTTTATATTGGCATTTTGACGATGTACGATCAATGTAGATTTCCTTGTATATGCAAATAAAACGTTTCAAAGTAGCTATGTAAACTAAGGTTGTATATACGCGGCTTTATAGAGCAGCAAGTGCAAAAGCTGAACGAATTAAATCATTCATTCTCGTATTAGCACTTATCGTTGTTACGTAAGAGGCTTGCTCATAATCGAAGATTATTTTATCCAGGTGAATGTCAATTGCAGTTTTATTATATATACCTTCAATTACGTGAACATTATCAATAAAAAGACAGTAGCTAGTAACAAGTTCGAGCTTTCAATTGTTGTTGACTTATCCGCAGAAGATAAAAATCTTAAATCTTCTCCTAAGAAAGAAAAGCAATCCGTGAAAATTGCGCGAATCAGCTCTAATTTAATAATTTGCCCACAGACAACGCCTGTCCGATCTACGACAATGGCCGTCTGGGCAACGATTCGTTCTCGGACAACTGGCAGCACTACTCCTTCCCCGAGGTGCCCCACCGCCACTTCGCCGAGCAGCTCACCCGCATGGACGCTGACGTGTTCCGCAAGCTGGTCGCCCACCAGTGCCTCGGCGCGGTCTGGTCCCGACGAACGGACCGAACGCGCAGCCACGACGCGGCCACGGTCCTCGCCACCGTGAACCAGTTCAACGCTGTCTCCCTGCGCGTCATCTCGACGATCCTCCTCATGGACGAGGGCACGAAGCCGCAGGAACGAGCGCGCACCATCGAGACCTGGATC
The DNA here is from genome assembly GCA_035582975.1 of Ormyrus labotus. Taxonomy (NCBI): domain Eukaryota; kingdom Metazoa; phylum Arthropoda; class Insecta; order Hymenoptera; family Ormyridae; genus Ormyrus; species Ormyrus labotus. Next base: position 3,473,191 of record JAWWEO010000036.1, read on the forward strand.
GACATCGCCCAGGAGCTCAGGATACTCAAGAACTTCAGCAGCCTCAAGGCCATCGTCTCGGGCCTGCAGAGTAATCCGGTGTACAGGCTCGAGAAGTGCTGGCAGTGCATGCCCAGGGAGAAGCACGAGATGTTCAGGGAGCTCGAGAGGATATTCTCCGAGGAGAACAACGCCTGGACCCAGAGGGAGCTCCTCATCAAGGAGGGCACGGCCAAGTTCGCCGACACGGCCGGCAGGAGCGACAGGCACCTGCAGAAGATATTCCAGAAGCAAAATACTCACGCCGGCGTAAGTTTCGTCGACTTGTCTTATCTTTTGCCGAGGAAGATTTTCGAGTTTCAAAACCGTTTTAGTCGATTGAATATGCAAGTTTTTACTTTATTTTTCATAACCAAGTGCTCGAGTGTAAAATATAGGATTTACCCGCATAGCCGTTGACGCTGTCGGCGCTGTTTCTCAAGGATTCATAAATTTATTGCTTTGTTTGTCTGCTAAAGATTTATCACTGTTATAGTTTCTATTTTTATTTTCAAACTTTTTACGACTAGTTTCGGAACGTCAATGTAGCCGGAAAGTACGAAGGAAGAAAAAAGCTTTGCATAAATAATAAGGAAGAGAACCGTCGCTCGTGACACGTCACCCGAATACTGACAAAACTATCATTTTTCCAGAACATCAGCTACGGAACGATCCCGTACCTCGGAACTTTCCTCACGGACCTGACGATGATCGACACGGCGATCCCAGACACGATAGCCGAGGGCCTCATAAACTTCGACAAGCGACGCAAGGAGTTCGAGGTGCTGGCGCGCATTCGACTCCTGCAGGGCGCCGCGAACGCCTACAACTTCAGCATGGATCCCCTCTTCGATCGCTGGTTCCACTCAATCGTCGTCCTCGACGACCGAGAGGCTTACAGACTGAGCTGCCAGATCGAGCCTCCGCCCATCGGTAGTACCATAAACAATCGCAACGCCGCCGCCGTCGCGAAGAAAAAGCATCCGCACAATCACAACCACTCGCAGCAGCATCATCATCACCACAACCACTCGAACAATCACAACAACTCGGGCCACCGCAAGAACGACTCGATCGCCTCGACCTCGAGCTCCAGCAGCTCGCAATTCTACTGCGATCTTGATTCGTTGCCTAGGTAGGGACAGTTTCAACTGTGCACGAATGTACGTAAATTTTTGGAAAAGGACGCGTGGATTGATCGTTCGATTTTTTATTTTTAGCTCACCGCACAATTCGCTGGATAGGCGGACTTCCCCCTCGCAGATGTCTTCCTCGTCTTCCTCGTCTTCCTTGCCCTCGCTCGATGTTTCGTTGAGCTCCGGAGGCGGCCACAGCGGCAATAACGGCCACCCCAACCGGCTAAACGCGTCTCAAAGCGGCAGCTCGAACGGCGCAGCTGGCGGAGGACTGTCCAGTCCCAGTCACTCGCACAAGAACTCACCCGACTTTTACATCATCAAAGTGACGATGGAGAGCGACAACGTCGAAACCGACGGAGTCGTCCTCTACAAGTCCATCATGCTCTCGAACAATGAAAGAACGCCGCAGGTCATACGTAACGCTATGCTGAAGCTCTGCATCGAGGGCAATCCCGATCAGTACACTTTGGCCCAAGTGCTACCCGACCGGGAAATGGTCCTGCCTAACTCGGCCAACGTCTACTACGCGGTCAACACGGCGCATAATCTTAATTTCATTCTGAGACCAAAAAAGACTTAACGAGTTGAAAAAGCCTCTCCTTGAGTAAAATCGAATTATTATACAATCAGAGATCGTAGTCAATAAGTATTTACAAAGTAACGATTAATGAAAAAGATGAGTAATTCGTTAAACGAGCTCTGTACCCTCGTTTGCTGCACTGAAAAAAAAAAATTATTGTTTTTCATTTCTATATGTATACACCTTTTTAATTTTATCGATAGAACTTTTATTTTAGAATGAATTGTTTTTAATTGTATTAAAAAGTAATAGGAATTTTGAATACTTTTTTTGTAGAATCTCACGAATTCGTGTATTCGTCCAGTTTATTATAAACCTTCGTAGTATAATAAACTGAAACAATAGTAAAAGAGACGTTGTGCGCTAATTTAAATAAAGGAAACAAGCAGTATATGCGTCTACCATGACAGTTCGATTACCTTTTGCAAAGGTTTACTCTGTATTATTTAGTTAAATGTAAAAAACCGACTATCAAGCGACTTTTAAAATTTGCGCAATATTTTTTTCTATTTATTATTAACTTTGAGTGTAATTGTGACAGTTTGGCGTATATTTAATGAAAGTGACGAGAGGACATCCCGCTAATGTATGTTTGCGTGTATTTATATATTCATAATGCAGGTAGTGTGTTATTATTAATTGATAATACGGAAATCAATTTTGTTTATAAGAGCAACAGAGGACCAGTGACCTTTTGTATATATTTTATGCTTGATCGAGTAAACCAAGCAATTCAATAATCGATGAACAAAGTAAAGATTATAATCACGTTATTAAAGATATAACAAACATTTTGATAAAATCTGTTATACTATACTAAGAATAAAAAGACGGTTGTTAACTTACTCGATTCAAGCGAGGCCCTACTTGACTTATATAAGAGAAAACGTTGTATAATCGAGCTCTTTTCTTTAAAAATACGTTGCAAAAAAATGTAAATTTTACTGTCGCCATTCCTCGGAAAAAGCAAAAATAAGAAAATTCTGTGATACTCTGGGAAAATATTTCAATTTTGGCCTTCTATGACGACGTGTCTGAAAAATTTAAGAAACACAAATACTCAGCTACTGATTATATCGACACTTAGACTAGTGAATTTTAGATGAAATTTGTAAAATCTCTATACACACTGTTAAGCACAAAATGAAATCATCCAAGTCGTATTGGATTCCGAATATATGTTGTATTAGTCTTAGGCCATTTTGTACTTACCTCTTCGTCGAACTTACTTTAAATTACAGTTATTCTCTTTTTTGAGAGATATTCGTATTTAATAAAAATCGTAAAAATGTCCAATATAAAAAGGTCTTGTTTTTTTAATTAACCTCTTGAAATTGTAAGTGTCCAATCACAAGTTTTATAGTGCAAAATATTCAGTGTACTTAATAAGTTTATAAGTACAATAAAAGTTTAAACGAAATACTAAAATATATACTATTTATCTAAATTTAAAGAAAAAAAATTTTTATTGATCATTTCAATATTTAATGAAATTTAATGTTCTGCTAATAACTATTTTAGTAACTGAACAGAGGAAGAATTTTTATTTAAATATAAATATTTATTTCCTAAAAAAATTTGTAAAAATAATACTAAAGTGTTAATATGTATCTCTAACTTGTTCAGCCTTTGAGTCATGGATTTTGATACAATTATATACATCCACTTTCTTAATAAAATCTAAGAGAAATTGATATGTATCAGTGCATTAACTAGAATTTTAAATGAAACTACGTTTCAAGGCCTTTAATTTTAGGTCGTTATACTGTTACGTACGATTAAACAACAGTAAAAAATTACATATATTTTGAGTACGCTTTTCTTTTGATTTTTGAGTAGTATTGATGGCACTTTTGAATTTAGCATGACTTTGGAACAAATAAAAATTTCTGATGCAATAAGTTTCAATTCAACAGCCTTGAAACGTACTTTTATTGAATTGTTTGTTTAAGATATTTACTTATGGAAACATGTGAATTCTTGTAAACATCAATTTCCTTTAAATTTTTTGAAACTTTTTAACAATGACTCTCCTTGTAAGTATAAAATTGCGTCCGCGTACTGAAAAATGACTACTAAAAACCGTTTTCAAAAATTTCGAATTGCATTACTTTTTGAAGATTGACATCTATACTCAATTAAAAAAATTATATAAAATAATTATACTTGATGATTGATATAATTAAGAATAAAATGTCAGTACTACCAATCCTTTACGAAACTGTCATAAAAAACCTAGTAAACTTGGCGTAATAACAGGGAAAAATCATGTCATAATTGAAAATGTCTTTATTCTGCGAAAAAAACACTAAAGTCCCTTTTAAATTGGATACTTAAAAAACCGAGTCTTACAAGCCTGTAAATTCCAGTAAAAAGGAACAAGCCGCGGGTCAAAATTACCGTAACTCATGAGCCTTAAACGGTCTCGGCCGTAAAGGTGCAGCTGGAAATTAAGAAATTGCCTGCGATACCAATCGAAAAGTCGTACGGTCAGGCCGGAGAGGCTGGTTCTTAAGGCGGGCAAATTGGCCTGGGCGAAACCGGCAGCTTAGCAAGGACGGCGGCGCTCGACGAGTGTGGACTTCCTGCTCTCTCGCTCCCTCTCTTCCGGGACACGCAAACCTGTTGACTGGCGCTCTCTCTCTCTCTCTCTATCCCTCTCGCGACGCTAAACGCGCGACGTTTATGCCTGGCGCGCGCGCAATCGACTTCGAGAGTCGAATCGGCAAACTTCCTGACCGATGGTTAATCACTATGTTTTTTGGGAGGAGGAGTGAGCTTGATTCGCGCGGATGCTTGGCGGCACTTGCGGTTCAAGTACTCTTCATTGTAACTTAAAGGATGTACAATTCATCTAAAAATACAATCTTTTAAAAAATATAGTTTGTTTATGAACAAAATTTACTGGTAAAACTGATCGTAATAGAAAACCCTCTACCTTAAAAAAAGTTCTAAATTTAAATCCACTCGACAAAAAGCAGAAATCCCCGATATTAAATTTGTCAAATCAGAATAAAACGTAAGAATCGTAAAACCCAGCTCACCTCGCACCGCGCTGAAAAAAAAACAGTCTCAGATAAAATCTAAAGTAGCCGTCGACGAGATCCCGTTAACGACTCCGTGTGTTTTCGACGAGACGGCAAAAAGCGCGTCAATACCGCATAAAAAGAACCCCCCGCTCCCGTCACCCTTGAAAGTATCACCCAGCGAATTCCGAAGCATACAAAAGCCGCACGAGCAGGGCGACAAGGAAGGAAGCTAGTAGTCACGCGTCGGATCCGACTTTGCTCGTACTACTTATTCCCCTCCCCCGCGGCGCCAGCCCTCGGCGAGCCTGCGAAATCAACCGGCAGGCGGCGCCGCCCGAGAGAGAGAGAGCGCGCGTCGTCGCAGCCCCTTGGCCCTCCCCCTCCGCATCGGTAGCAGCAGCGGCGGCAGCGGCGGCGGCGGCGGCAGCAGCAGCGGCAGCGGAGGCAGAGGCAGTAGCGAGCGGCGGCGGCCCCGTCAGTAGTCCAAGCCCCCAGCGTGTGCGCGTCGGCAGGTGTGTGCAAGGCCGCGAGAACGTTCCCGCACTCGACTCGAGAGACTCAGCTAACCTCCAAAAGCGCCAGCCATGTCGGAGCCCCGCAGACGGAGACGACGCAGGGCAGCGCCGAGCTCAAAGCTCTGCCTGCCCGAGTAGCGAGGCGCTGCCTGCCGGAATATAGAGCGGAGCGACGAGCAGCACCGCCACCAGCAGCAGCAGCAGCAGCAGCAGCAGCAGTCCCGTTGTTGTTGTTCCGTTTCTTCTTCTTTTTTCTTTTTTTTTATACTTTCCGTTAACTCCCCCGAGTCGTCGCCTCCGGACAGAGGAGAGAGTGGAACCAGAGAAGAAAGCAGCCGAGGGAGAGGGGAGCCGCGGAGGAAGTCTGTCATGAACTTAGCTGCTCGAGCCGCACTCGCTTCGGTAAGTCTCCGAGTCTTTTCGCAGGCAGCTCCGCCGCTCGACGACGACGACGACGACGACGGGGCTTTAAATTATTTAAAAGGCGCTCCCTCTCTCTCTCTCTCTCGCCGAGAGGCCCCTGCGAATTTTCGCCAGAGAGAGAGGGAGAGAGAGAGAGAGAGACCGTTGAGCGCTCTCGGGAAAAAGGAGCGCGCGCGGGCTTTAAGCTCTCTCTCGCATCGATTTCGATGGGAATGCGAGGAAGCGAACTTTTTATTTAATAAGTCATGTGAAAAATGCAGTTTACCTAAGTCCGGTTAATGAGATTTGCGGAAACTTAGTTATTTCCCCGACGTCAATCAATAGTAATATTCGCTCTCGGGGGGAGGACTGATTTATTTTTTTTCTTTAAAGAGCACCTCGTCGAGCGTTCGGTTTGTTGTTGAAATTGCGTGCAGTCGTCGAGGAGAGAGCACACGTTATCCCGCAGGACCGAGTAGAAGCAGGTCAGCAGGTAATTTTACGGCTGCGAGAAAACAGCGGGTCTCTCTCTCTCTCTCTCTCTCTCTCTCTCTCTCTCTCTCTCGGTGCGCAAATATTTCGCCGTTAAAAGCAATGAAATATTTACGTAAAAGGAGAGTACGTACGTTCGATACCAGCGGAAAACATTCCTCCTCGGCCGAAGCTTCAAAGACTTCGAATTAAAAAAAAAAAAAAAAACGGAAGGATCGTGTCCGTCCGAACTCTGCTTTTTCTACTGAATCACTCGTCCTCTCCCGTGCGGAAACAGCTGCCCCCTTATCCGTAATGAAACATTAACACGTCCATCCGGCTTGCCTCATCAGCATTCATCGAGTCGCGAAGCTCTCGCAATAATAATTCCGCTCGCACGAAGGGATTCGCAATCCGTTCCCTCTCTCTCTCGCCTAAACACACTCGTATCAGTCATCAGGAATTAATGAAAGCGTCGCTCTCGCCCTTAGACGCGCGCACACACACACACACACGTATATATCCATAATCGAGAGCGTATACACACAGATCCTCGCGCGGATCCGTTATATCTTCGCCGTACGCGTCCTTTACGCGGACGTGCGCGTTCTCGATTTTGATCTGGTTAACGATCGCGTCCGTATTGCCGATGGGGTTTATCGCCCCGCACGAGGAGACCCGACACCGCGTCCGACACGTTTTCTAATTCGCGTCCGCAAGCGCGCGCGGCTTTAAGATTTATTTTAAGGCCGGCAAGACCTCAATAAGCTCGAGGAGGTACTCGAGGAGTAGATGCTCGATGACTTCGGAGACCAATGGCTTGCGCCGAACTCGTAACTAGCTAAGGAATCGCTTTGGTGGGTCAAGTTGAAAGCTTCTCTTTCTCGGTTCAAACGTGTTGTGCTTTTTGTTGTGCTTTCGAGGACTGTCGATCGAGGCGTTGATTAAGAGGCACGTTTTTTTAATTTCGTATTTTTTTATAAGTATACGTTTATAGTTGGCTGGCCGAAATTAATAAATCCATTTTTTAATGGGTTATCCAGAGGCTTTTCGAAAATTAAAGTCGTAACAAGAAATAATTTGGAAAAGTAATTTCGTTACGTTCAATCAACTTGTTTGTCGTGCCGAATTAAACTTGCGCCACTGCTTCCGTTTTATTTCGAACCCCTTTAAAACTTTCAAATTTTCGTGAAAAATAAAAGTGTTTTACTTTTATTCATGTCTTTTTGCAAAAAAGTGTACATTCAAGTCTTTTATTATTATTTATTTATTTAATTAACCAGTATAAAATTTATATTGCAAATCCTACAGAGCTAACTGTTGTTACCTGTTCGTAGATCTGGTACAAATTTATGTAAAATCTATTAATCAATTTAAACAGCAGCTAATGTATTAATTATAATTCATTCGACTTTGTTTTTCCGTTATCGACGGTAAATCCTTTCAATGACCAATAACAACTTTCTCCACAAACCATTCAACAAAAACTCGCAGCGGCAGAAGAGATAAATTCCTTTTTTATTCAGACTCCGCGCTGATCCTTTAAGCCGTGTCGAGCCATTATTTCGTGCGTCTCTACAACCCTGACACCGCGCAGGGCCACTTCCTCCGCCTGTTGATAAATTCTTTCCTCTCGGCGCGGCCTAACACGAGCATCATTCTCGAATTACACAAACGCAGCTCCGCCGTTCCACGGCTCTAAATCACAGCTCCGCTCGACTCCGCCAGCTTTCAACGACAGGTCGCGTTCTCGCCTAATGTGCCTTTGAAAATATAACGGCAGCTGGCCCGAGAAATTTTCTTCGTCGCCGAGACTCCCTCGGGCCAAAGTCAAGTGTCCCGCGTAGGCGGCTCGAGCATCGGGACGTGCAGCGTACGTGCCGCTTTTCATTAAAAAGCTAGCCGCCGACTATCGGTCCGAATCTCGCGCGGCCCGAAGAGGCGAGCTTCACTCGGATAAAGGGAAAAGGTACCGAGCGCGCGTTCTCCGATAACGGAGTTCTAAAATAAGGGAAGGCCACGCGCGAGAGGCTTACTCGCCCGAGGACCCCGGGAAGGAGGCTCGAGAACGGATGGAGTGGGGAGCGCAAAAATTTCGAGCTCGATTCTAATGAGAGATAAGGGGGATTGACAACGCCTCTTATCTCCGAGCCGGGGAATTTTTACGAAAATGACCTGGAAACACGATTCGCTGTCGGCGAGGATGAGCCTGTTTACGGGATCATTTTTTTTTTTTTTGGGGATTGACTTTGTGATTTGTGGATAACGGAGGAGGTTTCGAGTATTGGTCTTAGGCTACAACGTTTGTAGCAGCAGTCGTTTTTTCAATGTTTTTATTGCGTTTAATAATAAATTTAAAATTATGGACGTTATACATTTTGTTTCAATTAATAAGGCAATTATTCAACTAGATTTTGTTAGCCTGTAAACGAAATTATTCATTTACAAGCTTTGATAAATTTCATTGAAGAAACGGTCTGCTGAATTTCACTTGCATAAATTTGAGAATTGTTTCTATTTTGGTTCTATTAGATCGATAGGCGACTATAATCGCGATGCGCGGGAGTAGCTTAAACGTGTACATCTAAACAGAAAATCTAAAGCTGGCTTTAAATTCCTCGCAGAATTATTTGAAAAACCTAAATAATTTAATTTGTTAAAAACAGAAATTTTTAACGGAAATTTAATGAAAGATCTAATCTTTGTATCTAAACACTTGTAACTTTATATTCATTATGCTTGCAAGCTTTTCATAACCGTAAACTCTATGCGTACGAGAGGAGGCGAATATACATTTAATTAATAAATTTAAAGCGCGTAAGGATAAAATTTCGTTCACCTTAACCGTTAATGAGAAAAAAGTCAAGTCAGAAGATAATATGTTACTTTTTAATTTTATTTTGAATTCCTTCGGAGATTGTTATAAAAATTCACTTCAATCATATGTATCTTTCGACGATAAGAAAACTGATTTTTCCTTTTCTAAAAATAAAAACAAAATACTTGCTTCTTACAATACTGCATAAAGAAACGCATAAAAGTAAAATATTTACCAGGGCTTAAATTACTTTTATGTTTTAAATCATACCCCTTTTATCGGTCACGCAAAATACTACGTTTTCTCGCAAGGATAACCAACAAGACAACAATCCACCTAAGATAAAAAAAAAAAAAAAATCCTCCTTCAATTCGACTTCGAGTGGATATACATTTTTAACGATACTATCCGATCAGCCTTTATTCCCTTTTCGCGAGATGACAAAAGTCCTTTGCCCCGTTCGCTCTTCCGGCTCGCCGCGAAAACGGGGAGCATTTTTCCCGGAGGTAACGACGCTTCGCTTATATATACATATATATATATACCCGATCGACAAAGACGTACGCGATCGCGAGGGAAAGTTCCGTGAGCAGCGTCGTCTTCAGCTTGCCAATCTCGCCACCGGTTCCTTTCAATCCCATCGGCCCCGCTTCTATACCGCAGTTTTCAGACTCGTTTCCTCGGCCGGAGTCTGTCAGTTACAAAGGAACGACCGCGGTACCGCGGAGCCGTTCAATTTCATTGGCCCGGGCGAATTTCTCTCTGTACATACGAACTCCTCAGCGACTGAGGGCGGACAGTGCCAAGTGGCGCGTGTGGGCGGGAAGAATAAAAATTCGCCTCCCAATTACGATTGCACGTAAAATTGCGGGTTTTAAGTCGCTGGCGAGAAAGTCGAGCGGCACTTAAGTTCTAACTCCGTGTGTGTGTGTGTGTGTGTGTACACTATAAATTTATCGCCGGTAATATTCCTCGCCTTGATACACCACGCTCGGCACGTCCCGCGGACTGGCGCGCGAAGGGGAGAGAGAGAGCCCATTTCTTATACACGCCGCGCCTGGCGCGCACGTGGAGGCTCGGGTAATGCCTGTAATGCACTCTGCATCGTATTTATAATAATTTCACGCTACGCCTCCTCGCCCTCCCCCGCAGCCCCGTAAGTATGTATATGTATATACATCCCGAGAAGGGGTTGAATTATTGAAATTAATTCGGTATTTGCATTTTGAATGAATTATGATAATTTAGCAGGTGAAAAGTGCAGTTTGACACGTGCTTAAAGTCCGGGGGACACGCCGAGGCTGGAAAAAAACTATTTCGAGAAAATTGGCTAAAATTAGCCAATTACGTGTACGGTCTACCTGTACGTTGCGTAAGATTGCAGGAACGCGCGTGTCTCGAATTTTTACGTCGACGCGTTCTAGTCAGTGCCGCGGCGCATGCCGTTTAGCAATCATTAAAATATACACTGCTCCGGTTTTAATTGCATATCGTATATACGCGAGTTGCGGAAAATTGCTATATATATATATATATATGCTTAATAAGCGGCGGGTTAAAAAACTTTTTATACGTCGTTTTATCGCGGCGCTGCATGCCCCGGAGATATTTCTTAAATCTAAATGGAGCTCGTAAACATTGCATTAGGAGAGCGGAATGAATGTCGCGTTACACTTTAGCTGATTATTTATGTGCCCCGATCGATCTTTTCCGCTGCATATTTATGAAACTGAAAAATGACGTACATGTAGCTTTAAGATTATATCCGACGAATCGTCCGTAACCCCCTCAAAATCGTCGTTATAATGCATCGACGCCGCCGCCTGAAAGTTTAATGCCGAAAAGGCAGTTTTAAGATTTCGATCGTTATACCCTTAAAGGTCATGAGCCTTCGAGGGGCGGCACGTGGATAGAAAACCAATAATTGTGACGTTCTCATTCACCGTTTTAGCGTCGCGTAAGCCCCGGCGGCAGTCAATTACGAATAAACTGTAATACCAATAGCTGCTCGGCGAAGGTCGCCGTTTTACTACCATCTGTTATATTACTTCGACTGTTATTTATAACCACGTCGAACCGCGCGGCTTCCGCTTAATATTAAATATTTCGACGCAGGTCTTTGCATCCGGCGAAAGGAGAGATCGATAAGTCGGTTAGTTCATCGGGTTGCCATTACCGGGAGTAGAAACGAAAAAGTAAATGCTATAGCAAGCAAAGGGGGAGGAAGGAGGTACGAAAGCTCGGCTCGTTCTTCTCTTTTTCTTTTCTGCCGCGGGAAAAATAATGATGACCTCGCCACTCGCGACGAATCGATTATGACCGCGTGTGCCTGTCGGAATATGCGTGTGCCGCGTGTTTACTTCGTGGAAGCAGTTTTTTTTTTTATCTGATCGGTCAAAGCCAGACTAGCACAGTTTTCTTTTTTTTTCTCCGGGATTCATAAATTATGAGTCGACGAAGACGGGCTTTCTTACCTGCGTGAGGAACGATAATGTTAATTACGGGCGAACGCGTGTTTTTTTTTCTCGGGTCGAGTGATAAGCTGATAAAGCTGTAGCTTTTGGTCGTGTAACAATTCATTGAGTGGCTTCGGATTGTAGATTTAAGGTTTTTACGTGGATCGAAGCGTTTATTAAAAATTTAGAAAAATAACTTGTGTACGAAGCGTAAAATTGATCTTGAACTTAAAATATTTATGAGAAGTTTTTCTATGTAAAAACGATTATTCTGCAGTATTTGTTGAACGTATACAATTCAGAATGAACTGAAAAAAGTTTATGATATTGTACGTTTATTTTACGATTTAAACTAAAATATTTAATGCGCCATTTAATTACCGTCTACGTATAACATTTTTATTTGAATTCACTTACATTTATATTATCATGACATTATTAAATTAATTTTATTGGTGATACTTTATTTCGCGAATATGTAATTGTAAATATACCCGACGTAGGATTGAATTTTCACTCGATCCGCGCGTCTCATATTTTTGAAAATAATGAATATTCAGAAAGCAATTTATCTCTAAAATTCAATTATTACTTGAAATACAAAATGTATGTTAATGGCAGCATATAATGATGAATTTTCTTGTCTTGAATTAATCTCTGCTTCATAGCACTCACCGACAAAATTCTTCATTACAATCCGAATTTCATTCTTGCTTATCGAATGACGAAACGAACTTTAGCTCTTGCGCAAAACGATCTTAATAAATCCGATACAGTTTAAATCGAAATTATCAATTAATTAACGAAATGCCATTATAAAGTTTCGAGAGATTTCGAAATATCAGTTACCGCGTGGTCGTTCAGAATTCTGATTACATTCGAGCTGCACGGAATTTTAGATTAAATTCCGAGTCTCCGAGCCGCGCGAAACGACTTTCCAGCCCTCCCCCGAAAGAGCCTACGCAAATACAGCGCGACTCGGATTCGGCAGGGGCCGTTTATTAAAAACGAAGCGGCAAGATTGGCGAACGTCGCCGGCCGCTCCTAAAACGAGAAAGAGAAACAGAGTTCGAGTGTCCCCGTGTCCTCCTAACCACGTTAAGCTCTCTCTCTCTTCCCTGGAAGAGAGTCCTTCCCTCTCTCGGCAAAAATAGCGCAAGCCTCGCGAGTCGCTCGTAAAAATAGGGAAAAAGTAATTGAATAGCATTCGTAAACGAGAGCCCAAGTAACTCGCGGAGACAAAGGCTTCGGCCTCGAGATGGAGGCGAAATGGGCGAGGCGGGGAGAGAGAGAGAGAGAGAGCAGGAAAATTAGCGAGCGCACGCGAGCTGCGGAATGCACACTCGGCAGCGAATTACACGGCTCTGGAATTTCCGTCGGGAGGGGGAGGGAGGGGGCGCTTTTCCTCCCCGACGCCATGTGCACACACCTACGCCTCGTCGGCTTAATCGAATTCTTTAAACTTTACTTTGTTTGCCCGACTTTCGCGCCCTCCCCCCCCCGCGCCTATATCGATTCTCGCGCGCGGCTCTACTAAAAATATTTTTCCCCCTTTTTTCGCCACTCTCTCGCTTTATTTCTCTCTCGCTCTCTCTCTCTTTCGGTTCTGCATCTTGCGCGTAAATAAGCGAGAGCCGCTGCGAGCTTATCGCCGAGGGCGACGGGGCTGTCAATATTGTAAGGCGCGCGTGCTCTTTTTTTTCTCTCCCACCGGAAATCGACAGTTTTATTTTTACTTTCTACCCGGACGATAGAAGCCGCGGCTGCGATAGGGATTTTATTTTTTTGGCCACCGCTCGCGCTTGTCACGCGCATTTTTCGGCTCTATTGCTTTTTTATTTTAAGAACCTTTCGCGCGCGGAGGGCTCAGAAAATATTTTCCTCCGCGAGCGAAGCGCCAGGCGAATCGACTTTGGGTTATTGCCTTTAGAAAATAAAGGCCGGTCGCAATAATAATTTGAGCGCGAGGCATCGGTCGGAACGCTTCTGTCGGGGCAAACGCTGTTTAGACTTCGCTGGATGCCTCGTCATTTTAAAGCACGCGGTTTACCACGATCGCAGTCATTTTCGACATTCTCCGACATTCGCCGCGAATCCTGCGATCGACACATATCCCCGACATTTGCAGATATTGAAATCATGGTTTAATCCGAGCGTTCGAAACTAACCTAGAAACGACCGCCTCGTAGCCGCGCAGTTGACGCGTTACCTTTCCGGAATTCTTTCGAGCTCCAACTCCAACTATTCGCGGTCGTCAAAATCATGATTGCAGGCCGAGCATTCAATTTCAAAAATGACTATTTGACACGCTAATTGGGCTTTCGAATGAAGTACCTTGCAAATTTTGGTCACGTACCTCCGGCAGAATTTAAATGACTTGGCTGTTAAATTACATGTGTAAATGTCACAAAGGTTGGGCTCTGATAGAATAAATTAAATTCAGAGTTGCCGGAAAAGTTTTCCAAGTTCAGCGCTGAATTGAGTTTATTTTGCATAACGGAATTGAAAAATTAACTCTTAAAATTACAACGGAACTACGAAATCTGGCTAATTGACAAATTTCGAAAGTATTAACTGGGTTAATTCGTTTATTTTACGGATTAAAAAGTTGTTTACAAAGTTTTTTTGATCTTACAATTATATACCTTTACTAAAATCAAAACTGTCCTTTGAGTAACTTTTTAGATGTTTTTAGCTCGTTTGCACTCTCCATTATTTAATAATAATGATATTTTTATGATTTTTTCGTAAACTTAAGAATTATATTGTTTGAGAAATTTCTAAAGCTGCGCATAGTTGACTTTAATTACTACACAAGCCAGTCTTTGTACTAAAATATGGAACAGCAAGATCTCGAGAGGGAAATTTAAATTTCTTCAGCAAGGCCAAGTGATTAATAATTAAAAATGATTTTAACTGCTTGAAAAAGTACTGTAACGAAGTAAAAGGAAGAACAATACGTTTAGGAAACGCCTCTGGAGATTTTAATGTCCCAAAGCACTTTGCTTCACGATAATATAAAATGACGCAGACTTTACTCTTAAAAATTCGATGTAGTAGAGTAGATGCTGAATCAGAAACTTCCAATAACTTTGTTGAATAAAATGCAATAAAGTTTCGGCACTCGGGCTTTTCCAAATGAGAATTAATCTTCGCTCGCGAAACTGTAACCTATACGTTATCAGAATGTATGTACTTCCGACCGCGTAAACAACACCTTGAAACTGCTATAATTCTACAGAATGCTGGCGTCAAACTTGAAAAAAGTTTGACTACTCCGTGCGGGGGGAAAGATAAAAAATCACTGCAAGTTCGTTGCGCAAAGTGAGCAGTACGCATATATTGTACTGCTTATCTGACTAAAGTCGCTGCTACTTTTAATTTGTTATATGTACACAAGCTTTTTCGCAAAAAAAAGTTTTGCTTTGGATAATTATCTTAATGTAAATGTGACAGAAATTGCGTGATTAACCATTTTAAGAGTTAAAAAAATTGCTGGTTTAGTTGGCGATTCAAAAAAAATTCAAACAAAATATGTAAAATATT
>JAWWEO010000036.1:3488264-3563464 GCA_035582975.1 Ormyrus labotus
TTATTCAGCCTACAAACCTTTTTTGAGAATAAAATAGTGCCTCTAGAAAAGTCTTGAAAGAATCATAAAATATTTCGCAGCTCTTTATTTCATTTTATCCGAATTCCTATAACAAGTTCAAAAATTGCTGGTTTGGTTCGCGATTCAAAAAACATTCTTGGAATTGCGGGTTCAAAATATGTAAAATATTTTATTCAGCCTACAAACCTTTTTTGAGAATAAAATAGTGCCTCTAGAAAAGTCTTGAAAGAATCATAAAATATTTCGTAGCTCTTTATTTCATTTTACCCGAATTCCTACAACAAGTTTCAAATTATTAATTGATCATACAAGTATGGTTAAAACAACAAGCGAAACTTTTCGAGCACTAAAAAAAGAGAAGAAAAGCTTTCTTAAAACAAAGATACTTTTCCCGCGGATATCCATCAAGACTCTCTCTCGACCGTCATAAATTCCCCACGTCAGAAAACAACTAAGTCAGATCCCGTCGTGCCATAAATTTGTCACATCCCTCGTAGAGATTCCCGAGAAAAAAAAGCCTTCTTCGTACCCAAGCTCTCTCTCTCTCTCTCTCTCCTCCCAGCTCTTGTAACGCTCGCAAACTCGCGGGAAATTCGAATCTCCTCCCCGAGCGTACAAAGGATGATGTATTCGGTCCGCGTGCCGGGCCTCGAAACGTTTCACTCCACGGCAGCGGCGGCGTCGTTGTCATCGTCGTCGCGTGAGAGGCTCGGGGGCAGAAAAGAGCGCCCTGTACGCTTTTACGCGCTCCGGGGAGGGCTTTCGTGACCGCCGGCAGTCTTGTTCGACGCGATCGAGTTCGATAGGAACGTCCCGCGCGTGTATTTATAGCCGCGACTCGATTGATATATAACCGGCCCGCGTCTTCCGTACCCCCCCGAAGCGTCGCCCCGTGCAAAACGTTGGGTCACTCTCTGTTAATTTGACAAGATTAATTTAGCCGGCGAGGATGATGCGTTACGTATATTCGCCAAAAGCTTATATAGCTTCGGCGCGGATGGCAAGCAGAGGAGCGCTTTGAAATATGGTTCGTCGGAGGGAAAGTAACGGATCGCTCGCGATGGGGATGTACGTTTGTTTTTCGAGGGTTTGACAAAAAAATCAATAGCGGCGCGCGTTTTCTCCGCGTGCGTTTCGCGGATGCGTTGAAAAATACACGGAGTTTTTTTGATGAATTTATGCGTTTGAATTTGCATGCTTTTACGCAGAGTTATTTTATACGAGTGTGAATTATGAAGGTGATATTTAATTAAAAGTTGTTCCATCGCCGAGAATTAAACTCCGAGAATAAATTATTTAGAGACCGGCTGTAAATCAATTTTCCTTTCAATTTCACTTTTACTTTTACTTTTTCTTTTTCTTTTCTTTTTTTTTTTTGTAAATTCATGACATTCCCGATAATTATTAAAAGCTTTTTATTTTATTCTATTTTGGATTTTAAAAAAAAAACGTATACTAATGCACTATATTTTACAAAAAAATGCAAATTTTTTTGCACGAGCTATGTAATAACGTTGTTCTAATATACTACTCCTGATTTTATCCAGATTAAAATAATTTACTGCACCTTCATAATGTAATTACTTAATTAAATGCATAAAGAAGAAAGAGTTGATTAATAAGGTGTAAACGAGTGGCATATAAAAATGCGAATAATTCTTAATGTGGTTGGCCTTATATTTATTTCAAACTAAATACATAAATTATAAAAGAATTATGTGGACTCCAGGAAAGTAAAATTTGCTAAAGGCCGGACCGTTTAAGGAAACGACTAAATAAACAAAAATTGACCCAGTTCCTCGCGAATAAGCATGAAACCAATTCCGCAAAAAACCTGTCCGCATTTCCAGTCTCTAATGAAACATTCAATCGCACTTAGAGCCTGGAAATTGCGGCAAAAAAAAGAAACGAAAACAAAAAATTATTCGCCAAAGCTCTAAAGCAAAGACGGAGGAGACCGTCGAGTAAAAAAACACTATCTTCGGAAATCGCACGCACAAAGGTAAAATCCCTATACACAAAAAAGAAGTCAGACTGGGAGATTGATGAGCAGGCGGCGAAAGAGAGAGAGAGAGAGGGGGGAGGGGGTAAGGGTGTATAAATAATCCTTTGCGAGTCGGATATCTGGTGTTTATCGAGCGCCCGAATGCACATAAGCCAGTAGGAGAGACAGAGGCTCGAATTTCCATTTCGCGGTCAACTTGGCCCGTTCGATCGAGTTTAGCGCGGCGCCCACCTGAGAGCGGGGCGCGCTTTCGCGCCCCGCTGCACTGCACCCACACGGGCGCACGGACGGGCGGCGCGCGCGACGTTGGAGACCCGACGCCACTCGCGGAGCTACTTCCTTCGCGGAGCGAGACTGAAATATATTGCTACTGCATTACGAGCTCCGGGGACTCGGGAGCGGCCGAGTCACCTTCACGCACGAGACGACTTTCTTTCCTTGCGTCGTCTCTCTCTCTCTCTCTCTCGTTGTTTATTCTGCTCTCGGACGGGGTCGGAGATGCAAGGGCAAAGTCGACATTGTCTTTTTTTAATGCCGAGCACCGCTGGAGAAAAAGTGCATTGGACTTGGAAACGGTCACCATTGCAAAGCGCGCGTAAGCTGAAAAAGGCTTAATGTTTGTATTGATTGACGCGAGTAAAGACTTTGTTAGAACGTTGAATGGTAATTTCTCAGATTTTTATGCTATAGTTTTTTCTAATTAATTTATTCTGCGAAAGGATCGCAAGCGAAACATTTTTTTTTTAAAGCAAAGTGTGTCCTGGTATGCACTTTAGAGATTCTAATTTAATCAATTTGCATTAGAAATTTATGTAAAACAAAAAAAAAAAATTAAATTTTAACGCCGGAGCTCGCAACATTGTTCTAAATACACACCGATACTTTAAGCATTTATGTAACGTGTATTTTGAAACCAAAATGATTACGTAGAGGGTATTGATTTAAGTATTTAAGGAATGACGTGAAAAACTTGCACTTGAGGTACTAAAAATAAATGGCACCTTATAATTTATGCTGTCTTCTGGATTATGCTAAATTGTCACATATTGCGAGCTGCATTATCAAAGGGAAATGGTACTTAGGAGGATAACGGGTTGCTTAAAAGAATGATTAAAATCGATTCAAGCCACTCTCTCTTTTACGCAAGCAGCTCTAAATACATATATATATATATACCTTCCTGGGTATAAATAAACAATTTATATTTCCGTCGATATGACTTTGCTCCCTTTGAAATGATAACGCGGATAAGGTTTTAGAAGAATGAAAACGAAATTTTATTGGTGCTCCCTTCCGCGCGGAAAAATAATCCGCAATTGAAATAAATTTCAGAATGTTTGCCGTTAAATATAGTAATACAACTACAACAAATAATAAGCTGATTCTAATAAAATACAATCGTGCATCGATAATTATAAGTCTATTGTTTAACTTACATAATTCAAACGTATAAACCGTCGTTATTTAATCTTATTAAATGTAAATTAATTTGCTCATGGAACAATGCTAATTTTACCATTACCGCTACAACGATTAATCACCATCTCTACCGATTTCCACGCGTCGCAACAAAGTTTTACAAATCCGTCATTAACGAGGACAAAAGTCGCGAAGAGCAAGAGTGAGATAACACCGCGGGAACAAAGGGAGAGCATTTATAAAACTGATTATTTTCTCAAGCGCCGATGAAAAAGTTTCGTCTAGCTCCGAAAAGAGAGAGAGAGAGAGAGAGAGAGCGGCGAATCAAAAGTTCATAAGCCTTTCAACTCCGGCTACTGTTTCCCCGCGCCTTTGGAGCGGCTCTTTGTCGCGCTCCGCCGCTTTATTGCCGCCGCTCCCACCTCCTCCTCCTCCCTCTGGAAGGGTATCTATAGACGAAAAAAATTGATTTACATTATTGAGAGACAAAGTTGGCGCGAGGGAGCGTATAGTTGGCGCGACGGCGGCCGGGTAATAACGCAACTCCGCTCGGCGCGTCGCTCTTTTTTCGCGCAAATAAGTGGAACAGGTCAGAATCGTGTCAGACCGCCGAGCCGATTCGCCCTGTATATTTTATCAGGGACGAAGCTGAGAAGGAGAGAGAGAGAGAGAGAGGAAAAGGAGTATAGCCGTCTCTCGCGACTTCTCGATTTCTCTGATTATTTAAGCCGGCAATCGATGCTCGCCTAACGGGAATTGAACTTTAACTACCTTTCTGTACTGCTGTTCTGCTTCTCGAACGCTAATGGAATAAAGTGAATTAAACTTTGGTTACCTCTCTCTTTCCCTCTCTCTCTCGCTCCGCCGGCTACTGCCGCGGCTGCTTCCAATTCAGTCTAGACTATTATAAGGAATTTTCTCTCTTCCTCCCCCCCCCCCTCTTGCCGTCTTTGCCGCTTTAAATACCTCGCCTTGATTTTATTGCCGAACGCGCCCATTGATTATTTACGCTCGCGGCTCGCGGAATTCGCGGAAATTTACCTCGACCGGAAAATTGCAGCGTCAACTTGAGCGAAATGAGCAATATCATAAGCGGAATAAAGCCAACTCTGGGCTCTTGCGCCGAGCCGAGCACTTATCCCATTTCAATATCTTTTCTCGATAATGCTCCTGTAGTTCATCACGTCGGCTTTGATAAAATTGCTTTTCGATTTTTCTCGCGAATTATTCGCTATGATATTGTGAAATAGGAAAGTTTCGTTGCGATTAATAAATTAATTAAACGTACTGTGCATAGCAGTAAATCAATAATATTAAATAAAAGCGATCCTTGGCTCAGGGGTTAAGGCATTCGACGGTTTGTTTCCTTCCCAAGACGAGGCTGCTCGTAAACGCGGATTCGAATCTTCAAGAAATTTTCGAATACATTTCAAAATAATGTTTATTACCGAATTTTCCGTTGGCGGAAGTCCAACGTGTTGACACCGCAATCATCCTACAGAAAAATATTCCTACCAAAACCTATTGACCACAATTAATCCTGCTAGCTAATAGCTGAAAGGGGGATGCGAAATTAAATAACTAAATAAAAGAAAATACGATTAAATAAGAACTAAACTATATATTAATAAATATACAGTTATAATTAACATCGAGAAAACGAAATCTCCCAAAAAATCAAAGCGGCTTCGGCTCGACCCGCAGCCAAAGTGTACGCAGCTAAATAAAAGGGTTAAATCGATGCTCCCCCCGCGACGCAAGCAGCCGCGCCAACAGTCGAACCGGCGAATGATTACGGCAGCGCGCGGCGCGCGATATGTCGATCGAAGAAAGGCCGGCGGCTCTGCGGCTTTTTAAGCCGCCTCTCTCTCTCTCTCTCTCGCGAACCAAAGTCCAACTGCCTTCGGCGGCCGCGGGGCCGATCGCGTGTACGAGCGAGACTCGCCTCTAACGGCATTACCGGAGTTACGCGAACCTGCCGGCAAAGCGGCGAGGAGCTGTCGATAATGCCGATTGACGTTAGGCGCCGTGTCGGCTCCGCGCAGCGAAAACGTGTACTCTCCCGCGTCGATTATCTCGCTCAATTTTTCAGGCTCGCGCTCTGTCTGTAAGCTCGTCGTCGCGACGAGGCGGAGTGCCGGGTCACGTTTATCGCGGGCGGATTCGGGAGTTTGAGCGAGTTGTACTTGAGGAGATTAGTTCGATTGATTTTGGTCGATTGAAGCTTAATAGTTGGCTCTTAGACGGGGAAGAGGGAGTGAAAAGTTATTTTTAGATAAAGGTAGCGTTTACTGCACTTTACGTGGAATGAAATAAAAGTTTAAATTGCCTCGGCGAACGGCAAGACAATTTTTACTCGAACGTCAGTAGAGAATACAACGGCTGTGAGTTTCAAAATCAAATTCCGCAACTATTCGGGGAATGACATCTCTGTGTACCAAATACGTAATGCTCGCTGGCGATATTTGTAACATTGAAAGTATAAGCATTGACCCAAAACTTTCTGCGCGAGCAAATCCGCCGGAAACTGGACATTTAAAGCGGCAAAGGCAGATTCTTGTCGTTGGCTGGAGGTCTTATCAAGTCAGGAGAAGCTTTGGAGTATTGACGTACCGCTCGAAAGAGTTTACTTTACAGTTCAATAAAAGACAGCAAAACACTGTAAATACAAACGTGCTGTTTGCTACTAACGAACTTTGTAAAGAATTTGGAGGTGAAATGAAGTGGTTATTATTATCAACTGGGAAATTGCTTAATTTAAAAAGATAATTAATCTTAGGACGGTTAAGGAATAAATCGACAAATTCCTTCACCTTTTTTTATTTATTTATTAAAACTTGTGCACATAAAAATCATAAAAACTGTATACATATTTACACTGTTCAGCTTTCACCTACAATTTTCTCAAATTCTAATTACTGAATATCATTTTTAGCTCGGTTATATTAAAAGTTCTCTACCTTCAATTAGAATTCCACAACTCAATAAACCGCGTGTGTTTATTTTTCAATACTTCAATACCGTTTTTTTTTCATTTTATTTTTTTTTCAATTTCCCTCCGAAACTCAGAATCCCGGAAAATAATTCGCAGCGCAAACGTTTATACAGCGATAACCGAGAGACGCAGCGAGAGCAACTATTCGCGTTAAATTCCCCGTGCCGCTTTTCAGCGCCGCGTCCGAAAGCGAAAGCAGCAGCGCCGCAGAATCCGGCCGAGAGAAGACGCATAAAGAGCCCCCCTCCCCCTCCACCCACTCCGTCCAGTGCGTTACTCGCGTTTAATTAACGCGATGCCCACTAAAACGCATAATTGCCCTCGCATAATCGAGATCGTTATTAGGGGCCAGAGAGGCCAGTCACGTCTTATTACCCGCGCGTCGCTCAGGAATGCTGTACGTTAGCACTCGGGGGCACCCCGGAGATGGAGAGGCGCGCGCGAACACGGCGGAAGCCAATGCACACGTATATATATACACGCAGGTTATGCGCTCGCGATACATCACACGGCGGGAACGAGCGATATTCCCTTCAGAAATTCAAAGCGAGCACGTGAAATGGAGCAAAAGAGGGGGGAGGCGAGGCAGCGACGAGTCTTTCTTTTAAATGTTTTGCCAGGTCGTAAGTGGCCCCCTCGCTTCTCTTTTCCCGGATAAATTTTGAGCGGAGAGCTGCGCGGCGAGGAACGCTGAGGGTAAAATTCGAATTTATCGCCGAGGAAACGGGTGGAGCTTTGAGTACTAAAGGCTCGAGGGCTTGAAGCTAGTCGAAAATATCAAAGATCTGATACTTCCTTATCTTTGCAATTTATTCATGAGACAATATGTAGGATGTTCATAATTGATAAAACATGGAAATTGTAATCTTTACACAATTTTTATCGAGCATCCGTTCCTGCTACAAAAATAAATTATTATTTTACGCCGAATGGATAGAAATTTCCTTTCCGCGCAAAATTTAATAAGCGATTAAACTCCATCGAGCATACAAATTCAAACGAAGAAATCTCGAAAAAGCAAACGAAAGCACTCTCTCGAAAGCGGTTTTGAACTCCGAAAAATCGATAACCCTCATTCGCCCGTAACAAAAAAAAAAACAATCCTTCCCCCGCCGTTCGGAGGCGGGCAAAAGTTGGCACGTGCGAGCTCGCTTTCGAGACCCGTGCAGTCTGGGTTTACGCGAAAACAACGCCGGCGACCGAGACCCGCCGCCGCGCGTCTCTCTCTCTCTCTCGTTCGTCGCTCGGTGTTAACAAGTCGGCGCTTTGATGCACGTAACCGCCTTACAGACGAGCGAGCAGTAGGCGTCTGTCGCCTCGTGGTACGGCGAAAACATCGCGCGCATACACACGTACATACATACCCTGCCGCCGCGCGCCACGACCTGAAAAGGAAGGGGGGAGGGAGTCGGTGGAAGGCAGAGCGGGGTTACTGCCGCGGAATCGGAGCTCCGCTGAATGAACGCGGCTATCGGCTGCATTCGTCGAATACCCCCACGGCGCAGGAATTTCTTTGCGAGGATGAGCGATGCTTTTTGAGGATTCCGCCTGGAATCCGCCGCTGCCGGAGAGCAAAGAACGGCCTTGGCTACTAACTTTGAATTCTCTCATCTGTGCCTCCGCGCCGAATTTCCACCGGCGCAAACCTCCCCCCGAATTATCCGTCCGGACCCGGAAGCCGAATCCGCGTCTCGGGTTAGCCCCCGACCGCCAGGGGGGACGACGACGACGGCGAGAGAGTCCGAGTACGGGCGCGCACGCGGAAGTATCGCCCGCTCCCGGGACTATATTGATCGCCCCACCCTCGGCGCTTGCTCGCTACGTCTCCCTTTCCGCGGTCGCTCTTAGCTGCCGCCGCCGCTGCCGCTGCGCTCGGGGGGGTGGAGGAGGAGCTGCCGTTCGGTTACGCACCACGCGGCCGAGAGAGGAAGCCGAGTGGAGCCGAGAGAGAGAGAGAGCGCGAAGTCACACACGAGACCGGAGGGACGAGTACGTGTGACTAAGGTGCGTAGTACGCCGGCCCCGAGCGAGAGCTTTTTCTCCTGCGCCGCCGCCGGTTTCAATGGAGTGTGTACAGTGCCGTCGCGGACGATTGGCGCTGGATTAGCCGTTGATTAGTTTACGCGAGGGGAGTCGTTTTGCCGGATGAATTTCGACTGCTTACTATTCGCTCGTAATCGGGCGAAAAATGATTCTCGTAATTGAGGATGTAGGTTTCGTCGGTGAAATTGAAACTGTAAACGCAAAAGCATCCGAAATGTGTGGCATTAAAAATAATCGAGATTCTTAGAAGGTGCAAAATAGAGCACGCGACAATTGCAGTTGTGTGCAAGAGCCTTTATCGATATTGCCATCTCGTTAGCAAACATCGTATCTATAGAAACAATCATTAACTTACCTCTGCCTCTCCGTCCGACATTATCTTAAAGACACTGCATCCAGTAGGACGACAGTATCGCGGGGGTCGTCTTTACAAAGCGCCTAATCACGTGGCTTTCGCGGCGTGCGATTAGAGTTAGTTTCTCCCCCGAGTCGTACTTCAGACCCTTACGGCTCGGCGCTCCCTACATAGATATATATATATATATTTATTCCTTCCTTCTCTCGTTTCTTTCGAGCCCCTTTCTTTTCAGCGCGGCGCTCTCGCCGCTTTTTGCGCGCTCTTTTTTTTCCACCCCCTTTACTTTATGCCTCCTTCTGGGCTGTCTGCTTTATTTTCGTCCGCGAGCTCTCTCTCTCTCTCTCTCTCTTTACGCTTCCTGGTCACGGCTGGTGCTCGTGCGGCTTTTTACTCTTTCATGCGCTTTGCCGGCTGTAAATTTCGCCAGGATGTATGTGTACACCTATTTTCGACTCTCGGCGAAAAAGAGAGGGAGAGCCAGAGCGCGCCGTTTTATTGTTGATTTAACCTCGCCGTCGGTGATAAATTCTTTCGCCTCCTCTGCATTATGCGCCCTTCTCAATTATTTATCTCGCATTTATGACGATTGACCGCGTCGTCGCGTTATTTTTCGGGTGGGGGAATCGTGTTTGCGATGTCGTCTAGTCCGGCGATTTGTCATTTATTAGAAGGAGTTTCATTGCCGAGTACGGTTGGAAGAAACTGTAAGTACTCGAGTTAATGTACATTGCCGCCGTTAGCGGCTGCCTGACAAAACTGTTGCAAACTGCCGCGAGAATAGCAGTTTGAAGTTTAACAAGTGTTCATGAGATTACGACCGAACTAAACATTGTTCCGAACTAATAAACTAATTATAAATATAATTAAATAAACCGGGGAGTGATTGCGTCTCGGGTTCGCGTATACTAATTCACAAAGGAGAACGTCAGAGTGACGAACTTTTGCGGTAGGCATTAATTGTAATCTTCAGAAGGAAGCAAAGTATACAAGTGTAATTAATTAATTAATTATATTAATCTAACTAAAAATTAAACACCTTCTCAATCGCGGTATTGTTTAATAAAAGTCGAGCATCAATCAAAGCGAAGCTTAAAAAGACGTGAAAGCTATTCAAAAGTCAACTCCGCCTGGCAGCGCAATCCGATTAATTCGCCTCTCCCTCCCCGAAGAACTTCATAAAGCATTCATGTATTCCGCCGTCAGACTTGGAGAGGCTCAAAAAAAAAAAAAAAAAAAAGATGAAAATCTCAACATTAATTTGAGCCTCCGCTCCCCTCCTCTCCCCCCTTCCCCCCCGGCTCGGCGTTTCCATCGCCTTTTCCTCGACTATGGCTTGGCGCTCAGTGTCAAGGTTAGGTCAGCCGTGCGAAAGGAAGGAACGAGCCGCGCAGCTTCCTCTTCTCGCTGCTCGTTACTTCGAGCAGCGCTCGCCTGGATCTTCGTCCTTCCTTCGCGACGGCGATGATTGCTTCGACGTCGCGCGGTTCTATGTGGGGCACTTCGAGGGGCAGGAGGGAGGGAGGGGGGGGCGGTAGGAAACGCTTGACTGAAATGCCATAATTCTCGGATGGATTATCCGAGGCTTTTCTTGGCCTTCGCGCTCCGGTTTATGGCTTATCTTATATTGGATTTTTGTCTTTTTAAATGTTTCAGAGGCGTTTTTTGAGTGCGCCGCAATCGCTCTCGGTTTTATTGAAAGCGGAAGCAATTTAATCGTTATATTGTTTTACGATAAAATTCTAAAAATATTGGTTAATAAGTAGATTTATATTTATATTCTGCAAAATGTCCAAGTTCGTGCGACCGGACACACAATGTAGTTATACTATTCATTTTTCCACAGCATAATTAGCATGGGAAGAATGTCCTAATATCTTCTAGCACATTATAACATTTATAAAATCCAAAACTTGGTACTTTGTTACAATCAAGAGAATGTAAGAATAAATTAACTATAATTCAACACTTCAACCAACTTTAATTTTTAATTCACTTTTCAATAAAACGGAATAAAACAACTGTATTATTCAGAAATATTTCTCAAAAAGCCTTTATTACTTGTAATCATAAAAGTTTATCGTCATTGAATTTATTATACAATAAATCAGAAATAACACAATTAAACCAAAAGAATTTGAAGGATTTTACTTTAAAATTTAAAACATAAAATCTTATCTGCACCATTAATTATGAAGAAATTCACCTTATCAATCGTGAAATAATCCACAATTTACATGCATCATTAGATTCGATATCGAGCACTAAAGTAAAACGTGTCCCGTATTACACGCCGACATTTTATCGGAATGTGCGTCATTCGAACGGCAAAACGGAGCAAAAGGGGCCACCTTTCCGATGTTTATGCGGCTGATGGATGAATATTACGCGCGTCTATGTGCGTATACCGGGAGAAAAAAGGAAACGAGAGGGGCGAAGGCGGAAGGGACGCGATGAATTTAGAAAGGAAGCAGTTTATAGGGCTCGGAGCTTTTCTCGCGGTGGGTCGAGTTTCATGGATTACCTCTTATACGAGTGTATCTAAACTGCACGTCTTTATCTCGTGAAATATATGGGCTGATGTGACTGCAGCCCATTTTTCCAGAAGCTGGCGGTAATGGGCATCGTTATTTAGCGAGTATTTTTTTTTTTATACGTGCGATTGAAATAGAATGTAAGTTGCTCTCGGATTAAATAAAATAAACCAAATACTAGGATTTATAGTTGCTTCGTACTACGGGGAAATGCGGTGGTTACTCGTGCAAAATACAACGTTGTATTTTAAGAGGATATAATATCGAGAATTCGCACGGATGGAAATATTTAACAAGTTATGATTTTCCGAGAAATACCGAATAATAAATCCATTTTAATAAATAATTTAACTTTATTGTAAACGCTTCAAGTTGGAGCTTTTATTACCATAATTCGATACTCGCCCTTCATCTCCCCGCCACTTTATACGAGATGATTTTTCCTTTGCAGAGCGGCATAAAGAGCCCTTTCATCGATTTCCATAGTGACTGATGACTGAATATTATATGCGAAACGAGGGGAGGGGATTTCGAAAGCTGGAAATTGGCTTGCACTTGATAAAGGTATATACCCTTCGCGAGGAATCGAATTTCGCGTGCCCGTCACATTACCATTCCTATGTGCGTTTCTATATTTACTTCTTTGTATTCAAAGCTCGTTCGGCACGCACAAAAATAGATATTGTACATTCAGCGTGTTAAAGATATAAAGAAAGCCGTTACGGCGAGAAAAGAAAGTGAAAAGACAACCGTTGAAATTTCACATTAGTTTTGGACGTTTATCTACTACTATATTTTATGCCGAAGTACTGCAAAACGGCTTTGTTAAATTTTAGTGTGCACTTTCGCTTTAATTGCTCACTCGCAAAATCATTAAAAATTTTTCGTTTTTATTCAAAATAGCAATACAGTGAGCCCTCGGTCCCCTTGAAAATCAATATGAATTTCAATGAGTATTCATACTTATTCAAGCGAGATGGCGCATTGTTTCCGAACATAGGGGACTCGGTCTAGATTGAATTTTTTATTCAACCCTTTCAGTTGGAGCTTTTCGTCCTTCAGAAGAGAATATTAGTCATTCTTTTACCTGAAAAGCAAGTGTCGGAAAAGTAATTTTTTAAGAAATTTTTATGATTAGTCGTTTGGTTATTGTTCTGTATAAAATTTAGCGTTCAGTTATTTATGCAGAACAATTGAATCTGTGTTAATACTTAAAAATAAAATTGTTAAACTTTTTTCGTGCACAATCGAAGAGTTACTGTTTTAAAAGTTCAATACAGCTTAAAGAAAATAAAAACATTATCTTTTGTATATTACTAATATTTATTAAAACATTTGGAAAAGAGCAGCATTTATATATTATTATTAGAATATCTTTCCAGCTATTTTGATAATATTTATTCTTTTCTTGTCGTGTTCAGAATAATTAAATTCCTTAATGCCCTGGAATCTGGTTGTAATCACAGAATAGTCCCGAAACAAAATTAGTCTTTCACTAATTTATTTAGAGCCTTAACCTAAATTGCAGTCACTCCATATAAATAACTAATTATTTCCGAAACGCTTTAACCTTTCCCCGAGCAGCGCAACTCGAGAGAAGCGCAATCACTTAAAGGTGCCCTCCTCCGATTTCGCGAGAAATTCATTTGATCCGCTTATTAGAATCGCAGCGGCAACGTATTGCAAAACTTTCGCGAGCCGCTGCGCGCGCAAACTTCTCCCGAATTTTCTCAAAACTCCCGGGCAAGAGAGTCCGCGCGCCGAGAGGTGCAATCTCGGCAGCCGGAATCGTAAACTTTAATCCCGGCCAGCCGGCGGTATAACCAGATATTAAAATTCCCCGATCCCCCAACGCTCTCTCGCCCGATAATCGAGTGCCATTTCGAGCAGCGGGGAGGGAGTGCTGCATCGCCGGGGAGGGAGTGCATAATAGAGAATGGCGCAGGTAACGACCCTCGACGGGGTGCGATAAACGTCAGCGGCAGTCCTTAAAATATCGGATTCTAATATAAGTTTGACATTCCGGATACGGGCCGGTCGGGTTCATCGCAGGCTATCAATCACAGGTCCGGCGAACGAATTAACGACCGCCCGCGCTCGAATTGGCAGCGAAACAGAGAGTGGAGGAGAGAGAGAGCGAGCGCCTGATTGAGACATGAAAAAGGCAATTAGACGGCATGTCAAAGCCAAGCTCCCTGGACGTCTCTCTCTCTCTCTCTCTCTCTTCTCTCTGTCCCTCTCGGTCGGTCCGCTCTTCTCGTAATCGGCCGCGACTTTGTGTGCGCGCGCGCCTACGGCTTCGCCGGCCGAAGGGTTTCCCGGGGCAGTTGCGCCGGTCACTGATCCAAAGCGATCGTATAGCCGCAGAGAGTCTTAGTGTCTTCTCCGGCGCGAGTCGTCCGCCTCTCTTCTCTCATGCCCCCTTACTTACGCGAGATTGGAACTGATACGGCGGCTCAGCGCGCGGGACTTCCGCCCGTCAGAGCTTCGGGATTTTATTGCGGAACGGGCCGCGCGACGACCCGGCTGGCTTTTATGGTATATGGAAAGTTTATCGGCGCACCGAAGGATCCTCCCCCCACCCCACCCGATGGCTGCGATTCAATTTCGCGCGGCCGGTTTTATTTTGATTAGCTTCGACGCTGGAATTTGCCGTTGATTATAAAAGCGAATTTGAAAAGTCTGAGGAGGGAATTTAGTTTTGCGACATTAAGTGCGTTATGTGCTTGAGTTTATTGTCGATTTGCTTAAGGGAGTTGTCGCATGATCGACGGTTCAGTTTCAGATGGCTCGTAATTTTTTGATAGAATGCTAGTGATTTTATGGCATTATAAATAATTTATTAATTGCATTAGCGTAAGATTGCGAACGTTTATCAGAAGTAATAAATTTTGATTCACCGATGTGACTATAAATTTTTTGGTGAAAAACTCCGGTGCGGCGAAACAAGGGAAAAAGTAGAGAAAAAACTTTCTGAAATTTGATTTTCAAAAATAGAATTTTCATGTATCGATAACCGCAAGAGTTATTGCGGCCAATTTTATCGAATAGCCTAGAATTATTTTCGCTAAAAAAACTAGGCCGAATTTATTTTTCATACAACAATTGCACTGAAATATCTTCGTCCGTCTCTTTACAATCAATAACCGCACAATATAAAATCCTAATGAGCTTGATTAAAGCATTGTTATTATAGATTTAAATAAATAAAATTGCGTTTAACGTGTCTACGTTGCTACGATTAAATTAACGTTATAACGAAAATTAAATTTACGACAAATAAAATAAATTTTGTTAATTCAACTTTTATGTAAATTTCGATTGACAAACAAGGAAAATGAAATTGATGTTTTTTGCAAAACTCTGCAGAACGTTTCGCTTCGGCTTCGCTAATTACGTAATAGCCTGGTAATTAACTTTCGGAGTGCATACTTTGCAAAAATTAATGTAATGAGCAAAAAACATCTGTAGCGTCAACGAATAAATTACATGTACTACTTGAAATATTATTTCCCTTTAAAAGATTTTATAATATTCTATTCTACATCCAAGAGCTTTAGAAAAGTTTCGCAGTTTAATTAAAAATAGAACTCTTATTCGGTATAAATAATCCTCTTACTGCAGGCTTACAAAATTAAAAATTATCGATACACATAAGTTACTTATTCATTTCCTTTCCGCGCACTAATAACAACTCTAATAAACTTTACAAAATGCTAATGAACCTCTACAAAATTTAATACATATTTCCAAGCTTATTAACCAGCAGCCCTTTTACATAACGATTCTCCCCAGCATTTACCGTAAACGAGTCCCCGCAAAAAAAAAAAAAAAAAAACAGCCCAAGAAACAATCGCGACGAGTCTTCATCAAGAAAAAAAACGCGCCTCGCCAGTCAAAGCCCAACGCGCGCCTCGAGATCAAAAGCAGCGGCGGCTCCGTTATCAAAGCAAAGTAAAAAAAAAAACAGAAAGAAAGCCAATACAAATAAGTCGCGCAGCTTGAATGAGAAGCACGTTGCAAGCAGGCCGACATCATCGCGAACGTGACTGCGCGCAATGCATAAAACGCAACCTGTGCGCCGACGGCTAGATTACTTTTCCACGGAAACAAGGTCGCGGCTCCTCCGCCCGCTAAGATTCTTAGCCGCTTCCGCGAACCTTTGCAAGACAATGGACGGACTTTCCCAAGAGGCAGCGGCGGCGACGAATGGCGGCTGATTCAATCGCGGGAGAAATAAATCGTAGAGCTTTGGGGACGAATCCCGGAATGTGGCAGAGGCGCGATCGACCCAATTCGGAGTCGTCGTATCAGCTCGTAACCGCGCGATCATGAATTTTCCGCTCTTGGCGTTTGCTCCGCCGAGGCAAAAAATTGTCGCCCGCTCTATACTTTTTTTCTTTTTTTTTTTTGTTTATCGCGAATAATAACTGAAGTTTTGAATAACCGGCGCGCGATTTGTTTTTTCAGTGCGGGAAAAAAAAGCTCCGGGACGTAATAACCCAATGACCTATTAAATAGCAGTCGGTTTTCGTTGATCGCTTGCCAACGCGTAATTTCATTTTTTATAGCTTTGTTCATCAACAGTTTGCCGAACCTCTTTTTTTGGCTTTTCAATGTCCTCTGGAACATTTTTGCAATCTGGTCAATTTTTCGAAAAGTATAATGTCGACCAAAGTGGTTAGTTTTATGGTTTTGTATAGTTAGAGCGGTTTTTTTTTTAAATTAAAGGATTTTAAGCCCTTGTTACGAATTTTACTTAGGTAAAATTAACATTGCTTTATAGAACGGCAATTTCCAAGTGGCTTAATGCTTGAGAATTCAGTTCGTTGACTGGAATCATGAGTATACTTTAGAAAAGCCGCGAGTCCTTTCAAAATGTTCATTTCTAAAGCTGCATTTTACCATTCAGACATTCATCGCCAAGCTCAGTCCGTAATTCTTTTATTGTAATTTGTTATTGAGTGTAAATTATTATGCAATAAATACTGCATATAAGTTGTTATAATGTTTGAGTATACGAAGTGTAATGCGCAGATATATATATATTCATTATAGAATCAAAAGCCATTTCATTATTAAGGTAACAATGTAAATGAATAACGTTGTTAAAATAATAATTGTCGATTCAAATACTCATTTATATGTCCAAACAGCGTAAGTTTATCAGCGTGATAATTTCTATCAGATTGAACTTGTATTATACCTATTAGCTTAAAATTTAATGTAATCTGCCTCCATTGAAAAGAATTTGTGAATCCATTTTAGCTAAAATTGTAAAATAATCAAGTTCTGTTGAGTCATTTATAAATTTAAAATAAAAAATTGAGATAACATCCTTTCGACTGAAAAAATGATCTAAAAATCTTTATCTGTTCAAAAGTTAAAGCCAAATAAATATTTTCAGTAAATACAAGTTAAAATATTTTTTATTGTAAATATTTGTTTGACTATAATTTCTGGTTAAATAAAGATTTTTAAAATAAGTTATTTTGATCGATAAGATTTAATTTTACCTTTCCCCAATTACAATACTCGGCAATTATTTGTTTTAAATATATATAAGTGCTGAAAAAGTGCATAAATTTTGAAAAATCGATCGCTAGACTAAATGGACTTGACGTCCTTCATTTTTTACAGTAGAAAACATATCCCAAAGGTACAACAAAATCCGTGACCCAAACGCGCGAGACCCTTGTAACTTGCATAGTGAACGAATAGCTCACAGTACGTAATAATTTATTTTATTTTTCCATTTTTACTCCCCTTTCAAACTTTATCCCAAATAAGTCTTCAGAATTCCACAAATCTCGCGTTTTCGCTAAAACGCCCTCCCTCAAAACTTCGACGTCATAATATCATTTCCAGAAGAAAACATCATTTCAAATTACCCGCGCGCTAAAATTAAGCATCGAAACCCGAAAGACAAAGTAACACTAATCAGATAATCACGTGAAAGCCACCTCCCCGCTCGATGCCGTTAGTCGCTCATTCGGAAGCGTGCTTTTTCCCCCGACGCTCCCGCAGCGGGGGGGAAGAAGCGCGCATGGAAGGGTTGCCCACTGCCACGACAGGCCTTAATCAAGGAAATTACTCGGGGAAAGAAACGCCTGGGCGGAGAACGTGCCGGGACTGATTTCAGCCCCGGGGCGAGACGACTCCCGCGGTAATTGAAAGATTTCCCGGGCTATTCGCAGCGACACGTCGGTAGGCGGTAATCCCGGGGATAGGCGCTTGTTTTTCCCGGCGAGCGAATTCCGGAGGCGGCGGCGGCGGCGGCGGCCCCCCCGCCGCTGCGTGCCGAGAGCTGCGCGCAAGGCTGGGGGGGGACTTTCGTCCGCGCGCGCGACGTCGAGCTGTATTTGCATAACCCAAATTTGTTTTTCGCGGTATAAATAATGCGTCGAATGACGTCGGCCGGCTGCGTTTTCGCGCTGCGAGATTTTTGGTCTCTTCCCGTTGGTGAAAATGCATTTTTTTCTTTTTTTTTTTCGAAGTGCACTGTGCATTTTGCGTGCTCGCGATTTATGTCATTGATCGACTATAGCGGCTGAGCCGTATTATTTTTTTAAAATGAGACTGCCAATATTCGTCGTTGGAATTTGTGGACAGAGAAGTTTTTTATGAAAATTTGACGAAACGAGATAATTAGACGTATTTGAACAAAAACGTAATTTGCAAATTTTTATAGGGTGACTCTTAGCTGATACGTAAGAAAGATTGCCATCTTTATGAATGTGAGATGTAAATCTTTGGCAGTATAAGGATTTGCATGATTTTAGTGGCTCGATTATTAAACGGGGAGGTTCAGTGTTTCTATGCTAAAATGTATTTCTTGCTTTGGCAAATTGTATGTTTACCTATAAAGTATGTGTGCCGAATAAATTTGAATAATAGCTTTTGCAAAACGTGCTTAACGAAACTATATTTTTGTTATTAATATGGTAATAAGCTTCATTTACGAAAATGCAACATTCTTAATGAATTCTATTTTAAGGGCATTTAAATGCACAAAATCTCGTACAATTTCCAATGTTACGTTGCATTTTCACTTAAATTTAACAACGTCTAAAATTACACTTTATTGTTAAACGCGCAACTTGCCAGAGCATTGCGAGGAATTAATTTTAGCGCGAAAAGCTCCGAATTCCCCCGTTTAATCATCGGGCCACATAAAAATCATGCAAATTCTTACACTGCCAAAGATTTAGATCTCATATTCATAGAGATGGCAATCTTCCTTACACGCCGGCTACGAGTCAGCCTATAAAAATGCAAATAAAATCTCCCGAGTGCCAATAAAAATCTTATTAACCTCCTCATCTTTAAGTTAAATTGAAAAAGCCCGCGCGCAAAGGCGCACGTACACCCCATCCTGCTCTCCGTCGACTCGAAGCGAAAATATTCGCGCCCCTTAATCTCGCCCTCCGTATATCCCTCCGGCATCTAAATACTAAACTCGCGGAAATTTGCGCAGCATGCAAATGCGCCGCCGCGATAAATTCCTATTACATCTGAAATTCATCGCGCTGCGAGAGGAAGAGAGAGAGAGAGAGAGAGAGAGAAAGGTAGAGGAGGATCGCGGCGATGCTCGTGTCCCGCATTCCGGCGCCCGGCATTACCAGTGGTAGTTGCACTTTGGTTTTCCGCGTCGCCCCGCGAAAAGCATAATTACAGCGGCCCGGACTCTCGAGTGCGAGAATGCCCTTCGCCTTAATTCCGAAGCGCGAAGCCCTTCCTACACCGGTTCGTTAGTTTGCATTCGTGGCGGTTGTGTTGTTTCTGTTGTAATGTACTCGGCTGAGATGCCGGCTGCTTTTCCGCAATTATCACGAGTGATTATCCGCTCGGGGAGAGTTTCTTGGTGTCAAGCTTTTTATCGGAGCGTCGGATGGGCAATATTTTAAGCAGCAGTGTTTATTCTGTTTCAATATTTTTTGACCGGGATTATGCTACTATTGTGCAGGATTGTAAAAATAAGCTTGGATAAACATAATATATTACATTTTTTTCTATTTTACGTCCGTATAAAAGAGCTCTATGTACGGTTAGAATGCGAATTCTACGATTCATGGTTATTTAAAAGTGCATTTGAGCAGAAAACAATTTTCAATTGAATTTTCAATGTAATTCCTTTTGTTTACACCCCTCTTTCCCCTAACTACGTGTAAGAGCGAGCCAAAAATCAGATTGGTTTTTCCCGATAAAAGATTGTTTATTCAGGTCACTAATTTTGATAAAAGCAAGTCTCCTGGAACGAAATCAGGAGAGCCCGATTTTATTACAAAAATCGAACTTTTTCCAGAAAGCTCGCCCATCTTCGAATCCTCCTCCCAACAAGTAGAACCGCCGAGCTTTAGTCAGCCGCGCGGAGGCCGCATCTCGAAAAAAAAAACTGGCAGTTCCCTCAAAGCCCCTTGAACCCAAGAACCTCCTCTCGCTCTCGGCTTTCAGCTCCTAACGGCAGCTCGTTTCTCCTCCCTCAGGTGGGCGTCTCTCGGGCGTAAGCGATGGCGAGCACGACGGAGGACTACGGCTCGGAGCTGCAGGAGCTTCAGTGGGGCGTCGGCGGCGGTGGCGGCGGCGGCGGCGCCGGGGGCGGCAGCGGCAGCACGCACTTCCTGCGCAGCGGGGGCGTCGGCGTCGGCGGCGGCGGTGGCGGCACGCACTTCCTGCGCACCGGCTCGGGCAGCTGCTACGAGGCGGAGGACCTGGAGCCGGTTAGCTCCAGCCGTCACCACCACTCCCTGGGCTCCCAGCAGCACCGCGGCTACTACAGTCCGCCCGGCACCAGCTACACCATCGTCGAGAGGCCGCCGAGCGCCCCGCACCACCACTCCTCCCACGCCACTCCCTACAGGCATCGCGGGCACGCGACCACCGCCGGCAGCGGCGCCATCTCGCCCGAGCAGGTTCTCAGGTAAATCGAGTTTCCTTCCGAGGACGAGCGAGCGATTCGATTCGATTTTACTGACGTGACTTTCGATTCCGCTTTCGGGCTTTCAACTTTCGAGAGATGACGGCGGGCTGGATTACCGTCGCGTAATGCGTGCGCGCGAGTTTATGGGATTTGCATGGTTTTCGGCTTTTAAGCTCGGTTTATTAATGCGCCTTTAATGCATCGGTGATAATTAAACGCGGCATTAAAATCTGTCGTCGTGTTAATTAATGAAAAAAAAAGTCAACGATTCTTATATTAACCTACTTTTGTACATAAAGGTATTCCATTTACTATATCTATTTATGTTATTTATTTATGTTTTAAAATGCCATTTGAAAGGGAGCTAATTGAAATGCATTACGAAGGTATATATACTCGGTAATCGTCCTTTAATTAATTCCAAACAAATTTCATTCAAAACTATATATAAAATTTAATTACCGTTTATACGGCGAACTTAAGCTTACTTGTATAATAAACAACTTTTTAACAAGCTGTTGAATTTGTTTAAGCCACCTTCATAAACACTTATATACTTTAGACTAAGAACCGTTTTCAATTTAACTTTTAAATACTATTTGCATCTTCAACGTTTATACACAAAGCAACCTCGAGCTCGCCGAACGCGCTGAATGCGCGTCGAGCCTAAGAGCGAAATTAAAAGTTGGCATTAAAACCGCTTCGATCAAAGGCCGAGCGAGTGCATTCACCTTAATTAGCCGCGATTCGAAAAAAACTAACTCGCGTGCGGACGACGCGTCGTTCCCGAGGTGGCCGCTTTTTCTTCTCAAAGCTCCCGCGGAACTTCGAGGCTGTCAAGGGATACCGAGGGACTCCGCGGTAAAATCGTAAAAGCGGAGAGAGCCTTTCTCATCAGTCGGAGTAGACACGCGCGCGCCGAAGCGCTCGCTTTCGATAATTAAGATGTGAGCGTCGCCTCCGAGTCGCTGCGTTTCGAACGCGCTCGATTGTTTACGGCTCGGTGCACTCTCGAAATAAATTGGCGACGCGGTGCCGGTTTTCTTTCACCTTTTGAGCGTAAACGTATTTTGAAGAATTGCTCTTTTTAAAGATATTCAAATGATTTCGAAAATTATAGTTTAATTTTGCCTTCGCGTAAAATTCTGAAAATATAAAAAAAAAACTTATTATAATAAACAGGAAAAAGTTTTTAATCTTAAGTTCAGTAACATAAAGAAGAATGTCCACTTATTAATGGCAAGCGACTCCCGGACTATTGAAAGCCTTGTGTATTGATATAAAGCCGCATAATTCTTTTTCCCTGCCCTTCCCCTCATGAGTTTGTTATTGAAAATAAAAATCTTTTAGGGCTCTAAATGACGGATAATGTTTCGTACGCTTTTTAGCCCCTTAATTTGTCAGCGGTGGCAGTTTCACTCGAGACTTGGGCATCCTTCTTTATATCCGAACGCTCGAAAACTCGTTATCCAGTAAACACATAACAATTCGCGCCGACTTTCTCAAATCCGAAGTAATCCGAAATAAAATCCACCTCTCCCGCCCCGTAAAAACCCCAAATTGCCCGGCATTCCAACTAACTAACCGGCCTCTCCCCCCGCGTCTTCTTCTCCCCCTCACAGGCTATTCGGCAATGGGCTGGACCGACGTCAGAACGAGCGTCGTACGCCGGCCTCGTCGCCGGCGTCGGTGGCGGCGCTGCGCAACTCGACCAGCTCCTCGCAGCCGGTCGGGCCGACGAGCGTGGCGCAGGCCTCGCCCGCGCCCCAGTCCCTCAGCCTGCAGGAGCTGACGGTGCGGACCATTACGATGACGAGGGAGCCGCCCGACTCGCACCACGGCTTCGGCATCTGCGTCAAGGGCGGTAAAGACGCCGGTAAACACGACTATGTCTATCTCGCTCGCCGGAACACGCACATCTCATGCTCATCATTCACGATGCTCGCTATTTTTGTTTTGTTTTTTTTTTTTTTATTTTTATATGTCGATCGGTTTGAAAGAGGTTTCGGAAGACACGCGTGTGGTTTGCCGGTAGCTTGTTTCTT
Source organism: Ormyrus labotus (assembly GCA_035582975.1). Taxonomy (NCBI): domain Eukaryota; kingdom Metazoa; phylum Arthropoda; class Insecta; order Hymenoptera; family Ormyridae; genus Ormyrus; species Ormyrus labotus. The sequence goes on from JAWWEO010000036.1 coordinate 3,510,602, forward strand.
GCCTTGGCACAGAGAGTATAAAGATACTCGTGCGTTGTGGCATTCGTTTTCCGAAACGTTCTTCGACGACGTATAATCTGCATTTGTGCAATTGTGTCGAGTTAATTGGAGTAACGTGTGAACTGAGAGTCTTTTTTGGCAGTTCAGAGTTTTGAAAATGCAGATTTTAAGAGAGTTTTTTTTTTTTGTTTTAATAGAGACCTTTTTACGACGCTGCTTTTGTTAAATCATGTTAATGGGCGTCTATCGAAAAAGATTGAAATGAGACAGTAAAAAAAAATGGATCGTTTTCTTGAGATAATGGCTTTCTTGCAAATTCATCTGGCAATGCAATACATTCTACGGTGCTCGTTCATGTAAAATAACGTCATTTTTATGATTGTAGATAGGACGGAAAATTTTTCTGATCTAAATATATTTCCAACTAAAAATCTAGGTAAGATTTTAGTTTTTAAATTAACTCTTAAAAGTAGACTACTTAGTTAAAAGAATGTTATCACGGCTATGATCATTAAAGTGCAGCAAACCATTTTCACGACAAGTATCTCACTCATTTTCAATTTTTCGATGGACAGCTAAACTTCTAATCAATGCATCACACACATAATAACCATTAAATAAAAACAAAAAAAAGAGAAAGAGTTTTGACTGCGATGTCTTTCTTGTCTGTTTGGCTAAACCAGATGCGCAGTCAGGTAACTCATTACAGTCCCAAAGGGAATTAATAGAATGAACGTGTCCAACTTTAAAAAAAAAAAAATAAAAAAAAATAAAAAAAAAAGCAAAGAAACGAAATAAAGAACGATACATTACAATCCAAGCTCGCATGCGCTCCTCCCGCGGAAAGCAATAAAAGCAGACGGCAGCAGCTCGCCTCTCCGGGGCTCGACCTTAATTCTTTTTCAATTACTTCGGAATTTACGTAGAACCGGCCTTCGAGAACTGTATATATATCGTTCTTTATTTTCTTAGCACCGAGTCCTATATATGTGTGCGTGTGGGTGTCGCATGGAAATTGTTGTTTCACTCTTAAATAAAATAAAAAAAAAAATACATAGCACATACAGAGGGTCGGAAGGCACGCCGCAGGGACACAATACACGCGGGAGAGTCGAGGCGTCGCGTGCAGGTGCATCTGCCGCGCGAGGGAGAAGCTCGCGGGGCCATAAGTCTGCCTCGCTATCGCGGAAGAAGCGCTAAATTATCCGGGCAAGCGGCGGGTGGTGGCTTCGGTACCGTCGCCGGATTACGAGGACTCGGCCATAATTTCGCCCGCTCGAATCCGCGCTTCGGTCGCGAGAGGGAGACGAGACGCGCGAAGGTATTTGCGCTCTCGACTTTTTGCGCGCGCCTGATGCAATTAGAGCGGATGTCGAGGACGTTTGGAACGCGTGGTTTTCGATTTTTTTCGAGAGTTGGATTTAAAAGTTTTCGAGATTCCGATCGATGAACGGGAGATGCTTCCTTTGGAATGCGTTTGAGGTCGCTGATGTTTTTGATGTTAAGCCGTTGAAAAAAGAAAATTTTCGTAATTTAAACAAGTGGAATTAATAATTAAAAATTTATTAACATTGAATGAAAAAAAAATCAAGTTCAACTTATTCAGTATCTTTGTAATAAGGAATATTAATAATATCATGTTAATTTTTCTATATTCAAATCTCGAAAATGACATTCCGTACAATCTGCATCAATTTGAATTCACGAGTGATCTTTCGAGGCATTGAAAATTCAAAGAACCTTCGCAATTAAGCCGTTCCATTAATTACATAAGAATCAAAAGCCTTCAAAAATGCTTCTCGAACTAATTACGTATAGTACGCCGAGCTCGTTATAATACGCGTATAATTGAGGCGAGGGTTTACGCAATCGATTCAATCAGCCATATGGCCTTTAATTATCCGACGCGAAGGATTCTCCTTAATTGGACAAAACCGGCCAGCTCTCGGATAATAACGGAAGATCCCGCGGAAACGGAATAATTTCCAAAACAAACGTATAACGCCAACTGCAATCGAACAAAGAGACGCGGAGAGGCGGAAGCGGCAATAATTCGCAAGACGTCCGCGGCAGCCTCGAGACTCCCTTTGTGATTGATTTACCCGGCAGCAATGTGTTAAAGTGCACGAGTATTAATTTGCATACACAGTTCCATAGTGCTAGAGGTGGAAAACTGGTTAATTAGGCAAATAGGCAATCGCGCCGATTGCGTAGATGCTGCTCTCTCCACTCGCAATTAGCGTCGCCATTGAAAACGTCCGTGAAAAAAATATCGGCGCTGCCCTCCGGGGCTCCTCGATATTTTTCCCGCCACCTTTTCAAGCGTAAACAGCTGATTGCCACCTCTTTACCTTCGTTTAGAGGCCGCTATATCCGCCGTTATGTTTTTCTTGTTTATTTCTGAGCTTTATAAATCCTGTCTTGTGAATTTTACGTCTCGGTGTGTGTGTATATATGTACACTTTGGAGAATAAAAAGTGCGAGATTGCAAAAATAAAATATTGTTCTTTTACGGAAGTCTTTACGCGTCGAACGTGTCGGGAATGACATTCGACTTGGATTGATTTTGAATAAAACTGTATCTTTTGAAAATCAAGCGAGACCCGGTAAACGCCGAGAGAAAGCAACTTTTTCTCGATAAGTAAGCGATTGCAAAGCTTCTTGGCAGCCTTATTTGCTATGAAAGTCTTTTACGACCTTCCGCGACTAAAAAAAAAAATAATATTTTATGCAGGCTAGGCCTTTAGACGTCGGATTGCCATCTCGACTATCACAATATCTGCATGCATCACGCTAAAAAAAAAAAAAAAAATGCCTCACTCAGCATTGATTCTCGTATCTTCACGTTTTTTCGCTATTCTACGTCGGAGACATTTTATATGCCTCGAGTGTGTCAGTCTTTCAAAGAGAAGGTTTTTAATTTCACTGTCAGTCTCTCTCTCTCTTTCCGTTTGTTTAAAATCGCGCAAAATTTCAACGTGACTTTTTTAATCGGGACACTTTTTGCGCGTAAAATTAACTGCTTTTAAATCCTAGCGAAAATTTAAAATAAAGAGTAAACATGAACGACGTCGTTGAAAAAATAACGCACCGAATGTAAAATGTCTCTTTGGCTATTTATTTTTCACTTTAACTCTCCTCTCTCTCTCTCTCTCTCTCTCTCTCTCTCTCTCTCTCTCTTCTTTTACATTTCGCGCAACGCTTCCATCTCCGAGGTGAAAATAGCGTCCTTTAAAAACGTTGCTCCACCGCCCGAAACAAAATAAAACCAAAAATTGTTCCAACGAAACAATTCGCGAGCTCGCAGGAAATAATATCCACTCCTTCGGCGAGAGTCGAAAAAATAGACGAAAAAAGGCTTTAAGAAACGGAGCACGAAAGGACGCGAGGAGCGAAGCGGGGATGGAGAGCGTCGCGCGCCATAGAATTGCGCACGGTAACGGCTATATATATCCGTAAAAAAGTCGCGAGAGACCGTAGAGCACCCCAGACTTTCCCACCTCCTCTGTATCCTCTCTCCGCCTCGGCGTCAGGCTCGAGAGGCGAGTCTGAAGTTTAAAACGATGTGCTGTTCCCAGGGGTGGGAGTCTACATTTCGCGGGTGGAGGAGGGCTCGGTGGCCGAGCGGGCTGGACTCCGGCCGGGCGACACCATCCTGGAGGTGAACGGGACGCCCTTTCGGGCGGTCACCCACGAGGAAGCCCTCAAAGTAAGTCTCTCTCTCTTCCTATCTTTTTTACAACCTCTTGCAGCGGGGCCTTTTTATTTCGCCGGGGCGGGAGGAAGGGCGCGTCGTGGGTTCTTGTTATCCTTGAAAGCTGCCGAGTGTGAAATCGTACACTCCGGGAAGACGATTGTTTTCCGCTAAAAGGTCGTCTTCGACGACGTCGGTTCTTTTAAGGATAACGGCCGCGAGGACGGGGTTGAGTAAGTGAACTTGAGCTTAATCAAGTGAACTTAATGTTTTGTAGAGCCTTTTGATTTTTCGCTGAAAGCTGAGAGATGCCTCTGTAGCGGGATATCAACGTTAAAGTGTATTCTCCTTGAATATTCAGCTTTTTTTATACGTAAGAAATTAATGAACGTCGTCGTTAAATGCGTTTATCGTTGACTTGCAAATTAACGATGACATAACCGGAGTAAAGTTGAAATGAAAATAAAACGAGGTGCGTATTAATTAGAATATTAATTTAACGAGCACGAATAATAATAATAATAATATAAAGAAGATAAAAAGTAGAACTGCCGTTATAAAATAGAAACGAATTTGCAAGATCAAAAAACTGGCTGTCGATTTTCATATTTTCGAAAAGCGGTTCGGGAAATCAAACTTCGGCTCAGCAGTTTTTTGAAATTTGACAGTTCAAAAGCGAACGCGTACAGATATATGCCGAGGGATTATCCAAAAGTAGACTATTTCGCATTGGAAATATTTTGAAAAATATTTTTTAAAGCTATATTCGAAAAGTTTTTTCAATATTTTTAAAAATACTTTTATTCGAATAGAAATGCGAATTAACGCGTGTACTCGAAATTCAAAACTTTTCACGAAAACAAATTGGAAAAAAAAGAAATAATTTTTAGCGAGTAAATTAGAGCGAAATGAATTTGCATGCGAAACATTAGGATGATAGCGAACTACGTCAGCTTATACGCAGGCTGTACGAAAAGCAAACTTACAGCATGATAGTTGTCCACGTAATTGCATTTGCGGTACAGTTACCCAAATTCAATTGCCGGGCATTATAGTCTAATCCACATTAGGACCAACCTCAAAAGATGTTCGCATGTCCTCAATCAATCTTAACCGTTATTAAGGCTTAGCAGCTTCTCCAATTCAACTGAATTAAATGCACCTTTACTTGGTATTTATTTTGTAACAGAAACAGAAAATATAAATAGTAAATTTTCTGCCGTGAAATGAATCTGACAATAAAAATAACATTCAATTTGATTTACTTGATTTGAATAAAAGCAGACTGCAGTTAATTTAAAACCTTAAAAATCGCTGTCTAAAAATTTTTGCAATTCCTCAGAAAAGCGCGTAATTCGAACTAATGGATTTACCCAAAACCCAGTTAAAATAAAACTCTGAAATTCAAAACTGCAAGTCCACCCGCTCTCGATATCCCTGTACACCGCGAAGTGAGAATTTATATTTAAAAGACAAAACTTCGAACAGAAATTTCGAAAAAAAAGTCCAGTCCATTATTTCATCGGAAAACTACATTTCAAAACGAGCCCCCCAAAAGAATATATTCGTCTCCCTCGAACTTGGAAAAAAAATCGGGGGGGACGGGGGTTGATATCGCGAAATAAATTTTTTCGTCCGTTCCCCCGAAACTTTCCGACAAAGACTCGAGGAGCGATAACTTTCCCCGCGCACCCCCTTCGGCTCTATTTGCATGTCGGAACAATGCGAGTCGCGCAAAGAAAGTCTCTCGCTCAAAAGACACGGAAGTACGTGGAATTCTCGCCGCGGTAAGCCACGAGGGGGGAGGAAAAAAATGCCGGGAACGCGTGCGCAGAGCCAAAGCAGAGAGAGAAAGACTCTAAGTAGAGGTGACGTGGAAAGAGAGAGAGAAAAAAAGGAAAAGGGGGGCGAACGCTCGCGGGGTAATCTCTGGTGTAAACGTTCCTGATGGGTATCTCTCTCGGCTCTGTCTCGGGCCGCGCCTCGGTTACGGACAAAAGGGACGGCGAGTCGACAATGGGGTATATCGGCTCGTCTAATAGGTAGGCAACTGCCGGCTGCCGCGCGCAAGCTTCGGAACGATCGAACGGCGGAGGCGCGTCGCGTGTCGTGTCCTTCTCCCTCCCTCTCTCCCTGTTGTACCTTCGGGCGGCGGGAAAGCTCCGCCGCGCGTATATAAGAATTTGCACCGCGCGCCGACCGAAATGTGGGACACATTTTAATAAAATTCGCGGCGCGGCCATTTTTTGCCGCTTCTGCAGCTCCTTCCTTTCGTTTCCCGTCGAACGCTTTGTCCGCCCGGGCTTTTTAAATAATCTCGGATTTCGTATTCTTTTCAGCGGCGCCGGCGACCGCGCGGCTGGCTTAGGGAAATGCGCCGAGGAATCTGCTTTTATTAATTCTTAGCTTTTATTAGCTCTTAACATAAAACTCGGAAAGGAAGTTTCGGGAAATTCTTATTCCTCGGTTCGTTATTTTTCAAAAAAAAAAAGGAGAAGCATATAATTAAAAACTCTTTTATACATTATTCTCCTGAATTTTAATCTCCTGGATTAATAAATATTAGTCTTGAAATTTTCCAGAGAGAGCTGCGAATCGATTGGTCCAATAATCCAATTAGTTCTCTCATAAAAGCAAGTACCCTCATTTTTCCGCTAAAACTATCCCTCATCGTCCGCCTCGGCTGCTAATTACTCCCAGCGCCGTCGAATTAATTCGAAATCCATTATTATTCAGCCCCATCCCGGAAAGGCACAAAGTACACTTGTACATCGTTACAGCAGAGAGAACGAAAATTTCTTCCTGTACCAAAAGGCGTGTACCCGCGTCATCTTTCGCGTCGTTCCATCTGATCCGGGTGCGCTCCGGCGATAAGGGTCGAGACAAAGCGTCCTCTTTCTCTCTCTCTCTCTCACTCTGTTTGCCAAATCGCTCGCAAATCGAACGGCGTCGCGCCTCGTCGTAAAGAGGAGGCGAGTAATGGCTCGCAAATCGCGAAAGACAGATGTCGCCGGCGGAGCCGGAAAAAAAGGAGGAGGCGGCGGCCGAAGAGAAAAAGGGAGTCATCGCTCTTGCCATGCCACTTTCGCATCGATCCTCCCACGCACGCGGAGTAATCCCTCATTTTTTACGCCGCCACCCCCCCCCCCCTCCTACCGGCCGCTTTCCTCAATCAGAGAGGACAAAAAGTATACGTCCCCCGATGGAGAGAGAGAGAGAGATCGCCCGCTTTTCCGCCTTTCATTATACGGGGATTTCGCGCTCGGAAAGTTTTGGCCTGATAAAATGCTTCGGAGGGCAGGCGGGGGGCTTTTTATTTTTAGCTTCGCCGCGGTCTTCGCGCTTTAAAGGCCGCCGGTGGGCTGATTTTATTTTAATCCTTATCCGCGACGAGAGTCGGTAATTGGGAAAAGATTCCGGGGGGGGACTTTTGTGAAAACCGGAAAAAGTTGGAGAAAAAAAAGCAACAATCAATAACGTTTAGGAGGAAATTTATCTTTTCGGCGATTTCTCTTACTTTACCGGAGGGCCGCTCGTTTTCCTTTAAACGAAAATAAAATGTTTTTCCGATGAAATGGTCGTAGAAAAAAAAACCATTCGCCGAACGGGAAAATCTTTTTAAATCGTACGACTGTTACCTCCGCAATTTTTTAGACAGAAAAAAGAGCTGCGAAATGGCCCAAAAATTTATCGAAACCGTAAAACGCAGAATAAAAAAAGTTTCGCGCCGCGGCGCCCGTCATCAGCCCGCGTAAAAGCCTTCGTAAAGCTAAAATTTCCTCCCCGCAGCCGACCGTCCCGGCGACGTTCGCGGAATAAAATATTCCGCGAAGCTCGCGTCTCGCGGCTTCAGCCCTCCCCCGTCTGAAAAGTTAGCCGCGAAAGGACTAATCGGGCGCGGGTCGCGCGCACATGTAAATCTCCCTCTCGGGAGAGAGCCGCGACGAATGGCGTCGCCGTCGTCGTCGTCGTCGTCGGCGGCGGCAGTAAAGTCTGAGCTGCAAAGTATCAAGGGGGGAGTAAGAAGGAGTCGTCGTCGGCGGCGGCGGCGCCAGTCGTCCGGGCGCCATAAAAGCCCCGTCATTTATTTTTCCTACATAATGCAGAAGCGGAACGCTCTCTCTCTCTCGGGGCGGCAAACACGCGCCGCCGGGAGTAGCGCGGAGGATCGATCCCGAAATGGTCCGCGAGAACGTCTTGGAGAGCAGGGCAGAGCGCGTTCGGCGCTGTTGACCGAGAACGAGAAGGGAGAGAGAGGGAACGCCGGGAGGACGACCGGGACGACCAGCCAGTTCGCCGACTCAGCTACCGCCGGGCGCGTCTCGCCAGAGCCGGCCTGCTTCCACTGTTTGCTCTCTCTCTCTCCTCTCCTCTCTCCTCTCTCTCGCTTTATAATGGACTCGAGGGGATCGGATCCTCGCCTGCTGCTGCTGCTCCGAGGACAAAGGGTCGTTATGTGGATAAAAAAAAAAGAGTTTTGCCTCGTCGCAGCTTTCTCGCTGTGTCGCCGCTGTGCTGCAGGGTGTGCTGCCGCTGTGGCCCGACGCGAAAGAGCGCTGCGCCGCGGAGACGAGGGAAGTCGGAAACGAGATTAAACGGAACTTGGCATGGCTACCCGCTGCGTAATTACTTTGCCTCTTTCGCTCCTCTGCCTTATGCTAATTGTTTGCGACGTTCGAAATGCTCGTTATGCTTCTCTTTCGTGTATAAGCAATATATTTTTTAGTGACGTAAAGTATATATATATATATATATATATAGCTTTTTGTACGCTCGCTTTTTCACGCGCCTCGCAAAAATTAATTTCAATCGCTCCGAGATCGCACCGGTATTGAGACGTTCGCCGCGATATATATTCACGGCGTAACCGTGCATTTACGGGCCGAGCGATTGCGGCGAACGAAAACGAAGGCTGTACGGACTGCTCCTACGCAAGACTCGCGAAATCCTTTCGGTTACACATCCTTTAGATAAGAATCCGGCGTTCCGGCGGCTTGCGGCGGATATTAATCGGCCGTGTCACGCGAGGACTCTCGCGCGCGAGGCCCGATTCACCGAAATTAACAGGGCGCGCGCAAGCGATTTTGAGGCATCCCCGATGCGCGGGTAATCTAAATTTTTGTAATTAATCTTCGGTCGTAAAAGCTGCGTTGGAAATGGAAATTAAACGTGTGCACTTTGTAATAACAATTAAAGGATAATCGCGTACAAGGAGCCCAACGACTTTTCAGATTCTAAAATTTCCATAGTACTCCGGCCGGGAGCGGCGATGTAACTCGGCATATAGCGTTAAATAAATGAGCTGGAAAAGGAAGAGAGTCGTTTTGAGCTTGGGTCCTAATAACCGTCGCGGAAGTTTTCTCGCCTAACATCGCTGCCGAGCGGTTGTTAGCGATAATTATCGGCGCGCTTTTCCTCGCCTCGGACTCCTGGAGTCCGCGGATCCTTGACCCTCGAACGGATTATTTGATGGGAGGAAGGGAGGGGGGACAAGTCTCGTGTCCTGAAATTTTAATGAGGCTCTTTTGGATCGATCGCATTATTTAGCAGCCGGCTGAGCGCCGCGGGGATATTGGCGAAACGATGCTTTCCTCCGATGCTAATGGGCGGGGTCTTTGAACTCAGTCAAGGCTGTAAGGAGGTTCTTGCTACTTGGCCTAATTGCAGCTAATTCTTGATAATTTTGCTTTATTCAAGTTTGTGCGTCGTCGAAAATTGATTAATTTCTCTGCGTGGGTACAATAAGTTGTTTAAATTGATTAAGTTTATTAATTTATAATCTAATGCTATCTCTTTTAATAATTCATAAAATAATACTATTTATCAAGATGTATTTTATATAAGAGAAAAGTAAAAAATATCTTTCATAAAATTTTGTCATGAAAAAGTAAAAATCAATTTAAATAAAAAAAAAAAAAAGATTTCGTGGAAGCGTTTTATTATTTGTATTAAAAATTAGTTAATTGCAAGTAATTGAAGTCGAAATTTCAACTACTTTTATTAACCTCTACGATAAGTTTCGAATTGATTAATCAATGAACCGAGCGTATCGAAAATTCCACCTTTTTTTAATTCGAGTATCTGCGAAAAGCCATTCATTGAAAAGCATTCAATAGAATAGTTCGTAGCTATTTGGATTCCAGGAATGACTCTCGGAAAAACAATTAAACTGTTTATCCACTTCGATTTCTCTTGGAAATTAGCAGAATGTCTCAGCTTACTACAGCAAAGATTCCAGCATTAAATCCGCGGTAGTAGGCTAATTGAAATTTTCAGAGTTCTGATTATTATCTCGAATTTTGAAAGCCGAACCTCCAAGTTTTGAATTGCAAGGCATTCGATATGCGGGTCAGGTGAATTCAAAATTAAACGCTATCTGAAACTACAAAGTTTTGAATTAAACATCGCACGAGCCGCGGGACACGTAACGCGTATAATAGTTACTCAAATTCTATTCATTTGGAAGCGCGTTAATGAATAATGAGATCGACATGCTGATCATTGCTCTCATTCAAAGCAATTGTCATTCTTTTGCAATCGAATAGGTTATTTTGAAATTTACAGTAAAACACGTCGACAATTTGATTAAAAATTGAACAAATTTCTTGTACTAAAAAATAAATTCTTACCCGGAGGAAAACCCCTAGTAAAATTTACCGCAAACACGTTAAGTAAAATTTAACTAGCTTTGTAAGTAAATTTTACCGAATCCAAGGCGCCATTTTTCTTTCTGTCTCTCTCCCACGTGCGGTGGCTTACTTAATAAATCAAGTAAATTTTACGTAAGTCATCAGTACCTTTTATTTCAACCTTTTAAGTAAATTTCACTAGCGATTTTTCTCCATGTTCAATTAGAAAATAAAGTGCAGAGTAATACTTACAAAGTTTCGTAATGCGACTCGATGCCTGTTTAATGAACATAATTTCTGCTAGCGACTAACTAAATCGGAGCGTAATAATGTAATAACTTAGAACCAAAGAGGAACAGGCACTAAAAACAGCAGCTAACAAAATAATTGGCAGAGCATCGCAAGTTGAAAAACGCTTCACTGCTCGCGCCAGAACACGAAATTCTCCCCTTCGTTTTTCCGACCGTACCGCCAATCCATTAAGTCCGATTTGTTTAGGTACGCGAAACTTCGAGCGAAAAGTCACAGAGTTAATGCCGTTTGGCGAAAGAATTTGCGCAATACCGAAAAGTCATTACGTTCGTTAGGGCGTCGTTTGCTTTACCGAATTAGCAGGATTCTCGCGCTGACTTTGTAAAATATCCGGCGCTCTATATATAGTAAATGAATTCCCGCGTCGACAAGAAAATTTCATTACCCTACTTGAGCTTTTTTTTTTTTCTCCAGACGAATACGGCTCTCAATCTTGATTTTGATACTTTGCAGCGCTAATTCAATTGCCCGGAGTTATTTATTGTGAAAAAAAAGCAGCTGCTCCATACGAAAATACTCTCTCGCCCTGATTAATTGTAATGAAACGGTCGAGTCCTCGGTGACTTGGAAGCTCTTATCTTTGCGAGCTTCTTTTTCCGAGATAATCCGTTACGATCGCCGTCTTTTACGGAGATTAATTAGCCTAATTTCAAATGCAAGCGATATCCATCAATCGCCTCCCCCGAGATTCTCATTAAGCCACCGAAAATGCGATTTTTCTCGTCCGCTAAATAAAACTACGACTTCCTCCAAGTCACCCAGTGGCCAAATATAGAAACTCGGCCTACAACGGCGCCTTCGATCTTCCGTTTAACGTCGGCCAAATGCTGACAGGGCGACGATTCGGCGAAAAAAAAAAAGAAGAAGAAAAATCTGACCAAAGCCAGCAGCAGCGGCAGCAGCAGCGGCATCAGGGCGGTAGTATCGAGTGACCTTCTTCCGCATCTTCAGGGACTCTCGTGTTATCAGGCGCGGCGTGCGCGCGGCGTGCCATGAGCGAGGGGGCGTTATTTTTATCGTCGACTTTCCCGCTTCCGCCTGCCGGAGTCTCTCGTTTTTCTCTCTCCCTCCCGGGTTTATTGATCCGCAATCGACTGGCCGTCGGGGAGGAAGAGTAAGAGAGAGAGAGAGAGAGTGAGAGAGGAGGGCGCGCTAAACACCCAGGCAAATCTACACCGGCCACGAGTTATGGGGGAGAAGAAAGAGCGGGTATTAGGAAGCGGCGTAAGGACGGGTCAAGGATAAGCAGGATATGACGTCACGGGGTTGGCCCAGTCGAGATCGATATCTAAAAGCTCCCGACGGCGGGACGGTGCACGAGAAGGAACGCCGCACCGAACGGGGAGGGAAACGAGAGCCCAGGCTGCTGAACTTGAACGAACGAACGGTTCTGTATATATATGAATAATGCGAGATTATTAACGTCGAACGTCTGGGGAGGAAGCCGCGCTGGAATTAGCACCTGGTGATTTATTGGCCGGCGCGATCTTCCCGCGCCGACGGGAGAGTCGCGGCTGAAATTATTGTCCTCGTGCGCCGGGCTGCACGATTGATTGTTCTCTCCGAGTTTTGATCTTGCCGGGGTGCGCGAGGAATTCGTGTCAATTAAACGGGCAAGTGCGATCAAGCATCTCAACTATTTTCATTTTGTTGGATTGTCGGGTTTATCCGACTGGCTTTCCGTAATGAAACATGCCGACTGTTTATTCATCGCGCTGCGTTTGCGTTCGAGTACGACAACGTGCTTTCGTAAGCTCGTCATTGGTAAGGCCGAGATACTCGTTTGTTCTATGGACTTTATCAAAGAAAACATTTGCGGAGCGGTTTACGTTGCGAGATACTTAAGAAAGTAAATTCGTATTATTAATAAAAATAAACAACAAATTTAAAAAAAAGAACCCGACTTGATGCTCCACGAAAGGCAAAATTTACCCAGGCAGAATAAATAATCAAGCTTTACGACTGCATTCGATCCTGCTCAATATTTCACTTTACAGCCGTCGGATCGTCGATTTAACGACGCTCGGGCGGACCCGAAACTCACTCGAGACTGCTTGTGAATTTCCAGATGCTAAAGTCGTGCCGAACGCTGAGCATGACGGTGCGCGGCCCGGCGATAGACCCCCGCTGCCGGGGCGGCCACCCGATCTGGCCGCAGAACCGCCAGCAGACCTGCAGCTGGATGGACCGGCAGGGCAGGCCGGCCTCCCCGCCGCCGATCAACCCGCCCCGCGACTCCCGCTACGCGCCCCGCACCCGCAAGGTGGACCTGTGCATCGAGCCCGGACAGTCGCTCGGCCTGATGATACGGGGCGGGCTCGAGTACGGCCTCGGGATCTACGTCACCGGCGTCGACAAGGACAGCGTCGCCGACCGATCGGGCCTGCTGGTAAATTTGCGAGAGAACGAGCTAAGATTTTTGGGGAGCCGACGTTTTTTTAGAGCCTACTTAGACGGTAGATGTAAGGCTGTCTCTTGGGGAACGGGGATTTTTTTTTTTTTTTTTTTTTATTACGAGATCTGAGAAGGGTTTTGGGGTTTTCTTCGACGTTTTGTACGTATTTGTTGGATGATTTGGGGTTTGTGGGAGTTTAATTAAAGCAAGAGGGCAGAGAGTTTCAATTACAAGGACATAGGAATATTTTAGAAGCAAATTAAATAAGTAGGCGAATTGCTAGAGATTGCACTTGTAATCATATTAAGTATAGCTAAAGACTAGTAAAAGCGTTAATATTATTAAAGCTCGACCATAAACGCTTGGGTGCATAAATAGGAAATTAAAAAGCTTTTTCTAGCAGAAAGATTCTCATTCTTTTTTTTTAATTTATTTTTTATCAAACGCAACAAAGAGATATTTTACTATTTTATCATTTTTGCATTGAATTTATCGAAGAGTATGAAATCAGATACAAATCAAACTGATAAATGGAAATATTATAGTAGGTTGAACACAATACACACAATATTCATTTCAAGCATCGCTAGTCAAACTCACGAAATAAACACTTTTTGTCTGACTATCATCAAACGGTAAGCATAGATAAAGAATTTTACTTACAGTAAAGCAAATTTTATCTTTGCATTTTAGAATAACGAAAACTATTTTTTATATAGTCGCCTTTCATAAATTAGAATAGATACAGATTTAATTAATATATACTTTTCTTTTTCTACTTTCGCTACTTCAACTTTTTAAATGTAAAGTGCCGTCAAAAGGGGTGAAACGGACCACTGGATCAGCGGCGATGAAGCAGATTCCATCAAAGCTTTTCATTTTTACTATTCCAAATGAAAAATGTACCACTGTAATTTCAAAACTTTAACGTATTATCCATTTTAGTGAAACACCTTTTTCGTTTGCTCGAAACCTGTGTATTTTAAAAGTTTAAATTCCAAAAAACACTCGCAAAGGTTTCGAACAAATTCAGCTTCTAATTTACAAATCTAGCTTTAAGTTTTTTACCTCTTACGACACTTTTCAGCATGTTTACTATCTACTTAAGGCTCACTTATTTATAGCACTAGAAAAACAATCCGCTCGTTTGACTAAAATAGTTAATACCTAAAGGCCTGCGAATCGAAAGCAGTAAAAACGAAAAGAAACGATCTCCTTCATCCCAGTGATCCGTTCCACCGCGGCTGACGGCGCCTTGCATCGAATATCTCTCTAAGCTCGTCCGAAAAAAAAAAAAAAAAACAAACTAGAGCAAACGAAACCGCGAGTCTCGTCGATATAGTTCTCGCACAGCCTCGGCCGGCTGAAATAAAAACGGAGCGCAAATTGAGCTTGGAACGTGTGTGCCCGGACACAGGTGGGCGATCAAATCCTCGAGGTGAACGGTCAGAGCTTCGAGGAGGCGACGCACGACGAGGCCGTCCAGATCTTGAAGACGAACAAGCGGATGAGCCTGCTGATACGCGACGTTGGCAAGGTGCCCCACTCGTGCACGACGAGCCAGCCGATGGTCGTGCCAGTGTCGAGGTACACGGATCACGACTCCCTGCTCCTCGAGAGTCCCGGGAATCACCGGCCGCCCAGTCCTGCGTAAGCACGAACATATATATCTTATATTATCTTCTTCTCTCTTTCTCTCCGCCGTCGCCGCGCGTTCAAACTCCGGCTCTCTCTCTGTCCATTGAGAAAAATGAAGCTTTATAGCTCTTTAGCTCTCCTTTCAGAACTGGTTTGATTGACAATCAGTTTCGAAAGGCTAAGGCTCGCGGGATCACAGGAATGAGCGATAGATGGGCTTGCAGTAGCAGCATTAACGAGTGGAGGCACCGAGGCGTACAACCGATCTCGGCGGCGACGGCCGCTATGGTCGAGGAGAAGGCCCGCGTCGTACTGGCGCGCAGCGAGAGGGCCGCGCTCTCGCAGCTTCTCGCCGACTACAGGACCCGCAGACTGACCGTCGAGGATCTCGTCGTCAGCCTCGGCGACCTCCTCAACACGCACGAGAAGCTCACGCTGCTCACCGAGCTGCGCGAGCTCGTCGACAGCAAGGACCGGCCGGTATTCGACGACCTCGTCTATCGACCCAGGCTCTCCAGGGTGAGTCCAGGCGGCGCCACGAACCTGAACCTTCGGTCAATAAACATTTCGTTTTACTTCGCAGAGGAAAGGCGACAGGGCGCACAACTCGGACCTCATAGTGACGCCGTCGCTGCACGAGCTGCCGGTAAGTCTTCCTCGCACAGAACAGTTTCGAACTCACATTATCTCACGTTCGCCGACACGCAAATCTCTGTACTACATATATATTTATATATTGATACCTGTTTTGGATCTCGTCATGAAATCCTTTTTTTTTTCTATATATCTCTTTAACCCTCTGTCTGTGCATTATATATATTATACGATTTTTTATATTGATCTAGCAGAGTACATATTTTTTTCTCTCCTCTTACGTATATTCACAATCTTGCCCATCTTCTGTCACTCTTCTTTCTTCTCCACTATACTCTCTTGCAACGAGGTTCATATTTCCAGCACGTATATACATTGTTTTCTCTTTTGTAAAACGGGGTCGTTTTTCGAACAATGTTATTGTCAATCATGCGCTCCGGAGAATGTGGTTTAGTTGAAAATTAAAATGGAAGCCAAATGCTTTTCATTTTATACACAATGCCGTGCCTGCGGAACGACGACAGCCCACAGGAACAACGGAATTCTACTTTCAACTCCCAGTCGGCGCTGATCGTTCGAAGTAAAACCGTATATAAAGACCTTAGCTTTCGTATTAGAAGCAAATTAGCCGAGCGTGAGATAAGCATTTCTCGAAATGAGCCCTTTTTTTTTTTTAAAGCGCAATACGTGCGCGAGAAACTCGGCAGCGGCAGCTCGGGAGCATTTTCCCGCCTTCCTCGGGAAGAAAGGAAAAGGCTCGGCTGCAGCCGCTTCGTTCGAAAGCAGCCCCTGAGAAGCGTCAGTAATGAGAAACACAGAAGCTCGAGAGAGAAATAAAGCGCGCCGCGGGAATCCTCGTGGCTCGAACGATTACTTTGCTCTACTCTCTCTCTCTCTCTCTTTCCCTCTCTCTCTCTCTATCTTTCGTATTCGTGTGTACACGACTAGATTGCTAAAACACCCTCGTAGTAGAAAACATTCCTTCAGAAATCGTATTCAGCGCCAAGCATAAACAGACACAAAACGAACTAACCGATATTAAAGCAGATATTAGAACGGTAAAAAGCCGAGCCTTGAGCAGAGAAGGAGAAAAGCTCATTGTCGATTGGAGAGGTGCGAGGCGAAATGTATATCGAGAGGAGCCATCTGGTGGAGCGTCAAATTAAAAGAGCGACGAAAGCGCCGAGGGAAAAGGGGGGAAAACACAGTGCCCGAGCCGCTTTTGCCGAGAAAGGAAAACCGCGCGACTTCGATACTTCCTCCCTCTTCCACGAGTCTCTTGCCAAGGAATGCCGCAACAACTGCACGATCGCACAACTTTTCTCTCTCTCTCTCTCTCTCTCTCTCTCTTCCACTCTCTCTTGATTGAACTTTTGAAAAATTTCTCACGATTTGTAGCTCCTTTTTTTACGAACTGCCAGCACTTACATGCTTTGAAGCTTGAGCACGATACTAAAAGAAGTTGTTGGCTCGCCGGGAGGAAACTTTGATAAAGCGGAATTTTGTATTCTTCTAATCGGGAGATCGAATATCCCTCAGCCACGTGAACAGTGCCTTCCGAAGTTCGTAAACGGAAAAATTTGAAAGAGTTGAACTGCAGCTGTTAACCTTCGAATTATGCGAGAACTTTAACAATGTTTGCATTGCTCCGAGTTCGTTAATATAGTAAAACTTCAGCTGTTCGTACGTAAATGAAATTCCTTTTCGGACCCGAATCTGTTCTAGTTATGGTAAAGAATTTTTCTAAAACTATCTTTTTAACATTTTAAATATAGAATCTAAAAAGTTTGAAAAAATTTACTTTCTACGTGTAGATCGCGACTATAATTCAGTTAAGGAAAAACATTAATTATGAGAGTACACGGGTTTCGGATTATGGATTTTGTTTAAATTTTGGACATGGTTTTCTTATACCAAAATATGAAGAAAGACAAAACTTAGGGTCTAACGCTCAAAATTTTCGACACAGGTGTGAATAATTAAATTCGAATATTAAAAACTATATAAAAACAATATACATTACCACATGCTCATATTTAATTGTACATCATTTTTTAAGCATTAGAAATTTTTTAACGTACAGTATTTCCAATTATCGGTCTTTTCCTCTGTTTTTGTTTGCTTTTTTGATGTAATTTCCAATTTTAACAGGAGGCGAGATATCGTCAAATAACGAAATACGAAATTTTAGACAAAAATAACTCTATTCACCTCCTACGTCAAGAATTTTAATCTTTAGACCCTAACATTTTGACTCTTTTCATATTTTTTCACACAAGAAAATCATGTTTAAAGTTTAAACAAAATCCGTGATCCGGAACCCTTGCACTCTCCTTGTAAAACGATGAAGTTCCGAATTGAAAAGCAACTGACGGATACAAGCTTTATTTTATTTCACATAACGAAAAATTACGATAACGCATTTAAACATCGACCCACTGCAGAGCAGAGCCGTCCCCGGCGATGTTTACTTCTGACGCGGCGCATTTCGGCAAACATTCGATGAAACCTTGTACGGCCCAAAATGTCGAAAAAATTCGCGCGAGACAGTTTCCCTTCCAATAAAATCAGAAAGTTCGGCTTGACTCTCCCTGAAATCGTCAACCGTTTCAAGGTTCAAGTCAAGCGCGTGTATAACGAAATATACATCGAGATAACAGACCGACACTTTAGATAAGGAAAAAAAAAACAGGGCGAAGCCGCATGAGACGCACTGCAAAACTCCTTGATGCATAAGTTTGTCACACGAAGCCCGACAGCTCGGCAGCATATAGAAGTTATACGCATAAATATTTTGTCCCGCTTCGACGCTTATCCTGCACCAGTGTCTCTTACTTCTTGGGAAGCTCTTTTCCCTTCTAAGCAAAGTATTTTTCCCGACTCTCTTGGGTCTTCTGTATACTTTTTACACTGAATGCTCGAGTTTTTAGTTTTTTTTTGTGAGCTGAATGGCAACGCGATATGTGTCTCTGTTTTTGGACGCATCTATATGCACTCTTGTGAAAGAAGTGTGGTGTGAGCTGACACTTTGAATTATTTTGCAAAATAATAAAATTTGAAATTTTATGTATGATTTAATAATCGAATAGTGATTACTTTTATTGTGATAATGAAATTCATAAGTGAGAAGCTTAATACGAAACAATTCAACTTGTGAACCCATTAACCGTTTTAAATAAATCTTCAGAACTTTTTATAATATAAGCCGGGTTGCCGTGAAATTGTTTTGTTTTAGCAGTAATGGGTTAATAAAACTTTTATTCAAGGATAATTATTATTTAACTAAAATGTATGGAATATTAAACAGTGATATATGACTTTGTAATTAAAACTGCTAATACTTCAAAGGACAAGAAAGTAGAACAAGCTTCAATTCAAAAGTTCTTCAAACTCAAAGTCGCAATTTGCATAAGAGCATTAAAATTTTTAAAAATTTCTTGCATAAAAATGCAGAAAAATTATTACTCTTATCATTTTTATTAAGAATTTAGATTGTTCATCAAAACTTTAAAATTATTTTATCAACATTTACATTTTTTTAAATTTTATATTGCAACTTCTTAGCTCTACTGTTTTTCCCAAACTTTTCCAAAGAATTTACCTCTTGAAGTATAAAACAAATTCGTACATTTAAAATTTCAACTTACTAAAATACTTAGTTTTAATTTCATTTTTATATTTGTTTCTCAATTCCGTACATTAAAATTCATGAGAATTCAAGGTTTCGGTTCGCAGATCCGCTTTTCAAATCAAGAGCATATTAAACGAGAAAAATTTCTTTCACTACACGCACAAAAGTAAACTCAGTCGTAAATAATTACTTTGCCTGTGCGATAATTCGCCATTGATATCCGAAACATAATCTGCCCGAGCTAAATGTAGGCCCTTGAAATAAAATTCTGGATTGCCGAATTAAGTAATCCGAAATTTTGTTTGCCTTTACAACATGAATGCACGATGTCTAGACGAGAACGAGTTTGCTCGAGCTTTGCCTCTTTACTTTATCGGGAAAAGGCCGTGTTCTTGCATTTGAAAAAAAAAAAAAAAAAATTATCGCCCTAATAAAGATAGATTATCTTCCTGCCTCGCGAAAGTATTGCCAATCGTGGTGTAAGGAGCGCGATTAATCGTGACGTCAAAGGATTCGGCGATGGAATGGAAAGGGGATTGATAAAGAGCACGCAGCCGCTTTGCCGTCCCTGTTACCTAAGGAACTCGCCACGCTACAAACTAATTTAAAAGTTAATTTCATTTGTATTTGCATGGGAGGAAACTTTGAATAACTTCGAGTTATTGAAAAGTATATTGCTTACGTTAAATTTTCTATTAGTAAAATTTTTCAAGTAAAATGAAAGAATGCTTAATTGATATAAAAAATTTAAAACACAAGAACCTTTACTAATTTTTTTGCCAGAAGGACAAATCATTTTTACTAGATCCCCTCCCCCCTCAGCTTCGCGTCCAACTTCCCAATTCCCGCTCCAACGAAATAACGCAAACCTAAAAACTCGGTCCTCTTTCGAAACCATCGCCTCGTTAGAAAGCGACCGGCAAAAAAGTCGAGGAAAGAAGGCTTAAAGCGAGCGGTAAGAGGCGGAATTTCGTGCCCGGCTCTCGTGGCGCACGCAGAGCCTTTGACATATCTGCGCGCACGATATCGCGCCTATATATCGTTTTCATCGATTCCGCCCGCTTTTGATACGTAAAGCCTAGAAACCTATTTCCTATAGAGCCGAGAGCGAGTAGTCGCCTTCCATGCCTTCCTCTCCCTTCAATTTTTCATGCGCCGCGCTCGCTCGATTTTTCATATTCCTCCGCGAAACAATGAAGGGCCGCCGAAAGCTCGGGCAAGCTCTCTTTCTCTCTCTCTCCCTCCTCTCCCTCTCTCTGTGTGTGTGTAAAATGTTGTGGGCGTGTGGGTGGTTGTACGTTGTGAACGGAGTGGTGAATTCTCGCAGAGAGTCATAAGCGGCGCCTGTTGCCGACCGGGACGACTGATGGACGTCGAAGGAGATCCCCTGGGAGTGACGGGACCGCTTCTGCCGCGGGATAACCAGGAGTACCGCTCGCCCAGCGAGGACAGCGGCCTCGGGCCCGAAATGCCCAGGACCAGGTCGAGCTTTCTCATTCTTTTGAGATTCTTCTATACTTGTCTCTTCTACTTTTTCTTCCTCTTCTTCTACTTCTTCTTCTTCTTCTTCTACTACTCATCTATTTCTCTTCTCTCTACTGTCTCTTTACTTTCATTGATAAATAAGCTCTTTAGATTTATCGATAATACTCTAGGTCTCGAAGCGTTTTTTCAAGTGAAACTGTGTACTTTTTAGCGAGTCTGACATTGGGATAAGGTTTGATCGATGCTCCGATATATAGTGACGGAAAAATCGAACGAACGAAAGCAAATAAAGTCAAACGGGGAAATTTCGTCGGTGATGCAGTTATATGAAAATTAAATCTATCGAATCTATTTTCGGAAGTCAAATTGATATTGAAACATTTATACGGGGTAGGTCACTGTGCCATTTTAAACTTTACGATTTTAGATATCGTAAAATGAAGGAAAAATGCTTCGTAGACTTGATATTTTATAATAAAGAACTACTTTAAAAGACTCTATATCTAGTGGTAATAAAAGATGGATCTAAATTCTGTGTAAATTAAATTTTTTTTTTCTCTTTCATTTGATATCTATTTAACATTTTTTTTTCTTGAAAAAATAAAAGGAAATAAAAGGTTATTAGTGAAGCTAAATTTAGATGAAAAAAATATATTGCCAAAACATATTAATGAAAAGCTCTCAGAGAAAATCGCAACGAGCAAAATGTATTTTTATACTTTCCTCTCGGATTCACAAAATTATGATCAACATGTTGCTGAAGCTCGTACGGGATACTTCTTTCGATTAATTCTTTTAAATAAATTACAGAGCTTAAACGGAATTAAACGCAGCTGAAATCGACAATTGAAAGATTTTAATTATTTTAAATAAAGTTCGTTATAATAACCATGAAAATTTCCAATTTCATTTTAATCCCCAGTGCTCTTAATACCGTACCGCAATACAGTGCATGTACTATGTCCATAAAGGAATGCGATTATTACTTCGGTAACTCTTAATCTACATTTACCGCATTCCCGAATTAAAAATATAAATATTTTAATAACGTTAAATTTTTCTCGCAGCCGAGACAATATTGCTATTTGACTCGGAAATATAATCATTAACTAATTATACTCCGCCCTAAAGCGTGACATAAAATCTAACATGCAAATTCGTACAATCGTAAAAAACCGCCGAGATCCCAATCATTCTTTCATTCTGTTCTTTAAAACCTCTCCGGCCCGCGGCGAAGTATGAAATACGGGTACACTTTTTCGTAGCGAATAATTACAGACGCAAACGACCCCGTCGCGACTTTACCATAAACCGGCTTTCGACATTTTCGACCGGCGATTCTAATCTCTCTCCGCTTCTCCCTTCCTCCCCCTCCCGGCGTTCCTCGAAACGGATGAGAACGAGCGACACTCGCGGCCCTCTTCTCTCTCTCTCTCTCCAAGTGGAGCAAAAAAAAAGAGCCTCGACCAACGTCGTAAAAATGTTAATTTCCCAAATGAAATCATTAGCATGCCCTGGCCGGCCGTCTAATTACCCCCCTCCCCGCAAGCTACTCGCCTTACTCCGCCGCCGCGATTTCGTTTAATCGTTAATCGATATTTGGCCGGCCGCCACGCAGCTCCTCTCTCTCTTTTTCTCCGAGTCCGTGCCTTAGCGACGCCGTCAATGCCACGTTCAATTTCGCGCGAGGGTTTTGTACTTTCGTCTATATCGGGAGGCTCCGCGAAAATTACAGGCTCGACAAAGGGAGGGAGAGAAGCCGCGGTTAACGGAATTATTCGAGGAGTTTTTCAATCAAGAGTCGCCGCGCGCCCGCGCACTCGAATTACTTTTGCCGGCGGAGCACTTATTCTATTTTTTTTTTTCTCTCCGCTCGTTTGAAGTGGCTACGATTGTTGCCCGAATGGAGTTCGCGCGGAGTCGCGGGTTGATGGGGCCGAGTTTTTTTCGTTTCGAAGCAGGGGGGGGATTAATCGGAGGATTATCGATCAGTGCGTGGGCTATAGTTGTTAGTTTAATTAGTTTCGGTTATCCGCGGCGAATTTTTTTTACGGTAGTTCGAAACGAAGTTGAAATTTCGAAAGTCGCAAACGATCGAACTAAAAAATTGCGCTCGACATTCGTTTGAAGCGAGAGTTTAAGTTTTATTTAAAAAAATGATGCGATTGCATTTATTTTATACAAGCCGTAAAAGCTTTTACCCAATTACTTACCTAAAAGCATCCATATTTTGTAGAACAGGTCAAGTAAAGTCGCTGAAGCGCACTATCATATTTTAATTTGCTCTTTCCGTTTTTCCTTCGCTTTACGAAGAATAAAAATTCTTGCAAAGTGTACAAAATTTACGAAAGCTTTAAAATTAAACACTGACTGAAAATTGATTTCGAAACGAGTCAAATTAAGTTTATAAACAAGCACTGTCATTAACGTTAACGAGACACTTTGTACTTTTAAATTTTGTTAAATTTAATGGACATATTACACGCACTGTTTTAAGCGAATATCGAAAACGATTTGATGGTTAAGTAACTTCACTCCAACTTAAGCACATTACTTTCGTAGTCGCGAAGCAGCGTTGTTTGCTTTTCCTAAGAAAAATAAAGTTTGGAAACGAAAAAAGATTCGGGTCGCATCGCCGATCATAAAGATTCGCAGTCTCCGCGAACGATTGACTATAACTCTGAGTTTTTAGAGAGAAAAAAAGAAAAGAAAAGAAAGTGAAACACTAAACGTTTATAAACGACGAAAGCATACAAAGCGATTTTTGAAAAAGAGATACTTTGGGACGTTGCAGAGGGGGATGCAGGCGAAGTCAGCATCATCAGGTCGCCACGTCCGACCTCGCACTCTCCAACGATGACGAGTACGAAAATCAGGTACAATAAAAAAAAAAAAAAAAAAAAAACTTCGCGTCCTCCTTACCTGTAAAAAAGACAAACAAATTGCCGACAACGTAGAAAACCTCCAAGCACCAATAAATAGAATTCTATAACAATTTTTGCCCCCCTCCCCCCCTCTCACACACGAACTCGACACTCATTCACCTCCGCGCCATCGAATCAAATTCAGCACACGATTAAAGAGAGATCCTATATATGTATATGTACATCGACATGATTGTCTCTGCTCCTCTTTTGACAATCGCGAATGAAGCAAAAAAAACCTTTGCTCTCTGCTCCGCAGGACTACGACGACGACATGGACGCCGACCGGGGCGGCAGGCGGCACAGCTCGCCCGGAGGCTCCAGGGGTAACAGGGATTACCATCACCACCTGCACGCCGACAATTTGGTGAGTCTCCATCCCCGAGCTCTCGCGAGTTCACTATTTTTTACTCTATACCGCTCATGACATATGTATTTCAGAGGATTCGCTCTTATATAGAAGTTTCTTCTGACTTTGTTCTCTTGCAATATACATAATATTATTAGTCGCTCGGAGCTTTGACAGCGCCGAGATGGAAAATTGCATAAGATTAGCGAAGGAGGTGCCCTCGGTGCTTCAAAGCTTCGAATCTTTATTGTTAGAGATTTCGATACATATATATGTATATCTTACTTTGAAGTTAAAATTTCGATGTTAAAGGAGCTAGACCGAGCTTTACAGTTATTATTCAAGATATTTTCTCCCGTAGGCAGTAGAACAGATTTTTTCTTGAAAATTTAGAAGTAGACATAATCATACTAATAATAATTATGCTAATTTTAGTCCAGTTGATTTAGATGTTGTTATAGGTTATTATTATATACTTATAGTTTTAGGGTTATAATTTAGACACTAAAAATATGTTTATTCTATTTAGTAATAATATAATAGTATTCAAAAAATAGTGATGGTCATTTAGTGGTTTCATTAAAGTATATTACTTTACAATCAAACTAATTTTAAATAATTATTTTAAATTTCAAAAATTTCTAATAAACAATAACTTGTAAATCTTAAACATGAACGAAGTAGTTTTACTTGATAGCAATCTAAAAAATTAAAGGAAAACAATATTTAAAAATGTTTTTAAAATTAAAACTCAGAAATTTACTATAGCCATTACGCACTTACGCGATTGTAAATTAACTACTACGTTAATTAATTATACATCGCCAAAAATTTAACGTTATTATAGATCGATCAAATGGCCCGATATCGAGTTTATTAATAAACGCAATATCGTCAACATAATGCCCGCAGTTACGGGGCACTTAAACTATTACCAGTACTTGCAGTACACGATCACCCATAGATAATCAATCATCGTACACTTACCGTTTGATGCGCCTAAAACTCAAAGCGAGATCAAAAAGCGCGCAGCCGCTAAAAACAGAAAAAATTTTAACCAACCCCTCCAGCGATCATCGTCGATACAAAAAAAAAAAAAGACTCGACTCGAAGCCTAATTACATTCCCCGGTCTATGCTCGCACGAGAGAGAGATCGATCCCGTCTCGGGCCTCGAGCCGAGGGATTCCCACAGCGCGGCATTCGGAAGTTGCGCGCAATCTGCACTCTTAATAATTACACAGCGGGAGCAACGCGCACACCTCCCCCCGGCGCAGAGAGAAGACGCGCTGCGCGGCGCGGAGGTTCAAGGTCGGCGCTATTTTTGTCCAGCTTGCGCAGCGTAGTAAAATCATTTTTCGTACAAGTTATCGCGAGGCCATCGGCCGTCGGTAATTGGACGAGGCCCGACGAGCGAGAAGGGGATCGGCGAGTTTTAATGGCGAAACTATCGGTTTTCCCGAAGCGCACTTTTCTCTCTTTCTTTCGTGCGCGAGGCATTTTATAATATACCTCGAAATGTATCTTATGTATATCCAGCGCGCCGCGCTTCGTATAGGAATTTTGCGCGTCGTTGAACTCGGATTGGAGGGATTTTTTTATTGTACTTTCTTAGCTTCTTTGTTTTTTTTTTTTTTTGCTCGATCGGCCGGGGATAAATAATCCGCCGATGTATTTCGAGATATGAAAGATAGTTTTTCATTAAAAATTGTTACATGATTGGCTGCAGGTTCTTATTACGTAAGGCTCCGGCTGCAATTTCTTTGTACAATAAAAAAGTCTAATTGAACATTCCGCCTTTGAAATCAATTTTAAAGAATTAGTTGGGAAATTTTTATGCTTTACATTAACTATCCTTTTTATTGATTAGCGCTTATTATTTAATTCTGCGGTTTTTTCTTAAATCGTTTGAATTAAGTGCCCTTTCTACTTATAACAATTAAATTAAAAGCTAAAATAAGACTAATCTATCAAAAAGGATAAAGTATCTTTTAGTGACCAGTAAAAGATCCTTGTAATAAAGTTTCTCAACCGCAATCAATTTTACAGCGCCAGTAAATTAATACACACGAAACATTAAAAAAATAACAAACTCACTTATATCAAAAAGTCGAACTCCCAAGTTAAAAAAACTCTCTCGATACTAGAAACTCTAGCTGCGGCGGCGTATAAATATTTTATATAATACCACGTAGCGCCAAGCATCGTAAAGGAGCTCGCGCATCCAGGAGTAGTGCATCGTGCGCGCGCGGCTCGTAAATATCTAAAATATTATCCTCCGTCAGGAGACACGTTAATTAAACCATAACTCGTGCGGCGAACCCTTCCATCGTCGTGCTTAATAGTGACATAACTAATCCGCGGCCCGCGAAACAAAAGGGAGCCGCGCCGCGCCGCCCAATTAAAAACGAGGCGGCCGATAATGACGGGCCGCCGCGCCGCTAATTAGTCATCGGGCTCCCCCCCGAAGTCGAAGAGGTCTTTGATCGATGCGCCGCATCGAGTGTCCGCAAGAAGCTGCCCCGGCCAGGAAACCTGTAATCCCGAGCCGAGTTTTCCCTCGAACGCTGGAAATTAACAGGTTCTCTCTCTCTCTTTCTCGCTCTTTCCTTCTTCGCCCTTTTTTTTCTTTCGGGCGCGCGCTGCTCGCTTTCGAAGGAGGGGGAGATATCGGCGAATAATGAGGTGGATCGTAATAATCGCGGTGCTTTATTGCCGGTTTGTTTGAGCGGGGAGATTGTTTATTACCGCCGGGCGGTGGGTAAACGCCGGCGTTTAATGGCGAGAATAACTCGCGCTACTATGTCTTTCTGCGCGCGGCTCGTGTACTTACGTCGCTTTGATTGGCACTTGGGCAGAATAGTTGCCGCCGTCGTCCGCGGTGGCTGCCAAGTTGACTCCTGATGCGAGAAAATCGAAATTCACGCGGCAGGAAGCGCCGCTCGGCTGTTTAGCGTAATTCGTGTATTCGTTACAAAATTTACTGCAATCCGCCGTGCAATTTCGCTGAAAGTGAAATAGCTCGCGAGAAAAATTATGACTTTTACGCGAACGTTTGTAAAGTAGATGGGCACAGAAACTGAAAACGTGCTTTTTTTCTCTGTTTTTTTTTTAGAAAGTAGATTCTTTTGCAATTCAAAAAGACATTATGTGGAAGTGGAAAAGTATACGATCGTACTAAATAAAAAATCTAGAGCACCATAAAGTAAATGGTAGCTTTGCCTCTCGGAAAGTTTCCTCTTACTGAAATATACTGCATCGTAGGAAAAATAAAGTGCAAATGAAAATAAATGCGAATTACTGTTTCCCTACAACTCAAGGACTATTTGTGGCTCGTGAGTTTTGAATTTGAATTATTGCAGTGCTTTCTAGAATTTTGTGTACTCCGACTATGTTTCAAACTGAAAGTATCATTTTGAAAGTCTCATCAAAGTGTACTTCAGAACGGTAAATTACATCGTGGGTTGTATGAAAATTTATTTTATCGTCGTTATATCGACAATGTTTGCAAGCAAAGTATAACGTTTTAAAACATCGTTTATTATTTGAGATATTTTTTATACCATTTTTTTATAAATCTTTGTTTTATAATAATTAATGTTTACTTGAATTCGTTATTTAACAACGTCGGTATAATTTTAATAAAGCATATTCAGCGAATGCAAATTGGAATTAATATTAAAATTTAAATTCAAATTCGAATTTATTTAATAAAGTGTGCAAATGATTTCTACTTTATCAGCATCTTTAAAAAAAACTCTCATAATATGCGGAAATATATTTTTAATAACGTAAAAGTTCGTTGATCAATTAAGTAAAACTTTTTTATCTTTTTAAAAAATTATTTATTGCCGAGTATTACGTAGCAGAAATAGTAAGAGTAATATGCTACTATATAACGCATTGTAAATTCTTAAATCTAAAGAATATACAAATTCCATAGCATGATAAAAAACAATACAATGAAAAATAGTGTAAATGAGACCGTGAAAATATTTACAAATGTCTCATGAAATATAATTGTCATTATATCTTAAAATCTAGTCTTAGCGGACTTAATCGAGACTGATAAATACAATAATTTTAGCTGATTTGTGTTTTTTTTTTTTTTATAAATATCAAGAAACGAAAATTTCTTTGCAGATGTAAAGGCAGACTTGGTTGCTGGCTTACATTCAGTCCATACATTTTAGTATCGCATATACATTTTTAGTAAAATTGGTCACGCATTTAAAATTTTTCAATTAAATTAATTATAGTTAGTTATTTTTATCATGCGCAGATTTCAAATTCAAAATTCAGAATATTAATTCAAACGGAAAAAGCTCAATACTATTACTTTCATCAAGGTAAAATCAGACGCTTAATTAAAGACGAAAGAAGGAACATTAAAAAGCAAATTATTGTAAAAAGGCAGTGTTCAAAGTACATATCCTTCGCTTTCGGATTCCGAACAAAGATAATAAATTTGTATAAAAAAAAAAAAGAACCCGAGTTTTATTAGTCTAGCTCTCTTAGAAATGATAAATATTTCATAAGCAGTACGCGAAACGCCGCGAATAAATTGCCTCATATACGAAGCGAGTGCAGAGCTCTCTGCTCGCTTTCGTGCGCTCTCTCTCTCTCTCGACTTTCCCGCGAGCCGCGAGTCTCTCATCTGCATCGTCGAATAAATACCCCTTTAAAAACCTTGACCCGTCGCCAAAGTCGCGACGCGCGCCGCGGCACCCCTGACCTTGGCGGGGGGCCTCGCTTAAATTCCATGCGGCGAGGTAGCCTCAAAGCGCTTCGGTGACGCGGTGCATCCGTGAGATCCGTCTCGATTCCCCGGGGCGATGATCGATCGTCGGTTGTTCTTTCGTCGCTGCCCGCTGCCGCGCGGCAAGGAGCTCGACGACGGTGCTTTTGGCGTGCATTGTTTTTGAAGGGCCTTAGACAGGAGCTCTCTCGGGGTGGTCGATCAGAGCTTGTCCTGGAGGGCCTGACGGAGCTCCTCCGTGGCCTTGGCGACCTCCTGGGCGACTTGCCTGGCCTCCGGCCGGATGTGCTGGACGCTCGAGTTGGACCGGCGGACGGAATTGCCGTTGCCGAATTTCGGCCGGGGGATCCTGACGCGTTGGACCTCGCTCAGCCACGACTCCATTGTGTTCTCCCTCTGCTTCCGGTCTTCTTTCTTCGGTTTTGCCCGGCTGACCTCCTTTCGGCTTCGCCTCCTGTAAGAATGGAAATTGAAGCTTTGTTATTGTGTGGCCGAGAGTGGAGAGTCCCCGTTAGCCGCGGGACCAAAAAAAAAAAAATTCATTACGCGGATTGTAACCACTCGATTTCCCCGGCCGGGACACGGAGGCGGCGGGTATCCGTACAAAGGAAGCGCCGCCTCGGTTAATCGTTGTTTTGTTTGCGCGATTCGCTCTGAAACCGGGCTAATTAGCGTAATTATTGTGTTTATGCACTTCCGCGTTAGTCTTGAAAGTAAAAAAGGAATACTTGATAGATCGCCGAGAGCTGCAATTATCTTGGACGTGTTTATTACATTCGCGAGTCTTTAGCTATAAATTGAAAATTTTATTAAATTACAAAGCCTGCAAACGTTCGAGGAGCAATTTTTTTTTTCTTCAACTTTAATTACATTAAAAGAAAGGCTGAACAACCAAGTGAATAGCAATGAGACATGCTAATGAAAATGATGCGCTTAAGCGGACAGTTTATCCTCGTAATTTTATATATTTTGCATTTGCAAGAACTGTTGGTTCTCTGTTTTTCTTGGTACCGCGGAGAGTTAGGGGCCGTTGAAAGTCCTTTTTCGCCAAGAGTGTTCCCGCTGAAATTGAGGTGATTAAAGGCATTTGGGAGGAACGTTGCTTTGTAAGCGTTTGGATGCCTCCTTGCTTGCACTTTCGCGGTCGTTTAGTTTCCGAGTACTCTGTGTACATGAGGGCGATTTGCAGGAAAGTGCGATGCTTCTTACCTCGGTGCAAATTGCGAATTTCAAGACTGGAAACGTATATAACGCGGTAAAGTTTAGAAATTCAAAACTTCCTTTATGTATTCCTTCGACCGTCGTTATCTTATTTACGCGTATAAATTGTGCTTGTAAACAGCGAGCGCGATGAAGAAAGCTTATTTATATTCGCCGTTATAATTAATTCGGTTAATATATTAAAGTGAAATTTTCTAATAATAGCATTTCAATTAAATTCGAAATAAATTCTTTGCGTAAATTTACTTTGACGGGTAATCATATATTCAATGTAAATTTAATTTTTCATACACTCCAACCGACTATTTTTAATCTTTAACACCAAATTAATTGTTTCTTAAATCCCAGACAATCAATAGCTTCATTCCCATAAATAATTCGACGCTAATTGCGAGTCCGCGTAGCCGTGTACGAAAAGTATCGAACTGTCCCATTTAGGCAACGGCGCATAATCTAATCCCGGCCGTTCTAGAATTAGTCACGTCATCCTTCAATAACTGCGCATTAATCGAACCGCCGGCGAACAATCACGTCCTCGTTGCCTATGCAAAGATCAAAACAGGCAGCGCTATGTTAATTAACGGCCGAGCGTTATTCCGTATCGTGCCTCGAGTGCATTATAAAATTAATAATTTATCGAAATTCAGCGAAGGATATAAAGTCCTTCGAGTGTTTTTTCAAGTGTAAAAGCCGACTTGACGGCGGAGATGATTTTATTTTTAAGCCTCGAGCGAGTATATTAATAGATGCGTTATCCGTTGGAGGTACTTGAGATAAGGGTGCTTAAGGAAGGTAATGATCGATTATTGTCCGCGAGTTATTGCACTCGAGCGTGGAGTACAGATGTGTTTAGAGTCGAGACGGTTTTTTTTTTTTTCATGCGAACGACACGACAAAACTATTCTTTTGTACGCAGTAATTATGAGAGCAAATTTTATTTCAAAACAGAAATGTTCTCAATAAAATCAATGAACTGGAAAGAGCTCTTATCTAATAATTTTATAATCCCCCTGAAATTATTGACACATTTTTAATGCGCCATTACCCGCTGATCTATCCAAACGCGAAAAGTTCAACGCCGACATTAAACATTTAGCAATCACCGAGCATAAAAACGCATCGTAGCTTTCTAACTCCCAACCCAACGTTTCCCCGTGCGAAGCTCGCGAAAGCCCGCTCGATCCTCCGTCTCGTTTTACAGCGTCCATAAAAAAAAAAAAGAAAAAGGAGCACTCAGCCGCGATCGAAGCCCGAAAGAAAATCGATTCGCGTAATCGCCGCGCGCGGAGAGAAGCGGGTAAGTCACTGGGCCACGAGGCTAAACACTCGCCGCGCGGAAGGTGACTATCGGTCGGCGCGCGGGGGGAAGTCTCGGCGCGCGCGGCTCGCATCTCAATCGCCGCGACTAGGCCGACTCGCTCGGCAGACTGAGACGGCCGACTCTTTTCTCTTCTCCGTATTTTCTTGTGCTTTCCTTTCTTCCGCGGAAGAAGCGCGAAGGCGAGCAGACGACGCGAATAGCGCCCGATTTTTCTGCGGCTCCCCGATTAAAAGCCGCGCACGAAACTTTGGACGAAGCTGCGCGGTCGTGCGGCCGGCGAAAGCAAGGAGAATAGGGTTATTAGACTGATGACGCGAGTAATCGTTGGAGCTGTTGCCGGGTGGTAAATGCTTTTTTTATTATTATTCGGGTCTTAAACCCCGATTTCCTTTATTCGAGGCGGCGCGCGGATGGGTTTTCTCTTTTTCCGGCGTTTTTTTCTATTTTAAAAAGTACTTTTTAACCAATCTTTTAATTAGATACTGGGTTATTTTGAGCACTTTATGAATCGTAATCGGCAATGAAATGAAAGAAAAATGTGCTTCTCAATTATGAATCTACCGAAAATGGGAGATGAAAGCAAAAATGTGCTTTTCACCGTTTCACCAAAATACGACATAAAACGTTATTTTCAAAAATTTGCCACAACATACGTACGTCGTTTCGCTCGCATTTTAACTTTCTACGCTAACGAATTCATTATAATATAATTAATGGCTCGGAAAAGCCTTAAGCTTCGTGTTTCACAAAAATCCTCTTAATTGGGAGAAAAATAAATCAATTGATCCCATCCCAACGCTTCAAAAACGAAAGTTATTAACGTTTTCACCGATAAAAAAAAAAGAACGGCTCTCGTTTTCGGTTTCCATACGCCGTACGGCGCATATCCTTCAATTAAAAATTCCCAAAACGTCGCGCACGCTCTCGTAAATTATTCGAACGACTCTCCCGCAGCCGCCGACGTCTCCGTCGCTCGTTACATCCGCGCAGCTCGTCGTGCGCATCGTTTCGGCTTTCTAAAAGATGCGCGAGGCGCGCGCTTCATCCGATACGGGCGTTGTATTTTAATTCCTTTCGCGGCTCGGCCGCGAAATTCGGAAAAAGCGCAGCTGCGCGCGTTATGCATCGCGAAAAATTCACTTTCTAGCCGGTCGCAGTTACACCGTTTTCGAGCACCCGCGCGAAATGTGTGCGTGCGGTACTTTCTCTCCCCGGTGAGCGAACATTGATATACAAGGGTTCGAACGGGGCAGTAAAAACGTCCGTCGTTATCGGACGATGGACGTAAAAAAACGTGATCCCGTCGGTGTCCATTAGTGGTGGAGCGGAATTCGTTGTGGCGATCGATAATGTTCTAATGCCGCGAGTAATTATTATAGGCTAAGGAACCGCAGGAAGAATAAAGCTTTTTAATTAATGCACGACCTGATTAATAGATGCATTTTTAATTTATTTTTAGGATTATCGCTGGTTTGCACAATGTTACCGTGAATTTAATTTACGATGCTCGTATATATTGGATAGTAATAACTGATAGTAATTTCGAATTTATCCAAGAATAAGAAGTAAGTTTTTATTAAATTTTATTACGTGCGTGACAGAGAGACTAAAAAAATTGTGAAACAGTAATTTTTGTCTATGCAGTCAATAACATTTCTTGTAAATTGCATATTTATTTTATCCAGTGTATCGTAGGTACAAAGTCATTTTTAGAAAAAATTTTCAATTAAAATTGTTCTTACTTTATACTAGCAATACTTTCGTAAAAAAGTAATGTAGTATTTAAAAACGTAAGTGATTGGTTACTGAAATAAAGCGGTAAAACTCAAATCATGCGAACTTTAAATTTTAGTAAAAGAGCATTTTTGTATTGACATCGCGTTAAATATAGTTTATTCAAATATTTTCCTATAAAACAATTATTTCGGCGACCTTCTTTCCACTTTCCAACCTTTCGAGGTACCAAGGTATTACAAAGAGAAATCAAATTCTAAATGATCAATCAAATAAAAAAAAATGAGCATAATAATTATAACGAATAACCACATTGCAACAAAAATGCAGTATAGAGCGCACGTAGTCAGCCGGTTCTTAATTAAAAAAAAGTAACGTTTCAATTCCATTAGGCACCTCCGAAAAACCGGCCGGCACATAATTGAATTGAAACTATCCCGCGCCCTGAAACTCCGTGACACCTCTATCGCTCGAAAAGAATCTCCTTCCGCGTGCGCGCGCGCGCCTCTGCCAAGTGCCGGCCTCCCGAATCGTCCTACAAAGGAGTAAAACTACAAAAGAGAAAGGGGGCAGAGATCGCATCTTCGGGGCGACAACGAGGCTAAATCCAATTAGCGCCGCGCGCGGGACGAAATCGGACGGGAAAAGGGCTCTCTTTTGTCTCAAAAAAAACAAAAGGCGTTATACGATCCTGTTTACATGCGAGAGCGCGAGGAAGGGGGGGGGGGGGGGGCGGCAGTAAAAGGCCCAGCGGAGAGCCGGCAACTAGATGTATCCAATTAGCGGCCCCGCACCTCCCCTTTTTACGATGAGCCACGCGGAGGGACGGAAATGCGAGTTTATACTTGGGCATTTTATTTTATTCCGATTTTTACAGCCCTCCACGGCTTTCGTGTGTATACTTATGCCCCGCGACTGATACCGAGTTCGAGGTTATTTATTGCGAGACTGCTTTAATATTGGGGGGTTTAGGAGTTTGCATTTCCGATACAGAGTGTCTCGAAAAAATGTTTTTACGACTTCTTGGAAGACTTTTGCATTCGGGACGAGGGGACCGTATCTAAGCTCGACGGGTATTGATTTAAAGAGTAAGGATAAAATTGCAATTAAAATAATAGAACTGATGCAAATGCATTTTAAAAATGCGAACATTTTTTGCGAAAAAATTTTTGCCGCGCAGCGATGAAAAAGGTCCTGCCTATCGTTTGCTAAAGTAGGTTTTAAGGTAACCTTAATGTCAGTAAAAATATACGAATAACAAACTTCAAAAAGCTCCGCTTTTATAAAACAACGCGCGAAAACTCTTTGTTCGTCGTAAAACTATGAGCGTTTAAAGCGAAACGCAAACTTTCCTCTCCCACTCCTAAACCGGTGCATAAAATTACAATAACTTTTCCCCCGCTAAACGCGGCGATAACTTTTTCATCGAGCGGGGAGCAGGTAAACAGGAATCGCGATTCGGGAAAAAGCGCGAGCGGCTGTCGCTGGTGGAGAAAGAGCGAACGAAATCCGACGTTAATGAAGTTTCTTTGTCGTCAATGGGCGATCTCGTTAAGCAGTCGCTCGTAAAAGTGGCGAGAAAGAGAGAGAGAGAAAGGCCGGGTAGAAAAAGGTCTAAACCGGTTAAAAATATGAATTCCCAGAGTCGCCGCGTGAGGTACCGTAAATCCGCGCTGCGCGCGTACAGTTAGGCGCTGCAATATGCGCAGCGACGCGAGAGATATTCGCGTAAGCAAAATAGTGTGCGCGCGCGCGTGTGTGTGTGTGTGCGTCTGCATAAACCGACGGGCCATTTTCTACTTTATTCGCTTCTCCCCCGGATATTTTTTTTTTATCTCATTAAAGTCGACGCGCGGCTTAGAGGCGGAACGCCGCGAGCCGGATTATATGGGCTTCTAAAATATACGGCTTTACGTAAGGATAGCATTTGGCTATCGTTAAACGCGCTTACGGCGATCGATAACGCTGAGTGTAAAAAAGTATTCGGCGCCTCTCCCTCAATATTCGATATTGGCGCTGAACGCGCGGAGGCCTCGGACGACGACGATCCTTTAATTGGCGGCTGTATTCCGGGAATCGTCGTGTGGTTTTTGCGTTTTTTCTGGAAAAGCTGTTCCACGCCAGGGAAGGGAACTTACTGCGCGAGAAATCTTTACTCGCAGGGCGAGCTTGACAATGTGCAATGCTAAGCGTTAAAGTTCGGCGAACGTTCGTTCGAACCTCGGATTTCCGGCTGAAAACGAAGCATAAGTTTACGGAGCACGAACGTTTCGTTGCTCTCGGTAATTGCGGAAAACTTGGACCGGATTTTCTCCGGCAAAGTTCGTTTGCTATACAAATAAGCCCGGCCGTTAATTAAATGCTCCTATCTGTATAGAAAAGAAAAAAAGGAAAACTATCACAAAGTTACCGGTCTCTCGCGAGACGAGCATTCGGGCAAAAAACAATGAAGCTACATTATCGCCCGTTTCAATCCCCTCCGCGCCGGCAGCAGAAATTAACCGCGGCTGAATTTCCCGCGCCTCGCGCCGAACTTTCCCCCGCTCGGCCGAATTAGCATCGCGGGAAGTTCGGCGAACGCGGCCGAACTCACGCACAAAGCCAAACAAAGCTCAAGGGCAGACGAGGCTCCGAAGAAAGGGCAATTCAAGTGCCGAGCCCGGACGAAATGGAAACCACGAAAAAAGGAGCTCCGCGCGCATCGCGATCCGCGGGCGTGAATTAACGGACCGCGAGATTAGATAAATCGTCGCCGGACTCGAGGAATATCCAATTTCTCTCCCTCTCTGAGAGAGAGAACGTTTTTTCCCGGATTATTTTATACACTCGCGCCTCCCGCGAACGCGAGATTCGTTATGCAATTGGC
The DNA here is from genome assembly GCA_035582975.1 of Ormyrus labotus. NCBI lineage: Eukaryota > Metazoa > Arthropoda > Insecta > Hymenoptera > Ormyridae > Ormyrus > Ormyrus labotus. The sequence continues at coordinate 3,546,153 of JAWWEO010000036.1, forward strand.
GTTACGCCGCGGCGGGAGAGGGAGCGTTATACGCGCGCGACAAAAGCGACAGCGCGCTGTCCGCCACGGGCCGCTTTGTTTTCTTTCGCCGGCATCCTTTTACTTTAGTTTCGCCGCGCGGCCTTTTTTTCGCCGCGCAAAAGGAAACTGTTTAAAAGCTCTCCAGCGCGGCTTTTCTCCCGTGTAAAGGCAGATTTTTGCGCGCGCGCGGACGTAAATATTTGCTAAATGCATGACGGACGACAGGGTTTTTTTTTTCTCGAAACGAATTTCGTAATTGTGCCCTTTCGGCGGCTCGAGCGATAATAAATAGTTCGCCGACGGACGATCGTTATTTATCGGCGAGCTGTGTAAAACGACAATGTATTAATAACGAATAGTCGTAAATTCCGTACTGGTGATCAGTCGGCTTTTTTATACTATAGACGATTTATTAGGGCGATACGCCATTTCGAATAATATACATTTAACAACCATCTTTTTCCCGGCACAATATTGTTTCGGCGCTTTTTAGCGCCCGTTAAACGCGTTGGACGGGACGCGTTTTATCAGCCGGGACCGCGTTTGAACAAGACGTTTCTCGTTCGCTTTTTTTCTGTCGTCAGTGTAAGGATAATTAAGGCGTTCCAAATACTTGGAGGTGAACTTGAAGTACTTCCATTGATCGAGATCGAGAATCTCGCGATAAATTTTCATGTACAAGGAGCGATCGGCGTTGATAAATCTTCGACGTGGATTTTATTATGGTACAACGGAGATTGAAAAAGTTTTGAATTTCGTGCAGAGTTTATTAGTGCAATATATTATGTACTTCTTCGACTCGTAAAAAGCGAGCTTAAGATTTCCTTTGAATTATCGATCGTTAATAATTTATCTATAAGAGAAGGTCATTGTCGTTATTTTACAAGCAAATTATTTATTGAAAATTTATAAGCTCGAATCTGCGACCAAGATTCTATCACTAATGAAATATGAATAAATAACTACTTTACCAACTAACATTAATATATCGAGGTTTCCTTATTTTTATAACATTTATATACTTTCTAAATTTTAAAGGTTGCAGCTTTTTTTAATAAACCAGTCGAATTGAGCAATCGCAGAACTATGTAATAAAGTTGATTACGGAAAGAACAAAAAATTACTATCTAATTTTTTACGCTATAATTATCTTTAATTAATAAAATGTATTTTTACACTTTTTAAATTCGTTTTGTATTATATAAAAAAAGCGTAATTTTAAAAACTATTCTTAGCAACCGTAATCACTGTCCCAATTATATATCTCTTCCTGTACCGAGCACAAAGCATGCTACCTCAAACCAATACGAAAACATTACCTCAATCGTTACGAAAACCATCCAAAACCCCAAAAAAATCACCGAAAAAGATTCAAACCCAAGACCAGGCAGCAGCGCCTCGGCAAACAAAGGCGCCTTAAAAACCGCCTAGAAAAAAAGCCTGCCGTGTACGTATCCGCCCGAAAAAGGCGGTCGCGTGTGCGCTCGGTTATTAAAAACAATCGGGCCGCTGCTCTCGGCGGCGATTACGAGATATAAAGGGGAAAAGCCCGGCCGCGTTTCCCTCCTCTCCGGAAGGGGCGATTTACGATTTTCCACATACGCGTTATACATATATATATATACCCACGCGGCGATTTTGACGGGGCCGTTTTGTAATACAGCGCGCGCGCGCGCCGTGTCCCCAAGATCGCGCTTGCTCTCTCGCGAACGAGAGTAAAAGTGAAATACCGCGGCGAGCGAAATAAATTTCGTTCGCGGAAAAAGGCAGCGCGAGGCGGCAACGGCGACGGCGGCCGATTTATTTGCATGTAGGCCTTCCCGGCGCTCGCGGCCCGGGTACAGTTAACGAGAGCACCGCTGAAAATTTATTCGAACGCGCGGCTCTCGATGTAGGATACACGTGACGAGGTTTAAAGCGCTCGCCGATCGACGGTTTTTGGCGCGTCGGACGAATTCTAAGCTCTGGGCTTTTACGGAAAATTTCGACGACGAGTTTCGACGGTGTTGGTTCGGGCGACGGCGAGTGTACGGTTTGTTTTAATTATCAATTTGAGGAAAGAGTGGGGAAATACGAATTATACCGCGCCGCGCAATAATTGAACAAAGCAATCGTAAACGTAAACATTTTCGCGGAGCGCGAAGGAAAACAAAGCGCCGGCCGACGATTTAACTTTCCCCTGCCGAAAGTAATAAACCCTTTCGTAAGAAGCGTTTCATTAAGGCAGAAAAAAAAAATAAGCCGCCTCGGGACGCATCGAAACGTATATAATTAAATCGTAAAAAGTTTCCGCCTCCCGGGGAATTTCAGAAAAATAAAACGGGCCCGTATAACTCGTCCGCAAAAACTACTATATAATACACGCGGTAGCGGCCCACCGAAGCGCACGAGGGATCGAAGGACAACGGCGCACTTACCCTTCTGCGCCTCTCTGGGAATCGAGGTCGAAGTAGAAATCGGCCGCTGCTCTCGGAACTCGGAACTCGGATCGCTCGGCTCTCGGTGCGTAAGTCGCGGTGCTGCGGACTCGACTGATTCAGCTCTCGGCGGCGGCGGTGGCTGCTTACCTGGGCGCAGGTGTGGGGGGAGAGCTCGTCGGTGTGGGAGGGGGGCAGCGGGGACCGCTGGCAGAGTGCGTGTGCTGCCTGCCTGGTGGGGCCCTCGTCGTTTCTTTGTGCACCGTTGCCAAGTTGTAAGGCGGCGCGGGTACGATATATATACGGACGAGTAAGAGAGGGAGACGCACTACGCGGAGGCTGCCGCTGCTGCGCGTCTTGTTGTTTTTGTCGGAGGGGGGGCCTCTCGTTTGCGCCGATGGGTCAATCGCTGTGCGGGCCAACTAATTTTTACGGCCTGCAGTTTCGCGTGTGTGGCCTACCCGGCGGCACGGCCGACTACTTACTTCTTTCGCGGCGGCGGCTGCGCGCCCCTTTTTTTTCTCGTGGGAGGGAATTAAATTATTAAAATTTATGGCCTTTTTCGGGTAATCGCCCCGGGGGAGGGCTTCGTATCTTTGCTCGTTCGGCGATCGGGTTGAGTAAAGATGGCTTCGGAGAGAGAAAATATTGACTTGGAGCTGAGCTTGATTAGGAGTAACTGATCTCGATAAAGCAAAGGATGCGTTTAACTTTGGTAGCAATTTTTACCAAAGATATATGTTCATGCTCGTTTCAAGATTTTCTCCAAATTTTTTCTAATTTTCCTTTTCAGTTTAATCTCGATTCTAATGAATTTATTCTTAATGAACGATAAATTATCATGTCTATTTGCGTCTTACCGAATGACGCGATCAAGACTTTCTACATATTACTAGCGCATAATGAATGAATATATTTTATTCAAATGGAAGAATTGACAACTTCCGAGTCCCGCTCGATAAAATTTCAAAACGCTTCTGTCAAAAGTTTTAATACAATCGTCAAAATTCACTTTCAATTACCATTCATAAATTTAATCTGTAAATACGCGAGAAAAACATCGGCTGCGATTCGCTTTCAAAGTTCAAAGACCGCCAGCAATTTGTAAAGGGCAGCGATTAATAAAACCAGCTCCTTAAGCACTTGACCATTAGAAAGCTCGCGCAAACACCGAAAGTATTACATACAAAAGCACCATAACATCGAGAAGCAAACGTTACATAAACTCGCGATCGCACAGACAGCCAAGCCGCGCGGCGTCATTATTTACGACGGCGATCTAGCCTTTGAAATCTCCCCCTGACTTACGGCACCGAATCGAAGCCGAAAAAAAAATCCCTCTCCCCGCGGATACGTAATTGAAAACGGTGAATGGGAGGAGGCTCTCTCGCGCGGGGGAGCGTTAATTAAATCGATCCGCGAGAGCGAGAGAGCTTTTCATCTCTCGGTCAAGAACGGAGAGCGACGGGAGAGCCTTGAAGCCATATCGTACATACTTCCGTATTATTGTTTCGGAATCCCGACTCCGGGACGGGGGATATCCCTCGTAACGGGGCGCCCGCAGCGGCGGCGATTTCTCGGGCGCGAATTTCGCCGCCCACGCCGCGGGAGGAGAGCCGCGCGCTCTTAATTGCCGATTTGCATGCGAATGAGATCGACGCGCGGAGAGGAAAGCGCGCGTTTCTCGCGGCGGGCTGGAGCTCGTTTCGGAGAGGCCGCAGACTCGAGGATTCGAACCGCGGATGAGAAAGTGTATTATATCCTTCGGCCGCGGGAGGATTCCTAATTGACGGCGCGAGAGTATCGGTGCCTGCTTTCGGTGGATTCGGTTCCGGGACGCGGTGACTTTTTCTCTGATTTTAATTTTCGGCGGGTATTTTCAACGTATAAAACGTTGGTATAAGTAAATTGCAAAAGGTTATTGGTCGCGTTATGGTAAACGGAGGAGTTTATAATCTAAATTAAACGCGTTTTAACCATCAAACACAATCAAGCTAATACAGCGATAAGACACTGTTGTGTTTGAGTTGCAGAACTTGATGGTGTTTGAGATTTAGCTTTCTCGCGATGCATGAATATTTAATGGCGTAATTATCTCTGATGGTACATTCTAATTACAAGTATATATGAAAAACAAAATTTCTGCTTTCTTAATAATTGAATGAGAAAAATGCACCTTTCCTCTTGCACAACTTTTTAACAGCGAATTCAATATAACACCGCGCGCAACGCGTTTCCTTCGGAAATTCAAAGTAAACTCCCACAAAAAAGAAATTCAACCTCTCAATTAAATTCCCGTCCGAATCCCGGCAGATTCCCAGGACAATTATCCATATAAAAATCGCAGGCAGAGCCGCTAATGAAAAGCCAGTTACAGTTACACAAAACCCTCGCGATATAATTTATGCACGCAAAAAGCAGGCATCAGCAGCCGCGGAAAGAGGAAGTCCCCCCCCCCCGTCGAAAAAAAAAACTCGGTTCTCTCGTCGCTTAAGGAAAAAAAAAAAAAAAAACAGAAAAAAGAGACTCCTTATAACGGAAGAAGCGTGCATACAAATGTCATTAGAAGCCTCCTCTCGCGGGTCGTTGATCCCCGCGCCTAGACTTCCTCGCTAGAAATCGAGCCTCCTCCTCCTCCTCCTCTTCTTTTCTCGGCGCTTCCTCCCGCGCTCTCGAGAGAAAGAGAGAGAGAGAGAACTCTGTACCTCTCCCGCCGAGCGCGAAACGCCGCGCGCGTGACTCAGCTCTCTCGCCGCCCTCTCTCTCTCTCGAGCGCGCGCGGTTGTCTGACTCACATATATATATATGTATATATATATCGAGAGAGGGCCGATTAGCGGATGGGTGGTAAAAAAAAAAACCGAACGCCAAAGTCGGGAACGGGCGAAAGAAGTGCCGCGGCCTACATTCGGCCCGCCGCTCGCGGTAAGGTGGTTTACTTCGAACTGATGCATTTTAATGCCCGCACGACGGATATTTGCTTTGATGTGTACGGGGAAAGAGTTCCGGAGGGAACGCCGAGGAGGGTAACAAGGATATCCGAGTCTGGGGATTGTGAGGTAGGATCGGAGAGGCGAGCGGTGTTATTTAATATCGAAAGCAAAAGTGATAATAAAGCAGTCGTAATAATGTACTATTTTATAATTTTTGGCAGATTTATTTAAAATCGAGGCGGAGGAACGATATAATTTAAAATTTGTTTTACTTTTAGCGATTACGTTAAAACGAGTATCAAACCATGCAAATAAACTCATTTCCAGTTAAACTTGATTCTCGTTACGTCATTACCGTTTACGTTACGTCTTGCTTTTACTGTACGCTTCAGCTGAATTTGGGTGAAACGTTTTGGCGGCGTCCTACATATTGTCTCTTGCAATATATATTCTTCCGTGCAGTTACTGCAAATTCTATTTGAATTAAACGTCCGTTCTCGCGAATTGAATTGAAAGTATAGAAAAAAAAAAAGCTATACTTTTTATACAGTTCCGACTGTAAATGTTGAAATTTCATCGGAAATCAATTGGCTCTAATAATCCACGAACACCTGCGCACCGTCGAATCGAGCTGTGCGCCTTTATATTTACAATCGATGCGATGTTCTTTCTCAATTAGCGAGGAAAAACAGACACAGTTTTTTCCCATTTTCCTAACGACATTTTGGTAAAAGCAGTCGGGGAAAGTTACGCGTGTCCGCGAGAAATGGACTCGATCGTTTTTACATAACTTTAGATAGTTTTCAGCGGACGAAAAGACGATTACGTCGCCGATCGAGTCTAGGATAACAAGTGATACGTACCGAGGCTAACATCGTCTCGCTGAACCCGCGCTAAATCCGTTTGTAAACAATAAATCTGCAGCAATTACTCCTCTCGTCGACGCGCGCGGGAAAAATTCGCTATTCAATAACTCCGCGGACGAATCGCGTCCCGGCAGCGATCCTAACTGTTTACACTCGAATAAACGGTCCGTTACGTCGATGAACTTAAAATTTTTTTAATTTATGCTAAATTATTTACTTCGAGGCCGCTCCATTATGCGTTGAATAATTTACCGTGGATTCTCATATTTTTAGTTAAGAGCGCGTTATGTTATCGTCGAGTGGTATTTTACTCGCGCCGCAATCTCATTCGTCTTTAAGACTTCGGGAAGTTCGTAAAGGACAGTTAAGTCAAAGCAGAAAAAAAGAAACCGTACAATTGCATATCTATATCGGAATCGCAACTTATTCAGCAACGCACGCATGTGGTAATTGATCAAAAGCAACTTACACAACGCACATTTACGTAAAAGCTGGATGGTGATTAAAAACAAAATGTAATATCGTTGGAAACGAAGTAGATTCTAATATCGCGAGTCAAGGATTAATAACTTTTTGTTTGCCGAAATTCGCGACCTAAAAATCGTACGGAAGATAGGCGTTTGTGTGTGTGCGATGATTGGACCTAAGATTAGATAAATCCGGTTAATAATTAGACAAGCATTGAGAAAGGAGCCTTGCGTGAAAAACCTTGAAAATTCAAAGGATGCATCAGTCTAGATAAGATGTATCTAATAACAAGCATCGGTAAATTAATTGGCAGGTTCGTTTTCAAAATACAGTAATCTTTCTGCCCGCTAATAAATGACGACCAACCTTGACCAAAGAAAGCCGAGATTTCAACAAAACCGATACAACCAACTTTTCGCGAAATTGATAATCCGCAGCGTCGGCACCTCTTTAAAAAGCCATTAATCGCTCGAGACGTTGCAACGCGTTGCATAAGGGACACTCGCGAAGACGGCCTGCCAGACGTAAAAAGCGACTGGTTCGAGGCAACTGGAGCGCTCCGAAATTCTGGATAACCGAAGTCGGCCTGCCTGCCGCGTTTTTCTGCCTCCTTCGTTTTGTGTTGCCGCCGAGCCGCTTCTTTACACGGGAGGGAAATATATCGGGCACGAGACCGGCCCCGAGGATCGAGGTTTTCTCTTTCTTCGGCGTCTTGTTTACAGCGCTACTTCGTAGAGAAAGATATATATATACGTGTGTGTATACAACGTTAAAGTTGAGCAAAACGCAGCTCTTTCGAAAGAGGCTTATAAGCGCGAATCGACCTTGTTTTATTTACGTTATATCAGCGCACTCGACCGGCCAAGTTTAATAATAATTTTGCAATCGCACTAGAACTCGGAAGGAAAAAAAGGGAAAAAGGCGGGGATAATGAAATATCGATTGTCACTCGAGTAGGTAAATCCATTGCATGGGCGGCAACCGTGAACTCTCGCGGACCTGCGGCTCGTCTTGTGAAATTGATAGTGTAATATCCTTGGGATTTTCTTTCTTTTTGACCTCCTTATGATATGGAAACGTTCCGATACGCGTTTATGACTTTTACCTTTCCTATTGTGTTGAGTAAAACGACGACTTCCTGGGACGAAAGAGTGCAGACGAAAATTGTATCACTCTCGTTTAAATTGAAGGTAATTTGAAAGTAGGTGGCGCTAATTACATTAACCTTTGGGAACTGCAGGAAGTGACCCTTTTTGGACGTCGTCGAAGCTCGGAATGTTTTTTTTTTTAACCGAGACGAGCTCGCTTTTTTTGAAAAACTGCCAGAGGTTAAAAGTCGAAAATAACACAATCAAGATAAAATCTTAATTAAACTTAAGCAAATTTGCAAGGCTACAATGCCGTTTGCCGTGTACAATAAACCTAAATGTTTCGCCTAACGACACAATACGATTACATCTTAAATATTTCAACGCATTAAACAACGTCCGCTCCGAAATCGGCGAAAATATATTCATCGACATCCGCGCGTCGAGCTTCCGCAATAATCCTCTCGGTCCCCTTACTCACCTCCGACGATTCGAATCAGACGCGCGGCACTTTCCGACCTATCGGCTCGCATTACTCACGCATCGAGTCTCTCTCCTCCTTCGGAGATACGAACGAAAGCAGCGGGGCAGTCGCCTCCGTATTTTTCGAAAAACGCCATATCCTACATATCGCTCCTCCGGCGCGACGACGTGTGTACACCTTTTTCTCGCGGCGGCAAAAGGAGATCGCCGGGAGAGAGAAAGGAGAGCGCGCGAGCGCAACTCGAGCCCCGTCGCCGCCGCCGCGAAATTGAAGTTTTCGATAGTCGCCCGAGTTGTACGTCGTCGCGCCTACGAGGAGAAAGTCTTTCGCGCCTTTATGACGCAGCCTCTCGCGATCCCCCCCGCCCCGGAAAGTAGGTCGATCGCGCGGCGAGTCGACGCGCATCGCGGGCTAAGTCCTCCTCTCTCGCGAGACTGACCGAGGTTAATCCGTTCGAGCGCCGTATCCGTTTTATATGCAGTTTTCTGACCTCTCCCGCGGCGGAGGAGGAGGGCTTTCTCGGGGACGTTTCCGGCTGCTCTAATGCTTTAATTGCTGACTTGGGATTTTCGGCCTTTTTTCACGGAAGTCGCGAGAGCCGAGCGTGGAATGATTACTTTTTTTTCTTTCGACCCGCCGAGATGGAATAATTGCTCTCTCTGTCTCTCTCTCTCTCTCTCGTGGAGGTCGAAGCTATGGTTTGATTTGCTTGTATATTTTGCGAGTGGAACTAATTGCGTACGAGTATGAATCTTTATATTTTTTTAAATAACAAAAGGTTCGTTTAATAAGCATCCTTGAGAACTAATCGCAAGATAAATATTTTTAATTATATAGCAAGGTGGTTTCCTTTTATCTGGTGATGAGTTGCTCATAAAATTAAAACGTGACATATTGAATAAATTATTATTTAGATTCTATTCTCCGTAATGCGGTTCATTCGATAAACGTCGATTAATAATTTATTTAATAAATAACCATTATCCTTTATATTAAAATATTTAATTACCGCTGCAAAAAATTACGCTTTCAAATTCCTGTTTATACCATATTTTTTTTAAATACATCAATCAATCCCTCATTAAAAAAGCCAATGCCCAAGATATATATAAATCCAACAGAAATAATTTCTCTACGAACGCTTCCCCATCGTCAAAGCGCGCTCAGATTTTTAAAAGCATCTCGCAATTAAAAGGCACCTGCCTCTCCGGGGTCGATGCACCCCGTACATTAATTCCCGATAAACTTAATCGCCAGTCGATCTGCCTCGAAGCGAGAGAGAAAATAAGAAAGAAAGAAAGAGAGAAAAAGAGACGCGCGCGGCCGCCCACTCATCATTTTGGTCGCCGACGATCGTCGTTCGGCTTGTAGCCTCGTATGTAAACAACGTCAGCGCGGACGCGCGATAAAAGTGAAACTCATCGGCCGATAAGAAGCTTCTTCGCTGGCTTTCCCGGATTTCCTCGGCGCTCATCGAGAAACCGGAGAGGCGATCGTTTCGCTTTTGCGCCGGACGGTCAATCAGAGCCGCTGATTGCTAATGCCAAATCACGAGAGCCGCGCTTGGCGATAATTTAACGGCTTTGGCGCTGATTGGCCCATTTTGCGTTTTATTGGCGAGCGGCGTTGCGAGCGGCTTGCGGATCGAGAGATAAAACAATGTGGTTTTTGGCGCTTTATTGAATTCTTTTTAGGCGCCAAAAACTGGTTAAACTAACAGCCCCGTCGGGGTGGGGGAATATTTCCTGAATTTTCAGCTAAATTAAATTGCTGATACTTCAAAGGCATTCCTCTCGTTTTACAAACCCAGAATCTTGGAAGTTATCCAAGAAAGAATTTTCTTGTTAAAACGGAGATATTTCTGCCGGGAAAAGTAACTTATTTGGCAGAAAGCGATTCGTTCAAAGTTGGAAATATTAAATTTAACAAAGCAGCTGCCTTTTTATGTCATTTTGGACGAGAGAATTTTCGACGCTATTGATATAAAAATGTCAATTTATTTCGAACGGCGGGTTCTTCGTTCTAACAAGAAAAGTAAACAATCAAGTATCATTATTATTATTAAGCCCTAGATAGTCTGCAGTACAAAACATGGTTTATATCCTATCGAGGCGTCGGAATATCCATCAAGTCTATCGGCCAGATAGAAAATTTGATGTATCTTCTGAAAGTTATGGTTCATAAACGTCAATGGCCATTTGTGTCGCAGCTTTTTATTTTTTCTTCAATATTTTTTCGAGCAGCCGTTATATTGAGAATTTTTATTTTTACTGAAAAAGAGAAAAAAAATGTTCAAGCACCATAAATTATACAGTGAAGTCGTAATAAAATGTTAAACTTTTCGAGCTTAAATACCAAGTCCTTTTTGATTGATTAAACGAAATTTTTTATAGTTAACTATAACCGTAACGTTCTCTCCCCCATTTACGTAATAACTTTTGCCAAATTGAGTAAGATAAACAGTTTGTGATCCATTATGGATCCCAAGTATCTCATTAATGATGAATTTATTCGATACCGAGCAAAATATCATGTAATATGAGGCCAGCATAAATACATACCATCACTGAAGATAAAGAAGCTCGTTCGGGCGAAAATATTAACTCGACAGTAGTTTTTTAATTAAAAAAAGAAAAAAAAAAGTACTCTCGGGTAAAAAAAAGAAGCGAAAAGAAAGTTCATAAAGCCGTAGCTCTAAGTGAAGAGGAGCCCGCTCCGGCGTTACCGGCTGATCAATTGTGTCTTGTCTTTTTTTCTGGGCTTTGTTCGTCCCCGTCGTTGTGTCTCTGGCGCGCGTCTGGGTCTCCTCGTCTCCGTGTCTGGGGCGCTCTCTCTCCCCTTCTCTATTCGCTGTCCCCCGTCGGCGATGTGTGTAAACCGCTGATAATCGCCACGCACACACGGGAAGATGGAGGGCGATCCAGTGTGCGAGGGTACCGACATCGCCGAGATCATGATCGGTAACGGCGCCGGCGCAGTGACCAGGCGGCTCGCCGACTTGAGGGATCGGGATCGCGATCGCGATACCGAGGAGGACGAGGACGAGGCGAGGGAGGAGAGGAGCTCGGAGAGTGGCGGTGGTGGAGGTTTCGGTGGTTGGAGGACCCACCTACTCGGGGGCCTAACGCAGCGCGTCAAGTCCTGGTACTGGGGCGCCAGACCCCTCGTAAGTCCCTCTCTTCTTCCTTTCTTGCTCTTTCTCTCTCTCTCTCTCTTTCTCTTATTCTCTCTCTCTACCTCTCTTTCTCTTCTCTCTCTCTCTCTTTCTCTCTTTCTCTCTCACTCTCTCTCTCTCTCTCTTTCTCTTTTCCGAAAACGAACACTGTCTTCTCTTTGGGTACCTTTCTGGACCATTGGCACGAGAATTTTTTCTCTCACAGGCAGAAGTTTCCTATATATACTTAACTTTTTAACAAGCTCTCTATCTTTCTCGCACTTTGCTGCTGTGACTCACACGGATTTTTCAGTCTTTTTTCTGTTCTTGTCTCTGTTTGGTTTTCTTGTGTTTTGTCTGTTTTTTCGTTCTGTATTCTTTATTATAATTACCTTCGCACTTGTACCGAGGCGGCGCGCCTCGAAATTATTATTATATACCGTCACGCACCGCGCGCACCTTTGGTTACCTGTCACACATCAAGAGTTTTTTTTTCGGTTTCATTCGATTGACGAAAATCTTATAATCTAGGGAAAATTGAGGAGAAGTGAATGTTCTCCACTTTTTTTTGCATGGTAAGAGCACACTCAATTCATTAACCCTTTCCAGGGCGAGTTTTATCGACGCGAGAGTCGCGTCTGGATTTTAAAATAATCGGAAAAGATTTTATGCAGCGGTTGAAGTAAAGCTGCTTTCGAGAATAAACTTGCGAATGGTACATCATTGAAGCAACAGTTGTTGCGATACTCGTTTTTTTAGATTCATAGCACATAATTTCTGCAGAATTGTAGCAAGAATTATAGCACATAATTTTCTTACATGTAGATATTTAGTAATCTTCTACTTATGTTAGAGATTAGTATAATATTTGTAGCAATCGTTTTGTTATTATTATCGTAAAGTTACCTTGAAAAGGTTAATGAATCTTTCAATATGTTTAAAATAAAATATCTTTATTGTGTTTCAGCATTTGCTTTTATTTAAAGTTATCTTTAATTCATTCACTTTAATTCTGAATTTTCCCACACTTTATTCATTTTTAAATATACACAATATTTTGCATTCATTAAATTTTGTATTATTTGCATTAAATTCTGTGCAACGTTTAATCCGACGAGCAATTTTTATTCCTTCAGAGGAGTTTTTAACGCATTTTCGTTTCCAACAAAATAAATATTCTTACTTAACGAGCCGTTTTTTTTTTATTCGACAAGAAAAATAGGAAACTAAAATCGAGACAAATGAGCATAGTAACGTAGCCGAGACTTTCGTGGAATTCAAATATCGCAGAGAGAGAGAGATTCGGAGAGACAAGAGAAAAATGATGCTCAATGAGAAGTCGAAATTGAGAGGAATAAAAAAAGAAGTTAAACGACGATAATATACGACCGTAGCTTTTGGCATGACTAACTTAATTTTAGACATCTCTCTATCTCTCTCACTTACATTAATAGAACATACAATCGATCCTTTTCGCTATAGAGCCTTTATAGTCCAATAGTCAATACGTATATTATATATCTAGCGTGTGTACGTGTTTTCTTAGATGTCTTGCACTCGCTCTTTTTTATTATTGTCTTATGTATATCATATTTCAAGCACGATATATATATACTTCTAGATGTCTTGGCATGCACGTTCACATATGAGATGATAATCACCAAGTAAAAATAAATGAGTACGCTAATAGTAATGAGTAACTGATTGAAAAATTACGATTAATTTAGAATATATCAATCATGAGTTTTATCTGCTTTTAATTATTGAAGCTACTGAATAATGTGTGTATAATATAGGTCAAAATTCACGTTAATTTCAAAAAGAGATTCATAATGAAACACTACAGAACACATGACTACACTTGTAATTGATATTCGAGGAACGGAATTATATAACTTCTGCGTCATTTGCTTTCTAGTAAGTTACAGATATTTGATTATTTATTTTTTTTTATTACAATGTTTTTACTTTGTTTTCCATATCGTTTAGTAGCGTTCAGTTAGTTGTATATTTTGAAAGATACCAGAGTTTATTTAACTTTTTTTTTTGTCGCTACACAAATTAATGTTTTCAGCGAAAGTGCAAAAAAAGATATATACATATTTTTATCCTTATTGTGTCTCCATCATTCTTTGTCGCATCAAGATTTAGAAAACGAAGAAGTCGAGCTTTAAACTGGTCATCTCTAAACCTTGGGTTCTCCCACCATCGTCGTAAGATGCGATGGACAAGTGATCAGCTGAGCCCATTACATTACTATATATATATATATATCTTAGAATCTAGATGAATAGTTTAAAATACTTTTTTGTAAAATACAAAATTTGCAACATAGTATCAATATATAGTTTAGTTGAATGCTAACTGATAACTTTTGATGAACAGCAATATATTACAGGTTTGATCAGTTTTAGGTTGTACGACCTAAGGCTCGTACAGACAGTATATGTGTAGGGACGAGATACTCTTGCAAATAGTCTCGACGAACCGATTTGAGCAAAGTAAACGTATAGCAAAAAAAAAAAAGAATAAATAAGTCTCGCGCAACACCACCACCGTCACGACCGCCACCACTTTCCGAAGCACCAACCAATTAACACCCTGCCACTGCCAGCCTATTCAGCAAGCATGATTCTCAAAATACTTATTATCTCAAATATTAACTTAAAAAAAAAAAAAAAAATGCTCTTGGAAATGTGTATTATACACGCATTGTACGTATAATTACAACTTTATCTTAGGTAAATACTAATTGCGCTCTCATATATCCACGTATTTCTTGTATACATCTAGAAATTCAACTTAGGTCTATCCATAGAAATTAGTTTAACTTTATATCACTATGATTTTTATTTTTTCGTGCAGTGATTGTGCCCTGCGTGCAGTTACACGCTTTATTTTATAAAGAATCGCACGCTCTCTACGTAACTCCGCTTTATTTCTCTTCAATTTTTACTATTTTTACTAAATTTTTATTCAAACTTGTTAACTTTTCAACAATTTTCGACTAGTTGCCATTTTTCACTATTTTAAAAAGAGCTTTTCCTTATCTACTCTTCAGTCAAAAGAGTATTTAAATTTTTCAATTTACTAATTATAATGCATTTGTAGTCGAGGTGCTTACACACTCGATCGGCATATAGGCACGAAAATAAAAAAGGAACTTTACTAAACCGCGGAGTCGCGCAGGCAGCGTGTCGATTCTCCTTAGAAGAGTGCAGTGCGACATTAAAGTAGTGTTTAAAAAGTACAAGCTCTTGAAAAAAAAAAAAAAAAAAAAAAAAAATAAGCGATGAACGACTAGGCTGGATTACCGTCTTTTGGAGCGACGTGCTCCAAGCGACGACTCGATATCCCATCCGCTAACGCTCGGCCCCCGCCCCCCGGCCGTCCGCCTCTTTTCCAGGAGCTCGCGCACAAGCTCTCCCGCAGCTTCGACATGCAGGAGGCCCAGCTGCTCGAGGAGGCGGGCAGCGGCACGACGGGCAGCACCGGATCGGCCGGCGGGCCCAGGCGGCACCACAGCGCCCAGAGACTCGCCAGGGACCCGAACTCCGAACGCAGGGAGGAGGACGCCGCGGTCGTCGTGCCCGACCACCAGGGCAATCTGCGCATCATCGTCAAGAAGAGCAAGCCCACCCTCGGCATCGCCATCGAGGGCGGCGCCAACACCAAGCATCCCCTCCCGAGGATCATCAATATTCACGTCAGTATTGCATAACGATTTTATTACTATATCGCGGTGCGCAATCGTGTTTACTCGCGCACTTTTCGATTTTTATTGCGTCGTAAAAAGCAAGTGTTAAATAATGCGGCGTTAATATGCAAACGAACAATGAAATTCGATTTTTGTTTAAAAAAAAAGGGGGTATTTTCTTATAGTCCGTTCATGATAAACCGTAAAAATGAACAATAGGTTAAACGATCCATTTTCAATTTCCGCTTTTTAAACAACAAAACTGCTGACCTGCGTTTGATGTAAAGAAGAGTCCATTTATCGTGACTCGAAAACTGCTTAATAGTATCATTCTTACGCGTGCGTTGACCTCGACGAGGTGTATTTTTCTGCTCGCTTCAACCTTATTTTTGTTAAATTCTGTTTGTAGCTCTTTAAAGAAAAATATTATCGATTGGGTAAACAAATTAAAATGCTAAGCGATCGATTAACAAAAAAGTTACAGACACTTGAAAATTTAATTCCTTTTTATATAGTGTTCTTAAATTATTTATGGACTTCCTTATTTACTCTTCTTTATTACCATCTTCTTAAAAGTGTGATTCATTGAATTTATAGCGTTTCAGTGAAAGTAGAAATTCTACTTTAATACGTCATAACGCGCATTCGGTTGCTAATAAATTTATTGATTTTGTCAATATATTCAAAAATAAACTTTCACTTGTCAACGTGATCTTCTAAATTTAATGTTTAATTAAAAATTATAATCCTGTAATTTGCAAGTGTATAATTATTACGCTGATTGAAATAAATTGGACAAAGTACAATTTAATGTTGATTACATTCTGAGGATTGTAATATTTTTTTAATTTCATAAGCAGTTGAAATTGACACCATATTAATCAAATAACGCTTTATAAAAGTCTCAATCGTTATTACTAAAAGACTTTTACTTTTGTAAAAATAAACTTTTATATAAATTTACGAGTTGTAGTTTTTTAACTTCTTTCTTATATATTTGTAGTAAAAGACTTACTATAAGAAAGGCTATAAATTAAAAAAAAAAGCTGTAAGAGATACCCTCATAACTATGGGTTAGGTTTAATTTAGGACCTTTAGATTATTAGATTAACGCTCAATCCACCAAAGCAGTAATATATCTTTCGGACAGGACAAAAATAAGCCTCGCGTGTAAGAAAATCTAAATCAGTTTCTACGGAAGACAGATGAACCATAAGATATCTTTAGGCCCGCAAAAACTGAAAGATAAAAAGCGTCGACTTCCGGATCTGATGAGAAAGTTGCAAAAACGTTGAACGTCACAAGATATCCAATCCGATACGAAATTTACATAAAAAGTCCGCTTGCAGCTGAAATAACCGAATCGCCCAACTATGTAAGCTAAAAAAAAAAACCTTTTCCTCATCGATTCCGCGAAACAAAGTTAAAAAAGATTAACAACTTCGCGCGAAGTCAAACAAAAGGCGCAAGAAGCGGCGAAAATTTCCATTGTTTTTTCCTCCGCAACTCGACAATCATGCGTCCTAATGACGGTCCATTGTTACATCGAAGTAAAGGACGAAAAAAAAAAAACAGAAAAAAAAAATTAATAACCCCCCCGCCAGAAAAAAAAAGAAAGCCAAACAAATGCCCCAGAGGTCGACGCACCGGAGCGCGAATCGATGCCGCGCTCTTTGGTGATCGACGCGCATCGATCACCGACGCGATCGATCTCCCGAAGGAGAACTGCTCCTCTCCCCCGACAAAAAAAGAAGGAAACAATAACCCGCGCCGCGAGCTCTCGCGCGCGGAGCAGTCAATTTTTCATCGGCGAGCGCCTCTCTCGATTTCCGGGATAACGAGGCCGACGCACACTTCGGAGAGAGGATAAAAAAAAAGAACGGACGCGTCGCGAGCAAGACGAATGGGACGCGCGCGCGAGCCCCGGCTAATGTACAAAAGGAGGCAGGAGAGCCTCGCCCAAAGACTTTCGCACGGTCTATGTAAAATAATTCACTGCGTACAAGGCTCGTTAAAGGAAATTATATATTTTATTGAAACTTGACGTCTTGTCAATACAAGCGTTGGAAGACGAATGCGTCTCCAACCAAACATTAAAAGCTAAATCTTTTATAACAAACAAGCGGCTAACGTTGCGAGGCGCTCTTCTTCTTCTCTTTTTCAAATAAAAGTGCCACGCGAAGT
>JAWWEO010000036.1:3563564-3591116 GCA_035582975.1 Ormyrus labotus
TATAGATTCTTATAAAATTTCTTTATGAACATTTTTTTCTATCGTAAAATGTTCAGCTATTTTATAGGATTCTATAAAATTCTATAAGTCTCTTTCAACAGGGATGCAAGATGACTTAGCGGGTGTGTAAAAATTTGAATCAAGTTCAATCTAAAAAGATGTGAATGAGATTTAATAAAAAATGATCTGTGTAATAATACCATTTAAAAGGCATGAGATTAGAGCGTTTACGATTTAGAGAAACCGAGGGCTTTTTTGTTTTGAAGAGCAAGTCGAGCGCGCGCATTTCCCAGAATCCTTTCGTAAGTGTAACGAGGCGGAAGGAAATATAATGTAATGTTAATATAATGTTTTTTCTTCAAAATAAGAGTTTGAAAGTTTCATTATCTTGAATAGAAAAAAAATTACATTGAAAAAAGTAAGCGAAAGAGCGTAAAAGCGCACTTTTTTGCATTAAATTGGTAATAGCTTCGGTTCTAATTAACTTTTTTAAAAATTATTAAATTAATTATTATTAATTAATTATTAATTATTATTAATTATTTAAAAATCTTTCTTTCAGGAGAACGGGTTAAACAATTAAATTGTTTATAACAATTTCCCTGACCATTTTTCGAACTTCCACCCTAAAAATTCGTGTTCAGCAGGAAAAAATACATAAAAAACACTTGGGTGGAGTCGTGGATCTCCATCGGCCACAAAACCCCTTCTGCTTCCGGACTAATGGCAAAGAAATCGATGACACAATTTTCAACATGCAATCTTTGCCAAATCAACCGATGAACTACGTTAACTTTGCTTTACGTTAAAATCCCACGATATTATATAACAAGGAATAAATTTATAAAACAGAAAAAGAAAGTAAAGAAAGTAAAGCCTATATTTGAAGAAATGTTGCAGAGGCTCTTAGGTGTGCATTTTTGATAAGTTATATTAACATATTACGTTATAATAATAACAGAAATATTTAAAATCTTTACTGTATTTACTAACTTAAATTTTTAGTTTTAAAGGGCAACGGGCATAATTTATTTTGTGCTTTTGCAAATAAATAAAATACAAAAATTTTTTTTAACAACAGCTATTTTATTTATAGTTTATTTATTTATATAACAATTATATTGTTATCGTATTTAATAGTACTATGACTTACAGATCTTCCACCTATAGACGCGCACGGATAAATGCGCGAAATCACAACTGCAAACATAGAATATATATAATTTATGTATCGTATCTATCGTTTGAATCAAAATTCTGGATTGTCAAACCATTGCCATTTTTTCTGTCTACGCGTGTTGTACGAATAACGCACACATCTCTTTTTCAAAGTCAGCGGCCTAAAAAAGTAAAAATCACGAATTATGTATCTGAGTAGAATATTGCGATAAAAAAGATTCGAAATCCATGCTAATATTTTGTTAAATCTAAAACTTGTCATATTCATTTACCAGATATATTCTGCACACTTGGCAGGGTGTTCGTACTTAAAGCATTGCGGTCTCAATACATTAAAATACGTGTAACCGATCTTTAAGGAAACGGGAGAATTCACTGCTTTGAGGCAATTATAAAACTTTAGGTCACAATCACAGTGAGATCTGAAACATGAATATTTAAGTACCAAATGTAAGTGCGAAATACCTTCGAAATGGTGCAGAACAATATCAACCATAAAAAATACTTTCTGTTGCGATGTAGAAACTAACTACAAACAAAATTTTACTTTATATAACGCAAAAAGTGCATGTACTTCGTAAATACACCGCCGTTTCGCAGACCGTGCTTCGTCTTTCCGGCTTCGATGTTGTCGGGGCAATTATCGTGATCTCTGCAGCAAGTATCTGTTTTCTGAAAAACGCCCAAATCATCTGGATTCTTGGCAATATCTCCGTCTCCACACCACAAAGTACCTACAAGCAAATAATTAAACATCATGTTCACTTGAAAATTTGCGAAAACCACTTAAAATAGACGAATATCACGGATTTCCGATCAGTAATTATTCCAATCTGTTTCCTTCTTTCTTCAATTCACGAAGCGATAATGCGCAGGAACCGCGAGTTCTTAACCCGTCGTTCATTTAAGAAATTCGCGAAATCGAAGATCTTTTCATCAAAATTGATAGGCAAACGTTATGGAAAATCGTAGCGCCTAGAGCTACGTCGCTTTATGAGAGATTGCATTATTACGTATTGTAATGGCAGCTTACATATAATAATGCAACATCTTTTGTTGGTGAGGTCTGTTTTTTCATTTTTTTCTCATTTGCATTTACGTGGCGGTATGAAAACAGAAAAGAGACTTATTGGATCGCTGTAACATCAAAATAGTGAAAGTGTAGTGGACTAAATATTGAATTATTCATGTACATATGCAACTCGTTTTTCTGAATTTCATTGTATTTTAGGTATTTTGTTTGTATTTTGTATTTTAATTCATCGCTATTTTTCCACGAAGCAATAAATTTTAACTGAAATAGTTAAATTCACGTTAAATTTTAAAGTAATTATCTTTTATCTTTTTTTTATTTTAAAGCTCTTTAATATCGCATCACCCTTTTTGTATTATAGTTATTACATTAGACAGGACTATATTATTATGTAGTAGGTTTTGGTTGGGTGATTGCGGTCAATGAGTTCAATATCCGCCACCCAAAAATTCGGTAAACATTTTTCGAACTGACGGGCGAAACAATACTTGGAACAAAATGAATTTGTTTAAGATAATGACTGTTTTAAGTAAAGTAACGAATCAATACAATACAAATGAAAATTAAAAGTTTATCTAAATTATTTTTAATAGGAAAAAAACAACATTTATATGATGATAAACTTTTATTAAATTAGTTGAAATGGATCGGAGCTAAATAAAATGTTACTTTAGAAGAAGAAATAAAAAATGAAGTATCTGATGCTTTTTTAAGGCTTGTATTAAAATTCTTCAAATATCCTTTCACATATTGCCAACTGGTGTAAAATATAGCTTCACATGAGCCCACACTCGAATAAAAAAAATATAATAGCCACGAATTTTTCTCACGATCTATCAACTATTCGCCAGTAATTGAAGCAATCGCCAATTCAAATTACAATTACCTGGATACATGAGTTTGAATTCTTTGCCGACGCCGTTGAGTACGAACCACCAAGCACCAGCCCTTATAAGTTTTTTGAGCATCTTTCTCAGCGCCTTTTCGGCAGCCGATATCAACAGCTTGGTCAGGATGGCGCTCTTGGTGGAGGCCTTGGAGGATTTCCTGGAGGAGCGCTTGGAGGATTTCTTTTTGGAGGAGCGCTTTCTGCGGAGGCTTCGCATGTCATCGTTCTCATTCTCCTCGACGTCGTTGTCGTCGTCGTCGTCATCGTCGTCGCCGTCGCCGTCGTCGTTGTCGTTGCTCTGCTGATTGCTCAGGAGCAACGGCTCGTCCTTGACGGAAACGCACTCAAGGAGGACGATAACTAGGAAGGCCACAAGTGCGTGATAGGCGTGGATGCCCCCTGCCGTCTTCATTAGTCACTGGCTTCGTCTTTACGTCGATTAGAAAGGCCTTTTATTCAGTGAGGATGCAAATTGGGCAAGGTTTTGCTTTTGTGAGTAACCTTGACAGTTTGAATAGGGAAGTAGTGCATTGCAAGCAAGTTTGAGTTTCAGTGGCATTGGTTTGTTCGTGCACATAAGATTACCTTTATGGTGCACAATTTAGCATAGCTCAATATATCTATTAAATTTTACTAATGCTAAACTACAATGTTTACGTGTAACAAGCGCGCCGTTTGATTCAAGAGCTTATTTGTAATGGACTAACGTAAATGTTACAAGATTTTTAGGGAGTTTATAAAAATTTTTAGATATTAAACTCTACAATAATTTATTACAAGCTTGCAAGGTTTTTTACTTATTTTAGTGTTTATTTTTGTTTTAAAGTCATAGTTTAACTTGACCTTATAATATGCAGATTAGAAACTTAATTATTCATCGAATTGATTTTTATTTTGACGCTAAAATCTGAAGTTGCATAATGTTACAGTATTCAAAATTTTTAGAAACTTAAAAATGTTTTAAATTGATACTTCAATTTTTTCGTAATTTTATACGTAAATCAATTTAAAGCACTACTTTTATTTGTTACTTTTTCTACTTTTAAAAAGAAGTTCTTGTATATTTGGTTTGCAAAAAAGCTTAAATTAATTTTTTTAAGTAATAATATAAAATATTAAAGATATAGTTATCTTTTGAAAATATAAAGTAGATAGTAACGATAATTCTGATGGTATTTATTTTATTTTCAAAATAAGTAATATATATTGAAATTGGAATACTCTTTTCATGAACATTAGTAATTAAGAATTGGTTATACTTTGCATTTGCTGTATGCAATATTCTAATTATATCGTTAAATTACTTCTTGATAACAATTTGAAAGTTAAATTTGCTATATGCGTAAGTCGAATTAATGCAGAGAATTACAATTTTATACGTATGTAATAATAATAAAATAGCAAATGACTAACATTCGTTTTATATATAATTTAATGGCAGAATATTAAATTAGAAGCTCAATTAAAAAAATTCAAGCAATTCTATTTCATTTTCAGAATTTACTTATACTATTACACAGTAAAAGTAACAATAAAATCAGACCTGCAAAGTCCTTTTGTACATAAGTGAGCCTCTATTCACAAACGGCACTAATTGAGGATTGAAAACTGCAGCAAAAAGCGCGCCGCACCTCCGCGCACTTCTCCTTTTCGACTCTCGCCGAGTAACGTCCGAAAACTATCTAAAACGAGTTCGACGGCGTAAGGGCTTTTTATAAAAGCAAAAGTGTGCGCAAAAGCCGCGTCCGCGGCGCGGAATTCCTCTTCGCTTATTTTAATCCTCGATTCCCTTGAGCATTTTTACCGAACGTCGATCGCTCTCGACATGACTCTGGATATCATCGAGACGGGCAGAGGAAAAAAAAACACAAATAACTATCGCGCCTACGTCGTACTCTTATAACCTTGTGCGATTTAATGCAGTGACATAGAGTTTTTTTTTATATTCCATTTCGCGAATACCTACAATTTTAGTACAATCAACTCGTTCTGGTTCAGGAGATAAATAAACCCAGTACGCGGGCGGGCTACAAGTTTTTGACGAGGTAGCATTTTTCAAGCACCGATGCGTGGCGCGGGAAGACTACAGTGGTTATTATGCGCACTAGACTAGTGAGAACCAAATGCGTCGGTAAACTTTGATACATTCTTGGATCTCGCTGTTGAGAGCGAATTTTAAAGTTAGATTCAAATTTGAAAGGATTTTATTTTCGAAAAATGAAATGGACGTTTTAATATACATCTTATTGATTAAAAATAATATATTTTCGACTAAATATATCTACGCATACTACAGTATCAAAATATTTTTCAAGTAATTAATATATTTATTCGGTTTATAAAAAAAAATCATATGGAACTTATAGCGTTTAAAAATGTTTCAGATTTAATTAAAAATTATTATTTGACAATGAATTTGCAAAATAACGAAAAAAAATTATGGAGATAAAATAAAATATTCTTAAATATTAAAATTAAATAGAAAATAATTGAGCATAATAAATAGAAATTCGTATATTAATCAAGTTACGACCTACCAAGGGATGCGCGGCCTGACGGCGGAGCGCGCCCGAAAAGTAAAAAGACGTTTGGCTAGTTATGTTTAGCCTTTGAAAGGATCAACGTTGACGGAGGATCGCAGTTGAGAGATTTGATGAGTTCAGCAGACAGACCTGGGACGAAACGCAATAAATTAAATGCGGTAATAATGATTTGAAAATAAATATTTATCGAAAATAAAATCATTCGGTTAGTAGAAATTGCGTATTAGATTAATTTTATGAGTTTTGTGTCTATTTGCGCGAACGTAGTTAACAAAGTGGTGCCGAAACCCGGGAATCAATGCCGGTCTTAAGCAGAAATAGACAATTGATGATAATCGCGATTTGAAAGTGTCCAAAAACGATTTCGTGTTTTTAAATGAAAACTCGTGTGAAATAAACCAAAGTTAAAAATAGATTTAGATATTAGAATATTAATGAGTAATTATTAATTGGCTTACGCGTACAAAATCCCTGTACTTTTTGTTATTAAATTGAAATACATGCGTCGAAATGTCAAATTCTAAATTCTTAAGTTGAACGTTAGCATGTACGCCATAAACGTTGAATGTTTTTAATTGAAATTTTTTAACGATGGCTTGAAAATTGAATGTCGTAAATAACCGCGTAAAAGTGAATATAATCTAGAGTGCTTTATTAATATATGAATTAAATAATAAATATTTAAGAATTAAATTATAAAAAATTTTTATTGTTAGAAATAAGAATGTGGCAAATGAATTATCAAAGTATGCAAGATGATTTAGCGAGTGTGTAAAAATTTGCCATTGATAAAATAATCATAATTTGTTCAAATAATATGAATTTCGCAATAGTTAGAAATTAGTAGAGAAAAGTTTATATTTTATGATGAAAATAAATAGGTTATTTTTCTGTTGATAAAGGTCAAGTGTGGCTTTGAAATCAAAAGGAAAGTCTAGAAAATTTAGTTTTGAAAAACCAAATAGAATCAATTTAAATGTAAACAACAAGTGAATGAGATTTAATAACAAATTATACGTGTAATAATACTATTTAAAAGGCACGAGACTATAAGAGCGTTTACAATTTAGAGAAACCGAGAACTTTTTATTTTGGAGGGCAAGTCAAGCGCGCGCATTTTCCAAAATCCTTTTGGATTTTGGAATATATATATAACAAAAAAACATGAAAGAATACAGAAATAAATAAATGAATAAAAGCAAGTAGAATAATAAAATTGCAGATAAAATAATGCTTTTCGTACCAAGGCCGTAAAATGTATTTTATCGGACTGAGTGGGATTATGTCCGAAGAACGGCGTAGCCGGATTTAGTATGGTGGAAGCTTTTAGGCAAAATGGAGTGGGGGCCTAGTTAAGGAAATCAAAATCTACAATTTCTGAACAAATCGGCTAAATAAATGGTTGAAATAATAATCAAAATCGATGATTGTATTAAATAATTTTTTATTCTTTTTACTTAGGTGCTTTCCTAGATTTCTTTTTCGCAAATTCATCAATGAGATTAGAAATCTCGAGTTCTCTCATGTCATGCTCAGGGTTCAGTACAGTACGGTCATTAAGACTTTCTTAAATCATCGTTGTCGACAGTTTATCCTTTATTCATTTAAATTTGGAGAACGATCGTTCCCCAGTACAATTATTTGTAAGAAGGACATTACATATTTTTAACATAATTTCCACGTTTGAAGAATTATAGGGAGCTGCAAGGAAAACTATAGGAAGAGTTAGGTTTATCCAGTCAAAAAACACTTGATGAAAATTAGTGCTGCAAGGAAACACATCATTTTTAGCGTGTCCATGAAAACACAAAAATTTGCCACCGTGATCGCATCCGCTGCTTTTTCATTGAGTTGAATGTTGATGTTGATCGGTGGAAGCCGACTAATCGGGATGCTTGGCGACCGCGGCGCCGCGTAGGAGCAACTCCCACTCGATGGAGTCAAGTCTGAGTAATTTCCATCTAATATTATTAAAGTTTGTAACAATCGAACGCAATATTGAATTTCGCACGCGCGCGTAATGCGACTAGAGGACGCCGCACTTTTCAAAAGTACAGTTAACTACTGTGCGCTTTAACTGTGCTTTTAAAATAAATTAACAGAGGCTCTTAGGTGTTTATAATTTTATTTGTCTTAATAATTTAGAAAGATAAATTTTTGATAAGTTATTGTAAGTTATATTAATGTATTAAGTTATAATAATATGTATTAAGTAATAATAACTGAAATATTTAAAATCTTTATTATTTAGTAATTTAAATTTTATCTATAAGTTTTAAAGAGCAACGAGCATAATTTATTTTTTGCTGTTGCAAATAAGTATAATGCAAATCTTTTTTTAACAGCACCTATTTTATTTATAACTTCTTTATTTATAAATTATTTAAATAATTTATTTATTTATATAACAATTATATTATTATCGTATTTAATAATACTATGACTTAGAGATCTTCCACCTATAGACGCGCACAGGTAAATGCGCGAAATCACAACCGCAAACATAGAATACATATATAATTTATCTATAATATTTATCGTTTGAATGAAAATTCTGGACTGTCAAACCACTGCCAGGTTTTCGGTTTACTCGTGTCGTAAGAATAATGCAAACACCTCTTTTTCAAAATCTTCGGCCTAAAAAAATAAAAATCACCAATTACGTACCTGAGTAGAATATTACGACAAAAGAGTCGAAATCCATCCTAATATTTTGTTAAATCTAAATTTTGTCATATTCATTTACCAGGCATATTCTGCACACTCGGCAGGATAATCGTTTTTAAAGCATTGCGGTCTCAATATATTAAAATACGTGTAACCAATCTCGTAGGAAACGAGAGACTTGACATCTCGGAGGCATTTAAAAAACTGTAAGTCACAATCACAGTGAGATCTGAAATATGAATATTTGAGTACCAAATGTAAAATGCATAATACCTTCGAAATGGTGCAGAATAATGTGGATCATAAAAACTTACTTTCTGTTGCGATATAGAAACTGACTACAAACAAAATTTTACTTTATATAACGCGAAAAGTGCATGTACCTCGTAAACAAACCGACGTTTTGCAGACCGTACTTCGACTCTCCGGCTGCTATGTGCTCGGTACATTGATCGTGAGCTCTGCAGCAGCGATCTGATCTCTTGAAAAGGCCCAATTCTTGTGAATTGTTGGCAATATTTCCGTCTCCACACCACGCAGTACCTGTAGACAAATAATTAAACAGCACTGTCCACTTTAAAACTTGCGATCAATAATTATCCCAATTTCCTTCTTTCTTCAATTCACAAAGCGATAATGCGAAGGAAGCGCGAGTCCTTGACCCGTCGTTCATTTAAGAAATTCGTGAAATCGAAGATCTTTTCATCAAAATTGATAGCTGCGTGACTAATAATGAATAGGCAAATGTTATGGAAAATCGTGGCGCTTAGAGTTACGTCGCTTTACGAGAGATTGCATCGTTACGTGTTGTAATGGAGGCTTACGTATAATCGAACATCTTTTGTTGGTGAGGCCTGCTTTATCAGATTTTTCTCATTTGCATTTACGCGGCGGTGTAAAAACAGAAAAGACATTTATTGGATCGCTTTAGCATCGAAATAGTGAAAGTGCAGTGGACCAAACCGAAGTAAATATGGAATTATTCATATACGTATGCAATTTCTTTTTCTGAATTTCATTGTATTTTAATTCATCGCCACTTTTCCAAGAACCAATAAATGTTAACTGAAATAGTTAAATTGACTTTAAATTTTAAACCTATTATCATTTATCTTTTTTTATTTTATAGCTCTTTAATTTCGCATCACCCTTTTCGGTATTGTAGAGTGTCAGGTAGTAGGTTTTGATAGGCTGATTGCGGTCAATGAGTTAATTTCCGTCACCCAAAAATTCTGTTAACATTTTTCGAACTGGACGGGCGGATTCGAACTCGAGCCCTCGAGCAGCTTTGTCGCATACCTCAAAGTAAATAAATTGATGCTTTAACCCGCGACTGTGCCAAGGACTGCTCTATCTTTATTTATTTAACTTCCGGTATGGCAAAAAGATTGATGTTATTATTTTTCATGGAAATTAACTAGAAAATAATGGCGATAGATAAAAATACAAACAATACTTGGAACAAAATGAATATGCTTAAGATAATGACTGTTTTAAGTAAAGTAACGAATTAATACAATATAAATGTAAATTAGACTTTATCTAAATTATTTTTAAATGAAAAAAAACAATAACATTTATATAACGATAAACTTTTATAAAATTAGTTAAAATGGAGTAACTCACACCAACAAGGAAATGTAAGAAAACAAAGAAATGAAGTATTCGATGCATTTTCTCAGGCTCGTATGAAAATTCTTCAAATACCCTTTCACATGCTGCAAAGAGGTGTAAAATATAGGTTCACATGAGCCCACACTCGAATAAAAAAAATACAGCGGCGAAATTTTCTCACGGTCTCCCAACTGTTCACCAATAATTGAAGCAATCGCCAACTCAATTTACCTGGATAAATGGCTTTGAATTGTCGGCCAGCGCCGCCGAGTACCTGCCCGATGGTACCCTTAAAGTTATTGCCTATCAGTTTCAAGATCCTCTCGGCAGGCGACATTGACGTCTTGGAGGGGTCGGAAGGGCGAATGTCGAAGAAGATTCGCATGTCATTCTTCTTGTTGACCTCGGGGCCGTTGACGTCGTCCAGCTGATTGCTCAGGAGCAACGACTCGTCCTTGACGGAAACGCACTCAACGAGGCCGACGACGAGGAAGGCCGCAAGTGCGTGAAAGGCGTGGATGCTCCCTGGCGTCTTCATTAGTCACTGGCTTCGTCTATACGTCGATTAGAAAGGCCTTTTATTCAGTGAGGATGCAAATTGGGCAATGTTTTGCTTTTGAGAGTAACCTTGACAGTTTTAATGGGGAAGTAGTGCATTGCAAGCAAGTTTGAGTTTCACTGGCATTGATTTGTTCGTGCACATAAGATTTGGACATTTATTGCGCACAATTTAGCATAGCTCAATATGTCTATTAAATTTTACTAATGCTAAACTGTGTACTAAATTTTACTAATGGAAGTGTTACAAGATTTTTAGGGAGTTCATAAATCTTTTTAGAAATTAAACTCTACAATTACAAGCTTGCAAGATTACTTATTTTAGTGTTTATTTTTTCTAAAAAATCATAGTTTAACTTGACCTTATATGCAGATTAGGGGAACTTAATTATTATTGATCGAATTGATTTTTATTTTGACGCTAAAATCCTTATAAATATTCATGGATAAATGTAGTTAAGATAATATGGATTCAAATTTGCACAATGTTAGTTTTCAAAATTTTTAGAAACTTCAGGATATTTTAAAATGATACTTCAATTTTTTCGTAATTTTATATGTAAATCAATTTAAATCACTACTTTTATTTATTATTTTTTCTATTTTTAAAAAGAAGTTCTTGAATATTTGGTTTGCAAAAAGAGCTTAAATTAATTTTTTTTAGTAATAAGTATAAAACACACCAAAATATATATAAATAAAGCAAAAAGCATTAAAAATTAAAGTATGATATAATCATCATAAATATTTTTGAAACGTCTGATTAAAGATATTTATTGTGCATATTTACTTTTGGAAATATAAAATAGATGATACTTATGAGGATTTTTATTTTATTTTTAAAAGTAAGTTATATATATTGCAATTGGAATATTTCCCTGTCGGAAAGGTTCGATAAAACCTTATAAAATTTTATAAGGAAGCTGTAAAATACCTTATACGGGTATCGGGTTAGTTATAATGTGTGTATTTGCATCCTTTTACCAGGTCTTTCCGACAGGGTTGTTTCGTCAATCGATATACTTTTCATGAATATTAGTAATTAACAGTTGATTACAATTTGAATTTGCTGCATGCAAAAATGCTAATTACTGTTAAATTGTTTCTTGATAACAATTTAAAAGTTAAATTTGCTTGCGTAAGTTCAATTAATGCTATACGTATTAAAAAATGTGTATTAAATTGCGAATAAAAAAAATTGCAATTTTGGATCTATATTGTATTAATAACAAAATAGCACATGATGACTAATATTTGTTTTATACATAATTTTTTTTTCTGTCTTATTTAATGTCGACTTTTACGCTACCTTACGGCTTGCCAAACCGCCACGAAACAAATGTCTTATAAAGATGACTTCTGAACCATCTGAGCTTTGATGTTATTAGTGATGTCCCAATGTTAGTTTTGCTGGAGACCAGAGATCTTCTGGTTAAAGGACTGGCACTCTAACAACTGAGCCATCGCTGCTCTTTATATATAATTTAGTGGCAGAATATTAAATTAAAAACTTAATTAAAACAAAATTTGTCTTAACTTGCGAATAAAAAAAAAAGATGCAGATATATTTACCAAGAATTGCAATTTTGTCCGTATGTAATAATAATAAAATAGCACATGACTGACATTTGTTTTATGTATAATTTAGTGGCAGAATATTAAATTAGAAGCTCAATTAAAACGATTAAAGCAATTATCTTTCATTTTCAGAATTTACTACTATTACACAGTGAAAATAACAATAAAATCAGACCTGCAAAGTCCTTTTGTACATGAGTGAGCCTCTATTCACAAACGGCACTAATCGGGGGTTGAAAACTGGAGCAAAAAACGCGCCGCACCTCCGCGCACTTCTCCTTTCCGACTCTCACCGAGTAACGTCCGAAAACTATCTAAAACGAGTTCGACGGCGTAAGGGCTTTTTATAAAAGCAAAAGTGCGCGCAAGGCCGCGACCGCGGCGCGGAATTCCTCCTCGCTTATTTTAATCCTCGGTTCCCTTGGGCATTTTTACCGAACGTCGATCGCGCTCTCGACAAGACTCTGGACATCATCGAGACGGGCGGAGTAAGAAAAAAAACACGAATGCGCGCACAGCGGGAGTGTCGAAACGCGAAATACCTATCTCCCGCCGTATTTTGCCCCTACGTCGTATTCTTATAACCTTGCGTGATGTAATGCCCAGTGACACGGAGTTTCTTTTTTATATTCCTCTTCGCGAACACCTGCAATTTTAGTACAATCAACTCGTTCTGGTCCAGGAGATAAATAAACCCAGTGCGCGAGCGAGTTACAAGTTTTTGGCGAGGTAGCATTTTTCGAGCGCCGATGCGTAGTGCGGAAAGACAATGGTTATTACGCGCATTAGTGAGAGCCAAATAAGTCGCTAAATGATACATTCTTGGATTTCGCTGTTGAGACCCTTTAATTTCATTGGGAAGGTGAATTGGGATTAATTCGTACAAGTGGTGGCATTTTGGGAAAATCGTCATGTATTTAAGTTACAAGTTTAAAATAGTATACAATTTTCATTGTACTTTTTATACACTACTCGGCTTTTTCTGAAGAAGAATAAATACTTTTTGCTAATTATTTATTTATATCATAAAATTTAATTTCTTTTTAATTATATATTCCCCGTATTAGTCATCGCATCACAGTAAATAGCAAAAATATATGTCATTTTACTCGTTTAGTCCTATAATTAATTACATAAGATTTAATATTGTAGATTCAATAAGACAATTTCCTGTTTACTAAATAAATCAAAAGTAGAATTACTAAACAAAAAAATCTAAGCTATTTGATAATTCAACTGAATACTCTTTAGCTAGAATATTGTTTTTTTTAATGACGTTTTTTGAACTATGTAG
This sequence comes from Ormyrus labotus, assembly GCA_035582975.1. Lineage (NCBI taxonomy): Eukaryota > Metazoa > Arthropoda > Insecta > Hymenoptera > Ormyridae > Ormyrus > Ormyrus labotus. Next base: position 3,576,920 of record JAWWEO010000036.1, read on the forward strand.
TTCAAAAAACTCATATGAGTAGCAATTTTTCTTTATTTTAAAAAGAACTTTTATTAATAAAATTAAATATCAAGTCATACATGAAGTTGGAACTTGTTAATTGTATTAGTTGTATTGGAACTTTTATTAGTCTCAATCATCAGTCTACCTGCTATATTTACATGGTACATTTTATAATTTTATGAAAGAATTTTAAAGCGTATAAAAATTTTTAATGAAAATAAATAAATGAAAATTGAACTATAATATTTAATATGTTCTCTGATAAATCGCAGCTGCAACGAACAATTGGGCATAATTCTGTATTAAAATAGATATATAGTATATATAGCATAATTATTAAATGGTCTATGAAATGAATTTGAAAGGATTTTATTTTTGAAAAATGAAATGGATGTGTGTTTTGATATACTTATTGCTTAAAAATAATATATTATCGACTAAATATATCTACGCATACTTCAGTATCAAAATATTTTGCAAGTAATTAATATATTTATTAAGTTTATGAAAAAAAAAATCATGATTTAATTAAAAATTATTATTCGAAACGCCGTCATACTTAACAAAATTCAATAAAAATTATTAAAATTAATAATAATTATTATTAAAATTAATAAATTAATAATTTTTAACAATTCAAGCTTCAACCTTTAAAAAAATCTTTTCTATCAGTAAAATCGAAAGTAAATACCAACCAAAATGAAACAAAACTTACAAGTCCGTCCTACCTTCAATCACTAGTCGATACTTCGGTGGTTACGCGGTGACTGCTGATTTTAAGTGCTAGCAGTGCTTTATTTCCCTTCTAGTGGGTTCGTTACAAAGAAGCGCAAAGAGCTGGAAATTAAGTAGATACACCTGTGCGAATACTAAGACGATATTCGCAAAGCTTTTGACACGCGTCTGAATAAATGAAGAAATAAATTATCGAGAAGGTGAACTGGTCGAAAAGAAGTTCCATTACAAAAATAGCCCTTTCATCGTTTATATTGATAAATGTTTGTTATAAGTGAAATTTATGAAGTTGACTAAAAGTACTCGTTGATGCATGTAAAAAATGTTTTTAAAGTAATCGTAATGTTCATAACAAGGCTATTATTATGCCGCGTAAAATTGCATAGTACTTTATAGTTTTAATCCGATTAAGGACTGAAGTGTTTAGTAGAACAAAATAAGTAGATAAATTTGACCTCTTATTTTTAATAGTGTTTATTTTATTTAAACACTTTAGTCCTTGGTCGGATCAAAATAATATAACACTATACAATTTATAAAAAAATGTTCTAATTAGTTTGAAAGTATAAATACACTGCTTTGCACGAAACGAAGGGGAAAGGAGCAATTGTGATTTTGACTGCCAAACCTTGCAAGTCCAGGCACGGATTTTGTGCTTTTGCGAGAGTGCATTAATTACAAGTATTAATAAATGCATTCGATAAATAATTTTTAATAATTTATTGTAATAAACTATTTTAAGAGGTTTCTCTTACTCTATGCTTTCACTCATTTCACGGTCATATTCCTGATAATTATTTAACAGTAATATGTATTTTACAATTTTATTAAATATATTATATAAAAATATTTAAAAATTAACAATCTGAAACATCTTAACTAATGGCTTCAAGCTTGTCATTAACAGAAGACAATAGATAATAATGCAAATGTAGCTGCGATATTAATGCAAACGCAGCAGTGTATCGATAATATAAACTTAATTACATGATTTGAGTGTATTACCTTCAAATACCGAATATGAAATAGCGTCCACTTTTCAGCACAGACAAGCTTTAATATACGACCACGATTCGTAGTAAGATTTATATAAATATTGCCTTTATACAAAATACAGTTGCGCTAAGCGCTTATTGCACACGGTGCTTATTGCAGTAAAAAATTGAATGTTAAGCAGTTTCATCACAATTATTTTTTTCATTTTTGCTTACACCTTCTTCGTTTACAGATTGTCTTTGTTGCTTTCTTAAACATTTTGGGCAACAATAGTTGCGCTTAGATCTACATAATCTATGATAGACTGTTGAACACGTTTGGCACATTGTCGCAGTTGTATCCCAAGGATAAATAATTTCATCGTTTCCACAAATTTCACAATGATGACCTCTAAAGATAAATATATTTTCAATAACGTAAAAAAATTAATTTTCTAAGAAAAAATGTAAAAACCATTGATCTAACCTTGCTTTACAGAGTTCACAAATTTCTGTTATATGAGTTTTCATCGCATTATAAGCAATTTGGATTTCATCCATCAAAACTCCATTATGAAGATCAATAAGATCTTTCACTGAATAATTTGAAGAACTTTCTAACATGTGATTTCTAAGTCCAGATTTCCATGGCAATCCTTGATTATTTGCTTCAGGACAAACTACAAGATATTGTTTCATCATTTGCAATTCTTCTCTAAGCCTCTAAAATTCAAATAATTTTATGTTAAAAGTACTATAAAAATAGTATGCTTTGAAAATAATAATTTACAAAATCTTACTTTAATGAGGGACAAATCTGGAACTAATGAAAAAAGTTTTTGATTCAATTCTTCTAGTATTAATACTGGTTTATTTTCTAAAAGTAATAAAAGTTGATAAGCAGCTCGACATACTTTTCTTGGTTCCATATCCCAATTTCGAATTATTCTGGCTGGAATAACAGCAAGTGAATTCCAATGGCACTTTTGGCAGTAATATAATCCACTGTAATCACATAATCGAGGTTCTGTCCATCCTACTTTAAATAAATTAATCAGATTAGTTTTATGTAAATTCTATAATTCATGCAAGTGTGAGCATTCTAACTTGCATTCTAAAACAATCTATATAGTGTGCATTCTCTAAACACTTGTTGCTTGCAGTTTCAAACAGTTTTACCTGTATATTTAAAAGGACTGCCAAAACATGATAAAGATAATCCTTTTGAGACAGCTTGTAATTATAAATTAATTTACTTATTTATAGAATTTATAGAATATAGTAATAAAAAACATTTAATTTTGTTTTGGTTAAATATTATATTATTATATTTATGCAAAGGTAATTTAATAAATGAACTTACTAAATGTTATTCTTGTATTGCATTCAGCACATTTATAGGCTTGTGCAGATAAACCTCTTTCAGGACATATATCTTTAGTATATGTATAACCACCTGCTTCGCTTGCTACAACATGAACACAAACTCTGCAAATATTTGTCATACATTTCAAATGGCAGCAAAATCCGCAATCTGTAAGAAAAGTTTAAAATTGCTTTGATCAAGTGATTACAAATATTAAAATATTAATAAAACTGGTTTTATACAAATTTTGAAGAAGTTTTACCATTGCACATATACCAAGATTGTAACATAGTCCATATTCCTCCACTGCAGTGATCACAATATACAGAACCTGAAGTAACAATATAATACTTTTGAGGTACAAAATGATGACCCAAAACAACACAAGTTTCTACTAAATTTTCCTTTGAAGCTTCTCGCAGTTGCTGTGCTCTTAATCGTAGTTCTATTAAACGTCTAACTAGCCACTTTCGTTCTTCTGAACATTCAGTACTCTCTAACACCATTTGCTTACACTTGTTTATCATCTCTTGGAGGTCACTTTGATCCATTGCCTAATAAAACAATTAATTTTTTCCAATTAATATTCTAATAGAGATTAAATAGTAACAAAAATCTAACCTTGCTTAGCGACAATAGATTTTCAACTGATTTAAGAGTACAAGGTACAGGTCCTTTGCTGTCAGAGCTATCATCTGCTTCTCCAGTGATGTAATCAGATGAAGAGGATGGTGTTGATGGAGCTGTGTCATTACTAATGCGATTTTTTGTGTCAAAGCGATCTATAGACTCTACACTTGTATTCATTTTATGCTGGAAAAAAAGAATGATTATTCATTCTAGAATATAAATACCTTTTAAAATTTAGTTCTAATTGAAGTGCAAGTATTAACTTTTCAAGATTATATTTCACACTTTTCATTCAGTTTTGTCCTTAAACAATCTATAAAAATGATTTTCTGTACGATTACAATGGTCTATTGCTTGTCATTCACTGTCGAGTCGAGTGTCGAGTGTCGAGTACAAAACAAAGCAATCGTCAACACTACAGTGTCACACACTCACACTGTCGACACCAGCGCCACTAGCGCCGTATTATAATTTTCTGAGATTGTAAACATAGCCGGGACCGGGAGTGGAAAACATAACCTTGAATAAGTGTTTTGCCGTTGTGCGAAAGGATACTGAGAATTAATATTTATTTATTTAAATTTATAAAAATGTTAAAAAATATTGCTCACGATTTATCTATTAAAGAGCGTACAAAGGATATAAAAATAGAAGAAAATGTGACATTTTCTGAAATGGGATTGTCACAACCAGTTTTAAATGGCCTTTTGAAATGTGGTTTTCACAAACCATCACCTATTCAGCATAAGTCCATTCCGTTAGGCAGATGTGGATTTGGTAAAATATCAATTTTGACTTTATTATTAGAAAATAGACTTTAGTATTCAAGAACAAATTAAAAATTTGGATGTACTTCTTATAGATTTAATTGTAAGAGCAAAATCAGGGACAGGTAAAACTGCAGTTTTTGGAATCATAGCTTTGGAAATGATAAATATTGAAATAAATTCCGTGCAAGTAATAATTCTTGCCCCAACCAGGGAAATAGTTATGCAAATTAAAGAAGTACTAGCTTCTATTGGAAGTGAAATCAAAGGTAACATAAATATTAAGAAAAATTAATAAAGTATAGTTTATAAATTAAAATTAATGGATCATTTAAAGATTTAAGAGTGGAATCATTCATCGGAGGAGTGACAATTGATCGAGACCGAAAAAAAGTTTTCAAGTGCCACATAGCAGTAGGTGCACCTGGCAGAGTAAAACACTTAATAGATAAAGGATTATTAAAGCTTGATCATGTGCGCCTTTTTGTACTTGATGAAGCTGATAAATTAATGGAAGATAGTTTTCAAAAAGATATTAAGTAAGTGACTATAATTAAAAAATAATAATTTAATACTAATATTTTAAAATGAATTTCAGTTATATATTTTCAAAGCTGCCACATAATAAACAAGTAATTTCATCCAGTGCAACCTATCCTGGAGATTTGGAAATTTTTTTACAGTCCTATATGCAGACACCAGTTTTATCCTCGCCAGATAATGATGGACCTATATTGATAGGGTTGAAACAATTTGTTTCTCTTGTTCCTAGTCATCCTAATATATTAAGACAAGTAATATATTTGCAATATATCAAATATAGAAAATAAAAATATTTAATAAAAATTTTGTTTTTAGATGCAAATGAAAATTGAAGAATTAATAAAAATATTTAAGAGTGTACCATTTAAGCAGTGCCTTGTATTTACTAATTATCAATCTAGGTAATTTTCTAAAAAAAATTGTAATTAGTTTGTAAATTATTCTTTATTTAATAATCAAAATATTTTCAGAGCACAAGCAGTCTGTAACAAGATTATATCTTTGGGATATCCTGCAGAATTTATTGCTGGAAATCAAACAATGGAGAAACGTATACTAACTATGCACAAACTTAAGAATTTTAAATGTAGAATTTTATTAACAACAGATTTAACAGCAAGAGGAATTGATGCAGAAAATGTCAATCTAGTAATTAATTTAGATATTCCAGGAGATAGTGCTACCTATCTTCATAGAATTGGAAGAGCAGGTCGTTATGGTTCACGTGGAATATCAATCAATATAGTTTCAGAAAATGAACTGTATACTTTTCAAGAACTTCTTTTTTCCATTGGAGGAGATAATTTTTCAATTATGAAATTACCTAATCAATATCCAGAAAATATCTGGAACAGTAATGATGATACATTTGATAGAATACAAGCTGCTCAAAAAAAACTTGAAGAAAACACTGAAGCAGAAAAAAATATTATTGAATCTGAAAATGGAGTTCCTATGGGAAATTTAAATAAAGAAATTAATGAAATAGACAAAAATAGAAAAAAAGCTCCAATAATTAACAAAATAACACAAGCTATAGAAAATTTGTCTCTTAAAATAACTGATTTTTCAGAAAAACATAATAGTACAAATATTATTAATCAAGAAAAAGCTGCTAGTGAAAACTTATATAATTTTGAAATAAAAGCATCTAATAAACCAACAGTTTTAGAAAAATTGAATGAGAGCACATCTTTTACACTGAATCTTAATAATGTACCATCAAAAGATTTATCTAAAAATGAAATAGAAAGTATTACGGATTTTTTAAAAGTCAGTTTTGTGAAAAATAAAAGTATAATTAATAATAATTATTCTACATTAGATGATATTTGCAATAAATCATCTGATGCAATGGTTCATGAGAGAGTTGATATACAAAAAATGATTGAGGAAAGTAAAGCTCATTTTGATTCTGAATTATTTGAAACTACTGAATTTAAAAATCTTGTAAAGGTAAATTTAGAAATGCAAAAAAGATTTTTTGATGATGAAAATCCAGAAGAGCATATTCTTCATGAAGCATGTAATTGGAAAAATAAGCTTTCTTATGAAATTACTTTATTAGGTGTGTTATTACCGAAAGATTTTGAGTTAAAAGAACTATGCTCAAAGAATTTTTATGCAGCATTGAGAAAGTTTTATGAAGTACAGAAAAAAGCTCTCATGTGCATTTACCCTGAAATTCGTAATGAAAGTGAAATAAACGACACATATTCATATTGTGAAAATAATCAAAATATAAACCTTTTACATATGTATGAAGAAATAGAAAATTTCAAAAGCTCTCATCGATTAGTCAATGCAAAAGAATTCAGTTCTTATTTTCCTTATCCAATTAATTCTAACAGTAAATTACCAAATCTTATGTTGACTGAAGATGAAATTCAGCAATACACAACAGCTATTGAATATTTAAGATCAAATTTTAATAAATATGAAATGTGGTTAAAAATACGAAATTTATTAAGTATTGTCGAGAATGATAAGCGAGAAGAATTAAATGAATCAATTAAAAGTGATGAAGAAATTAATTATGATCAGTTAATCCTACTTATTTCTGATAAACTTATCGAAAAAAATAGGAGGCAATCAGAGGGTACTGATTCGTCTACTAATTTAGAAACGTCTGTGATTGAACAAACTGTTTTATCATTACCCACAAATGAAATTCAAGAAAAAAATATAAAACAAAAGAAATTTATTCCTTTAATAACAAGTAATATTTCATACAATGACGTACAAGAAAATGGCTCTCACAGATTAAATGGTTTATCTCATAAAGGTACAAAAGAAAACTATTGTATTAATTTAAGTTCTAATAGTGTGCAAGAAAAAAGTTCTTGTAATTTTAATAAGGAGCAGAGTGAAAGACCTTCTGATGCGAAATTAACTTCTTATTTTGAAGTTAATTCAGAAGAAGAAGATTCGAAAAAATCGGAAGACTTGTGTGGAGCAAGTTATAATATTGATAAAAGTTGTTCTTCTAATAATGCAAATTCAGATTCTGATAAAAAAGATGAACAATCTCAACAGTTTCAAAATGAAACTTCTGATTCCTATCATTTTACTCCTATATATAATAATCAAGATCATTATTGTTATGGAAACATAAATAATTATGAATATTCAGAAAATAATGAATTAGAAAACTACTTTAGAAATTTAAGATACCAAACTGAACAAATACATCTGCAAGAATATTGTTATCATATGCTTTATGACTGATAAATAATTGTTAAAAATGTGTATATAATTTTTAATTTATATATTTTTTTTAATAAATCATATTTTTATTTAAAGAAATTAATTTACATTTTAACTAAACATTTGCAATTGCGCGCCTTAATTACTGCGCTATATTAAAAAATTATCATCATGGCGCCACTGTATAAATTCGAAAACGAAGCGGCATAATCGCACGTGCTTATTGGATTAATTTGTTGTAATATATATGCATTTAATATTTATATATTCTAGAAAAACAAGTATGAATTTGAGTGCTATTAAAATTTGTTTACCAATTTACAAATAATATATTAGAGTAACACTGAAGTATACTAAAATTAAATTTGTATAACCTCAACAATGTGATTATACTGTTTTACTGAAATTTAATATTCTTTTAGATAAATGATGTTTACATGCCAAGATTAAAAATTAAATAAAAATTTTATTTTTTGATTATAGTTGTATGCTGAGATTAAAGTTTAATATTCGGCTTTTTAATCCTCTTTGCAAAATGAGTATATTTACACAAAATATAAATCCCATTACTGGAATAACTGCCTGGGAAGAAAAAGATCCAGATTATGATTACTATCAAGAAATAGCAAGATCAGCATTTGCTGATATGTTACATGATCATGAACGAGTTTGTATTTTGAAGTATATCAAATAATATATTAAAATGGTTTTTGTAATAAAGTTTTTTTTCAGAACCATAAGTATTATTTGGGATTGAAAGCTGCTATTAATACAAAGCATAAAGCAGGTGAAAAAGCTAATGTTTTGGATATTGGAACTGGAACTGGTTTATTATCAATGATGGCTGCTCAGTGTGGAGCTGACAGTATTATTGCTTGCGAAGTAAAGAAACCTTTAAACTTTTTTGACATGTTTATAAAATATTATTCAACAAACTTATAACATTTGTGTCTAAATTATAATAATTAGGCATTTAGGCCCATTGCTGAGACTGCAAAAAGCATAATAGAGAAAAATGGTTTTGCAGATAAAATTAAACTTATTTATAAAAGATCAACTAAGTTAACTGTAGGAGAAAATGGAGACTTGTTAAACAAAGCAAACATATTAGTTACTGAAGTTTTTGATACAGAACTTATAGGAGAAGGTGCTCTTTCCACCTTCCAACATGCTCAAGATGTTCTTTTAGAGGTATATATTTTGTAGAAGGTATAAGCAGAATAATAAGAAGATTACATTTTTTACAGAAAAATTGTATAGTTGTACCAAGTAGTGGAACTATTTGGGCTCAAGTAGTAGAAAGTCCTTTTGTTGAAGGATGGAATAGAGTTAGTCCAATAAAGTTTATAAATAGTGAAATTAATTTAATTGAAGCTCCTGATGTTACCCAAATATGTTCTGGAGCATCTGCTGTACATGACATTCAGCTTTCCCAATTACCAGAAGGATCTTTCAAGCCATTGATAGAACCACAGCCTATTTTTAAGTAAAAATAGTTATTTTTATATGTAAATTGTAAATTGAAAAAATTATTTTTAATTGATCAACTTCTCACAATTAGATTTGACTGGACAGGAAAAATTCCTTTAAAGTTTAATGATAATATAGTTTTACCTGTTAAACCAATTGCTAGTGGGATAGCTCATGCAGTTTTTATGTGGTGGGATTTAGATATGGATATGGATGGTCAGGTACTCTTAAAGTATTTTTCAATTATTTTAAAAATTTTGCTAATTTATGATACACTTATTGAAAAAAATTAATTCGCAGATAAAATTAAGCTGTGCACCAGTTTGGGCACATCCAGATGTTCAATCTGATATAAAAAATGGTAAGAGTTTAAAAAAATTGGCTGATGAAATTCCATGGCGGGACCATTGGATGCAAGCTATTTATTATCTTCCAACTGATCATCATATTAGTCCAGAAAAAGAGATTCTTTTTTCTGGTTCACATGATGAATATTCATTTTGGTTTTCTTTAAATAATGAAAAGAAGTAGGTATTTTAACTTTATTGTAAATGGTGAGAATCTGATAATTGTATAAGTAACACTTTTAGGGAGGAAAAAGAAAATTTAAAAAGGCCAACATGCGAATGTTGTGTACACTTGGCATTTTCCAGGACACGTATTGGGCAATGGAATGATCAAAATAGGAATCAGAAATATTTAGAATCAATTCAAAAACTTATTACTCCAGACACTGTATGTCTTTGCCTTACTGACACATCTCTTTTAGGTCTTTCTATTGCAAAAATGGGAATTAAAAAACTTTATTTACTAGAAACCAATTCACTGTCTAATAAAACAATTGAAATGTTTATACAGAAAAATAATCTGGAAAATAATGTATCTATTATCAATTCAATTGATGATTTACCTTCTAGTGATAAAATTAATCTTATTTTTGCTGAACCTTATTACGTAACATCTATCGTTCCTTGGGACAACTTGCATTTTTGGTACATTGTTTCTAAGTATCCCAAGCATATTAAAAGGATACCACAAAAGGCAACATTAAAAGGTGTTGCCGTTGAATTTAAAGATCTTCATAAAATTCGGGCTCCTCTAGGTATTTGTGAAGGTTTTGACATGACTATTTTTGATAAATTGGTACAGGTAATAAAAATATATATTCTAATTAAATAAATAACTATAAATTGAAATTTATTAAAATTTCATTTTAGTCTTCAAGTAATAAAGCTGACAGCCCTGTTGAAGCTCAACCATTATGGGAATATCCAGGAAAAGCTCTCAGCTTACCTTTTACAATAGCAAACTTTGATTTTAATGAAGATGTTTGTAAAAAGTCTAGAATTAACACTTTAGATACAATTTCAATTGTTACGTAAGTACTTTTTAACTATCTTTTTAAATTTTTTTACTTAAAGTTTTTAAAGATATATATTTCGTTTTATAACAACAGAAATGGATCTTGTAATGGAATTGCAATATGGGTAGATTGGCACTTAAATGCAGAAATAGTTGTATCATCTGGACCAATGAAGAAAATAATTCCTGGAGAGAGAATATTGTGGGATCCCTATACTAGACAAGGTGTTCATTTACTTCACGACATTAAACAAGTTTCAAACGAGAGTACATTGACATCTGCATTTAAATTCAATCCTGAAGATGGCACAATGAACTTTTTCTTTGAAGTATCAAATAATGATTTATAATATAGTGTAAGATTGAATTGTAAAAAGATAGTACAAATTATTGTAAATTGTAACATTTATTTTATAAATTTTTGTTTTATTAACTTTAAAAAATCGTTTAGTATTTGCAATATACTGACTATTTTTAAGGAATCACGAAGTATTTTATCTCTTTTAAAATACACAATCTGACGTTATGTTTAATAATATATCTTCAAAAATAAAAATTGTAAATATTTACATTTATCTCTTTACCATTTAATTATTAAAAAGAATTATCAGGTAGTGCTCTTAATTGCTTAGCAAGTCTTCTTCCAATTAATTTCGGATAGGCTTTTTGTTTAATTAAGAACTCCTTGCTTTGATGTGTTACTGCACCATTTTCTAATTGAAATCTAAAAATATTTTATTTGAAAATTGTCATAAACGAGTTTATTAATCAATAAAAGTTACAAAATAATTGTAAAAGACCTTACTTGCAGAGGTAGTGAAGAGGTCCAAGCATTTCATCTCTTAACCAAGGTTTACCTTCCAGTATTGAAAGTGCAAGGGCACCACTTTCCAGTGTAGAAAGGCACCCTTCTGTTGGCTGTGTTCTTATGACATATTCACTTGTTGGAACATTAATAAGTTTACAAGATTTAAGTTTACTTAAAATTGGACTTGAGGTATATATTGCCTGTAAAGAGGAAATATAAGTAGTTATGAATTTATATAGTAGTATTTTACATAAAAATATGCATCTTAAATTACTTTACCTTTGCTTGAGGCCATGTTCCGTCCAGCAGAACTAAATTATAAGGCTTCTGTCCATTTGTACCTACACTAGTTAATTCATTTAATGGCACTGCTTCAGGGGATGGATATAATAAAATTGTATCTGGGTCATTAAGTATCTCAATCAATCCTTCATGTTTTGTAGAAGGAAATTTTTTACCTCTAAAAATTAATTTTTGTAATTTTCATACATATATCATTTGCTTTTTCTAAAAAGAACTCTTTTACCTAAAGGTAAGGCATTTTCCAACTTCAAGACCTAATGTAAGCATTGGGGCAGTTCTTAAGCATCGTTTCATTTCAGCAGGATGTTGGAGAATGATGATTCTGGAAGAACAGTGTAATGGTGGTTTTGGTAAACCTGGACACCAACATACAGCTGCTGGTCTCCTAAAAATGTATTTATTGTTAAGGAAACCTTATAAAATCTTGCAACTGCAAGTGCTTTCTAACCTGCATTGAGCACATTTATCTCTCATCTCAGGCGGATCAGCAGGGATGTTTGCAAGTTCTCCCCAAATGTCAGTTTCTTCTTCCATATTTAAAAATAAATTTTATTTACATGTAAAATATAATATTTTAAAACTTAAAAACTAACGTTTCCTTCTCGCTCACATTGTTGAAATCTATCAGCTGATTCGTGTCATAACTCATGGCTGGGGTAAGGGGGATGAATTTATGTTCGTTTTTGGCGTTTCGAACGCTACCAAGCGGTCAGAAAGATACATACATTTTAAATACTTTCATCTGATGTGAGCTTTTTTATCATCTATTGATAATCTACGTAATCTGCTGGTTTTATTACAGTTTATGTAAAATGCGAATTTTATAAAATAAAGTTATAGCATTTTCCTTTTTACTGTAAGCTGATAAAAAATACTAGTTTTGTAACAAGTTCGCTAAACTTTTAACTATTAATATTAAAACTAATACTCTTAACTTTTTTAATAATAATATATCATTCAAATTATCTTCTAATAAAATACTGCAGAAAAATTCAAATTCAAATGAACTCTTGATTTTTTTTTAAAGTGGCCCTTTCCTTGGCCGTATCAAGTATCCCAGATAACATTGTTATTTTTAAAACAGAAGTCTAATAATTTACTGTTAATAGGGGAAATACATGGGAAGAAATTATTTTACCCGTCATATGTGAGAAATTACATAGAAAGAAATTGCACACACCAATAAAAGTATAACCAAATGAAAGATAATTTAATTTCGAATCAATTAGCACCGTAGGGCCCCAAAGTCGTCAAACGTTTTTAAAAGTTATTAACTAAAATGTAAAAAAAACATCAAAAATTCGTACCGTCGCGCGATTTTATTTCACAAGATTATTTCCTAAATTTTTTCTATAAAATATCAATATCTGAAATTTTAAACACACATTTATAAGATGTAAACAAACAATGTAGTATCAAAAAATTTCGAATTTCGAAAATTCATAACAGAAATTTTTCTTTTGAAGTTTTTTTTGTTAGTTTATAATTTTTTCAGGAAAACAAAAACATTGTTGTTACTTTGAACAATAAAGTGAAAAATCTAGAAGACTTGTAGAATCTCCCAGAACTTTTTGGGAATATTCTACCAAGTATTCTTTGAGCACTAGCGAGTTGAACACAGTTTGCTCCGTAGTTGCGTGCCCCCCTAACTTGATACGGCCTGGGGAAGGGCCACCTTAATGCAACAGAATCATTCCGAACATTCCTCTGGAATTGTTATCACCACAATTAAAGAGGGTAAATAAAGAAAAGGTTGGAAAAAGGAACAGTAATTGCCAAAAGTAATTGCCAAAAAAGAACTCGTCGAAGTGCTGTTTCTCATAGCTAAATATCACTGCGGGCAGTCGGACAACGGTGAAACATTATTTCGACTGCATCTTATCTTCCGCATCGAAGTAAACTTCTTTGGAGCGGGTGAATAACAATTCAGAGTTAATTTTTTGAGAATTATCTATTTGAAGTTTGAGGATGTCTTTTTGTCATTGTTTCCATAATTACTTAACATTAGAAATATTTTTATAGCTAATAACAAGGAGAGTATATGACATTTGGGTAATGAATTTTCCTGCAACTTTGGGATATGTTTTCTAATGTTAAAATATGAAGGAAGCCGCGTTCGTTCGGCCTAACGCTCGATTTTTCAAATCTTTTATCAAAAATTTAAGAAAAATCGATTTTTATTTAGTCGCGTATAACTTTTCAACTATTAATGGTACAGTATTTTAACTCCCGGCATTCGAAAGATGAGTTCAAATCCTATCGATTAAAAAAAATTACATCAAAAAATCTTATTCGTTCAAAAGTAAGAGCTAAATAAAAATTTGTAGTAAAATTAGGCTAAAATTATATAAGTAGATTTTTTATGTTATTTTAATGGTCATTCTTTGTTTCACTATTACTTTTGAACGAATAAAGATTTTTTGATGTAATTTTTTTAATCGATAGGATTTGAACTCACCTTTCGAATGCCGGGAGTTAAAATACTGTACCATTAATAGTTGAAAAGTTATACGCGACTAAACAAAACTCG
>JAWWEO010000036.1:3591216-3800952 GCA_035582975.1 Ormyrus labotus
CCGACCATGAAAAAAATCGTTACATTAAAGTTAGTTAACTAGGAAGTAAAAATACCTATTTTATACGTAAAATTTTTTAAAATACCTTATAAATAGATATTTAATGTTTTCCATCTCTACCAGGGCACTCTCCTTGTAAATATAAAATTTTTAATAAAGAGATTAAAAAAAGGTTCAGAGCTAGTTTATTTAAGTTATAAATCATAAGATTTAAAAGATTAAAGTTAAAAATTTTAAAAAACATTTTACGCTATCTCTAAAAAAATCTTTATATTTCTTATATTTTCAGAATGCGTTTGGCAAAGTTTTAATAAAGTTCATTAATGGTTGATATGAGCTTCTTTTTATGAGAATAATTAATAAAAATAAATAAATATAATCAGATATAATTCTAAATTCCATAAAAAATACTTAGATTTGATATATTTTTGTTTTAATCTTATTTTGCAGATTTTATTTAAGTAATACCCGTAAATAAATGAAACTTTGGGAAGAAATTTAAAAATCGTAAACAGAACATTCTAGTTAATCGCTTCTAATGTATTACCAAACATGGCCAAACATAAACCGAACGTAGAAGAATCCAATAATAATTTACGTAATATATATTTCATTTTACCATCATGTTTTATTTTTTCCATTTGTAAAAAATCTTGGTTGTCGAATTTTATTTTTTTGCTCTTGCAAGAATTCGTATTCAATTTCACTTGCTGTACTCATGTTTTAACAACTAATTAATAAAAATAAATAAATATAATCAGATATAATTCTAAATTCCATAAAAATTAGTTCAAAAGATATTATTTATTTTATTTATTTTATTAAAATTTTTGAATAGCTGTATCTCAGTGAATAATCGATCTCTTTCAATTATCGGCCACTTATCTTTTTCGTCTTTAACTAAACTTTTAAAATAATACTTTGGGTTTGCTCGCATATACTTTAAAGATTATTAACCTTTTTGTAGTAACTATCGTTATTCTTCCACTTTTTGAAAAAATGGATGACTGTTGAAGTGAAGCCTCGATATAAATACAATTTGCTTGGTTCATGTAAGAAAATTTAAAATGCCAAATTTTAAAACTTTGAATTCAAAATGAAGTATCGAGAGCTTATAAGTCATTTATTAGATAGCAGAAATTTGTTAATCTTACATTTTCTATCAATGAGATTAAAATGACGAAATCTTCTTCGAATAAAGCAAGCGTCGTCATGAAAGGCGAGCCTGAGATTATGCGTAAATACTTAGATAGGCGATTACAGCATCGGACCTGACATTAATCTAGCAAAAACGTGCGCCTGCGAGGCTACGTTTTCCAAAGGGAGGAGCTCGTAAACCGACGCGTAAGATCAAGCCGGGCGTCAGTGTATTACATAGCTTCCCAGCTCCCAAGCAAAAAGCTCGCTCGCGAAACGAGCGTAGCGTTCTTTGATCAATAATGAAGGTCCTTCCTTTCCTTGGCGCTCCTTTGCCTTTCTTTCTTGCCGCATGCAGGTTCTCTCACCCACGCACAGCTCCCTCCTCGGGTTCGTACATTTTTAACCCTTATTTCTATGGCAAGTACGGCGAGGAAAGGGTTCGAGGGTGGATGCCGGCAAAAAGTTGAAGAGCGAAAGAGAAGGTGGCCCTCGTGTATAACGAGCACTGCTGCTCGCGGCTAATTCCCCCTTCTAAATAATCGAGGAACTTCGCGGATTTGACCTCGTCCCCGTCCTGCGTGGAGATGAGAAGCTATACTTTTTTACATTTTTAACATCAGTCGCCTCAATGCCCCGCTCCTACTCGAGCCTCTCTTGAGAGCTTTGTATTTTATATCGTTAGTCCACAGTGCTTTATTGTCTTGCCGAGCAAGTAGAAAAAAATATTGTTTTTTAGTTCGTAGCAGAGTTACGCATTGCTTGGGTTAAGCGAAATTTTCTTTGTGTGGATAGATGACATTTGAATTGAAGTAGGCATTATTTTTTGGAGTAGCAAATTAGCGCCTTTGAAAAGTAATGCAGATTTTATTACATCAACGTTTCTTTAAAGATTTTGAAAATAAATATCTTAATTAATGCGACTTTTGCAATAATAAATTAGTCATTTTTACTTATCTTTTTAATGTGTATTATTAAAAATATCTTTTTTATAAATAAATAAACATAGAAGATTTAAAGAAGAAGAATTAATGTTGAAATTTTAAGCTTACTATAATTTCAATTTTAAAAGGTCTATTTTAAGTACCAGATACATCAGGTACGATATTATCAAATTAAAATTAAATCTGGTATGATAAAAAATAGAAGAGTAATATTTATACTTAATCAGAGGTAATTCAGAGCAAAAAAGTCCCCATTAAATTATTCTTAATAAACTGCTGCCAATTCATTGGCATTTAGCTTCCTGAAACTGAATTGACTGTTTTATTATACTAGCATCATCCAAGCGGATTGCGTGCGCTTAATGTATTCTATACTATAATTTTAATAATAAATAAATTTCTATCATGCATAACATTGAAAACCTTTTTTTAAAAAAGAGATTAATTGAAAATAGAATAAACAACTATTCAAAATATCAAAGCGAAATCAAAATATATACGAAGAAAAATTTTCCTCTTTTAAAAAAGTGATGGATGAAATCTGTCATCACAATAAGACTGATTTAGTTGGTTTTTGTTGACTGATTTCATTGGTCTATACAAAATGAGCGCCAAAATAGAGTATGCATAAATTTTAAAGATTATATTAATAAATTAAAATATGTTTGAAAATAAAAATAGTTAAATCAGTGTAATATGGAAGTATTTTATTGCTTGGTTTATAAAAATGAATATATTATAAATTACATACACGATCACATTTATAATCTTAAATATAGAATAATAAGAAAAAAGCACATTAAATACAGCTGAATTAAAATTGATTACACAAGCATTAATAAACAAAATGTAATAATAAAAAATCTTTTCATGAAACTATATTTGCAATTTTAAAGTAATAGAAAGTTTTACCTGGTTTATTGATTAGAATTAAATAAAATTTAGTTTAATTTTTAACAAATCGATATAAATAAAAATAAACAGATATTTATAATAAATAAATAAATAAATAAATAAATGTAATACTTGGTTAGTATAAGAAAGTAAAGACTTGCGAAGTGCGTATGATCTTGCTAGTCTATTAAAAATTACAATAGTACATTTTAATTTGGTCACAGACTGTAAAAAGCTAAAAAATTACCATGTTCCTATTAAATTTTAGTCTAAATATGAAAATTTATCATTGACCTCGTAAAATTTACTGGAAACTATGGTAATTTTTTAGATGTTTACAGTCTGTGATCAAATTAAAATATACTATTGTAATTTTTACTAGACAATTTTTCTCTGTGCAAAATTTTATAATAATAAGAATGAATACCTACGAAGAAAAAGTTAAAAATAACTTTGTTAGTAACGCGAAAAAAATTAATTTATTTTTTATACAACTTTTATCTGTATTTCCATTTTCAAGCAATGTACGCAAAGTTCAATTTTGCACACTTGTTTAGGTACGCAAAGGATCTTTACTTTTACACTGTTTGTAGCATACATAAAAATAATTTCTTCTAAAAAAAGTTAAATATTTAATAATTTTCATCAATTTCAATACTTTTATTAAATTAATTTAAAGAAACACTAATAAAATAATCGAGAGAAAGATAATGACAAGAATAAAGAAGTCCTTTCAAATATAATTTCTGATTTTGCTACTTTGAAGGGCTCAATTGCCAAAATTACTTGGCATTTTAAATAAACTTCAGCACTTCATGAAAAGAATTTTAAATAGACCAAAGAGAAGTGATTTTTAGGAAACCAAAAGTTTTTATTGTGTATTAATTCAAACAAATATTATTTTTTTTAATTTATATAAAGAATAAATAAGATAAGAATAATTATAAATAAATAAAAAAAAATTGGTTTTTTACCCTCGCCTTCGGCTCAGGTGTCAATTTACACGCGCTATGAGCTTACCAATACTTTACCTTCCTAGGTGCGTAATGTAGTAATTCCACACTCCGTGCGTAAAACTTGATATTGCACATGTTTGAATAAAAACGCACGCGCTAAATCAAGCCTTGCCACGTCGTATCAAAAGAAATAGTACATTACTAAAGACGAAAGTTGATCATTCGTTCCGGCGAAGTGATTGCCCCCTGAGGGGGCAGGGGGGGGGAGGGGGGCCGCCGGGAAGGATGATACACTTTCGTGCCATGTAATGTATACTTCCTATCGGATCGAAAATTCGCGACTAATAATAATAAGTAAAACGTACAAGGCGTGTAGAATCCGTCTGCTCCATAACCGCCGCCATGTTTTACTTCCCCCCCCCCCTGCAGGCTGGCCTGTGTGAGCAGCATGTTTGGTGTGGCAGCATTGGAGCGAAGGATTTTTAGCGTCCGCTAATATTTACGAGCGAAGCGAGGGTTGTTGGTTAGCGGACACTGAAAAATCAAGAACGAAAAAGTAAAATAACTTATCAATATACGTTATTTTAATCTAAAAAATATTAAAAAGTATTAAAAAATAATACATTACATTTCTAGGGACTATAAAGAAATCTTTAGAATCTTTTGCTTTTATTATCAATAAACAAAAATTTTACATTTTTGCATCTTAATTATATATAATTTGTAAATTATAATAAATTATAATATAAATTATGTAAATTATAATAAGTTATAATATAAATTATGTAAATTATAATAAATTATAACGTTTATTTACTTTATTTAATTTAACAAAATATATTCGCATTTAATTGATTTAAACTTGCACATCAACTGATTTTTTAAACACGAATTAGGTTATGTTGACGCGTTGTAGGTACATAGATGTAACGTGTTTTTTACTGTGGAAAACGCATAGCGTCGATGAATTTAATATACCTCGTGAGCTTCTTTTGGAGTTTTTGTACTCGTCGTCGTCGAATGCTCCCAAGCTTTCTTTCGGTCATCCAGTCTGGTTTTTGTTTCTTTGCTGCTACAGTAGTATGTATAGGTATATATAAGCGTCGTTTGCTACGTCGAGAGAGCAGGGAGGCAAGTACTTCTACCTCCAGGTGGCGCACAGATAGGGAGGGAACAACGACTTTCGGCGTATGTACGCATGGACGAAAGTCGATTTTTTGAGTCTGTAGATATAAGACTCCATTAATTAATTTTTGTTAAGAATAATTTGTTAAGAATAATTTTATCCTACAATAATTTTGGAATTCCTCTTCGTCGAGATACTATTTTTAGTTCATCGTTTTGAAACAAGACGGCTGCTACCCAAGGTACTATTTTTAGTTCATCATTTTGAAACAAGGTGGCTGTTAATTATTAAAATTCTCGAAAATAAATAATTTCTCTGAAATCTATCTTCACTCCTCTTTTTATTACAAATCTAGTTCTTGCAATTGTTCATTAAAGTTATCTAGTTTTTAATTAAAATCAAGATCTTCGCTATAATTCCTTGGTCACCTCATAATTTACAAGTAACCGAGCTCCCGCAAGTGGTCAATTCTTTATTCTTTTGTATATAAGTCGAGTGTAACGCCAACAGAAGTATGGTCCGATGATTCTCAGAGTCTTTCGTGCTGAACTGTATAGTATACGCGCCCGTATACTATAATATAGGCACCCCGGAGGAACTAACAGAATCCCGCCTGGGTCTCATAGAATGAACTGTTGATCTCTAATGGAACATGAGTTCTATTCAAGACTGAAGTGCAGTTCGAGCCCTAGCGACAGTAAAGGATATCTGTCCATCGTAGAGTTTCTCTCACGAGACCAAAGTTTGGTTGATTGCCTGTAGAATCTACTTTGACCATCTTTTTTATTATTAAATATTACATTGTTAAAAGGATTCGTTTTGATTAAAAAAAGGCTGAGCCTCTGCTGAAGAAGGAAAAATATAAAAGCAGTCAAGACACACCGGCAGATTAAAAATAAAGTAATTTTTATTTTCCGTGCTATCGCATCGCGAGCTGATGTTTTTACATAAAATAGTAAGTTGAAATTTTCAACTAAGCTTCTCGCACAAGAGTTAAAACTAATGATTTCTCCGCCCTTCTCCCCGCAGCTTGAACCTGAGGACTTCATAAATTCGATGAATTCTTTATTAAAACATCAATAAAATTATATTCTATGAAAGTATAAAATACGATAAGTATGGTTAATTTTTACAATCTTATTCTTGAAAATAGAAATATCAAAAGTATTATTTAAACAAACATTTGTAATCTCTTATTACCTTCAAAGCTCATCTCTTCAATGCAAACACTATGTCAATAATTTATTCTTTTACATACAAAATACAAAAATAAAAATGAAAATATTTTTTTAATACAAACTTACTAATATTATTGTTGAATAATCAACACAATCAAAATATATTTCCGCAACGGTAATTAAATGACCCTTCAAAAATATATTTAATTCGTATTGTTACTTTTTGTTAACATATTTAATATTCAACAATTCATTTTCAAATAAATATTTCAATATTTTAATCTTGATATAGTATTTAATACTATAAGTGCGCAAAGGAGGTGCTTATTGCAGGAATCAGGTTTGAGAAAGACATGTGTGAGAATCACCTTTATGAAACGTATCTGTATTTACTACTTTCGTAAACAGCGTGTGCATACGCTTCTGAATAGCGTGGGTATACGGTGCTCTGAGCACTGAACTGGGTGTGCAAAATCGTACTTTACGCACACTGCTTAGAAAAATACATAAATACAAAAATACACACACTGCTTTGCAGAGATACGTGCGGGCTTAAATTTGTTTTTTTTTTTATATCAATGTAATATATGTATATATTTTTGGTAAGGTGCGTTTCATACACATAAGTCTTAAATAAAAAACGGTATATTTAAAATTTAAATAAACAATAAAATTTTTAGTTTGATATACAAGTATTAAGAAAAAATCAACAAGAGTTTTAAAACCAACATTTTTTAAAACGTTTAAAAATGAAATTCAGTAAATAAAATAGAAAAATAATAAATAAGATATTTGCATTTGCACGTCGTAAGAAAGAGAAAAAAAACTATTTTTCAAATTTAAAAAAAATTAGTGCATTAATTTAAACGAAATTCATAGAAAAAAGTAGAACATGCTTGTGAATATCAATGCAACTGTTTATATTAATAAAAAAATTGTAAAAATGTACTTTTGCTTTTTTGGGAATAAAGAAAGCTTTGGAACGGCAAAATTTTTCGGTTCTCATATTTTGACAAAGAAGGATATATTTAGGTTTAGAGCGTTCAAAACAGTAGTTTTTAAAAAATTTTCGGATTTATATACGTAGGTATGTTCGTACTTCTCCCTTAACTACTTTTAAACGACGCCGTGGATTCGCTTCAAATTTTGCACACAAGTTTAATTTAATTTTTATGAGTTTACTTTCAAATTTCAAGTACTTTTATAGATTAATTTCGATTTTATGGCTATTTAAGTGATTTTTTTAAATTTTGAAATTTTTAATTTTCTACTTTTGCCAGAAAATATTAATATTTTTTGTTTTATTTTTTTCTTTTTAATTGTATTCCGTGTTAATTTTAATAAAAAAAACATGTTTTTAATTTGATATTTGTAGTTATTTAATGAAGATTTGTGTCTTACTAAGATACATGTTAAATTGACGTAAATACTTGAATTAAAACTTTATTTTTTGATAAAATTTTTGTCGTAAACGTGTATTAAGAACCTGCTTGAAAATTTAAAGGAATTCTATCGATATCAGTTTACATTTTGTTGCTTTTTAAGTCATTTTTCAAAATTTTATATTAACGATATATTTAAACAGTCGTATCTTTCCGAAGATTTGCCACTTTAACTAATCCAAATAAAATATAGTTCTGGACTTCATAATTTAACAAGACATGTAAAACGTGATGTTAATTACGTTGGTAAATTTTAACTTAAATTTCACCTTTTAATAAATAAGATAATAGTAACATTCCATTTATAATTAATTGTTTCATTATTTTTATATGTTCTTTATGAGAAACCATTGTGCCAAAATTAGTTGGCAGCATTTTAAGTATGTATTCGTGATATTTTGTAGTAAATTTTAGAGTTCCTGCATTAGAACTACTAAATTTCTATGAAAAAGACTGTTCATGAAGTTTTAAGGAGTTATCGACGCGAAGTCTTTATTATGAAGCACCAATCTTTTTCTGAAGAAATCCTCATTACTTTTTAATAGATATACGTTATCTAAAAAAGTAAACCAACGAGAATATATTGCAGTGAGAGATTTGTACATGTAGTTTTTCCAATATCTTCCTTTTAAAATTTTTTAAGATTTTATTTTGTAGTGTTTTTTTATTATATATAAATTGAAGGTAAGATTAAAAAGATATTTGTACAAATTGTTAAATAAGAGACTGAATAATTTCTAAGATATTATTTGTCACAAAAAAAGTTATTTGTAGATCATCGAAAAATGTAAGAATAATTTTACCAAGCTTCTTTATTTACGGTAATCAAGTACAGAGGCTATATATAAGAAAGTAATTTTCTGCGAAATCTCTCCAGCATTATCTACATTTCCTCTGGATGTTTTCATAGCCGTATATCTCCCTCTTCCATCATCCTCTTGATGCTCCGTTCCATCAGCGAGAAGGCGGACGAGAGAAGCCCGAAGACTCGGATAGTAAGTGACTCGGGGCCTCGTCGACAACGACGAATCGCTCAGCGCGCATAAATTGAAATGCTAAGAGCCAAGGAATCGAGTAGGAATTAGGCAGACTCGCTCGGGGGAGCGAAGTGAGACTTTGCGCTAAAAGAAGCCGAGGGAGAGAGAGAGAGAGAGAGAGAAAGATAGCGGACGAAATGGGACAGTGATTACGAGGCGCGCAGGAAGCCTTCTAGTTTTCCACCCTCTGCGTTCCCGTAGCCACGCAGCTTCCGAAAAAGATCGCGGCTGCGCTAGCGGGGAGTAGAAAAAGAGCGCGTACGCGAATGTATATACATATATACGTGTACAGGGCAATACTCGTCCGAGGGAAACGAGCTCAAAGAGAGAGAGAGAGAGAGAAGGAAGCCGCCGGGGCTCGGCCCCCTTTTACGTGCGGAATGCAGAGCGAGGCTCGCCGCACCGGGTGGGTGGACGCTTCGAGCCACCCGGGCAAGAGAAAGAGAGAAAGAAACGAAGCAGGGGGAGCGAGCTATGGGGTCGAAGCCTGAGAGCCCGGTTTTCTCTCTCTCTATATATATATATATATAGGAAAAGGAGGGTGGCGGCGGCAGAGAGAGAGAGAGAGGCGCGCCTGAAAAACTCCCATCTTCCCGAAGGCGGCCGCCCACCCGGCTGGGGGTGGAAAAAGAGCTGGGGTCGGCTGGTTCGCTCCTTCGAAAGCCCGGCCGGGCTCGACTCCGGGACGTAAAATATTCTTAATGAGCAAAGACTTTCAAGTATTGACTCAAAATGGCAGACGCCCTTTCAAGTCGGCTTGTTAAGCATTATACGCTCTCTCTTCCCTGTTTCTGCCTTTCTTTTTCACCCTCCAGCCAAGGAGGAGGGTGGAGAGGGAGAGAGGCTAGTCCTTCCTTTTTTTTTCCCAACGCAGCAGCCCCTTTTCTTACGACCGCCTTCACCCCCGGCGGCTCTCTCGCTATGCGTAGGATTGCCGCTGCCCCCAACCCCCACCCACCCCTCCCCCCCGCGCCTCCGCCCCCCGCCCGGCTTCGAACTCTTCGGGATTACGCTCCGGCTTCCTTCATCCTCCGCTCTTTCTCTCTTTCTTCGCCTAGCAGCCCGACTTTGCCTCCTTACCGCAGTGCTTTATTCGCGACAGTGAGCATTCAGAGCATGATACTGAACTTGCGGATATAAAGGGACTCGCTAATGAATAGAGGCTTCGGATCTATAGTTTTCTTCACTTTCTTGCCTCTTCCTCCATCTGGGCCTCTTCTCTCTCCTTTCTTTTCTTATCTGCTTAATACGTCTCTGGCTTTTCTGCGGCTCCGAGCCGTCTCCGGGATGATGGTTTCTGATGAGCTTCTCTTGGGCTTCTCTTGTAGCTCTCGGGCTGCACGGCCAAAAGGATTTATCTATCGGTTTTAATAGCCTGCCGGTATCGAATGCCGGAGTTTGTTTGTTTCTCCCCCCAAGAAAGATGAATGCTTCTATTATTGCACCGCTGCGGCTTGTTCAGACTTATTTTCTGTATTAATTCGCGAATCGGGATGAAGCGGCCTGTTGTTTAATTTCGAAAAGGGTTTCTCAATTTTAAAGAGCGCGAAAAAATTAACGAAACGAATATAGATATATCCAGGAGCTCATTTGATGAGATATTTTTTATGATATCGTTGGACAATATCGTTATTAATTTCATTTGTAATTGTTTGAACGTTTTCAAATTATTTTACACTACCAAGAATATTGCGCGCGTTTACTTTGTCGCCCTTTCTTTTTAGGTGCTGAATTCACCAATTATTTTTGTAGTAATTATATCCTTTGGGCGATAGTTTTCATCGCAAGCCATCTTGCGAATCATTTCGATTGTCGTTTGCAGTAATTTTATAATAGTTTCACCTGTCTAAATAACGAGCTACTTTAAGCGCATTTATTTTGGATAGTATTTTCTAATATAAGTAAAAAAAATAAAATTACATGTTTATCATTTTTCCAGTATTTTCATTTTTTAACGAATCGGACTACTTGATCTCTCTCATTCTCGAATCTCTTGGCCGCGCCTTTATTCACAAATTGTACATGGCTCTTCTGGGAAACGGTGTATACTGGAAAAAACCTTTACCGCGTTCATTTTAAAAATATGTCCCATCATTGAGAAATAAATAAATATGAATTTCAAATTTTAAACTTTATTCGTCAAATTCATCAAAATAGTCAAGACTAATAAGGTTGCACTTTCAGTTATAAATTACACTAATGCGAGACACTGTTTTTAAGCAAAATAACGTTATTGATAAATATTCATTACCATTTCAATAAAAATGCGAACTAAAAAAAAACAAGATGAATTTATCCCGCCGAGCTATTCGCTTCAGCGGAGGAAGGAAAAAGGAAGGAGCATAAAATCGAAGGAAAGTATAGGAATTAAGCGGAGGAGAGAGAGAGAGAGAGGACGAGAAAAAGGGAGGAGCCGGGGGGGAGAAAGGCTCTTTCCCTTGCTCGTGCGCGTGCACAGACTGACGAATTTTATCCAAGTGCCGCGGCATGCCCGGGTAATTCTACGCGATTTACCGGCCGCCTGGATGTGTCAGTCTCTTTTTTGCCTTCATTTTTGCGGCTCCGCTTCTTTTTTTTTTCTCCCCGCCCCCGCCGTTCCTTCGGCGACGGCGCCGACGACGAACGAAGATCCGGGCGGCTCCCTCTCATTTGGCTTCTAATAAGAATTGGAAATTGCGTTTGATGCCTCGGGATTTTGTGAAGGAAACGATGTGGCTTCCATGGCTACCGAGGCCTTTTTACGACTATTTTTATTAACCGGCGATGAGGGGGACGTGGGATATTTCAATTTACTCGATGTACTTCGATCGGGATGCTTACTTTTTATGTTTATAACTTTCTTTCGCTCGGCAGTTTATATAGTTTAGATTCGTATTCTAATTGATTATTCGACAAAAAAATTATTAGATAGATTATTAACTTTATAGAATAACATTTTTACAACTTTAATTAAAAGTGCCAATGTCAACCTGTGCATCAACGAACTAATTTTATTAATTAAGATATTAATTAAGATTCTCTTTTCACATACTTTGCGATGAAATCTAATGAAGGGGTCGGCTGTAACTGAGTTTTTTAAACTCAAGAACGTCTCTCTCTCCTGCCATAAGAACGGCCTTTGAAAAAAAAAGAGAGAGAAAGAGAGTAAACGAGGAAGAAACGTCCTGGCGTATATCCGTCGTCTGCCTTTGCTCTTAAGGTGATTCGTCGAATGAATCACTTTTTGCGACCCGAGCCGTAAATCTCAATGGCTCTCGTGTTCCTCCCGGCGCGAATATAATCAAGCAAAATGGCGCAAAAAGAAGCTGACTCACTGTTTGATGTATACACCCTCGCAGGAGCTTGGAGTGCGTCTCATTTTACCGTATTTACATTGCATTACCGCGCTGATTTTCCCCGCATATATTTGTTAAAAATTTACGGACGCTCCGGGAAGCTCGTATATATCTGTTACATATCAACAGAAAGTTTCTTTATAATTTGCATATAGAACGATTTTTTCGAAATTCTCTTGTATTATATATGTAAAGCATTCATAAATATCAAACGAATTAGAACATTTTCCGTACCAACGCTTTTCATATTTATCGACAATAATTAATCAAGTTCTTGAACATCTCTTTATTTTCATAAACATACCATTATCTCGAGATCATAATTTCAAAACCACAAAAGGCCGCAAGACGATAATTCGTCGGCTCCATAAGCGTTTCGCTCCTCGATTAAATAATCACAAGTCCCCCAACGAAAGCATTTAGAAAAAAAAGTCAGGTTCCAGCAGTACCGCGCAGCAGACCAACAATCATTCACTTATTAACGAGAATTATCCTCGGCGAGAGCCGGCATGCGCCGATCCTCCAGGCATCATCGGCGACACCCCCGGTGTCGCGCATTCGCCGCTCCCGCTCGGCGCGGCGTCAATTTCCCAACTGACGTATGCGTCCCCCGGGTGCATTATCCCCATAGCCGTCGCGACAATGTGTCACCGAGGGGCAGTTTCCGCGATGGCACTTCCCAATATATACAGCCGAACGCGTATATACCTCCCTTAATTAAAGCGGGACCGGCGCGCGGGGCTGGCTGGCCTTCCTTGCGAGGAGCAAAAAAAAAAAGCCGTCTAATTGTTAATAGGGCAGCGCGCACATAGATTACCGCCTAACTGGCGCGGCGCGCAGCGAGCAGCGCTTTTTGTCGCTCGATTTTTTGCCCTGGTCCTCGCACTTTTTTTTGCGCGCGCGAAGTCAAGGGACGCTTTTCTCTGAATGAAATTTTTGCGAGAGCGAGAGCGAGAGAGAGAGAGAGAGAGGCGGTGGCGGTCTTCGCTGCTTGGCTGACTACTCGTTAAAAGCCCCCGGAAGACAATGACGCGGGGCCCCGCGGGGTGACTGCAAAAATAAATCAGGCATGCGTGCGCAGAGTGCCGTTTCGCAATTGTAACAACTTTAACCCCTGCCCATTGTCCCGTTTTTTTTTCTAGCCGGGCCTCGCAACCGTTTGACCGGATTCGCCGGTTCAACCCTTTTCCCGCGTGTGCCCTCTCTTGTTTCGAGCTCTCTCTCTCTCTCGCTCTCGCTCTCCCACCCCTTCCTACTTTGCGCTCTCCTGTGCCGTATCCTTTTTCGCGTTTTTTTTTTCATTTCGCGCATATTAGAGTGTGCATATTAAAAAAGTTCAACAGTGAATTACGGGCCGGCGCAATAAAGAGCGCACAAAGGACATTTTCTCGTTGTCGTACCGACGCATCTACGGCCGTGCACAAAAGCGAGCAAAAATTTATTATTCTTACGCTCGGATGATTTTCGCATCCCACGATGATGCTGCTGCTGCCGCTGCTTTGCGCATTGTCGCGCGACCGTTTCGCCGATAAAAAATATTGATTTTCAGGGTTTTTGTTCTTTAGTAAGTGATTTTGATTGTTTATAATCGGCTGAAAATGTTGCCGAGAAGTTGCGGAAAATTTTAAACGAAGATGGTTTTCAGAAGTAAAATTAGAATCTGGCAAGCCGTTTAAACATCTCTTAAAGAATTTTTTAGAAAGACTGCACACCTCGAATGACCCAAAAATTATTAAAAAGGTAGTAAAAATATTTTATAAAAATACTTGTCAAATTTTTTATCTACACCGACGAAGGATCGTTTTTAATTTTCACATTTCGTATTAATTTACAGTTGATTAATGCACACCGCACTGCAATATCAATCACGCACAATAGGTTAATTTAAATGAAATATACACCTGTCATAGTTCATAAAGTTACGGCAGTAGGTCGCACAGTCGGGGCACGCATACATAAATCAGCAAATATCCCGAACATTTTTTCTAACTTTCCCAGCGAGTACAAGGAGCAATTTTTTCAGATCGCATTTTTCTTTGTGTCCGCACGAAAAAGTGGTCGCGTAAGTTTTTTTTGCGCGGCCGCGTCAGGCGCGCTGACAAGCATTCTTCTCAACTTAAATGAAGCCTTCTCCGAGCTACGTTTTTAGATCCATTTTGGCAATAAATAACAATCAACTTTTACGCTCTGATAACCAACCGTATTAAAGTGACATTTCAAAATGACGAACGTCAAGCCGATCTTCTCCGCGCGTCAAAGAAACTCTCTCTCTCTCTGGCAATTCCCAACAACCCGTTCCTCGGCGCGATAAGAGATCTAATTCAAAAATAATATTAAACATAATCCGTATAGAGAGCAAGATCTCCATCTCTCGGCATACATTAACACTTATTGTCAAAGCGAATTTCGCATTCCTAATCTATCTCTCTCTCTCTCTCTCTCTCTCTCGCCCCGAGTTTTTTCCCTCTTCCTTCCTTCCACCTCTTTCAAGTCTTTCTCGCATTGTCCTCCGCCATTATCTCCCTTGCGCTCTCGCGCATTCTCTCATTTACGGCGCTCGAACTGGCCTCGCAACATATTCGCCCCGTGCATTTCTAATGAGGGCAGCGCCGCGCGCGCGCTCAGAAACAAAAACTGGTCTGGCCGAGGTAAAAACAATGCCGGCCGAGAAAGGAAGGGAGGTCGTCGCTGAAAGGAGACGAGGAAGTACTTAAGCCGCCGTGTGAAACTCGAAGAAACCTGTACCCGGTCGAGAGAAGGACCTGCTACGCCAAGAATTCACTCGTCTCCCCGACTAAACAGCTGGTCGCGCATGTATGATTTCATACGCGGCCGAAGGTCGGAGTTTCCCGCGAAGCGGCCGCGTTCTCCTCGGACGAGTCGAGCTGGTTTTGTTTTTCTGGGGTGTCGCTTTTCTTCCTCGCGTCAAGGGGTGATGAAACTAAATACACAATGCGCGGCGCGGCGCCGCTTTCGCCGAGCAAGTTCAAATTTTTGTATGTGTCATGTTATCGCTTTTTATAAGGCGACCTTTGTTCGTCTCTTTTTATATACCCGGTTTATCTTTACTGTTTGGATAAAAAGTGCTGAATTTTTTTATCGAGGACCTATGAGAACTGCGTTTTATCAAATGTAAATGCTACTTTCTCACGGATCCAGTTGATTTAAGGAGAAAAATGTTTCGATTCTTTTTTACTTTTTATTTTAATTACATACATTTATTTTTTAACAAAGTATATAGAATTTTAATGACATTTTATAGATTTCACGTATCATGTCATTAAAATTTTGCAAATTCTACAGTGTCAAAAAAAAAAGAAAAAAAAAATATACATATTCGACCGATTAACAACCCATGACATATCGCATACTGCAACAAACATTAAACGAAAGATGAAAGCTTTTTTCCCCGATAACCTACATATCTAAGCACACACGCGCTAATTTAATCCCGGAGCGATATTCCTACACGGCAATCAAGCCCATCGAGACTATATACCTGCGCCTAAGCGCTCGTCGGAGCTTTTTTGCCCCGCTCCACTTTGGAGGCCCACCTGCTCTCGCGCCGCAGCCTCTTCATCGCGCGACTCGCGCGCATATATATATACATTCCCTCCCCGTGCGCGCGTAGACGCACGTTTGACCCTTATCTGTCCCTCTATCTGGGCTCTGCTCATTTCACCGCTCGATTTTTTTCACCCTCTTTTTTCCTCCAGCTCTGCCTCCGGAGCGCGGGGAGAGCCAGTTCCCAAGACATTGTCACGGGCGTCTCTGTCTCCCTCCGCGCGCGCGGAGGGAGCTAAAAACAGGGAGAGAGAGAGAGAGATCGCGTAATTCCGTACGATAGGCCCTGGTTTTTTTTCTTTTTTTTCTGCTTTTAACCGAGAGCTTTCCTCCTTTGTCCTCGGCGCTTTGTCGTCCTTTCTCCCGCGACTTGTCGCTTCCCTTTGTTTCTTACGCCCTTGCCCTGACACCGCGAGGCCGCCCCGTCTCTCTAATTTTTATTCCACGCAATACACTCCGTATCGATTCGGCGGAGCTCGGTATACCCCTAGGTGCGGGAGGGAGGGAGAGAGCGAGCCGGCAGATAAAGAGAAGAGAGAGAGAGACAGCGCAAAAGCTCGCCTCTGTTTTATAATGGAATTACGAGATTGGACCCCGTTGTCGTCTACTACTACGTCGTCGTCGTCGTCGTCGTCGTCGTCGACGTCGGTTCGTTGAATTTTTCGCCGGAATTTGTGCGCGCGGGCGTGTATAGCTCAGGCGGCGACGGACCTTTATGAATGCAAAAGCTTGGCGTAACGAAGGGAACGGGGGAGGGCGGGCGCGCCGTTTGTGAATTTAAAAACGAAGGACTGTGTGTGCGTAAGCGCGGCCTGATGGCTCGGCCGGAGGAGGAGGAGAGGAGGCCAAACATGCGGCGCGCGATGACTCGACGAAGTCTGACGGAAAATTAGACGGAAATTTCTTATTTTACACTCTCGTGAAAGTATTCCCTGACAACATCAAGCGGAGTATTATATTAGGCAAATTTTTTTTTCTTTCCCCCGGAATAATCCGTTGTGATAAGGGAGCTTCTAAATTTAAGCTTTTATATTTTTGCCGCTATGTCGAGTGTGTTGCATTTTTTTTATTAACGATATTTCGGTAAATAATATAGTTTAAATAAAAGTTTCTCTGGTAAGAGATTAAACATTTTTGCTCACCCAATGACCAGTTACGATTTCTATCAAGGTTCATTGGCTTATTTTAACCCAGTCAATTATGTGACATAATAGATAAAAAAGATAGAAATTCTAAATCATCAGTTCGCCAAAGTATATAATTTTTGCACATAAAAAATCGCACATATTATAGTTGTATAGGTACATAATAGATATATTGGGTTTGTCTAAGAAGTACGCAATTGAAACGTGAGTGATTCTTATTATATGTATACATCACCTTGCGTTGTTTAATGTCTATGTGAATTAAAACTCAATATAGCAGATTCCAATTCCGGTAAACGTTTTTAATTTAATTTTTTCAATTCTAATTAAATGATCGATAATATGGAGTATTAACGATTAAACTGTTGAAGATATTTTTCTTGTATAAATTGAATCTTTATTAAAATTTTAAAGATTTGCAAAATTAAATTAAGTCTGACTAATTATTAATTACACTAATTTTTAAAAAATTTCAAAAAATAAAATGTTGTATCGATGATTGACATTTTTAATCAAAACCTTAAAGAAATATCGAATTTTTAATTTATTTTCACTGTCAATTACGTCCGCGTAACCTACTAGATTAATCATCGAAACGCAGAATAACGTTAGGAACAAAAATATAACCCTTTAATACGATCCGCAAAAAATTAGTAACGCGCACGGACATCTCTAAAATCCAGTAATTAATCACCGCGCCACACCAGGCGGGGCATCTCGCTCGGTCCGAAAAAAAAAGAAGCGGATTACCGAATGCACGCGTACGCGTGCAGAGGAATATCGGTCAACGGAACGAGGCGCAGGCAGCTGGCCAGGTCGACAATGGCCATCGGAGGGCCCGCGTGATTTTTAAATTTTCTCGCCGGTTACTATTTTTTTTTTTTTTTGCCCGCCCGAAATCCCAGGTGTCCAGAGATCCGACGGAGAGCGGCGGCGTGCTTCTGTAATCCTCCTAAGCCCCTCGGACCCTTAACCCTTTCGGGGTCGCGTGCCGCGACCGTTTGCGTTAGAGTGCGAGAAACAATGGCGGCTGGACCGCACCCCGGATGCTCGCTCGGTTATTAAGTACGAGGGACATCGCTTTCTCTCTCTCTCTGGACCCTTCGATCATTCCAGCTGCCCCCGGGCAAAAAAAAGCTCTTTTGGGTTTGTCTATTGGCCTTGGTAATTTTCATCTATCTCTCGGACGTCCACGTTGCCAAAGCGTTACGAGAAGCTTATTGTCTTTGTAATTGTATAGTCGTACTTGCCGTTAAATATAAGGCGACAAAGCTGCTGATCTAAATTAATAATTTTTTCATTTTTGGATAAGAGGTAGCGTATAAAATATTTGAAATAAATTAATGCCTATTTTCATTATTACTTTTTCTATGGGGAGACAAGACTAGCAATGATAAGTATACTTTTGAGGAATGGGCTTACAATCTATCAAAAAATGACTGTTCTTTACTAAAATTTGATACACGGCTCATTAGTTTTTGATACAAGTTTTGGTCTTTTTTTTGGCATACTGCAATTTATTCTGTCTCCTCATTTTTCAGAAGAATAGTTATTTTTAATAGAATCTGTATATCTCCATGTATAAATTTGTAAGTACATTATCACTTTTAAAACTTCAACCTATTATTTAGTGATAAAATGAGAAATATAGGCATAAAATATAATATTTATTTTAAAAAATCGGGAAAGGAAATATTGGAAATTATTAAAAAATTTCATTTTTTAAAATAAATATCAATTTAATTGTGCTTGCTGCACAATAATAATAATAATTACATGTTGCTAAAAGGCACCTGCGAAAACAGGTCCCGCATTAAAAAATATTATCGTATAATGTTGCAAATTAAAATTGCTGATGGACAAGGAAAACTCTTAAGCAATATCTTTTAAATACAATTAAAACTTATTTTATGTTTAATTTCATAAAGCATGTTCATTATTTTTGCAATTATTGTAATTATTAAAATTTACTTATATTATAAAAGACTTTATTAATTTATTTCGCATAATGTATTAATTTTGATCATTATTTATCAATTTTTTAAACAATGCAATATTAAAAAATGCTTCAAACGGTAAGTATGATATTATTTGTAATAAAATCCAAGGCTTTTCTTTTTAAATTTAATTTTTCAGTTCGTACTGTCTGCGCGGGAGGCACAAAGGGGCGGAGAGCAATCTCCGCCATTAAGCGCAAATGGCTACATTGTCGACAATGTGCTGCTAAAAATGTGATGCAATATATAGTGAATAAATTACAAGGATTAAAACAAAAACTATACTTTAATGCATAAGAAATCTAATGAAGCCATTAACAATTGCTCATTTTCTGTTAAACATAAAAAAAAAACTATTATTATTTTACGTATATTTTTCTTTATTTAAATTGCTTTGTCACATGTATATTTTAATAATTTATAGTTTTTCACTGTACGTTTAGTCTTTTTTAGAACTCGTTTAAAATTCATCTACTTATTTTAGGATTTCTATAAATAAAATCTCAAATTCCGTTATTATTTTCGTATTCGCAAACTATACTGATAAGACTTATGGCATTTACGAACCAAATTCTTTATAAAGATGATCGTAAAACTAAATTATTTTATAGAACTTTGTTTAATTTGCATTAGTATGCATTTCTATGAATAAATACTCTATTTCTTACTTTATACTTGCTACCTCGGACTGGATTGAAACTAATTAAATTAAAGAAAAAATTATATATTTCGAAAAATATAGCAATGATAAAAAATATTTACTACTTCTCAGATAACAGTGTTTTTCGCATTACACATTGAATTTTGTTAAAACCAGTGAATAAATGGTGACAAAAGAAAATAATTTTTTAACGAAAACAAAAAATTTATTACCAAATATGTTTATAAGCTTCCAATATTAGAAACTTGAAGTTTTACATAAAAAAAAAACCGAAAACCCGCAGAATTCTCAGCCCGACCTTCCAGTACTGGCCGAGTTTCAGCAGGGACCCGAGCATTATTCACGCGCGATATGTCTAATTACGCTCGGCGAAGTATAGAGCGTCGGACCGACTCGTCCAATGAGCGCGTTGAAAAGGACGCCTGCAGGATTGGGGGCACGCAAAATCTTACGAACCGGACGAGGTCCGCGCTTAGTTATATATTCTCTCGGAGCGTCCCCTCTCCGCGTGTGTGTGTGTGTGTGTGTGTGTGTCTGCGTGCGCGCGTGTACCCGACGACGAAAAGGGTAACCCTTTCGTGGCTCATGCAAAATGCAAGGGGCCAGTTTTAAATCGGCCGGCCATCCGAATATCCATCCGCGCTTATGTTTTGCTCGCACTCGCGCGACTCGCCGCTTCCCGCGGATTCCCGACGAAAGCTGGCTCGATTTCGCCAGTTTTCGAGGAGGATAGTTACAGACGTGTCTGAGGTGTGTCGGATGTGGAGGGGATGAAGTATCGGACACCAAGATTGCATTTAAGTATTGATGGCTGCTGCAAAACGAACCGTGTGTGTGCGCATTATGGTTTTGAGAATTTGAAACTTTGTTGGAAAGTTGATTAATCGAAATTGTGATTGTGTATGAAAATCGTGTATATTTGTATAAAACTTTTAATAAATTGAGTAATTAGAGTACGATTGGTGTCACTGAGAATTTCATTAAATTCTTCTTGGTTTTATGTATTTTCATTTTTAAAATAAGTTTGTAAATTAAGTTTTTTTTAACTTTTAATTAACGCGACTACGCGACGTAAATATTTTTTTAACGCAGGCTCATATACAAAAAGTTTTTCAAATAATAAAAAGTTATCAGTGCTTGAAAGGCTAAAATATTAATTCTTTCACATATCGTGTACACAATAATATCTAAAATAATGTATAAAATAATCTTGCGTTATACTTCGTTTAAAACAAAACAGTTGATTTATATCGCTCGCCGATTTTTTTAGGAGCTTTTTCAATCAAGTTTGATGATGTATTAGACAATTGTCCATCATTTAATTTCTTGATTAAGAAATTTTTCAGTTATTTAATTACACATCTTTAAATGTTACCTTGCCGAGCGATTAAAAATTTTTTTTAAATTTTAACGAAAGCAGCAAATTACGGTCGGAGAGATTGCTAAAATCAATCTCCCTTACGGAAAAATAAACCGCAAAAACTTGATCGAGCAGTCGAAACATTATTATTTCCAGATCAGCGTCCCTCCTTCCCCAGCCGTCAATGCCGAGTAAAAAAAACCTCTTGCTCGTTGACTTCCCGCTCGAAGGATGGAAAAAAGCGAGGTGCAGAGGGGGAGGTAGAGGGAAAGCGATCGAGGGGGGCCGAACGAGGGAGGGAGGGAGGGCGGGAGGGACGAAGGAAAATCCTCAATTATAAATGGAATGAAAGCGCGTCGTCGTGTCCGCGGGCATTCCGCGGATGAGAATTCAATTTTCCTCGAGTTATCGGGGATCTTTCCCTCCCTCCCTTTCACTCCGAGGCGCGTCTATATACCGCAGAGCGCCGTCGACGCGGAGCTCTTTCCGAATGAATTTTTTAAGCCCGCCGGCGATTTTTCCGTGCTCCGGCGCTCTCTCTCTCTCTCTTTCTCTCTCTCGATATAGACGCGACGCGCTTAGGTTATATAGAGGCGAGCGACGGCCATTAATCTCGTTGTTCGCGTAGTCAATTAGACTCCTGATTAACTCGCGCAAAGTATCTCCGGGGCGTTTCTTGGCCGATTGTCTGTGAAATTATCCCGGGGCCCGATTCTCTTCCGTGATACTTTAAACGCTGCTGGTCGCCGGCATCTTTTTTTTTTCTCCTCCTCCTCCTCCTTTCACCCTTCTTGGGAGGGGGGAGGGGGGCAAGTCATTCTCGTTAAATCGCTTGTATAACAAACGACTCTAAACGGCTAATAATTGAAAATGCCTCCTCGAGGGAAGAGGGTTTACATCATTATTAAGCAGCCCGTGATTAATGAGCCCACGCCGAGTCATGGGATTACACGCCTCTCCATTCTCTTTTGTGCGACGGCGAATTTTTTTTTTTTGCTGCTCTTTGCTGAAAAAGCGACGAATCGACCGGAAGCAAAACCGTTCTAATTGGCCATCTAATTTCTTCCTCTACCGACTGCACGTTCTTCCCCCGGATTAAAAATAAATAGATATTTTTATATTAAATAAGGAGCGGTACGAGAAATAATTTACGAATTATAAATAGCGGGAGATTTAAAGAGCATTTCGCATTAAGCAGGCCGGGCAAATAAATTCTGAAGCTCCGGCGCCGAGAGCCGGTCTCATTATCTCGTAATGAGCTTGCTCGTTAATTTTCTCGTTATCCGATGATGAAGAAAGTTAACGGATATTTTCAAGTGTATACGTACATTAATAAGCAATCTGCTTTTCCCGCACGATGTTTGTTATCTCGCGAAAATTCGCGCTTTTCTTGCGCGTTGAAAACTTTCCGCGCGTCCTATCTTCCATGAAAATCAAGTATATTGTCGGCGCAACTCTGTTTCGTTCCCGCGCTGTTTGAATTCGCGAGAATTATCTCAATTTTTTTTTTTCCTCGAGGCTTTCTTTTTTTCAGCGAAATTGAAAGCCAACGAAGAAAACGAGCCGAAAAAAGGAGACAAGTCAAGTCTCCGACAATCAGCGGATAAAATGTCGGCCGTCCTCGGTAAATTTTCCTCCCCGACTCGGTCGCGGCCTCGCTCCTTTGTTCGGCCATTGATTTTGAATATGTAATCCCGGACATTTTATTATTCCCGTGGATCGAGTGGCTCGAGCGCTCGTTCTTGCCTCGGCGCGCGACACTCGGGTGCCTCGGTCTCTCCGGGAGCCGCAGCCCCGGCGGTAGGCGGGGGATCGGATCGCTCTCGCGTCCGCCGGCCGGCGCACGTCAGACGGAGAAAAAGAACGAAGCCCCGCCATCTCTGGGCGAGAGAGAGCCTGGTTCCTTCTACGGGGGTCCGCCGCCGCCGCCGCCACCCCCGTCGTTTTCCGGTGCCGCCGCCAGCCCCACGAGTCCTTGACACGTGATTGAATATTTTTTCGCCGTGCGCGATTGGTTCCCCCGAGCTGCTCTCTCGGTCTCTCTCTCTCGCTCTCGCGCGCGGGCAGGCGCAGCCACCTGTCAAGCAAAAGAATCGCCATGGTAACCGTGGCCGAGCGCTCGCTCTGTCTCGCTCGCTCTTTCAACCCCCGCGTCGCCATCGGAGCGAAGGGTGGTTCAGAAAGAGAACTGCCCCCGCCCCGAGCGCGCGCTCTCTCTCTCTCTCTCTCTTACTCTCTCTCTCTCTCTCTCGCTCCCGATCTCCTTCTTTATCTCTATTTAGACTTTCTTCGACGCACGCAATTTTCTTCCTTTTCTCCCCGAGCGCTCATTGTTTCTCCGGGCGCATTTCATTTATGTCCGTCTTTGTCGAGGCTCGTTCTTTCCTCCTCTTTTCTTTTTTTTTTTTTTTTTTATTATATTTTCCCTCCGCCGTGTACGGTTTCCCCTTCGACATCCCTCGATGCTCTTTCTCCCTTTTTAGCCGCCCTCGCTCTTTTTCCTTTGCAGCTCGCCGTTGCTACGCGCCCTGTCTTTCTAACTTGCTGCTCTCGGGAAGATGGCGAAGGACCGCCGCGGGCTAATATTGAATTTTAAGAAAGTCCCGCTCTCTCTCTCTCTCTCTCTCTCTCCCTCTCTCTCCTCCGAGCAGCTCGCTCGGCAGATTCGTTTTGCGAAAGGGAAAGAGGGACGCGCCCCGGGAACCGAGATAATAAAAATATGGACGTATAATTTGACGCCGAGCCGGAGAGAGGAGTGAGGAAGTTCATGAAATGAGGGCTGATAATGCCGGCCAAGCTGCCAGCCGAGAGGCGAGAATTTCAAAGGTTAAGCTCGAGTTTTTATATTGAGCATTTTTTTAGATAATTATGGCCGAATGAATGCTCGGAGAAGAATTAAACGTAAAAACGCGAGCTTGCTGCGTAATATTTCTTTCAAAGTTCTACTATTCGTCTGTTCGTGGAAAATTTGCATGAAATTTTTAAGAATAACTAAACAGTTTTTTTTATGCGTAAAGTCGGAGTAATTTTTTTTCCTCGTTAATTCTCTGAAGATAAAATATACGGATACATGTATAATAAGTTTCTAAAGTGATTATCATTTAATTCCATGGGTTACAGCGTTCAATTTTAACGTTTCAACAAAAATCGCGCAGCTTTTAATAAATAATTTTACTTCAAATATTAAAAAAGTAGCAATGAATTAATAGAATTTTTATCAATGTTCACTTGAGACTCTTAAAAAGAGTCAAGTTACTTTGTTCCATTGATTTTACTATAGATTTTCCCTACAAGATTTATCCTTCTACATTTATCCATCACTTTAATTCAGCGGCAATTATTCAACGAGCAAGCTGTAATGAAATTTCTCGCCCAGCTTACTAATGTAGAAAAGTTCAATCAGAACGTATACGACAGACTCCGAAGCCGCTCCTCGCGAAGAAGACGCGCCGATCGCTCTATTCGATTGGCGAGTTGGGGGAAGCCGGCCTGCAATCGATTTAGCTCTTCTTATATTGCAATTTTCCGATGCAAATAACCCGTTCGCTCTCGCAAGGAGTTATCTTGCCTCTCCATCGCGGGTCTCTCCTCTTCCCCCCGACAGGATTTTTTCCTTTGCCCGCCGAGTGTATATAAGTCGTCCCGGGCTGGGCTCTCGTTTTAATGGCGCCTCCTCGCTCCCCCCTCCCCCCGAAGCGGGGGTGCGAGTGATGGAAAGTTCATGCTTGGTAAAACGATAGAGAGCTCGCGCCGAGATGGAGGTTCGAACCTGAGTTTTCTAAAATTGAGAAAATTTCAACAGTTAAGGGATGCAGATCCGCCGAGTAATAACTTTCCCATTCAAGTTTCGCGATGGGATTATGATAATCTTTGGTTATACATTTAATGTTGATATTATCATACGTTTTGGAATTTCGCCGCCGAGAGATGACGATAGAATGGATAATTAAACCTTTCTCTCTTTTCGATTAAACTGTTTGAAAAGTTTACGATGATGATGGAGCGCGTAATTCCTCATGTTTAAATTTAGGAGGTATAGAGGAGCTTGCGATAATGGTTATTCTTTGAATTTATTTTAAAAAGAAATCAATTTTGGTACTGATTAATGTAACATTTATTACCGACTGCGCGGTGCGTTATAATTTTACTGCGGCGAACGGATTAATTGACAACTAATTTTAAACTAATCGTAAAAAGAATCGTATAATTACGCGGCAGTTAATATAAAAAATCAATTACCAGAGGAGATAAGGGAAAAAAAAATTTTCCATCGCATTAGCGTATCTACGCGTAGAGCAATAAACTCTCGGCCCGTTAATCGCGAAATACATTTCTTTATACCGAGGATAATCAATTATTTAATTGTGCTTTAGCGGTGAAATACCGCACCGACTCGTGAAATGAAAGAGTAGATAAGAGCCGGAGCGACAGAGCTCGAGGAAAGAACAAATAATCTGGTCTCGGGACAAAAGGCTCTCCTTAATGATTTAAATAAAAAAGAAAGGAAGAACGGAAAGAAAGAGGGAGAGAGAGAGAGAGAGAGAGAGAGAGAGGGGGGAAAAGAGTCCTAAGCCCACTCGGCTCGTTTGTTCGCGAATCCTCCAACTTTTTTGCTCCTTTCGGTCCGCGAAACGAAACATCCCCTCTCTCTCTCTCCGCCGCCTCCCCTCCTTCCTCCTCCTTCTCGTTTGCGATCGTTTCATTTCCTGGCTCGTCTCGAATTTCCGCAAGACGGGCCAGCAACAATGGCTCTCGCGCTGGAATAATTATTGCAGCGAAAAAGACGAAGAGAGACGAGGCGCACGAAGGATCGAAAGAAAAGAGGGAGGAAAGGGCAAGAGGCGAGCTCGCGGAGAGAGAGAGAGAGAAAGAAGAATCTAGGTATATTTAACCAGCGGCGGCGGCTCGTTGCTGCAACGAGGAGAGAACCGGATTACTCCCGTGTATTCGAAGGGGAGAGGCGGCAGCGGCAGCGGCAGGACTTCTTGCCCGGGATATATCGCAGCTCTCTCTCTCTCGCCTAGGTCGCCGACGTCCTCGGGAGGAAGGGGGCAGTGCGCCTTAGAGTCGAACGCCCGGCATCGCCCCGTAATGATCTTACGAGACCCCGGCAACTTTTTTAATCAGCGCGCGCTTTAATTATACGCTCGATGAGGAAGGTCCTTCTCTCGAGGCTGCTGCCGCCGCCGCCCCCCTCCCGCGCCAGGCAGGCGGAGGGCTCCAGGCTAGCGGGAAAAAGCCAAAAGCTGAAGCACGCCCACGAGCGTAAGTGTATACTTTCTAAGGCGGGCTGGCGAGCAAGCTTTTACTTATTGCGCTCGGATCATCGCTTTATTTTTATACTTTGCCTTTTCTTGACTCCTGTCTCCTCGTTAAGATTTTCGACTGTCTTCCTTCGGCAAAGTTCTTGGTTGTAAGAGCAGCAGAAATTGCTTACTGATTCGAATGTTTTTCTCGAAGGAAGCATCGCCGTTGTAGAACGATTTTTCGGACGGCGAACTTTCCTCGGTAATTTTCGCTAGACGAAATAATTTGCAGAAAATACATTGTTTCTATCGCTTTACAAAAATAATGCATTTAATAAATCTTTGTAATAAAAAATATGTTGTTAACAATAGGACGGTGAAGCAAAATTTGAAAATTTCTTTTTTCAAAATAAATAATTTTAACAACTATAATTAATTAATAAATTTATTTTCTTAAAAATAAAATATATGGGAGATTAGTTTTTAATGTTTCATTACGATGATTACTTTTTCAATGCAGAACCCGTAATTCTATTAAAGACAGCCATTTATTTTAGCTTCCCTCTAATCCTCTGCGCCGAACTGCTGTAATGAACTGTTAATATTAACGAAGTTCACAGAGATTTAACAGATTGAAAAAGTATCTTCAGGATTATTTTACAAAAGTAATTTGAAGTTTAAAAAGAAAAAAAGAAAAAATAATATAGTGGAAAAAATGTGAAATTCTTTGTTTAATATAAAACTGCTTATTTAATTTAATTGATTTTTCAAACAAATAATTTATTTATTTTTCTCAACCTTTTAAAAAGCTGAATATTCTGCACTATTTGCATCGATATATATTAAAAATTAACGTATATATACGAAAAGAATATTCGTGTGTAATATATTGCAAAAATTTTTACCGGATTTTTTTTAATCCAACAATAAAAAGTCGTCAATACCAAAAATATTACTATATTTTGTCGAAAATTTAACATTCATAAAATTTAATACAATATTTGTAAATTTTCTTGTACATTTTAGTACCATTTCCTAGAATAGTATAATAGTATAATTTCCTGTAGCAGCATAGTAATTTTTTTGTTTTGACAGATTATAGCTTTATCGGATAGTAAGTTATTTTTACTGGAGCATTTACTCTCCGCGCATAACTAACGAGAAACCTGTTATCTAATTAACAATACCCTTATATTGCAATAAGATAATTTTCATACAAATTAGATTAAAGTTGCTTTATCTTTTTGAAAAGTAACAACAGCAACTATAATATATTATTCAAGAAAAACACAATGGATTCTCGAGCCGCCATGTTACAGTCTCAACTCATACTACTTAATCTAGAAAA
Source organism: Ormyrus labotus (assembly GCA_035582975.1). Taxonomy (NCBI): domain Eukaryota; kingdom Metazoa; phylum Arthropoda; class Insecta; order Hymenoptera; family Ormyridae; genus Ormyrus; species Ormyrus labotus. Next base: position 3,618,587 of record JAWWEO010000036.1, read on the forward strand.
TGAGAACCCAGCGTAAAAATCACTAGCGATTTAGAATAAATACATTGAGAAAAATATAAGAATTAATTAAAGAGAAAAATCTAATTAATAAAGTAATATAATTAAATAAATTATATTTAAACATTACTTTACAGTTATTATAAACGAGCGAATAATATTTCTACTTTTATTAATGATCGATCGGTCGCTGATCCAAAGCGAAAATGAAGCTTTTATTTATGCGTTGAAAATTTAACCGCGACGAAATTGAAGCATAGAAAATTCACTGAATCGTAATCACCGCTCGCGTGTAAAATTTAATTAGCGCAGGGCGATGTGAAAGTATTTGCACTCGAAACTAGTAAAGTGCAATTGAATTAAAAATCTTTCCAATTAAAAATTAATAGGCCCCTCGGAAATACTCGGGCGCTCGCTTTTTTCTTTCGCTCGACGAGCTCGACCGTTATGCTTCTCAGTTGGGTTATATTCCAATAAAATTTAAGCAGGGGTGGGCTCGTCTGGTGGGGTAGGGGGTGGAACCCTCGCGCGAGTCTGCTTTTTTCTAACTTCCAGCAATGGCGGCCAGCCCGGCTTCTATGGTCTCGCTTTTTTCTCTCTCTTTTCCCTCTGCGATTGTTCCTGCGAAGACAAGTTAATTGACGAACCCTGCCAATGGGAAGCCATGTTAATTCTGGCAATTATCAATGAATTGCGCACGCATATTTTTCCTGCCAATTCTGCGTTTAATTAGTTTTTTTTTTTCGTTTTTATTGCAAAATACGCTGAGTGAAAGTATGTTGTGCTTGATTTTATAATTTTAAAATAAAGTTTCATGTAATAAAACCGTCCTGCATTAAATAATCAAATATTTAATTATTTAGAATTATGTTTTTGACTTTACTAATTGTAATGGCCCGCCATTTGAAAGCTTAGAATTTTATATTAATCTTGTTAATTGACTTATCGAAGTATTGTTAAATTATTAGATAATTCAATTTTATACTATTTACCAAATGTAATCTTTGGCTATAACTAATATTAATATATTTAAAGTTTTAAAAAAATAATGTTAAAGTAAGTATGAAGTTACAAACTTTAAAGTATAACATAGATTAATGTTTATTTGTACAAAACGAGATTTTAGGTGAAGAAATTCCTTTACAAAAGAAGATACACTCCCAATTAAAAAAGTTTTTTATTCTGAATGAAAATATAGAAGAATTCGTAGATTGGAAATTAGTCAATTTGAGAAAAAGGTCAAGGAAGAAAGTCAAATATCTTATTATTCAAGAAATATATGAATTTATATGCTTACTTATACAATTCATATTTTTGTTTTAATAATAATGCCGCTAGTATTTAAAACAGAGGAAACGAAACAACATGCTTTATACAATTATTATGTTACTGTATACTTTTAAAAATTTTCAAAAATTAATGTGGTTGAATAAAATAAAAAAGATTTCTAAAATTAATTTTGTTATTTCATTGATTACCCATGTTTTTATTGTTATACATAGACAGATTTTTAAGCTTAAAAAATATACTTTTTTTAACGTCAACTTTCAGTAAAATAAAATAATATTAATAATTTAAATGATAATAAATTATTCTGTATTTGTTTAGTTTCTCTAAATATAAAGAAGAAACGCCAGAAATCAGACACTTTATAATAACTTATTTTCAACTATTATTTTAAATATTTTGAATAAAATTATTGTCTTATTAAATATCAGAAGAAACAGAAATGGTAATAATATTGTAAAAGCAATTTAGAACTAAGATATAAAAATCCATTACAGATATTAATGAATAATTAATATCAAAATTTATTATAAAATTATTACTTAAATTATAATTACAACTTCTAAAATAATACAAATTATTTTCATCAAATATAATTCTCCTTCAGTCGAATAATTTTGTTTTCTCATTAATAAATTACAAGTGCATTCAATGATGCATAAATCATGTAAAAAGGGTGCCTATTTCCCGTAGAACACTTCTTCATAATCATTATAAGTGGATGACTTCCATAAATTAAAGCAAAGGTAAGCTCTCAATTGACTGCTTGAGGCTTTTACCTGTTACCTGTGCATAAAGAAGAGACCTGTGCACACGTCGACTACCTGCTGCGAGGGACAGGTTCGATATCGGCTATTATTGGATATTGAACTGTGCTATTGGCAATCGAACTCCAATGGAGGGTAGACACGCACGGATGTATTTCGATACCTGCCGCGCGATATTCGTATAAGCCAATATTTCCCCCGGCTTCAAAGAGAATAAATGGCCCGTGTGCGTATCTGCGGCACCCTCGCGGGTAAAAAAAAATGACTCGACAAAATCCTATTGATTTATGAAAAACTTTTTCACGCGCGCTCTCCTTTTTTTTTCAATTGCTCGAAAAACAAATCTGTTAGCGTCGGTCTTTTTTTTTTTTTTTTAATTATCGAACGACTTCGGTGATTGCAGCATTTATCGCACCCTCGGTGATGCACTCTATCGTGTATGACAACTTTTCATTTTATTTTTTGAAAAGTATTAGTTTCAAAAGTAATCTGAAGATACGGATCTGTTATTTTATTCTTTATCAGATTTTCTAAAGAATTTAGAATTTCAATAGGTTATGCAAATAAATTATAAATAAAAAGGAATTAATTAAATGACAGAATATTTATTATTAAAGATAATTAAAATATTCAAGTATGATAATATAAAGAAATTTATTTTTGAATTTATTTTTGAAATTTTGGAATTTGGGTCATACATAAATATACATACAAACAGAAAGAAAATAGTCTAAATATTCCATCAAAATTACTACTTTTTCTAGTGTTATGAATGACATCAGTTTATTTTTTCACTCCTTACTCGGTCTTTAGTTTGTTCGCGGCCTGTAATACTAGGAAAGTAATTATATTGAGAATAAATAAAAAAATAAATAATTTAAGAGAATAAATAATTTAATATTATAAGAGAATAAATAATTATAAAAAATTCGAATGTACTTTTAACAAAATTTTTTATAAAATATGGTAATCTATTTAGTTTTATTTTGTTAGTTATTTAAGTTTACTTTAGATTTAGAAGCTTATATGCATATGTTACATAATGTTATTATTAATTTTTAGTTACTAATTAGAATCCGAAAAATCATAGGATTTTTAAGTATAGTCTTATAATAATCAAAGTCAATATATAATGATTTTTGGCTGAAATTTCCAATCTGTAATTAAAATTATTCAGAGCCTATGTCGGCAGATAGACAAAGATTATTTATTTTCACACATATTGTAAATCAGAAGTTTTATCTTTAAGTAACACTTTTGTTCGGAGAGAATTCTATCAGTTTTTGGATTTTAATTATGAACAATATAAATTTGCTAAGCTCCCTTTTTAAAGCTATCATACTTACAAAGAAGGTAAGAATCTATAATTATTTAATTACAGTGTACTATTATTAATAATTGTTACGAATATATTATTAGAATATATTATTAAAGAACCAGATATTACAAGAATAAATCTCTTTCACTTGCACTAATGAATTAAAAATAAAAGTATTTTAATTACTTACTTTATAAAGGATTCACAATTGAATGAAAATAATAAAAATAAAAATTCTTTAGTTTAATTTAGAAAAGTTTAATTTAGCATTTATTGAGAAAATATTTTGATTTATGACACAAGTGTAATTTATTTAGATACTTTTTACGTAGGAACCTTCAATTACCGATCTGGCATCATGTAGTTTCAAGACTTCGTTCGTAGATGGCGGGAGACAAAACTTCCGAGGGGATGGACAATTTTAGGGGTAAGTTCCTTCCTTACCTGTGCGCGAGCAGCTGCATTACAGGGAACTGTTTTAATCCTGCCAGTGACTCTCAGCTCATTCTCCCTTCACCTCAACACGAAAATGTAATATCGACATTAGAAGGTTCGGCACGTACCTGATGCGGATGGCATTAAATTGCTTTTAAACGATTTATTACAACTGCGCCGAAGTTGGATCTTTCGAACCAATTTGCTGTGACAGTTAACGTTCGGTCATTAAAATAAATCTAAATTTGTCTAATTAATAGTAATTGCTTTTATTGAGATGCACGCTTGAAAAATGAAAATTTACCGCGAATTAAAGTTTAATTATTTGCGCAAAAAGTACTTTTATTTAAAGTGCAGGTTGTACAAAGCTAGTCAAAGGGAATTTAATTTAAGTCTAATTGGACTTAACAGTCAATTCTATAAGATTAAAGGTTTTTCTTTATTTATATTTATTTCTAGAAGCTTGTCAATAAATATTAAGATTTTAAGGAATCGATAAAATTTAAGCAAGTCATTATTAATCTAATTTGTAATTTTTTATGATTCTACGTGCTAATGTTGATAATTTGATATATGATTGTAACACTTGAATCTTAAAAGTATTCAAGACCTTTGTGGCTTCATGCATGCTCTTTACGGTAAGAGATTTTCTTATTTTCTTTGTATACGTATAAAAAAAGTTATTTATTTCATCGAAATCAATGAAAAATCGGCTAAGATTTATAATCATAATTTCATAATTTATAGTAATTTCACTATTCTAAAGTCATATAGAAATATCATTTTATTTTTTGTACATAGTAGCTAATTGGCTGCTATTCATAACGATATTATACCGCATAAAAAATAAAAGGCGTTGTAATATTTAACATTTTGCGTTCTATTATTATTTTAAGATTACAATAAATCCGATTTTCATATCCGAACGGCACATCTTCGTAACTGCCTTTTCGTTTCATTACACATGTTAAAAAATGTCAAATCGATATATATCTGCGTATGTTAATCAGCCCAAAGTTAAAACTGAATGTTTTAGTATCCTCCCGTTATCCTGTCGCATTCTCCTTATGCATTCATCGCCGTTGGTTACGGCACATTAACGTATTCCTCCCTTGTAAAAACAGTTATTATTTTTCCGCCGATTGTTCGTCCTACCGGGGCAGATGTCAAGCTGCGAGGCTTCCTCCCTTTCTCTCAGCCCCTTCGGCCCCTCTATATCACTAAAAATTTCCACATTCCTACCGTATCACACGCAACATTAACCTCGATCTTCCTCGGCGCGTCATCGTCGTCTGGCAGCGTTTTTTTTTTTTTTTTTCGCGAAGAAAGCCAACATTTTTCTGCGCAATTTGCGCAGGCGAACTCTTAGCGTTTTGACGGACAGCGTCTCTCTCCCTTCGGCTCTCCGCTCTCCTCTTTCTCTCTCTACTCGGAATTTGCATACTTACTCGGGAACGAATCGCGCAGGTAGGTATGTGCGAAAGTTTTTTTTTTTCTTCTGCCCCGCGCGCGTGCATTGACGCCCTGGCGAAAATGAAGTGGCCGCGCGCGCGCGCATTAATAACTGCACAAAGGGAAATTTAAAGCGCAGTGGGAACGCAAAAGGTGCGTGTGTGCGCGGCGCGCTGCTGCCGCGGGTTTTGTGCCGGAGCGCCAAGCCTGAATTCAATCAAACGAGTTTTGCAACTGCTCTCCGACGGTTCGTCCCTCTCTTGTGGACGACGAGCGGCCTTAAACAGTGCTGAAACAACTAATGTTTTCTTTAGGCTCACTTTCTCTCTCTCTCGCTCTCGCTTCCTTTATTTCCTCTTTTGTTCTTTGTCTTTTTGTATCGTATTAATAGAACTTTCAGTGAACTTGTCACGTAACGATAATTTTGAGAGCTCGAATAAATTATAAATCTTGATTCCATTATGAATTCGGCACTTGAAATTATTGCCGAGAGAAGGTTTGAAACCTGTATTCTGACAAAGATTATTTCACACGTAAGCTAATCAATCATATAAGAACACCAATAATTTTATGCAATACATGTTTTAATCGTTTTAGTAATTATATCTATTATCATTAAAATAATTATTACATTGTTCTTGCTATCAAGTAAGAAATAAAATAATTATTTTTAATAGAGTAAATGAACAACAACAGGTTACTTATTTTTTCATTTATTTATTAAAAATCTGCACTTGATAGGTGTAATACGCAAAAAAGGTTTGGAAAGTTTCCACCGCAGCATTACTACAAAAATGCTTTCATTTACCTGTAATAGACATTGTAAAAAAAAAAGTATTATTGAATAAACTACAAGAGAACAATAATAATAAAAAAGTGATCGCCTTAAAGTTTTCTCCTTCAGGAAAATTGGATGCCAGTCAATTGCTCGCGGGCGAACTCCAATAATCCTTAGGAATCACCGCGATAAGTCCTCATCAGGGTTATTAAATTAATGTTGAGTTCCGCTCGTCGTTCGGCAGACGCGCGCGCGGAACGGCCCGACGAATGACGTGTAATGGAATCACGATTCCTGACGATAATTCGCGAGGGGAATCCTGCTGCTGCTGCTGCTGCCTGCCTTGCAGATTTTTCATCTTCTCCGATGAGCGACGATACCGTCGGGACGTGCAGAGCGACGACAGAGAGAAAGCCGCCTCCTTTGGCTTTGAGTATTCCGGTGGAATGCGAAAAATTATGAGAGAAAGAAAATTACGAGGCGCAATTGGGTTTCTCGGATAATTGCGTCGGGCATTGTTAAAAAACGGCGGCTTACTTCATTGTGGAAATTTGAATTCCATCGTTAGAGCTTTTGTCTTCCTTGCAAAATGTTTTATCGTTGAATTAATTCGGGGTATTACTTGGACGTGACGATTGAACTGGAAAATTATCGAAATTATTATTAAACTGTATTTACAAAATTTACAAATTTTATGTACAATTTAAAGAAGTTTTTAAAATTAATTTTTTAAATCAAAAAAGATGCGGTTTTAAAGTTATCAAAAGCATTAAGAACTTACAAAATATTTGCATCTAATTTAAAAGTTTTGATAGATTCAATATTTCTCTTTAATTTGAGAAAAAAAACATATTCACCAATAAAAAAGCGGTTTTGTAAATAACATGAAATTAATTAATTAACAATAAAAGATTAACGTTACGATTACGTTCGCAACGAGCTAATACACACCAGCGCTCGCGAAGCAGTAAATTTCCGCGTAATAAACGAACGGTAGCGAACAAAGAAAAGGAGGCTCGAAAATTCAGGCGAAACATTCGCCATTGTAAATCCCCATATTCGCTATCTCCGCTTTCTTTCCCCGTTATATACGAAAGTGCGCGTCCATGTTGAAGCGGAGCCGCGCGCGCGCGCGGCGACAAGTGAGCGCGCGTCTGCCTGTGTGCGAGAGAGTGTGCGGTAGCAGCAGCAGCGGCGGCGGCAGCATCGATCCGCGGGCCGCGTCGCGATGCCTGGCTTCTCTCCGCCGGCGGCACGTGTTTCTCCTCTCCGAATTCTGGGCAGGCAGACACACGCCGTTAAAACCTCCGACTCCTGCTCTCGTCTTCGTCTTCTTCTTCTTCTGGCTTCCTTAGTCTTCTTCATCTGCGTTTAATTCCATCTCCGGAGCGGTTTAATTCCCGGCGCGCGGCGGCACGCGAGAGGCGAAGGTTTTGACTTTATTAACGTAAAGCCTCTGATGCATGCGTTTTTTGCCTCTCTCTCTTTCTCTCTCCCGTGATATGCTCATTATAATCGCGTTAGAGTAAATTGATATAAGTCGGCGTTCGCCGCCGACTCCTCTCTTTCTGTTTAATCAGCGTAATGCTTTTGGGCATTGGTTAGGACGCTGTTTTTGAGGCTTTCTGAAGAACTGTTTTAAACTGAACGAAGGCCCGAAGCTCGTTTTGGAACTTAGCTATGGCAGTTGGAAAATGTGGATTTGTTACATAAATGAAATTAAAATTCATCTTTTAGTAGATTCTTTCTTATTGTAATTTGTAAATGTGTGACGGTCTGATGTAATTCTTACAAAAGTAGATATTTTCTTAAAGAATTAAGTTCAGGCAAATAAATCGTTGATTAAAACTTGCATATCTTACGTAATTCCCAAGTAATATATCCGCGAAAGAAGCTAAAGTTTAAATTTAGCACAAAATTGGAATCCGTCACTCTATTATTTCGACGTCAGACGGAATACAGTTGGAAAGCTCGTGCATGCAGGGTGCTTCCTTAAAAACGTTTCCAGGCGCGCACTTTTATAAAAAGGAAATCTTTCAGCTTCGAAGGATGAACGCACGAGCGGAGAGAGGGACGGAGAAAGACTCGCTTGTTCGCCCGTCGAGAGAGAGAGAGAGAGAGAGAGAGAGAAAGAGAGCTGGCTGGAAAAAGGGAAAAAAGCCAAGCAGCAGCAGCAGCAGCAGCACGTCGGTGGGCGCGTAGGAGACGAGGAGGAGGAGCGGAGCGGGGCAGCAGTTTTCGTATATCTCCGGCTTCTCGCGTATTCATTCGCGATCAATAAAAGCGTATATTCTTGACACACACGCCTACGCGTACAAAGAGAGAGAAAGAGAGAGAGTGCGGAGCGAAAAACGCGAGAGCTTGCACTAATACATTGTGTTCGCGCACCTACGAAACTGTATTATGCTCTTTCTCTCTTTCACTTTTTCTCTCTCTCCCTCCAGCGGCCCTCTTTGTGTACCCGGGAACCGCGACGAGCCTGCAAGCTCACGGAAAAACGCGGAAAGTCTCGCGGGTGAAAAGAGGGATGGATGGATGGGAGGAAGAGAGAGAGAATGGGGAGAGAGGGAGAGAGAGAGAGAGAGCTTGGTTTTCACTCGGCGGGAAGATGGAAAAGTGCGAGATAACGAATGGCGGCTGGAACGACACGATGATGGAATACGCGAGCATTGATGCGAGCGATAAGAGCCGCGGGTTGCGAGAGAAAGAGAGGCGGGAGCTCGCTTTTTTTTCAATATTTTGTTTCCCCGGAGTTCATTATTTCGCGTATCACACTGAGAAAAATTACATTTTTTGATGGAACGCGAGCTCTGTAGTGCCTCTCTCTCGGCAACAGAATATTTTAAACTGCGAATCGTATTTTTAAATATTCAAACGAAACTTCTACCATTATTTATATTTATTTTACTTGAAAGGAAGGATGTTTTGCGGCATGAAATTTTGAACAAAAAAAAAAAATAATAAGAGTGCAAATATTGTAAAAACCAAGAAGCGTTTTCTTTAAAAATCAAGCAAAGTTCGACAAATTCGTTCGATTCGCTCGGCTTGCGAATTTTGCGATACTTGCATGCATCTCCCTCGATCGAGTAGCGAGCAGAAAGAAATTCGGAAAAAAGAATTGGAAAAAGAAAAAGACGATTGACGTATAGAAGTTCCTGGGAGAGCGAGGCCGTAGAAGAGCAGCCGAGTGCGAGGAAAATGGAAGAAGAAAGCTTAAGCTATCAAGAAAGTTTTATTCAAGCGCCGGGCGACCGAAAGCTTTTCCAGCTTTTGAGCTTTTACAGACTTGCACTTTCCCGCGAGGACTTGGGACTCTGGGCGGCGAGGATGAGAGAGAGGGAGGGAGAGGGAGAGGCCGCTTTCAATGGAAATCCGATGCGTATGTCCCATCCCTTTCGTACACGCGACGCGATTTTCATCCCCGAGCGGCTAGAAAAAGTTTCGCCAAGGAGATTGCATATGTAAAAGCAATGTAAACTCGGCGCTTTTGCGCTAAGAATTTATACAATAGATTCCTGCATTTATCTTGTTTTTTCAAACTTTAGTCGGCCGCTTCTTCCTACCAAGTATTGATGGCTCCAATCTCGAGAGAAATTTGAAAAGCTCTTTTGAATTTTTATTTGCATACTGTTTGCAGAGAATTTCTTTCTAAATATATTCTCGAATGTCAATGAACTTATGAAAAAAAGACATTTTTACACATTGCGTTGTTATTTTTGACAATCTAAGAGATAAAAGCAAGATGATTGCGAAAGTAAGAGAATGTTACCCTTGATAATATCCATTTTTTTACACGTTTTGACTCTTAGAATAAACAACAATAACAAAAAAACCCGCATCTGGTATAGAAAATGAATAGACTTTTGTAACTAAGAAGAAAAGTCGATATTCAGAAGCCGCGCGCAAGAAGGACAAGACCGCATAAACTATGGGATATCTGTCGATGACGTTCCGCCAAACTGCGATGATTGATGGAGAGCCTGTTATTTTTCTTTTTTTTTTTTCATTCTTCGCTCCTGCCGAAAAAGCGAACTTGTTTATAACACCCTTTGGCCCGATGATTAATAACCTTTCGCTCGGTGCAGGCGAGCAGATCAAAACAAACGAAATTTATGAGGAAATCCGATAGGTTTTAACACTCGCTCGCCGCCTCGCGCTCCTCCTCGCGCGCGCACTCCTCGACGCGCGAAATTTAATTATAATTTGAATGAGCCCCGGGGTAACAGATTGCAGTCAACAATGTTCAAGCCCCGGATTCTTTATTGCGCGTCGCCGCGGCTCGTTATTACATCTGAAAACATCCTGTTGGGCGACACACGTATATGTATATATATATATAGATATCCGCGCGCGCTCTCTCGTATATTCCTCGTCTGTCTGGCGGTGAAAAATTTAAATTCGCCGTTTTCCCCCGACACTGACTTACTCGCGTACGAGCATATACGAGAGCAGATACAGGCAGGGTGGACGGAGAGAGAGAGAGAGAGAGAGAGAGAGAGGAACTACACCTGCGCGTAAAAGCTTGGAAAGGGTCGCGCGAGAGCACCGGGTGAAGAACAGACGGAAGAGAGAGAGAGAGAGAGAGAGGAGAGAAAAGGGTTCGGCCTCTCTCACGTGGGAACGGAACCGATGGAAAAGTCTGTCTCTCTCTTTCTCTCTCGCTCGCGCTGCTCCTGTCCGATTGAATCCTCGCTCGCTCCGGAGCCGTTCAAGAAGCAACGCATAAATCTGCATATATGCATGCGTCCAAGTAAAAACTTTGATGCCTCGTCTGGAGCCAAGTGTTTTTTTTTCTTTTTTTTTGCCTCAGCGCGCTCGCTTTATCTCTGTCTGCCCTACAGCCAGTGCGAAACTTTTGGGAACGAGTTTGGTACTGGGCGTCGAGCGAATAAGATTGAAGAGAGGGGAGGGTGGGGTCGGATGGAAGGAAGAAGCTGCGACTTTTACTCCTTTGGCTATGCTTTTTGAAAATAAGTTATCGCTTGTTAAACGTACGTTTTTAGATTTTTCGCGAGGTCGAGATATTAGCTTCGTTGACTGTTTTGATAAGTTAACTTTTGATGGAAGGATTGCAAGGAATTTCTGTAAATTGTGTACGATCACTTTGAAATTATGAAAAGAATAGTCAATAGTCAATAGTCAGATTGAATTGTTTACCAGCTATAATGTAAAAAGATATACGAAGTGCCCCAATAGGGGTTCAATTGGTAATAAATAGCTAAATAAAACAAAAAATTGTGAAAATCAAAATAGTTATTTAACTTGTTCGGTCCTTATACAACGACTCAGAGTAATTCACACCGATTACACGAATAAGAAAAAAAACTCCATCGAAAGGCGATGAGCAATCGATATAGTCTAACGACTGGCAAACATTCCATTAAGAATCTCGATAATCGCGAGTGCCTTTCGAAGCCAAATCGACGACCCATCCAGTAAATCAGTTCCAGGGTGGTAGATGTATCGGTTGCGGCTTGAGCGACAATGCAGGGAGCTCGCCGCAAGGCAATAACACGTCGAAAGGCGCAGGCGCAAGGTATCGGCGCGGCCGGTGGCAGCTGCACAATGGCCCCGACGATACAAATAAACCTAGAGGCTCAATTAATCAATCGTCAATCGAGAAAGAGAGAGAGAGAGAGAAAGGAAGCTAAGAAGGTCGGACGTCGAGTGTCTCATAAATTTCAAGCGTGCCGGATGCTCTTTATAGGGGACAGGGATGCCACTCGGCGAGGCGCCGCCGCACTGATTTAAATGGGCTGCGCGATCCTTCTTGCGCCTCGTGTGCGCGCCCATTGGCCCTTCAATTAGCATATTTTTCTTTTATTGATTTTTTCTTTTTTCACCTTTCGCCTTTATTGCCCGTGCGCTTCTCTCTCGCCGCGTGATGTATGGGGGCACTTTGACGCATTGTTTCGACGCTCAGCACGACATTTCCGATTGTTATTCGTAAGTGAAAAGTCGGGGTTTTTGCGAGCTCTTAATTGATCGGGTATTTTATGGCGTGTTCGAAATTTGGTTCTAAATCAGATTCAATTAACATAACTTGACGGATTAACGAAATTTATAACGTTATTGTATTTGCATCTTCTTAATCATTATGTTTCTTTTTTATTAATGATTATGTTCTGTGTGAATGCCCAGTTTCTACGGTATTTATGAACTAAATAAAAATAAAATAAAAAAAAAATTTGAATTTGATTTCATATATCGAATGCCATCAATCAAAATTCCTTTCAATTAATTATTGTCAAGTTGTAAGTTACACTAAACGTCCAAGTTTTTTAGAATTTACAGGAAAAAAATGCATAACTTTTGAAAAATCGAGCGATAGATTGACTAGATGTAGAAAATATATCCGAAACTTACAACAAAATCTGTGACCAAAACAAGTGAGACTCTTCTTGTTAATGGCAAGTATATATTAAGAAAAGGTTTATACCATTTTCGACCTTGATTATGATTAAAATGTTTTGAATTTTTACAATAAATTAAAGATTATATTGTATAAAATTGTTTACGATGAATCAAGAAAAAATTTCTTCCCTTAATTGAAGAGGAACTTAATTGTCTGTTTTAATCAATTTTCAATTACGTGTTAAAATATTATCTTCGATCGAGTGTTAATTTCATTTCAAAGTTCTTATTTTCAAACTACACCCAAGCCAAAGTAAATTAAATTTCCATGCTCGTTTAAAAAAAGTTTGAAAAAAGCTGAAAATTGCATCAACTCATAAAAGAAAAAAAGTGTAAGCAAACTTGGGCGGAGAGAGTTTAAATAACTAATAAACCTTAATACTTCCATTGACTAGCGAAATGTTCTTAAGAATCTCATCTGGAAAAAAGGCGGCCGCTTCCTCGGTCGCTCGCTTGCTTACTTACCTACTCACTTGCACTGCTTTACTTTTGAACGGGAGCGAGAGAGAGAGGCGGAGAGAAATCGTTATACGCGAGGCCAAAGTGTGCGACGGTGTGAAATGGAATTAATTATAAGGACGTCTCAACAGGTGGCTGGAAGGCGTCTTTAACTCTCGGCGAGAGCGAGCCACGCCGCCGCCATTCAGTCGAACCCTCCCCTTTCCTCCTCCGGAGCCCAAGTCCGAGCTCCGCCGCCGCCGCCGCCGCCGCCTTCTTCTCTCTCTCCGTCAAGTAATTTGCTAAGAAAATAAATAGCAACCGGAGAGGGAAAAATGAGGGGGTTTAAGCGACGCCGGTCTTGTTTGCTCGTTAATTGAGATAGAAGTGCGCTCGAACGATTGGGACGCCGTTAAAGAGGCGATCTTTAGTTAGGCCGAAATGCACACTTGCTTTCCTCGAGTTTGCCACTTGTTCCCATCGACGGATTCTTTCGGACAGTCCATACTTTTTTCGGTGTCTCGAATTAATTTGTTCGATATCTTTTTCTCAAAAAAAAAAAAGTCTTTTTATCATCGTACACCGCCGGAACTTTTTGCGCGAAATAAAAAAGTTGCTCGCGTGATTAAAAATCTCCTTTTACAGAATCTCCCGCTTCTCGGAGTCCATTATGCGCGTCTTCGGCGAAATTGACAATAACGCTCCGTCGATGCGAGTCCTCACAATAGTTGGCGAGCTTCGGGCGTATATCGGAATTAGAAAAAAAAAAAGAAAAAAAAAAATTAGGGCAGCCTTTCAGGCTCTCTCGCATCTTCGTCCGCTTCATCCGACGGCGAGGCACAGCTAGCTCGCTCCTCGAAATGCAAAAAAGGCAATCATTCGAGAGTTCCTTCCGTTCGTTCCGTGTCCCATCAAGTTTTTTTTTTTTTTTTCTTTCCTCCACGTCCGTATATATACGAAGTCGACGGACCGAATCAGTTTGAGGGAGTTGGGAGCCGAAGGTGGAGGAGATCCGCGAAAGTTTTTCCCCGCATCTTCCTCCTCTTTCTTCCCCCCGTCCCCCCTCCGCCTCGCCGCCTCGAATTCCCTATCCCGAACATTTTAATCTTTCTTCGGAAAAGCCGCGGGGCGGCTCCTATCGGGTAGTTTCATTTCAATCTCATACTCCCGCTGCTTCTCCTGGGCTCCTTCGTTTCTATATAGCGTCCAACTACCCTTACAGTCTCTGAAAAGCGAGGAGTTAACGTCTCTTACACATTATGCTGATACGAATGAGATACCTTCTGGGAGCGGCGGCGGCGGCGTTCGCTCCCCTCATATCCTATCCGCTGGTCCGCCTACGTTTCGCTTCCAGAAGAACCTGTATATATATATATATATATATATATATTGTATATATATATGCAGATGTGAGGGAGGTATATAGCGGAGTTTCGTGCCGTGCAGTGCTACCCATTTCACGATTGAACCTCCTTCGGAGAGAGAGAAGAATTTTATTGCGCCCTCGACCATTTTGAATTTCCTTCACGGGCACGGCGAGCTTGCAAAATTTATCTGGATAAAATATTAAATATGCCGTCGAAAGGGATACTCGCTCGTGTGCTTTAATTTCGAATTTTTCGAGTTTAAAATTAAATTTTAGAAATTACAATGCCTTTCAGATGTTTAACCGTGAATAAGAAGATGAAAAGAATTTTCTCTTTTACAAATTTAAGATTTTTTAAGATTTTTTTTTTGTATAAAAAATCTTACGAATTCATTTCTAAATCAACTCTTAGACATAAGCATTTTTCAATCTTTAAATGATTACATTAATCGTACCAGCACTCTATGAAATTGGTTGAAAACTTGACAGCATTAACCACCCCGCCCAGCCAAAGTTATCTAAAGCATTCCGACAGTTATTCATACTTAACGGTACCTTTGATCCCCGAGATATTCGTTCGAATGCACGAAAATGAGCGCTCGCAGCGAACCAGGCGCCACAAGTTCCGGGGTTAAACCCCGGAGCCGGAGTGTAGTTTAGGCAAGAAGCCTCGAGCGCGTTAATGTTGCAAAATCACTTAATTGCTTCCATGAGAGTCAGGCGCGAAATTACTCCTAGATTACTATTAAGACTCGCTTGTGCGACAGCCGCCGGCAGCTCGCGAGCAGCCCTTTCATCGCTCCTCGAGTCCTGCCTCTTAGCCTGATTTCACCCCTTTACCAAAGACCGCGCGCCTCGAGCCAGTCGAGCTCTCCTTCGGAATCCTTCAATTTGAAATTGAGATTGCCCGGCGTACGAAAAACCATTATCATTCGTGTTGCGATAATAGCCTGCCAACCTTCGCCGACGACCCATTTTCTCCCGCTGCCTTAATTAAGCGCTTCCCTTCGAAGATTGCGCGTGTGAAAGCTCCATTGTTTACTGCCGGGTGTAGGATTTTAAACGCATTTCAAACGAAATTTCGAATTGCACGAAACATATTTAATATACATTTTTAGCTCGATGGATACCGAGTAAATTTGAAAGCTGAAAAAATAAGTTACAAGGGTGTCAGGCCAGTCGAAAGTAACGGGATTACAAAGTCGAAAGTTCAGTAGACACATCACCTAGGAGTATCTAAGGCAAAGTCTCTCTCCTATCTCTTTATTTTTCCGTATCTCCGTCTCTCTCCCTCTCTCTCCGGGCGCTTCCTCCTGCGCTCCCCTCCAGGCCGTGATTATTTGCGCGAGATATCGATTTGCCGCGTGTGCAGCTAGGCGGCAGGCATATAAATAAGACGAGTTTTTCTGCGTGCGCACACGCGTCACTGGCCACGCCGCGCCCGCCGCTGCTCGGGGAGAGAGGGGAAGAGGGGGGTGGGGGGGGGAGGCGGTGGCGCTGGAAAAGCGAGAAAGCTTTTTGCCCCCCGACGAGCTCCGCGCACGCATGTATATGTATATAATACACACAGGTCCCCTGGCCGTGTCTGCGTTTCGTTGCCCGATGAATAAAAGAAAGGGGAGTGGAGTCGAAGAGAAAAAGTCAGCGAAAAAGATGGGGGTGAAAGGGAGAGACGCGTATATATATATACGGTTCGGGGGAAGACATGCGCAGGAGTGAGCTGCGGCACGACTGCCGTCGGGCCGAGTGTGGATGCGGGAATGTCAACGAGAGAGCGCGCACGGATGTATATACGTGGATTGGCGAGGAAAATGCAAACAATTTGCTTATTTGTTTTCCTGATTACGAGAGGCTAAAGTGTACGCGAATAAGCGCCAAGTAGAAAAGCCCCGCGATCCGCGAGACTCTACTGCGCGTAGGTTAATTTTCTTTTTTACGCGGCGCCAATGTTTTGTCGCAGTCGGTATATTGACTATTGCCTTCGCTCGGCCTGATGGCAGACGGATTATAAATCAATTATGAAGTAAAAGACGCTGTTGATTGAACCGGCTGTCTGCATCAATATTGTATGTAAATGTCGGAGAACTGTAGATAAAGCCTGAAAATATATAATTAAAAAAGCACTGTGTTTAATTCAACTGATTATTAGTAGGAAACTGCAGACCTTGTTGACTAACTATGGTCAAATCAGTTTTATTTTATTATAATTTACAAACGTGACATTTTTTAGGACGATTCTTTCCGAAAGGTAATAATTTAAAGTCGTGATTGAATTTTAATAAATGATGATTTGGACCAACTATATTTAATTTTTAGGTTTCTTAATAAATTTTGCGGAGCTTAAAATTTTGATATTTTATGTTGTTTAAGTCCAAAGCTCTAGGCATATCTAATTATACGGTTTAACAGCTTCAAAATGCAACGAGTA
Source organism: Ormyrus labotus (assembly GCA_035582975.1). NCBI lineage: Eukaryota > Metazoa > Arthropoda > Insecta > Hymenoptera > Ormyridae > Ormyrus > Ormyrus labotus. The sequence continues at coordinate 3,635,267 of JAWWEO010000036.1, forward strand.
TTTATCAGATTTTTAAATTTTAAAAATAGTAAATCAGATAATTGGATATGCGTACAGCTTTCAGCTTAAATATTTTTTGCATGTTTATACGACAACCAAAAGCATAAATATTCATGATATTATTATAAATATAATAAATAATATGTGAACAAATCATTAAAATAAATTTTATTGAGAAATAAAAAATTACTTCTTTTAGGTTACAAGACCCCCTTAAACATTTAGCTCAAAAAAAAAAATAGTTTAATATCACCGAAATAATCGAAATTGAAATTTTTATCCTTTCCAATTTGTCAGTACGTATTAAACTATAAACGCAAGTACAAAAGCTGCGTTTTTATACTTCTTTTCTCAACTCTTTATTAACTTTTCCGAGTAAAGAATCAGCTTCGATTCTTCTCTCATTGGCGATGCAAATTGAATCGAAGCGCGAGCATTAAAAATTCCATTGACATTTTCGCGTTCTTTATTCAGCAACACAGGGACGAAACAATAAACGAAAAAAAGCATAGCCCCGCGTATAACGTATATACCCTCGTGTCTGCAGACTTGTCTATTATACGCGAGCTTTTCGCGAATCCAATAAACCAGGAGACACGCATACAGAACCATACAGACAGGGCGCGAGACTTATTCGCATACATCCATACACCGAGGCGTTTCTTTTTCACGTGCAGCAGCCGCCGCCGCCGCCGCACACAGAAGTCGAGCCGAAAGAGGAAGAGGCCATGCGAGTGTGAGTATATGCGTGCGTGCACGCTTCGGAAGAAAGAGAGATAGGCAGAGGGAAAACTGGCTCGAGGCTTTGCGAGCGCCGGGATGGAGATTATCCCTCGGGATACATCGAGCGCGAGGGGAGGTGCACGAAGAAGCGTGGAAGAAGGAAGAAGCGGAGAGAGGTGGGGAGAGAGAGAGAGAGCGGGCCGCGCATGTATGTATAATACGTACACGAAACAAACCGAGGGTGTACGCGGACGCGCGGCAGGGCCAACCACCCACTCGCCTCTATCGATTCTCTCCCGGCCGATCTTGGCACACGCGAAAAATACAATTTACGACGCCGCTCTCCGGCTTGACTTTAAGGGCGACGCTTCTTTTTTCGCCCGTCCGCGAGAGTTTTCGTTATTTCTGCCTTCGAGATGTGCGTGCACTCGAGCGAATTCGAGTGCGAGGCTGAGCGAGGGCTTTCTTCGAAAGTTGGCTCGCTGCTGCGTCGATTTTAAATCTGCTTTCGGGGAAAATAGTTTAGAATCTTTATTTGAGTTTATTTTTGTAATGGACGCGTCGAGAGTACCTTGTAAAGCAGTGATCCTGCTCTGAAGATTCAGAGTAATAAATATAAAAGAGCGTAGAATAGTAAAAACGTAATTGAAAACTGAAAAGCCCGAAGTAACGAAGCGCGACAAGCCCCGTCGTAAAAAGGAAATTCGTCCGTCAAGCGTCTTACCGATCGTTAGCGACAATACGGCTTATTAGAGTACTACAAATCGAATTCTTTCCCGAGGGAAGCGACTAAAGGAACGTTGCAAGGAAAAAATTGAGGCTCTCCCGAAGACGTTCGAGCGCACGGAAAACAAGAGAGAGGGTCCCGCTCTAAGAGAGCAATAATTTGTTTAGGTGCCCTGCCCTCCCGAAGCGCGCGATGCCAAAGTTTGCATTGTTACGGAATCGAGTGTCGCATCCGCTGACTGTCGACAATTTCCAAGTTTTAATTTGAGTTTGAGGATTCATTAGGGACATTATGCTCCCGGGAAGGAGCAAGTTCCGAGAGCCAGTTGCACGCGAGCCAGTCGCCGGGCTCCTTTCCTTCCTCTCCCGCTCCTCTCCTTCGGCAGCGCGGAGAGAAAACCCTTCCCCGAGACGCTAAAGGTTAGTTCCCAAGGCGCAGATTGGATAATTCCCCGAGCTTTCGCTTTTCTCCCGAGCCGCTGCCGCTCCTCGCGTTAATGATAAATGCGCCCGTTTTACCTACATTAAAGTCACGTCGTTTTACTTTAGCTCCCAGCGCTCCTTTTTTCTTCGACTTGCTTTTTTTCTTTTTTTTTTCAGTTTTCACTTTTTAGCTCGACGCCTTCTTCGGCCGTTGCTCCGCTAGTGCTCCTGAACTAGTTAAACGCCGGTAATTTGAATAAATAAGCAAGGAAAAAAAAACTTTTTTCCGAGAACGAGCTGATGATACTGCCGCGCGCGCCGTGAATTCCGAGAAGCGTGAATTATTTATCTGCGAACAGTGTATGATGTATTAATAAATTCAAGGTAAAAATTAATTATTAAAGATGAAACGAGAAAATTTCGAAAAGCAGACACGTTTTCCGACATTTACGGTTTTACGAGGCAGCTTATATTTTGCGCTCCTTCCTCGAAAACCGCGGCGCTTCGCAAAAAGTGAAACAAAGTATAATGAAACAGTTCTCAAAACCGTCGCGAAGCCGCGGTACAATTTCGAAAGTTTACCGCGGCGAAGTGAGAGAAAAAGAAAGGCGGCATTAACCGCGAGCCGCGGCCGGGAAATTCGTTTCGAAAATTCGAAGGAGCGCGTCGGTGCAGAGACGCGGCGTCGCGGGACTCTCTCGAACGTTATTAATGCGAAAAAGCAAGAAATCCTATTTGAATGGAAATTGTTATTTCTGGGTATAAAGTTTTCCGAGGCAGGCGGCGAATTTCCCTCGGCAAGAAAAGTCGAGTGCCCCTCTCTCTCTCTCTCGCGAGAGAGAGAGAGAGAGCGAGAGAAACGAGAAAGAACGTCGTTAGGCCGATGCGCGTACAGAGTGCGGGGGTCGCTTCCCCTCGTCGTATATAGTCGACGCCAGAAGAACCGAGAGCTCCGCTGTGTACGTGTATATATATACATATATATATGCCTGCGCGAGAGGGCTGGCGATGGGGGCGTCGTTAGCAGGGGCTTTCTCCGCTCTCCCCCCTCGGAGCTCGGGGGTGGGATTGTGTATTCAAGATAAACCATTCCGCGCGTCGGCCTGTCACGTGTGCACCGACCATTTTGCAGGGAAACATAATGCGACTCGAAACGATGTTAAAATATGGCGCGCTCGAGACTCTCTCTCTCCCCAGCGGCGAGCACACTTTCCTCCGAGCGAGTCTTTCGGCAAATATGGATCTCTCCGAGGCGCAGGCCCGTCCAATAACGAGCTCTGATTTTTTTTGTTCTTTATTTTTTTTTACTGTTTTTCCTTTTCGAGCGGATCTTTCTTTCGTCCCATTCTCGCGCTTCCTGGCGCTTTCGATTGAATTATTCGCCCTCCGACCTTTGGCTATACGCTTCCCAGCAAATATTGCTATCCAACTTTCGTCGAACAATCCTTTCGACCAGTCAGACTGATAGTATCAATAGGAATACAGTGTTTCACGCATAGAGTTGTAATATTTAACAGAGCTTTCTCCTTTATCGACAACACTAGGACACACTTTACAATTGCATATACGCATATACATATAAACAACACTTGCTTCCACACTGACACACATCGTGAGGGCCAGCAGCAGCAAAACAGCTTCGAACGATACTCCGTTCCGGCGGTCGTTCCGTCCGAGAGCCAGCAGCGGGCAGCCAGGAGGGACGCGAAGGGAAAGTGAAAAAGCTCGGGGCGCTCGGGGGCCGTGGCAAGTGGAGAAAGTGTCGAGCGGTCAGCCGGGGCGCGGCACGCGACGAGCACTGACCACTCGCAGCTGCATCCGCTGCAGGAGATGCATTCACCAACACAATCGAATCGTTGCACATGCGGAGCGCGATATGTGCACCAACGAGAAACGAGCATCCCACTGGTGGGTGGGGCAGAGAGCGAGCAGAGAGAAAGAGAGAGAGAGAGAGAGAGAGAGACCGAGCGCCCTGTCTCGCTTTTTCGCTTTCGCTTTCTCTCCTCTCTCTCTCTCTCTCTATGTGCACTTTCACCTTCTCGTTCTCCGGCCGGGGCGACGCGTGTGCAGCGCCGAAATTCGACGGCGTTAAATTGCGCCGAATGCAGGCCGTCCGTATCGATTTTGCCCGGCGATTGAGGCAAACGAGCCGATCGCTGGCCCGCGGGATGCGTGTGTTTTTCTTTGATTCCGATGCCGCTGCGACTCGTTGAAGCCTCGTTTCGAGGAGTTGGAGGTATCGAGAAAAATTAGAAATCGAGTCTTTTAGCTGGATATTTGATGTAATCGTCAAGAATTAGAATTGTTTGTGATTCACAAAGGAGATCTTATTTGTACTGTGAACTGCACCCTTTAAATAAATTGACACGTTACCAGTTTTGGATAGCACTGTTTAATTAGCCATGCTAAAACTTAAGAATGTTATTAACGATTTAAAATTTCCACTTATTGGAGAATTGACTCTATAAGTTTTTAATTACGTTAAATGTTCGAAAAGTAAGTTAACGTCTACAAAAACTAAGATTTTTTGCAATGTTTTCCGCAAATTTTTCGCATTACTCAATCGAAACTTTCCCTCGGTAACCGCTTCAGTTTTTAAACAGATCTACAAACAAGCGAGTACAGTAGATCAGACTAATCACACCGAATTCCAGCGACTCATTTATCAGCACAACAAGATACTCGTGATCGAGGTGAGAAAAAAGGCTCTCGGCAAGCGACCAAGAGTCCACCCGGAGCTGGGAGCAGAGAGCACGTACGACTTTGATGATCGACACCTACGGACTAGTGACCTCAACCCTCGGCACCTTCCGACTGGCGAATTACGAATCCTCTCCGCTCCCTCTCCACCTATATGATTCCCAACGGCGGCTCTCGCACATATTTATGTGCCGTGCAGCGGCACCTCTGCATACATCTTCGTCCGAACAAAAGGCCCCGAATAAATACAAATAGCGCGCATGAACAATAGGGAGCTTGCCGTCTCTCGCTCTCACTCGACCGGTCCCCGAAAATCCAGAAGGGGAGGGGGAGAGAGAGAGAGAGAGAGAGATAGAGAGAGATGCTTCGCGCTATAATTGGCTTTGGGCCCGGCCGCCGAGGCATTAGCATACTCGCCTCGAGATTTTCTTTCGTCACGCGCATGTAAATGCCCGCGTGTATATACCTGGCGGTCGTTGCGCGGCTACGCGCGAGAGGAGATCGCGATTATGGGACGCGCGAACGACTCGCGGGATCCGACGCTTCGGGGCTTTGTTATTCTTTCACGCTGCTCGCGCGATAATAAGCTCGATAAATAGATGCCGGCAGTTCCTATAGGTGGGAAGACTTTTTTCGATTGGCTCGATGAACGCGAGAGCGGCTGCGCGCTCGGTGCTGTTATATATATTTTAATATTTTATTTTGGAAAAAGAAACGAGATTACTACTTGCGTATTACATTCAGTTTTATTGTTTTGGACAAAGTATATATTGTCACTTCCACGAAGCAGCTGCTTTGTTTAAAAATCATTAGTACAAAGCTTTATCCGTCTTGTTGTAAAATTATGTGAAATATAAACGTATAACACTTACAATGAACTAAGGCGGAAGGTAGAAAAGAAGTTCTACATCAGAAAATCTCCATTTCTAAAATATCCTTAATTTTGTAATTATCAAAATTTTTGAAAACTAATTTTCGTTTATACTATTTTCTTCAATTAATTATCATATTTTTCATCAACGTCCTTACAACAAAGCTTGTTCAGCGAAACAACCAATTTTCTAATTTTCTCCACCTTACACGTGCATGTTCACTTACGCGTAATTTGAAAAACTCAATTAAGAAAAGCAAAACTTAACGCGCTGCCGAGAGGACTCTTAGGCATCGAAAGGAGCAAAGTTAATGAAATTCCTCGTCGCGTAAAGCAGTGCGGCTCCCTTCGGGGGATTAACGGGGAACTCTCAAGCGCGCGCATCCTGCCGGCAAGAGTCCGCGGCCCGTTGACCCGAAGACTTTTTCACCCGAGGGACCGGGGCGCGGCAACGAAACCGGACCACCCTGTCATTAGCATACAAAGTTCCTCCCAGCAAGTGGTCCACGCCGCGGCGGTTAACGACTGTCATTACCGCGTGCCCGCGTTTTACTCTCTCTCTCGCTCTCTCACCCTCGAATCTCCGTCGGGCCGACTTCCGCCTGCTCATTTCACTCTTTATTCGCGCGTTACTACTTCGCAGCGCCACTCAACGACCGGCGGACAATGCTCTCTCTCTCTCTCCTGTTGGCCCCCGAGTGAATTGTTAAAGGGAAGAAACGGAAGGCGATTTTATATTGACTTGAGCTCTCTCGCTGACTAGGCGGCTCTTTGGGAGATGATGTAAGGACAAGCGCCTGATGCTGCTTCCGCCGGTAGCTAATGTCTCGAGCGGGTTTAATTCTGCCACTTTGGTTATTCGTTGGCTGGGGAGAATTATACATTCTAATGGATATTTTGATGAAAGACGTTTTGCTACTTATTGTCCAAAAAAACTATTTATTATTAAATTTAGTAGTTGGAAGTAGAAATTAAAGTGTAATTTATAACATAAGTTTTATAAAATTTAAAATAATTTTTTTATTCGACTATAAAAAGAAAATTTTCTCGAAGAATATTAATATTTACATTTCATTTCTTATTGTTCAGTATATTAGCTTCGGTAAATCAAAACCAGGTTTTAAAATGTATAAATAAAAGCTTTTTGTTGTAAATATCTATTACATTCTAACGGATACTCGGCGAAAAAGATGTCAAAGAAACGAAACGAATATTATATTTTTTAATCCTCGCGATAAGCAAATATTAAACGTATCAAGATCACATTTCATCTGCGCGGGGAGAGACAAAAAAAAAGAGAAAAAGTCGACAACGAAATCTGAGGCATCCGACCGAAATGGCTTAAAAACTCGAACAAAGAGTAAGCTTTTAATTCGACCCCGTCGCTAATTCGATTGTAACATCGGGCGGCGTTGTCGCGTCAGCGGGCGACAACTCGTTCCGCGACAAACGACGATTCGATTATCAGCCCCGTGGATTGGACGCGGCGCGCGAGCGACTTTCTCTTTCCGCGACTCTCTCTCTCTTTTTTTTTGCCGGCTCTCTTTTTTCTCGCCGCGCCCGAAAGCGGATATATATATGTATATATCTTTCACCGAGGAGGAAAAAAAAGCTCTCTCCGCGCACAATCGGCACACCGGCTTTGTTTCGACGCCTGTTTTTTCCGCATCGTTCGCGCGCGCTCGCGAATTATTCAAAAGCCTCGCCGCCCGGACTGGCAAAAGTGCAGCCGTCCTGGAATAATCCCGGCTGCGATCTGCATAAGCGAGAGCGAGAGGCGTATAGGTGGCTCGAACGAAAAAAAAAAGAAAAAAAAAACTCTTTCGCCCGGAGAGAAGGTCAGCAAAAAATTGGTGTGGCGAACAAAAAAAAAAGAACGAGCGCCCCGGAAACGCGAGGGCTTTGATTCGCCGGCGATGCGTCAGCGCACAGCAGGTCAACTGGAGTGTCCGCCCTTTGCATTGTGCCCGGCTTGACAGATGATGGAGGAACAAAACCAGCTGAGTTTCTCAGTCTTTTCGCCGGGATGAGATTTTTATTAAAGGGCTGCTCCACTCGGTTATGTGATGTATGAACTTTACGCCTCTGGTGAAACAATGACGTTGCAAAATGTACTGCTAAATTATGTTGGTCACAGTTTCTTTAAAGCTTTTTTTACAGACGTAAAATCTCTTTTATAATGCTGGCATTCTTGTACTTGTTTATGTCGTATATAATTAGTTTTTTCTTTACTTTTTAATAAATTTTTTCTTAACGCATCGATATTAGTGTAATAAATTTAAATTCCCATTATCATAGAGGTACACTAAAAAAAAACTGAACAATCCGAATGTTAAAATAAATTATGATGAAAAGACTAGCCGAGGTGATCTATGGGCTGGATAAGACGTGCGCGCTCTCGAATATCCTTTCGAAAACGTCGCTTAAAGCTGCCCTCGGCGGCGATTTACATAAGATCCCCGAGAGCTGCGGCGCGGGGACCCACACACATACAGACGGTCCCCCTTTTCCGACGTTTTTTTGGCAGTCCCTTGTGCCGTAACGCGGGCCCGACGTCTTATTTGCATACTTCGCTGGCCCGTCGGTCCCCTCCGATTCCCACACGTTGTAGCTTCCGCGCGCGTGTTTTTCTTGCGTCTTCGACGCTTCCTTGCCGGCGAGGCATTTTCTCTTTTAATTTAGAGAATATGAATAGAATGCTGGCCGATGCCTTGTGGAATAATGAATTGGATATAATGTTGCGGTGAAATGCTTTATCGTATTGTGTTTAAATGTAGAAATATTATTTAGATATTTGTGGATCTATGTAAGTAATTTGTAATATACAAAAACTTCGTGATTTTGTTTGATTCTTATCTCAAAAACAATGAAAATTGTAAAACTTTGTCAGAATACCAATGAATGATAAATTTTTAAGGATTAACTACTTATTTTGGAACTTATGTTGACAAACACTTTTATCTTATTTTATGACGTACAATAATGTGTAATCAAACTTACGCTTAAAAATAAAATTTTCTCAAACTCTCGATAAAAAACTTAATCTTTAATTTCAATGTAATATAAATAAATATCATTTTATGAAAAAAAATCTTTATTCTGAGACTTCTTGATAATACATTCACTGTTACATTAAAATAAAAGTAGTTTGGTATAAAATTTACATGCCGTAGTTGATTATACATGTATTTAATTCGTAGTCGTACAACTTACCTCAATTCATTAGTTTCAAAATACAAAATTGTAAATAAAATAGATGCTACGTCTAAAACGAAAGAGTTATTATAAAAAGATTTCCTTTCACAATCATTCAAATCCACGAATAAATCAAGTAGCAGTTTTTGCTTTCATAAAAACACAAATTATGGAATGCATGCAAAGAAGGATTTTTTTTAATAAACTTCATCCTCTAAATACTTTAGACGAACGTCCACTTCGGAGCCGATTCTCTCGCGAAGCTCATCCAAAACGCCGGTCTGTATCTGATCGACGTCCTCCTCCGGGCAGTACTCGTCCAGGCAAGATCTAACAGACAAAAAAGGATGCACAATAAATATAAAGGACAAGAAGGCGAGAAAAGAACGAGACAGGTAGGAGACGCGGGAAAAATGAGGTAGAAAACAGGAGCAATTATTCGTCGGAGTCGCGCGACAATCAATTATTCTCATTGCGTAATTCCTCGCGCGGCTAATGGTCTATTATACAATTATTGCTGGCAGTAAATTTCTTCCACGCTAATAAAAGCTTTTCTGCTAAATAAAAGAAACAATCGGCCCCACTACTCTTTCTTTACTCAGCGCTCGCGGCGGCGGCGGCGGCGGCGGCGACATTCGACGTGGCGCGGCGCTTCGTTTCATCCCGGAAGTGAGGGGCGCGACATGCCCCCCTCGAATGAAAAAGTGAGAAAGAAACGGCGGAGGGGAGAGCGACGCGGGAGGGGGTTAGTGAGGCGGTGGGGTGAAGCTCCGGGGAGGGCTGAAGAAGCAGAAGAAATTTGGTGGGGCGACTGGCCGAGGAGTGGTGGAGGAAGCGGCATTAAGAGATGAGGAGGGGTGAATTGTTTGTATTACGCAAAGTGGGGTGAATCGATCTTTTTTCTTCCTCGACGTGTTTCTTCCCCTTCTCTTCGGCAGGACTCTGCCGAATGTCATACACTGCGATCTCGGATTTCTTATCGCTAGGTGGCGCCAGAGTATTCGACTTTTACACTTTTTGCCTTATTTTTTAGTTTACAATTGCTTATTTAAGGATGAGTGATTCTAGAGTCAGGCGCGTATTAAATTGAGAATTTCAAAAGATTCAAAGGTCCTACGGTAAAATATGTATAATGCTTCTAGAAAATTCAGGAAAAAAACTGTTATATGTTTTTAAGTTAATTTTTATACATAGTTCCAATGATAAAATTATAACTTCATAAAATTTTAATCATATCTTGATAGCGTGAAATACATTAATAATTTAAAAAAGAATCTAAAAATTTCGTTTACTTTGTAATCAGTCTTTTAACACTTTTTAAACAGTTTCATATTGTCTAAAGAAAATGCACGAACTCCTACACTAAACGAGTATTGCAAATTGCTGATTCAAATACCATAAAATGACATAGCTTATGTATCACACTAACATTGACTTTCAAAACTTTGACTACTAACTGTAATCTTGGGCAGCGCAACGCTACACCGCTCATTTTTGTATCGTTATACAATAAAATTATTACAATTTAATACAGAAAATAATTATTCAAAACAATGAATTTTAAATGTTTCAAATTGTAGTATGATGCAACTCTTTTAAGAAGAATAATATGTCACTTAATAATATATTACTTTTGGTTTAAAAAAAAATGTTTTCATTTAATTAAGAATATTTTTGTTTAGTTTTGTTTTGTTTAGTTGTGCTTAATAAAAAATTCTAATGAACTCATGTACATTTAGTATTTTAAATTACTTTTTTTCAATACACAATAAGGTTGTTTTTAGCTTGTAGCATCGTTGTTACATATTTTGTAAATATATCTTGATCAGAGAACCGTTCAATTTTAAAAAGCCAATACTCTTGAAATTGACAAATTTTTTCATCTAGTTCGTAGCGACATCGCTCGGCAAAAGGACGAAGTCGGGATTTGAATTTTGTTCACCCCTGTCTCATGTTTGCCCCGCATTTTGGTTTGGAAGGTGGGACCTCTCCGTCTCTCTTGTGGCCCAACTGCCGCCCTTTTCATAAAACCATCCCCCTATAGCCCGGCCCACACCCCGCATCCCCCTCCCCCTTTGCCCGCGAGTCCCTACTCTCTGCCCACCGCACGAATTCTTCCGCGCCATCTACACCCTTAGGAGGGATGCTTGAAAAACACGCCAAGTGCGTCGCCGCTGCGAAATCATTGGCACGCACGCGATTCCAAATTGCGTCCTCGAAATTCGCCTAATAATTCCGGCCTCGTGCCCGTACGAGATATTCTTAAAAGTATTCATTTTATTTTACCCGCCTCATTTTTATTGTTCAATTTTTGAATTATAATACAAATAATACTTGCAGTCGTTGGAAATTTCTGTTAATGTATGGCAAATGGTTTAAAGATCATTTTTTATACTAAACTGTTTCGAAAGAATTTGCAAAATGCAGAAAAACATTCATTGACAATAATCAATCAGATAAATGGTATTTTATAGGAAATAATAAATGAAGAAGATTTTACCTGGCAATAGTGACAATTGTAGGCGGAGCAGGCAATGCGTTAAGGAACAATTTAAAAGATCCTCCAATAAGTTGTTCAAGATCGGTTTTACTTGTAACGTGATGCGGAAGTTCAGTATCATCAATAGTACATCCCGCAAAGTGAACCTCCATCCAATAGATATCCTTTTCCCCGTAAGCCCGGCGCATCTCGTTATAAATCTGAACCACAGCCTCATACCTGCCAAAAAGAAGAAAAAAAAATCGTAAAATAGAAAAATCGATGAAAGATAGCTTCGAAAAACATGAATAGATCGTAATAATCGTAATTATATGTATGTACAGATGATGGGGCCGGTCTGTCTGTTGCACGAACAATTCGAAAATTGAAAGGAGGGTTGCGGTGCTGTTTAATTGGGTGTTAGGAATTAGACTGGGGGAGTCGCCACAAAGATGGTGAGTTCACAAGCAGTCACGTACTCGCAGCCTGTTTGAAATACCAATGACCAGTTCTCGGATAAACTGGACGTGCCTGCGGATTAATTGCGGCGGAGCGTCCTGAGTTTTTGGCCCACTCTCGCCGCAGTTGTGTCATAATACCGGGATGTATTTTATAATTAATAGTTCGGCTTTGCAGCTGCGCTGAATAAATGCATTAATCACCTTTGAGGAAGATAAAGTGTCTTAATATAGACTTTTAACATCTGCTTAAATCCTAGAAATAGATTTCAAAAATTGCTCTCGTCTTGAATACGTAATTACTATAATTTTACTTTTTTTTTTATAATTCTTTTTTTTTATTTGATAGAACGGCTGCGTAGGCGTGGGTGATTTTGCACCACTTTTTCTTTCCAGGCTTTCGTCTGGCTCTGTAATTGGGCATTAATTGCCCTTTTAATCAATAAATAAATAAAATTTTATTTTAACTCTGTAATGTGCCATTGCACAGAATATTTTTAATATTTTATTGTTAATTTCATCAAAATAGTATGAATGAACAGCTTTATTCTCTTTTTAGATAAGTAATCCCTTAATTATTACATTTTTTTCATTAATGAATAGCATTACTATCCTTGAAAAACATTGATACCTGTTAAAGACTAAACAAATAAATTGTATAAGTTCAATTTTTTTTAATACAATTCCAAAATGCCTTTAACATCAACCGTCGCGAAGATTACTTGAAAAAAAAAAGAAGACTCGAGCTCGCACGTTTTTCTGCCCGACGAAAGACTGAAAAAAAAAAAACGGCTACCCGTCCGATCCTGCGAACATGTGATTTTCGTCGCAAGGATCAGCGATAGCGCCTCTCGCGATAGATATCGAAAGGAAATACACGCGCTCGCGGGCGCCTTTTGCCAGGTGCGACGGCGAACTGGACATCGACGGCGACAAGGAGGACGACACGTTGTATTACAGAGGCAAGCTCGCTAACGCGCTAACTGTTATGAGAGCCGTCGCCTCACTCCTTTTTCTTCGCTGAATATTAATTATTCGCCTCTCTCTCTCTCTCTCTCTCTTGCGCGCGCGCGCGATGCGCACCTGCTGATTCCCGCTCGAGATTGGGCTCACGGTAAGGCTAACAGTTGCGAAACTAATTGCGCTACTCTCGCCGAACGACGACCTGTCTAACTTTGCCGAGAAACAGGATCGACCTTTATCTTTTCCTTCGAAAGGCGCGACGAACCGGTTTCAGCATCTCGCATGACACTCGGGGCCTCATTTATCCCTTATTTCCTGCAAATATCGGGTGATGAGATTTGCATCGCGGCATGCGAATTCGTGGAAGTTCTTGCACTTTTTGATTAAGTATATTTAGAGGTAGTTGTTTTATGTTTCGTTTTAATGAATGTTTTCAAACGATGAATCGATTGACATATTGCTCACTGAATATAAAATTTAACTAGGTAATGTGTACATTATTTATTAAACTTTTCAATCTACAATAAATTAATTTTTTTACTTAAAAAGTTAATATTTCATTCTTTTTGAATAAGGATCTCTTTAAGGGCTTAAAATCTACAATTTTGGTAGTTAAACCATAAAAATTGTTAAACCAAGAGGCTGCGCCATAAGAAGTGTAGAATCGTCGATATATAAAATGTAATTACCGTGTGAAAGCTCTCAAAATCGTTTGAAAAATAATAAATTAGAGCAGTTAAAATAGAAACATAAATTTAAGGCGAGGAATTACGTAACAAGCAAACATTAAAATTTGCAAATTTAAGAAACTGATGAGATGTGGTCCCCAACATTGATTTAATTGTCAGTTTATAACTAAAAATAAAATCAGCAGGGTTTTCAAGTAAATAAGAATAAATAAAGTAATTTAAGGATATAATTTTGATAATTAGCTCCAATCGTTAAAAATAAACACAAACGAATACATTACGGCACGATCGGCGGTAAGCTCAAGTAGGCAAACTGTTCCTGGACAAGTGGATTAGGCTCAAACGGAGTGATGTTGTGGTGTGCTGTCAACTTCCAGAATCTTCACAGGGATCATGGAAGGGGTAAAATTCTTGGGTCCTAATTAACAACGTTTTTGACGTCGGCAGCTGAAATTTCGTAAAAGTGAAATCCGCGAGTGACGAGAAAAGGCCTTTCTAAATAATATTTTATTCTTGAGACCTGAATCATTTTATATACAATTTGTCGCTTATTTGCTCGATTCTTGCTACTTTGAATAAGATTATTTGAGCAAGCTTCTTTTAGTAAGATGATGAGATTTTAATAAAAAATGGAGAAAATAGAATGATCAAAATTACTCCATGCTTTTACTGAATGGGTTTCAGGCATAATATTTACAATCGGAACATTCTGTTAATGAGCCACAAGTGAGTTTCAGTCATTGAATTACCAGCTACACTAACTTAAAACATTATTACCGGCATTAGCGGTGCGACGGCAAGATGCTCGCACCCTTGCTTTTTCCTGCGCGTTTCTTCGCCTTTAGCCGACAGTTCTCACCCCATTGAGTTATTTCATTTCTTTTCTTGGAATGTTTCCTTCGTTTACAGTTTCCTTTTTTTTCACCCTCTGCTTGCTTCCAAGTTTTTTTTCCGACGCTTGCCGGAGTCGTTAGAATTACCCCTTAATAAATAGTTCAGTTCCAGTTATAACTGATTGGCTATTTTACTATTTTATCAGATAGCAGTGAAAATTAATTTTTTTTCGGTTAAAATTAGCGAAGGAGCAATATTTATTAATTGTAACCAAATTAATTTAGATTTAAAGCTTTAAAATAACTGTTACAATTATATTGTTTGGCAATTATTTATTGGGTCTTGACCCTGTAATTATTATTAATTATATAATTAGAACAGTATCTTATAATCATAAATATTTCTCTGTGGCCAATACGATTTTTATTTAAAACCCAATTCAAAGATTGAGAAAAATATAACAAAAAAATCAAAACGTTACAAATCATATGTTTACATGGATAAAATAATTTAAATTAATTGTCATACTTTATTATAGAAGAAGAGATTATTCCAAAAAAGCGATATTACTACAAAAGTAAACTTTTAATACGGAATAACGGAATTATAATTTATCCAAAATTAAAATTTAGCACCGTATTAAAATGCAGCCAAGTAATAATTTTTGTGAAAATTATTTTTTCTACATCGTTCCGTATACTATTTTCACAAAATACGTTTTTAATAAAAAGAAGTCTGCTCCTCTGAAATGCTTAGTACACGATATTAAAATGAAAAATTGATATTGATTTATGGGATTAGTATACGATATCCGGAAAGAGTAAATTATAATTAAGCGGCGGCAGCTTGCAGCTCAATCTGAACAAATAACCGTCAGTATCACAAAACCAGGCGCCGAGGCACGAGACAAAGTCCCTAACTGGAAACGACCTAATATACAGCCGCGCAGCTCGCTCCTTGACAATAACGCGCGGCAGCGAGAGAGAAAGAGAATGGCTAAAAAAAACAAGAGGCAAAAAACAGCGAAAGTCCCGCGGAGGCCGACGGCGCTGGGTGGTGGGGAGCCCTCATTACAAGGGGCGGCTTTGGCGTATTTGTCGTTAAGGGGGTTATATGCAAATGGCGCCGGCTCGTAAAGGTCGAAAGAAGCAAAAAAAAAACTCGACGACCCGATACACATAGGTGCAAAAATAATGCTCTCTAGCGGCGAAAGAGCGCGGAGGGAGACAGGGGAGGAGAGGGGCGAGAGAGCCCGCGGACGTAAC
The DNA here is from genome assembly GCA_035582975.1 of Ormyrus labotus. NCBI lineage: Eukaryota > Metazoa > Arthropoda > Insecta > Hymenoptera > Ormyridae > Ormyrus > Ormyrus labotus. Next base: position 3,650,593 of record JAWWEO010000036.1, read on the forward strand.
GTAATCAGATGATCAATTATTAAAGGAGAGCTCGAAAAAAAAAAAACAAGCGAGGGTTGACATCCGACTGACGGCTGGCCTCGGCGATACGCGTATATCGTGCGCCCGGATCTCGCCGGGCTCGAGGGTCGTATTGGCTCGTCGTGTCCCGCGGACTTACACTTTTTCCTTCCCTCTCCGGAGACGAGTACAAGCTTTGCACACCGCGTTTATCTCGGCGGAGGGATCTCGTGTGCAGCAGTGGCTGCAGCTCGAGGCGATGATCGATTAATGAGACGCGCGCGCTCTCTCTCTCTCTCTCTCGCTCTCTCTTTCTCTCTCCCGAGCACATAAATGCCTGGCTTTTTTGTGCCAGGCCGCGCGCACTTCCGACTAGGCTGACCCCGAAATCTGATCGAGACGCGCAAAAAAACTCAAGTCGAACGATATTCAGCGGCCATCTTTGTGTAGGGGGGGCTTTTGTGTGGGTTTTTTTTTGTCGACGCCGCCGCCGCCGCTGCTCCCGCGCCCGGGAGGAAGGAGACTTTTTTGCGCTTAGTAATTTTTGGGCTGCTTCAAAGAGCTGCAGGAAGTAACTGCGTGCATGTTAGGAACGTTATATTCTCGAGGGGTATGATAAGCCTTGCCCAGATTCGTATCGTTGATATCCTGCTGGCTGCACATTGTTTAATTTAGTGAATGATCATTGCAATGTACATTGACATATAAAGAAAATTCTTATTAGAGTTATTTTTCACAAATTAATTATTAAAGTCCAGCTATTTTTCAATGTAATAATAACAATAATTCTTCTTTCTCGTGCCCGAAAAATTGCAAAAATCTACTTTCCCAGGCTCTCCTCTCAAGGGCGTCATTCGTCTGCCTTTCCCCCGAACAATAGAGGACGAGCGGCCATTTTTTTTCGAAATATTTGCATTTCGCGCATGCAATGCAAAATTATCGCAAGATGCTCCCGAGTCAAAAGAATCGGTAACATGATCGTCCTTTGTCTCGCGGTTTGAATAATGCTCGGATAGAGTGGCAATTCAAAAGAGGGATCCCAAAGGTGGTATTACAACGAGCGCGGCGACGATACGATGTACGCATTCATACGTCGTCGTCGTCGGCTAGCGGCGGCCGGACAATGTCTCTCTCTCTCTCTCTCTCTCTCACGGACGCGCACACATCGTTAATTTTTTGCCAGCCCCACGCCGGTGTACGTCTACGTACAGACCGAAAACGGGGTTAAAATCAGGGAAATAATAACACGTCTCCGGCGCGTTACAGATGCTCCTGGCGATTCGATTTCTCCTCTCTCTCGCTCTCTCTCTCTCTCGAGTAGAGGAAACGCGGCGTCGTAATCAGGGTGGCGGGAAAGTACCGCAGGTCGTGGGTGCCGCGGTGGCAGCAGAAGGCTTGTGCGCGTATACCAGGTGCAAGCTCTCGAAGATTGCCGGTGTTATTCATAGGGATCGTTATGACGATCATTTTCAAATTATCGCCGGCGGAGCCGTATATCTATATCTCGCTTAGATACGAGCTTAAGTGTAGGGTGAAGTATTATGCGTTCAGCCGTATTATTACGACTGGAAATTAGCGCGATTCTCTTCCTCTCTCTCTATATATAATTAGAGAATCGCTTGTTAGGTTTCGTTGCCGACGTACAAACTGAATACGTGACGAGTGTATGGTTTCGATAGGTATTGTGACATTGCGTAATCATTGTGTGTTAACAATGGCCATTTGATTATAATCCTTTGTCCTTAATGACGTTGATATTGGTATTTATGCAATACAGTCAAATAACGCGCCAGTTGTTTTCAATGTTCGAAGTATTTCGCGGAATGGGAAACATTGAAATGTTGCAATTTAATAGTTACAATGAAATTTCGAATGATTATAAAATTTAGTCGGTAATTTCCATTCGGAATTTCACATCCGAATGTAATAAATCTTACTTTGTTTGAATTAATTAATGCTTTTTCGATTCATTCAGTTTCGTTGTTAAATAATGAAATGTTATTCCAAGAAACAGAACGCAAATTGAAAATAAAATCCACTCAATTATTTCAAGATTGTACTACTTTCTGCTTATCATTATCTTTTCATCGTCCACAATTTACAGAGATATCATTGCTTTCTCGAAATTAGTCCAGCGTACACTGGTGGAAATTCATCAAAATTACATTCTCTTCTTTCCACATAATTAATTCAAATTTCTAAGAAAGCTATCTATTGTCGTCTATTGTCATTAAAAATTAATGAACTCTACCAATTGATTATACGACGGCATACGATAGGTATACGAACCCTCTCAAAACTTACCAATATCGTATGTCGATCATTGTATCCATTATTACAACATTATAAAAAGAAAACGATTTCCTGGTGGAGTTGTCGAATCAGAAACATTTCTCTGAAATATATATTTATTCTGTCACAACATCAGAACGCTTAGCTCTAAAAAGGTCTCATTAACGTCCATCGATCATCGAAAGGGTCGCGGAGATGAAAAGAGAGAGACTGACTTCTGGGTGTCGTCGACAAAGCCGCTTCTAATAATGACAGTATCGATTATATTGGGTATAGAAAAGCCGGGGTTAAGCATCGAAAGTCCACAATGGGGCCTGTTCGCGCGGCTGTTTTTCTGGGCACGTGGCTTCCGTCAGAGCGGGACACCCGTATATACGTCGCAGGTCAAAAAACGGGCGATGATCGCAGGTGTCGGGGCGCAGGTAGAGGCGATATTTGGACTAGGGGAACCAATCAATAGATATTCATCCCCTCCGGCGTACGTGTGTGAGTATAGGCGCATTGAGTGGCGTGTCGATCGTTCGTGGCGCGGTGCATTCAGCTGCAGGTTGCACTGTTCGTCGAGGATCCCTTCTGCGCGAGCGCGCGCATAACCGATCGTTTCCTTCTTTCGCTTTCGCTTTGGGGGCTGAGCCGATTGATCATTAACCTGACCTCAGAGATAATAAGGTGCGCCTATTATACCCCCCGATTCTTCGGCGCTGCTTGGCCTGTCGTTAAAGGAAACGAGTCACCGAGCGTTCAAAATGCCGACGAGGCTGCTTATATCTCTATTAAATTTCAGAGCTCGTTGGCTGTTTTCTTAAGGGATTTTCGATTTAATTAAATTAAAGAGTTTATTACCTCGTTAGAAAATTTCTGACAACGTAAAATTACTTTTCTTGGAAAAGAAGTTTATCGCGTTTCGGAGAATTCAATCTTTTCAGAAATTTAATAATTTCGCACGATTGTCAATGTAGAAAATCTAGCTGCAAATCTACGATAATATCGGAAGTACTAATTAAATACTAATAAATAAATACTGCTAATAATACTAACGATGTTACAAATGTTTTGTAAAAAAAAAGTACTCATTTAGATTGACAAATGAGGATAATAAATAATTATTAGATTACTGAATATATTTTACTCGAAAGGAAATAAAACCCACAATTAATTTCAGTATACAATTTCGAATGCACACTGTGTCACTGTGAGAATATCACCTGGCGCCCGGGGCCAAAGAAAAGGAGGAGGGACAGACACGGCAAAATCAAGAAGAAAAAAAGTCGGCGGAGCGCCACGACGTGCCCATGAAAGCGGAAGTCTGATTTGGACGGGTTCACGCTGCTGCATTCAATGTTTCTCTCCCTCTTCTTTTTCTATGTATTATCATGCGCGCAGAATTAGTCTCTTCGGAATAAATAGCAATTAAATTAATAAAAATCGAAGCCACCGGCGGCAGCAGCAGCAGCAGAAAGGAGGCGCGAACGTAGAGGCAGGAGATTTTCATGAATTACGTCGCATAAAGGTTGATAAATAAAGGGCAAGGAGGGGCGAGAGAAAAACAAGGAAGACGCTCGGGCGAGGCATACATTAAAATAGTGCTCACCCCGTCGGAATTTCTAATGAAGTGTGTGAACTCCAACCCGTTCGCCTCGTCTAACCTAATTAAGTCCAGGAGCACGCATGCAAATTTCCTTGCTCCGCGGGATGCCGAGCTGTGCGCGCGCCCCTTCCCACCTCCGGGCTCTCTTTTCTCATCTACTCTCGCGTTTCTTTCTATTTTTCCTGGCGCTCTCTCTCTCTCTCTCTCTCCCTCTTTTACATTATCAATGCTCGCTTGTGTACGCGAACATTTTTCGCGGAGATTCGCATTAATTTTCATGGCAGACCTCGGCGGCGGCGGCGGCGGTGGCGGCGGCCCAGTCGTAATAATGCCGAGTTAATAATGCAGGGAGAGAGCGAAATTTTCGCCGTGAAAGGGCGGGGGCCTGCTTTTTCTCTTTGCTCGGCTCTCGCTGAAAATGTAACGTTAACAATCGCCGCGGTAAAAGCCCAGTCTCGAGTGGCCGCGCCGCGGCGAAGTACGAACGATTTTTTTTTTTTTTTCTTTTTTCTTTCCCCGAGGCTTCTCAAGGAACTCGATATAAGAAAGAGCGAGAAAGAGCTGGAGAAACGCTAAAGATGTAATTAGCCCGGCGGTCGCGCCGGATCTGCGGAATTACCGCTGCGTCGCGCCGAGGGGATAAATTAATGCAATTATCCCGAGAGCTCTTTGCAGCAGCTCCTTACCTCTTCATATAATTTTTTCGTCTCCGGCGTACAGCTCTCTCTCTCTCTCTCTCTCTCTCTCTCCTCGATTTTTACCACTTGCCTTTCAGCCCGCGGTGCTTTTTTTTTCTCTTTCATCGGCTCTCCGATTAACTTTCAATCGGCGACTCGTTCAAGCCGCTTATTAACCGGGAACGAGACGCTTCGTAAACGGATTAGTTCAATTAAAGATACGTATTATACGGGGACGGCGTTTATCGCCGCGCGCGACTCGCTAATGAAACGAGCCACGCTGCAGGTTGCTTCTGTGCTGCGCCTTTTAATATGCAAAGTTACTGCTCTCTCTCTCTCTCTCTCTCTCGCTGTACTCCCTGGTACGCGCGAGCGAGTGCAGAAATATTAACGAACTCGTTTTTTATTCCGTTAGTCTTTGTAATGTACGAGAAACTTGCTGAATAATGCCGCGATTTTTTCGGAGCCGGCCTGGCTTGAAACATAGAACTTCGAACGTAACAATGCTCTTTTATGTAAATGTTTTAAAATGAAATAACAGTGCTTTCGTTGTGCGCGATAGAGAGCAAGGGACGGCAAATTTTATTGCCAAGAATAAATGTTTTTTGTAAAGGAGAGACGTCGTGACGGCGCCTCTTTCAAATATTTATTAATGAATAACAGAGTAGAATCGACCGAAGCCACGAACCAAAGAACAAAAAAATATCATGCAATATAGTTTTTCGAGAGGCTTCCACGAGCGACAAACAATTTCCATCAGCCGCGCAATTCAGCGCGAAAAAGAAGTATCGTGGGAGCAAGGAGTAAGTAGAACGAGATCCTCCCGTGCGCCCCTATGCATTTGCATACTCACCGCCTGAGAATGCGACATCGTCGCGTCGCGTTCTTTGAATGGCTGTGCTCGCGCCTTTGTGTCGCGGGGCAACTCCGCAAGACAAACGCGCGTACATGTATGTACGTGTGTGTGTGTGCGCGCGTAAAAACGTGCGAGCGCCCGGCAGACGATGAGCGAGTGTCGCTCTTTTCATCGCGCACAAAGTCTCCGTAACCTGCCCTTAAAGTGCGCGATCACGTAGCTCGCGCCTCTCGGCCCGTCGGCATTTTAAGCGCGGCCTGGATGGATGCTGGGATTCTAATGAGTAGAGAGGCCGGCTTTATATATTGCGCGAGCGGAGTTATGTAGATGACTAGCTTTTTCTCGGGGGATGAATGTTTTTCAGTCTCAAAGGATGTGCTGTAATTGAATTTGAGGAAAAATATTGATAATACCCGGACGCATTTCGCTTTTGGTTGAAGTAAGTTTAGAATTGAAGTAAGTAATTTTAATTTCGTAAAAAATTAATCGGATTTAACTTAATTCAATTTTTATTCAGAAGGCAGATATTTTTTTACAGAAATATTGGATAAACGTAATAACATGTGCATTTATTATAAGCTTAAATTAAAAGTGTAGCGTTTAAATTAATTACGAATTGAATGCTAATTTTATTATTCTTATCAAAGTAATCAGCTTACCTGGAATTACGTCTAATATGAAAAAAAAAAAATTAAAAATGGATGAAATGAAGTTTTTGATTTACCATAATTTGAAAAAATATCTTTGCATTTTAATGTTAAGCTCAATATTAATTATTTATATAAAATTTAAAAATGCAAAATTATGGGATTTATTTAGTTGTACCGTATAAACACGTACACTGTACGTGCAATATACGTCACTTTTATTTTTGCACATTATTTTTTACTTCAAAGCAGCCGCAAATGCAAATAATAATTTAGCTTTCGGCTAAGAATGCCGGAGAATCTCAATTACGAAAAAAACAAGGTTGCTCCCGACAATCTTCGTTACACGAAGGTGCTCGCACAATGTACGCTCCTTCCCGATATCAGCAAAAAAAAATCTGAGCTCTCAACACTTGGGAACCTGCGAAAAAGCATCTCGCTCGTCCATCGGCAAGGCTTTAATAAGAGCCAGGCCGTCGCGAGCTTGCAAATCCGCTCGCATATACCCCGAGTGCCGGGCTCCAAGGAGGAAGTGGATGCGCCAGCGAGACTAATTATAATGGACGCATGAAACGAGCTGTGGATAATACGATCACGTATCCGCCGCGTCGGGGCACGCACGTCTATCTTGGGAGAGAGCCTTCTACCCCCTTCCCCGGGGCTCGAGTTTTGTTGTTTTTTTTTTCACTCGGCGAAACCGGGCCCCGGAACAGCGCGCAAGAAAAAAAACGCGGCCATTGTGATGCCGGGGGCAAGCCAAGGGGATCGGCGAAGTGAAACTAGAACAAAGCGCGCCGATAAAAACTAGACGCACGAGATTTCGGGCGGGGGGGAGGCCCCCGGTGCGGGTAGTAGGGCCCCGCGACAACCGAGCGGGGAGGGTGGGGGGGAGGAGAGGAGAGGGATATTTCGGAGGGGCGATATACCGGTATTGCAGCCCCGCAGCACACCTTTCAAAATTCCTCGCACGATCGCTTCCACCTTCAGTCGTCATCTCTCTCTTGCGCGGACAGTCGCCTCGCTTCTCGGCGAGGAGAGGCTCTCTTATCTGACGCGAGGCAGAGAGTCGCGAAATCCATTTTCGAGAGTTAAGCAGAAGCTGCAAGTATATAATCCGCTTTCGTCGAAGTTAACGTTCGCACGTGCCAGTGAAGGCGTTATCCCTCGAGGTTTTTCAGTCGCTTCGGAGTACGCTGCGCTCCGGAAAATTGCTTTAGTACTGAGAATTGTGTTGGATTAAAACTGCGTCGGATATTGGGATGTTTATTTTAATTGTGATCCGATTTTGATTTTATTGAAATTCTATCTTGTCGGTTGTGGCGATTTGTTAAAAACGACACTGGTTGAAGTAACGTAATTTACTGCCGGTCAAGTTGATTGCTATAGGTTTTTCGATCCAACGTGGTGTTGCGTTAAAAATTGCAATCGAAATAAAAAGTTTTCATTAGATGAGTAAGTAAATAATACGACTGTACCATTTTTATCAATTAAATACGTAAAAATGGACGAAAAATTTTACTTACGACGTCTTTTGTAAACATGATGCTCAATAAAACTTAATTTCAATGTATAATATTTCTTACACTCTCATTTATTTAAAATATAATTTTACCCTTTTCTGGAACGTAAAAAATCACTTGTTAAAATGTAAATAAATTGTTTAAAAAATGAAATTAAGTACTTTAATCAAATATCAAATATTTAAATTAAAATCTAAAATAGTATGTTTTGCGCTCAATAATAATGTGAAAGCGATAAAAAGGATATTCTCATTAAAAATTGCCAACAGTAGAAATAGCATTTTCCCAAAAAAAAACTGGCGTCCTTACGAAACTAAGCACGGTTCGCGAGTAACAACCGGCCGCGAAATCTATATATTTCTCCTCCACAACTCATCGAATCGTTTATTCAGCCTTTATTCCTTCCTCTCTCTCTCTCTCCGCCATTCGTTCTTCATGCTTTTTCACGTTTTCAAGAGCAAAGTCTGCACAATAACGTTCGCTCGATCTCGCTCGCTCGTCTCTCGAAAAGAAACGATACCCATCGAAGCGGGCGCGCCTCCATTATTTTCTCAAGGCAAACGAGGCCATGCAAAATCGTCTCACGTAGAAAATCATCCTTCCTCGCTTTTCTCCGCCCGCCTTCCCCCCCCCCCTTCCCTCGCCTTTACACCTCTCTTCTCTCGTTATTTTCTTCTCTCCCGCGGGCTCGGAGCTTTTCCTGCAGGACGCTTCATTTCCAGGGATGTCGCGTGCAGGAGCCCGGCGAGCGATTTCGGCCGCATAAATCGCGCGGGCTCAAGCAGAAAACACACAGCTCTTCCCTCGTTTTTTGCGGGCCGCCCCCCCCCTCCCCCCTCCCGCACCTACGGTTCCTGTTTTCCACCCCCGTACCCGCGCGCCAGGAGGAAGGGAGAAAAAGAGAGCGCGCGCGCTTGAACTTTCCAACGAATTTGCATGTCGCGACTAACGATTTCCTCCATCTCGAGGGCCCCCCGCGAGCTTTTCGCTCTTATCGGGGAGGAGAGAGAGAGAGCAGAGCCCGGGACCGAGGGAAAAACGACATTACGGGGATTTTTTTTTTTTTTTGCATCATCGACGGGCTTCGTTTACATTTCGCGCGCGGATATCTTTCTCTTATACTTTTTTGGGCTCGAGTTTTGCTGCTCCTCGGGACGGATTTATGTTTGTAGTCAATTTATACCTCTTTCGCGTCGAAGGATTGAAGCAAAAGTAAATAGCGGGATTGGAAGTCAGCTTCGGGTCGGCGTGAAATTATTTTTAACGCGATACCATCGAGTTTTTAAAAAATCATACTGAAAAGAAGTAAATGTAACGGAAGTACGCTGTTTAATACTCACATTATTTCAAATTTAAAATGCACTTGCGCGAGCTAACGAGCTGCAAAAGGAAGTTAACTTGGAGAGAAAAAAGCAGTTTGAAGTAGCTCCGAAGTATAAAATAAAAAGTGATAATTTACAGGTGGAATTGAATGCTAAATTTAATCGGACGTTTTACAATTCACCTAAACGCGCGAAGAAGCTAACAACTCCATTTTAATTGAAGAAAGGCAAGAAAAGAAAAAAAATGGCAATATGTGCGTCGGGGAGAGAAATGGCTGCTCCCGCTCAATCTCATCTCATGGCGGCACTTTCCTCGATGCGTTTATCTTCCATACTCTATTGATCCGTAAGTGATGGTGTGGCCCCGCCATGACGGGGGTGTAGAGCCGGGGGAAAAAAGAAGGATGGCTGAAGCGGAGAGCGACAGAGAGAAAGAGCCACCCCGGCAATACCGCACGAAGGGCCAGCCGCCGCGCGACTGTATAAAGAAGAGACGGAGAGAGAGAGAGAGAGAGAGAGAGAGAGGCGGCTCTCGCTATGAAAAGAGCGGAGGTTTGACGCACTCGCGCACGATTAGGTAGAGAGGAGAGAATCTCCGGGCCGCGGAATGAAATAATAATATTAAGATGGATGGAGCGAGGGTGGATATTTCTCTCGCAGACAGAGGAGCGCGCGAAAGGAGCTTTCTCATCATTTCCAGCCAACCAAGAGCGAGAGAGAGAGAGAGAGAGAGAGAAGCCACGTGTACGTACGACCGCACAATTGTGCGCGTTCGAGGAAAATGGATTGGCTCGCGCCCGGTTTTTGACGGCTCACGCCATTAGTGGCTTCTACGGCCGAGTGGAAACTTCTTTGCTACGCAGCCCCGCTGGAAGGAAGATCTCGCGCCGGGGAAGTTTGTTTATGTTGCCAGCACACTTTTCGAATATCCCGAGTTTGCGAGCCCGGCCGCCGGGAAAGCAGCTTGGGATTATGCGGAATCGACGGGCTTTTTCGACTATTCATTTCGAAATGGAAAGATATTGGTTTTGGTCGAAGGCTCTGTACAGTGTTTGATCAAGTGATTACGCGGAATATTAAATTTTTCTGCTTTCAAGCAGATATTTTTTGAGTTTCAAATTTCAATTGTATCATCTATATATATAAAATGATTTGTATAAAATTTAATTTAAAAATGATTAAATTAAATTATACAAATAATTTTAACGCGATCCTTAATCTCGAAACCCGCTGTATAGTACAACGTCTTTTACTTCAAAAGAATAAAAATTCAAGCGAATCCACTAACTCAGTAAACCGAATCATCCGAAACTCAGCGGGTAACGCATTAACTCCGAAAAGAATGACTCCGGAAACCCCTCCGAAAGCCGTCGGCGAGCGGATATGAAATTACGGCATTAGAATTTCATCGAGAAATTTCTGCTGACCGCTGGAAAAAAATGCCGGTACGGATATACTCTCGAGTATCGCATTACACTCGGGCAAAGAACCCGGGCGAAAATCCGCGCATCATCATCATCGTCCGGGGGCTCCGACGACCGGCTCTTCATTTCAGTTCGTTTGTTTCGCTTTTATCCCGAGAGCCGGAGAGCCCCGCGCATATACATAATACGCCGCCGGGACGTCTAGCAATCGACCTTTAATATTTCCCAGATTCGAGCACAAATGAATATTCATTAAACACATTTTTCCGATTTTAATTACATCCTCTAAGCGGATCTGGCTCGCGAGCTTACGCCGCATTCTCTCTCTCTCTCTCGCTTCGCTCTCATTTTTCTCCTTCATTCATTCCTCTTTTTCTTTTCTCCCTATGTGCTTTTTAATGAAATCCCCTCGGTACGGAACAACGAAGACCATTATTAATATCACCGTTCTTATCTTTGAGCGCAATGAAGTATTACTTTGTTATTAATTCTGAAGCTTTCCGCCTCCACTCCCCCAAAGGCCCCGTCGCCTCTCTCTCTCGCTCTGCAAGCGCAGCTACACGTAAAATGAAAGGAATCCCGCGGATATACAAACTCGATTCGAAATTTTTTATTGCGACGTCGTCCCTCCTCCCCCTTTGCCGGGGGGATGTATAGATCGCTCGTTACAAACAGCGTCTCTCTCTCCAGTTCTCGTTCATGTATGAAATTCGCGCGGATCTTGTTACAATTTCGAATAGCGTCGGGCGTCTGTGTGCCTGGGAACGGTGTGCTTTTTATTTTTAATATTAATTGAATATTTCGGCCGCGGCCTGCTCGTATAAAATTTTAGCCAGATGCCGGCTTCGCCGTGTGCTGCTTCGATATAAAATATTAAATTTGTAATCAGACTTTATGGAATTACATAAAAACATGCCGGGTTTACTGCCTGCAATGAAATACATAAATAATGTTGTGCAATATAAAATGTTGGTAGTTAAAAGAAATTTTTTTTAAAAGTTTCTGAATTTCTAATCTTTTCTAACGCCGTTTCTACTGCATAATTATTTTTTAAAAACGTTTTCATGTATTTAAAAAATTTTTCCTTTAAACGCATAAAGTAAGAATGAAGTTTCAATCAAAAAAATATAATAATACATAAAGCTTAAAGTCTGAAAAAAAAATGAAGGGACATAAAAGAATTAGAGGACCCCTGGACGACATCCAAATAAAATTGTCCAACACAATTTCGAATAGTGCATTATAACACTAATCCAGAGCCGTCTGTCCCTCCTTGATAAAGTTAATCCAATCCAGGCGGCCGTATCCAGCTAACCCTTTTGAAATGTTTCATCGTCCGTGGAATGCGACTAAAAAAAGAGAGAAAAAAAAGCAAGGCAGACGCACTTTGGAGGAAGAAAGAGCTGCGGGAAGCGGCTCTTCCGGCTCTCGTCACTCCGCGGGATCGGCACTTTGGAGGAAGAGAAAGAGAGCCTTGGCAGCGGCCCACACGCCTGACATACGGCGCGCATGCGAGAGAAAAAAAAACGCGCGGCGGCCGCGAGCAAGACACAGAGCTTTGAAGCCCTCCGGGCCCCGGGACGCATGCGCCCTACCACCTTTATTTCCACTTTGCCAGAGAGAGAGAGAGAGAGAGAGAGAGAGTCGAAGAAGACGAGGGAGAGAGGAGGGAGGCCGGTCAGGACGGCTAAGGGTCGCGATAGCGGGCGGCCGGGGTGGCGCAAGTCACCCGAGCGAGGGAGTTGCCAGGGGCAACGCTAACGAGCTCCATGAGCGACGTCAGATACGCCACCCCACTCTACGTGCTCCCGGACTCGTGCACACACGCGTGTGCCTTCCCTGTCTGCCTCGGCTTCGAGCTCAAACTTGGTTACGCGCTTAAATGTATATACATCGAGAGAGAGAGTCCCCCGTTTTCCGGCCTTGTTTTTCCCGCGGATGGCCGGAAAAGCCGAAAAATTGAGGCGGCGAGCCCCCCCCCTCTCTCTCTCTCTCTCTCTCTCTCGATGTGTGTGCAGTTTTTCGGAGCGGACGAATTATTCACCGGTGCATAACGAGATTGGCGCGCGCGCTTTGATTTCCGGACAATTGACGCGCGCGATTGTCGGAATTTATTTTTGGGGGAGCGACGGGATCGACGCCGGATTTTTTGTTTGCGGGGGAAGAAAGTTTGTGGATGAGTACAATTATTATACCTGCGTTTTTATCGAAGGCCAGTGGGGAAGCAGGATTTTTATTTACAATGTTTAAAAAACTTGGCAACTGCAAGTAGCTGGAAAAATTGTATCAATGATTTGCTCATAAATTCTTAAATACTTAATTTACAAGTTCTACCACCAAGACCCAGCCACGTTTTCCCCAATTAGTTTTTAAAATCAAAGATGGATCAGTATCACATTATTCAAAGGACACATCGTATTTAAATTTCAAATTCCGATGCGATTTGCATAATTCGAGGACGTAATTTTGCGCGCCTTTATACCCGGAGCACTTTTCCAGAGCGTCAGCGGCGATAAAGCAATTAGAACCGCCGACGGAAGAAAGAATACTCTCCGGGCGCGCGCGATTCGGTCCTTTCTGGATAGCAAACGGCAAGAATAAATCAGCCGAGGGTTTAGCGCGAGGAGGACGCCCGAGACGGGCGCCGAGGGAGGGAGGAGACCGCCGACAGAGCGGCAATTACGCAATCAAGTAATTAGTCCCGGACCTCGGTTAACTAGGCCGCCATAAACCCGAAGCATGATAAAGGCATTTAGCGTTTTTGTAGCTTCTTCTTTCGAGGAGAAGAGAGCCGAATGATTCTGGCCGGCTTCTTGTCCCATTTGGCGCCGCTTTATCTTTGTTTCAGACGTCTCTCTTAGCTCTCTTCAGACTTTAGTTTTTTAAGTTTTTTTTTGTGGCAGTTAAATACTCTTTTCATTACTATGCAATATGTTTCAATAAAATACCAATAAATAAAGTTTATTTAGATTTTTTAATTTATAAATATATTTATACTCCCAAGTAATATTGGATTTATTAAATTTTCACTTAAATTATTTTAGTGACAACTTTGCTTTTATGGTTCCGCAAAATTAAACTTATCTACATGTAAGAAAAAAGTATAACAAAAAGAATAAAATGTCAGTTTTAAAAATCAAGCAAACACATAAAAACCTATTGAAAAGCCATTAATTATATTTTTGAGATTGAAAAAAGTCTCGGATGCAGGCGCAACGCTGAAAAGGGCATTTAAAGCCGGCCGGCACGGCTGCAGACTCGTCATTATCGGCGGAAAAGATTTAATTGCTTTGCGTTCGAAAGAGCCTCGGGATTTTGCGCATGCAGCAGCAGCGGCAGCGGCACATTGTGTAGTGGGCTCGATTGGGTATTTTGCACTCGTGCATGGAGGATGCGTCGCCGGCGAGGATCGACAGCGCGGCTAGATGGACGGGCGACTCGCCGGAGTGGGCCCTTTAAAACTGAAATTTCATGGGAATTTTTCAAGTGCTAAACAAATGAGTGAGCGGGCTCTCGGAGCGGCGGCGGCGGCGCTCTCGTGCCCGAGAGCCAGCCGGGGGATCGGGAGGGAGTTAACGAAAAGAGAGGCGAGAGGGCGGCCGCCGGCAAATTGGAGGGTTCTCTCGACGCGCTCTTCTCTTCGGGATATGCAGGAGATCTCGTGTAAGTGCGCCGGAGCGCGCGCACGTCTTGTCGATTGCAGCGACGCGGAAACCCGCAGCCAAGCGTGGCGCGCACAGCTCGCCAGACAAGTGGGTAATCAATCAAATTAATTATTTTTCGCGAACGACGCCAATTTCAGACCGAGCGAGATTCATTTATTTTGCTTTTTGACGCTCTCGGGAACGCGCCGACTCGTGCGCCTTTCCGATTGTTTCGTTGGTTTTACTGCCGGTCGAGCGGTTAAGTTACTTTTTTTTTTACAACTTTTTAGTCAATTTTATAGAATTTTATAAAGATTAAATCGATTACGAGTTTGCTTTTCTTCAATTAAATTAATACAGACATTATAAGAATATTCATATAATTAATTACCGAACAATGATCCGCAGATCGAACGAGGACGAAAACAGACGCAAATGTTTAATAAAAGGAGGCTCGCGGCCCCGGCGAATATTAGTCGACTCCGAGAAGTTTTCCATCATCCACATCGCTCTCGCCGGAGCCCGGAGCCGCGCGCTCCGCGAGGAGCGCCTAGTGCTTTTAAATCCAATTCCTATAATGCCGCTCCTCCCAAATCCCCTGAAACCATCTCCGAGCCGACATGTGGGGCGGCCGGGCGAGCCACAAAGCTCCGCGCGTACGCCGAGGGCTTTCGAAAGCTTCTCTCTCTCTCTCTCTCTCCTCCTCTTTTCGCCGTCGCTCCCTCGCCCCGACTTTCGTGCGAAAAATCCCAAATGCAGAGCGCTTCCCTCTGCCTGCTCTCGCACGACTAATGCATACTTTACCTTGCCTCGCCGGGAGAGAGACGACTGGCGCGAGTTGGGTACAGCCGCTGCGCCGAGGCTCGTCAAAGAGGAATTGTCGATTAAAAAGGGGGATCTCGCCCGCAAGATGCTGAGCTTTGTCATTTTCGAGACGGGATTTTTTTGATATGGCCACTTGAGCTGCCCGTCTTTTACAAGGCTTTAGTCTGCTTCATTTTTTATCCCCCTCCTCGGCGAAATTTATTTACCTCGCGAATTTTTATCTTCTTTCTGTGTATATTAAAACTATGAAAATTCTTCAAGATTTCATATTTTCATATTTTCATTCGTTTATGTTGAATTATAATTTATAATTTTTACCAAAAGAAATGAAAATGATATGAAAAACATCTCAGAAGAGTTATCAATGAGAGGTTTATTACATTATATGCATCTAGTAATCAAAAACACTGTCCTTTTCCAATGTTAAAGAAAAATGATTTTATAATATAGACACAAACACCCATTTTATTTATTTAGTCTCAAATTATTATTTCTGCCAGTTTTTCCCAAGTACCGTATGATTTTCGACATTTTTGGAAAAACGTCAAGTACGAATAAATGAAATAATTCGAAATTTCGCGAAGACTGCCGAAACAGCATAATGAGCGATAAATAACGAGCAACAAGATAGAGCCGCCCTGACGTCCCCTCGAATCCCCCAGCCATCTCCAATCAGCACTTTACGATCTTCGGGCGATACGCAGGCATCATCATTCTCTCTCCGCGCGGGGCCTCGAACTTTCCTCTCTCCGCGGAAAACAAGGACAAAAACAAATTACGCGTCGGCCGCGCATTAAGAGATGAAAAACGCGAGAGCGTAATTTCATAGAAGCGCTCCGGGGGCTTATCGATCAGATCCGCCAAGAGAGAGAGAGAGAGAGAGAGAGAAAGCCGGCAGCGCGCAGTACGGCAGCAACACCCCTCGTACAGCCATGTACGCATTCCGCCCCCTTGGGGGAGGGGGACGCGGCAGGCACTTTTATTCGTGCGTCGTCGTCGCCGTCGCCTTCGCCACCCCTGCGACCTTTCGCTGTGCTCCCCCTCCCCGCCCGCAGCCGCGCGCGGAGCGCCATTTTTTTTTTTTATCTCCCGAGCTCCGCGCGCCCTATTACTTCGCGCGGCCGCGATTTATGTGCGTGTGGGAGCACGTGGCGCGCGAGAGAGAGAGAGAGAGAGAGAACTCCATTTATAATAACAGCCGAGAAGAAAATCCGTGGGATTAAGAGCGGCCCGGATTAAGGTAGCGTTCGCTATCGAAGGCGCGACGATTCGATATCGGGGAGCAGGGAACTTCAAAGAGATTCTTTTTAATCAAATTCAATGCAGAAACGGCTGAGCACGGAAATTGCCGAGTCTCGCGGGTTCGAAACTTGCTTTTCGCCGATTAATTTCTGAATGTTTAAAAATTCAAAATTTTTCCAGATGCTCTTCAAGCTGCGTTCAGTCGTGCGAATATTGATCAATTATTAAAATGAGGATGATGTATTCTGTAGAGAAAGAAGATTCAGATTGGATAGATATGTAATAGCTTGGAAGTATGATTAACATGAAAATAGATTGCTCCCGGAGTAGAATCATAGGACTTGTCGTGAAACAAGGGGGCTAAATACCTAGATCAATGTTATACCCAGGATGATATCGATATATACCGAGTTTCCTAGGGCGGATTACGTATGGAAATTGTATTTGAACGCACTGAAGCGTTCCCCAAATACAAGTTTAAAATATTTTTTTATTATCTCGATTTTATTTTCATTTCTAATTTAACTTGGTCTACTAAGGAATAAATATTTCTTTTTATTCTATAAAAAAAATGTACCGACGGTAAGCTTAAAAAAAAAGAAAATAATAATACTTGTTATTTTTTTTTCAGCCGAAGAAACGCGAAAAGTCTGGATGACTGTTATACCGGAGGAAAATTCGAGAGGAGCGAGAAAGTAGGCGGAGCCGCGCCTTGGTCGTTTTATTAGGCATTGACATGTTATCCGTGACACTTTTGTGCCCGTGCACGTGGCCGTTCGCCTATAGAGAGAAAGAGCCCGGAGGAAGAGAGATAAGGAGGGTAGCCGAGGAACGGAGCCCGGAGATACGCTGTCAATTGCGCTGAAAGGCGAGCGAAGCAGGGAAAACGAGGAGGAGAGAGAGAGAGAGAGAGGAGAGCGGACGATCGGTGATTTAGCGAAGGGAGAGAAAGGCGACAGCAAACGTCTCGGGGAAGTTAGTTAGATAAAGAACCGAAATAAATACGAAGGGAAGAAAAGAGCTCGTTAGGAGGTCTGCACTGCAGCCCGCGAGTTTCTCCGAGGTACTCGACTTTATATCAGGAGCGACTCTCTCTGCCTCTCTCTTTCTTACTCTCTTTTTTCAGCTTCCACCCCTACTGTATATTACGTGCCTTTCGTCATTGCACGTCTATATACGTATATATGCGCGTACATTTCTTATATTCCGTCTTGGCTTCTTGCTCCGAGCAATATTTTCAGCGTTAATATTTATTTTCTGCTCCTTCGAGTAGGCGGCAGAAGCCGACAAATCCTCTTTAACATTTACATTCTCGGCCCTCCCCTCCCTCAACCCTCCGTTCTTTTCTTATTGCACCTTTTCCATCCTTGAATTGAAAGAAGGGGGTGGATATTCGACATTTAGCACCGCAGCTGCGAGTCTTTCAAGAGTTGTTGCGGTCCTTGGGCAAGCAATTTTCAGCGAATAATTTTAATGATACAATGCCGGTGAAAAAACATTTTTTTTGCAATTTAAAATAACAAGATCTTTTGAAAGTATAATAGTGTTACTCTTAATCTTTATAATGGTTGTAAAGCAATGACATATTTTTAGAATGTAGTTTGGTAAAATAAATTATACGAAATGGAATAATAAATAAATAAATTGAAACATTTTTTTTAGAACGATTTCTATACACTTCGTTCAATTGCTTGGAAAGTAAGATTGAAATACAGAATTAAATCGAAATTTTACAGATGGAACAAAATTTTTTTTAATTAAAAACTTTCATTTCTGAATTAGCATTTTTATACGCGGCTGTTGCAAATAATTTCAAATAAAGAAAAAGCAAAACACATTCTAAATATAAGCTAGTTTCTTTCGGTTCAAGAACTTTATAACTAAATTTCTTAAAAAATCTAGCTTACGCTATACAAAAACCGCACTTTGAGAATCAATGACGAACCACCGCGACCGCCAAGTCTCTCAATCTCCCGTTCGCGCTCCCAGTTTCTCAACAGCAGTGCCGTTCGGGTCTCGCTTCACGGTCGCAGGAGCAAACTGATGGATCCTGGCGCTCAAGGACGCTCTCTGTTTGCCGGCCGAAATGTCCTGCAGCATGAATAAAAAACGAGGAGGAAAGAGTGAAAAAAAAAGGGGGCTGTAGGGCGGCGGGGTAGCAGATCGGGCAATGGCGCAGAATGGCGCCGAGCAATTGCTCGTAACCGTTCGCCATTCTCCCAGGAGGAGGAATGAGAGAGAGAGAGAGAGAGAGAGCTCCATTGAATTTCGGAGATATCCCGTGGCCGTTCGCAAAGCTTTAGCGAGCTCGTTTAACTTCTTTAATTGCTCGAGTACGCCGACGGATAAAATAGACTAATTTTAACGTTTTCCGTCTCCTCTTTACTTTTTTATGGGGATCGATTTGCCTCTTAATTTATTTCCAGAGTTTGTGTTTAATTGACTGGATAAATGCCCGTAATCCCGAACGCCGCGTTATTAAAAAGGAAGTGAAATATTAGATTTAATCAAGCTGGACGGGCTATGAAATCGTAGAATTTCAATTTAGTTTATAATGAAAAAATTTTTTAACGCGGAATTAATTCTTTTACGGAGGTATTTCAGTTAATTACGGTCACTGGTTTTTGCGGTTAATCGGATAATTCGCTTATTCGTCAGTTATCCAGGTTATTCGGTTAATTAAAATTTATTTATAAAACAAATATTTCGCGCTTAAATCTTAAAATATAGTTTTGAACTTGATAAAAAGAGTGCCTTTCAAAATCGATTTTTAATATTTTACATTTCAATGTAAACTCGCAGCATTGGCAGGCAAACACAGCTTGTTTTAAACAAAGACTTCAATCATTTCCGAGTACAGCGGGGAGAAAGAAGTCAGACAAAGAAAGCATCGAATCACGGGGAATTCCTCGAGTCTAATTTCCACATCAGCAGCATAACGAGGCCACGTGCGCCGAGATATTTTCTACATCGGAGGCGCGAAATAAAGGCCTGGCGCGTTGCCTCCGACAGAGGAAGATAAAAATAAAAAGATGATAAAAAAAAGGAACGAGAGAGAGAGAGAGAGAGGCTCGCGCAAAAGGAAGAAAGGAAGCAGAGGAGGATAATCAGGAGAAAGAGAGGAGAAGTCCCGTAATTCCCGTTCGGAATCGACGGACAGGTAGAGACGGATAGGGAAGCGACGTCGCTCTCCCTTCCTCCGCATTCCTATCCGCGGTAATTTTCCTGACTGGCTGCGCCTTTGGCAATCAGCGCGATTTCCAGGAACGCGCACCTACGCGCGCGTGTTTACGAATTTACTTGGGCGCGTGCGCAGATGCTCAGGGGTGGGGGAGGGGAAGCGAAAGAAAGAGAAAACCCGGGGGACGGGGGAACGCCTCGATATCGGACCGGAGATTAAAACCGTCAGCGTGCAGAGCCGCCGCCGCCGACGACGACGAGGACGCCGCATTTTCAAACTATCGGAGAAGCAGGAGCGCAAAATAACCTTCGCTCTTCCATCTCGCTTCTCCCTTTCGCCATCGATCATCGCTCCGCGGCGCGCTGCCTCGATGCTCCCGAGCCCTGTAATTTTCGGCTCCGGGGGACACGTCGACGCCTCGATAGGAAACCTGCCCTTTTCTCATATTTTTCCTTTTTTATTTTTTTTTTTACTAGATCGGGCTGTATTCATCTTTCGAGATTGCCAGACTTCCTCGAGATCTTGTAAATTGCTTTTTGGCTTTGTGGCGATATTTTCTAATACAATGTGCTGTCGTTGATTTAATCTAGACTTTGCAATTTTTTTTCGTGTTTTTAATATGTATTTCTAATATTTTTCAAGCTTTATGATAGATTTTCTTAAAAAATGTATAAACCCAGATTCTCAAGGAATTAAAATAAATTTTAAACCAGCTGCGGTTCTATCGCTGTCAAGTTTAGCTGAGCAGATTATGTTGTTTATAAATATTTAAACTTGTTGGAACTTTAACCCAGAGTTTTTGAACATAGATTTATTCATAACGGCATAAATTATTTGAAAAAACGATATCGACTTTAACTGTTTGATTTTCTGCCAAGACTTATAAAACCCATTCCTAAAAAAGTGTAAAAAAAATAATGAAACGTACAATTTGAAGATTAAATGGGCAATTCGTTTGAATATGAAATTGGCGAGAAATCGATTAAGTAGACCTTCCGCGAGAATAAAATATTAGCAAAACGTTATAACGTCCGTTTAAACAGCAGCCGTGAGGCTTTAATCGCATAGACACACTCAGACAAGGATATCTCAGCCGTGCACGATTAATTAATCCAATCGGCTGCCGATTATCCTTATTAAGCTTCTCATCGTCCTTCGTCTTCGTCTAGAGCAACCTCGACCGCACTTTAATTCAATTTCTGTTGCAACTCGTCGAAGGGTCGACAAAATTATACGATTTAAGGTTTTCCTTAAAATCGAATTGTCGTCTTTACTTGTCGTACCTCTCTGGCGACAAATGATAATCTCTGGCAGTTTATTATTCCGAGTTGTAAATTTCGTTTCAACATAATTTAAGAATAATTTAAGAATATAGTTTTCTGCCCTCCGGCCGAAAAGCGGCAACTTTCTGGCCGCTGCGCGAAACGAAGTTGCCGCTTTCCGGCGACGTCGAGCAGAAAAATAGTATACACACCTTGGCCAGTAAAAAAGAAAGCCTCAGATCACACGTTTGTCAACCTCGGCTTCGCCTCGGCCGGCAATTACGTGTGATCTAAGACATTTCTTATTTTACTGGCCTAGGTATGTAATATACTATTTTCAGTATTTATAAACTCTTTTTTACGGATTTCATATGAAATTCTCAAAAAAGTCTCGTAAAACATCCTAATAATAAAAATGTTTAACTCCGCAGATCAAATTTTGCTGTAAATATTCTTTATTATTTGTTCTGCATTATATTTTATTTATTTTATTTAAAAAAGAATGCAAGGATAACTGATTTTTGAGGCTTAGATTAAGAATAAAAAATGATTTAGCCGCGCAAAAGCGTATAACCGGCGCAGTTATTATATCGGCAAAAACGAAAGTGCCTCCGAAGCGTTAATACAAGCCGCGCGAGGGATGGGAGTCAAGTCACCTTCACGTCCGCGTGACTCGCTGACGAAAAGCCGCGAAGGCAGCAGCTTTTCCTAGCGGAGATTTCGGGAGCGGCGGCGGCGGCGGCGGCGGGTGGCGCCGTCAAAGGAAGCGCTGGTGCGCGAGACGGAGCGACTACAAAGTCATCGTCGTCGAGAGAAGAAGAGCGAGAAGAAGGACGACGAGACATCAAGATGGCGGCGGCGGCGGCGGCGTCGATGCTTTCGATGTCAGGCCAAGCGTGAACGAAGTGCAATCTCGTGGAATTTTAAAGATGGTCACCTGCAGACTCGACCTCGACGGTATTCTTTAGTCTTGGCGGTTAGCCTTCTGGAAGAGCGCCCCGAGCGCCTCGCGTATAAAGATATTAAACGAAAAGTTTACGTTACCCCAAAGGCCCCCGACCGGGGATACTTCGAAATTTATTATTATCGATAGTTTGCCTGCTACCGGACTGCCGACCTGCTGCTTCGGAGCTGCTCAAAGGAGATTATTTCGAGAGTGAGAGAGAGAGAGAGCAAAAAAGCGGCGGTATTGTTTTAGTTTGCTTTTTGCATACTTTTATTAATAGCGTGTTTTCATCACAATGGCTGGAATGGATTAAAATACCACAAAAATAAAATAATGAAATTTCAGATTATACCGATAAAATTAATCGAAGCCGTGAATTCTATTGATATTCAAGTCGGCTCCTTCGTGGCTTGAAAGGCTTCCAAATATCTTTCGAAAAACATGTAAGAAAATAATTTCAAGTTTATACTTTTTTAATAAACTGATGAATGATTGCAGAATGTATTTAGAATAGTTTATGACAAATATAAGTTTATGGCGACAATCAAGTATGTAATTTAAATGATAATAGAAATAACAATTTGTATTTACCTATAATTATGCAACAGCAATTAACAATATAGTAATGAATACTACATTTCTACTAATATTTAATAATAGCTGTGTCGTTCTTCCAAACAAATAAAAGGCTTGATATAAAAGACAATAATGAAACATTTTACAAGTCGACGCTCAGCCTGCAAGACTTAATGAAAAAGCGCTCGCCGTCATTAAGCCCAGCAGAAAGCGGCCGTCTCAATTAGAAGCAAAAAAAAAAAGAAAAAGTACAGCCGAACAGCTCACTCGCAGGCGATAATGGCGCGCATCTCAGAATTTAAAGATAGGCGCACAGCCAGGCGTGCAGCTTTATACTCGCGCACTTCCTCGGACTCGGTAACTCTCTCGCGCGTAATGGACGCGCGCAATTAGCGAGTGCCGCGGCGATTGGCCGGCCCCCAAGTCCCGCCTGCGGGCGACATGTGTGCGGGACGCGAGCAAGAGAGAGAGAGAGAGAGGCAGGTGATCGCGATTATTATCTTGGGCGAATGCACCCACGTGTTCCGGCCCCTCGGGGCAGGAGCGCTTAACATGGCGCGCGGCGTACGCGCGAATGAGAGCGATTCAATTAGTTCGCGCGCCGAGCCGCCGACTCGGGCATGCACGGGAGCCGGGGGAGGGAGGGAGAGGGAGCACAGTCTTGCGACGGATCGCGACGGTATTCGGGTAAGCACGAGTCATTTCTCACCTGGTTTATCGATTTAGAGACGGGTTCGATGTACACGCGAAAATCTGTTTAGGATCGCTGGCAGGCATTAGCTTATTAGCGTGTGTACGTGTTTCGGAATAAAAACACTTTATTACAGTTAGTAGAACAATTTTGTATCATATATGCTTGATTAGTTTTTATTTCTACGAGGTCGACGAAGGTAATTGAAATGTTACATGGAACTTTATGCAGGTATGTTAAAAGACGAAATTTCTTAGATAATAATTAATTAATCTACAGAATTTCTATAGAATTAATAAATAATTTAGTTTAATGATTAGAAATTGCGAAATTTTGTAATATCCACAATGATACATTAACGTTGCCTTTTCTTGCAATATAGTTTTTCAGAAAAATGAATTTCTATTTACAAAAGCACAGAAAACATTTACTTCCTCTATAATAATTAAGCATATATAAAAGCCGCCGTTAAAAAAGATAAGGGATATATTGTATTCATTAAACAAGGAAGTAATGTTTACGAGACGCCGCTTTAACGAGGAGAAGCTAATGACTTTAAGACGTCGAGTTAAATTTTGACGCGTATCTCTCGCGGTTTCCCGGCATTACCCGCGAAAACGATCCGTCTCTCTTTCTCGTTTACCTTTCCTCCGGCGCTCCTCCAATAATCGTAAAACTTTTAACGCGCCCAGACAGCCGTTAAGTAAGTACGCAATTACATCTGCTATTTATTCATCAAGCCCTATCCGGCAATTTTTGTTTATTGCACCTCTAAAACGAGCGTGCGTTTCTCGCGATAGTTTGTAAACGGTTTTAATGCGAGCGCGTTAAAGAAGGCAACTAGGCGATGTCCAAAGGAATAATGCAAGGACTGGCGCGGGCAATTGCCGTCCGCCGCGGCTTCATTGGCATGCAGCTCGAGCCCCGAGAACGATTACTCCGCTTCCAATGAAGAAGCGCAGACTCGGATTATTAATTCAGTGCTCGGGAATGATCGAATGCGTCCGATCGTTATGGCAAGGAAGCTGCCGCGGCGCTGGTTTTCGTCCTAGGAGAGTTCTATAAATATGTATGTTCTCCACTTCGCCGACGGTCGCCGGCCGCGATTAACGCGAGCCGAGGAGTCGACTCGGTCGGTGTTTTTGCGCTTCTTTTTCAGCGGGTCTTTTTTGTTTTCCTGATATTCCATTACATCTCTTTCGCGCTCGTTCGCTTTTGCTTTAATCCTTGTATTCTTTTTTCGAGATTTCACACGAAAGTGCTTTAGTGCTCGTTAGGTATACATTTTATATTCTATATTTAGACTTGCGTCGAGTTATAATTGTCATTTTATAATTCGTACGATATGTATGGAAAATAATGTAATGGCATTATTCAAAAAAGCAAAAAAAGATTAGGAATTGAGTTTTTATTTACTTACAGGTGTAATAAGTGAATAGTCACTTATTGCATAAGTGAAAAAAGTGTACTTATTGAGTAAGTGAATTGTTACTTAATACTGATGCGCAATACATAAAGAGGCTTATTTTTTATTTACGACAAATAAAATTATCATTTATCGTCGGAGTGCTCTTGAGAGTGTGCTAATTTTTCCGCGAGAGTGCTCGTTGCGCCGCTGCATCACCTGGCGGTCGCTTTCAGAAACACTTTCGATAGATTGTGCGCATCATGCATCAGCATCAACCACTTATTCAATAAGTATAAATTTACTTATAATTATAAAGGTGAAAATACGTTACATTTCACTTATTTTGAAGTTAGAGTATTTTTCACTTATGAAATGAGGATATTTTTCACTTATTCAGATTTAGAGAGGTGTTCTAAGATAATTAAGTAGTAATAGATTAAACTTAGTCAGACGATATACTAACAAGTAAACATTTCAGAGCTGATGAAAGTATTGTGGTTCTAGTTTTAATTAAAAGTGAGGGTTGAATGTACATTTAGAACTTTTATGACATGCATGTAATCATTTTTATTTTAATACCAAAGTTTGTCGTTAAAATATAAAATTTATAAATTTCCTCCTTGTAGTGTATTCAAAAACAGCAATTTGTCTATAAAATTGAAATGTATTCGCAATTTTTTATTGAACAAAATCTAGATTTCTCGACCTTTCTAAGTTCCCTCTCCTCGGCTAAGAAAAATATATTTCACGAAGCGTAGATTCGACGTTTGCTCCTTGATTTCCCTGCGCGGCCTGCCCTCCCCGGCATTTCCGCGGCGCCTTAACGTTGTATTTACATAAAAGGCGCCGCCTTCTTCGAGGGCAGAGAGAGAGAGAGAGAGAGAGAAGAGTGCCGGCGGAATGTTTTAAATCAAATTCCTTATCGGACGAGCGCAAGAAGTAAGACGCGGGGGAAAGGTGAATCCCTCAGATCCTCCAGTTGTAACGAGCTCGCGAGCTCCCTTCTCTCGTGAAAAAAAAAGCAGAAGAAGAAAGAAGCGAGTCGGTCCAGGATATGTGACGGAAGAAAGCCTCCTTTGATCGGTTGCTGCTGCTCATTTATGAATTTTCCAGGCCGCGAGGATGATATAATTTCTCTCTTGACAAAGATGCCCGCTGTTGCTGCAAATAAAGGAAGATCGAGGGAAAAAAAGACACCCGGCGTCTGATCAAAGCTTGAGAGGTTCGACGGTGCCGATGAGGGGGAGGGGCGATCAAGCACATAAATCTTGTCTTCCTTATCAGGCGAAAGCTCCGCCGGGAAATGGCGGCGTCGCTGCTTCTCGATTCCGCGCTCCCCATTTTTTCCTTTTTTTTTTTTCTAAACGAAGTCGCAGAGATCCTCCAGCCGATATTCGCACATGACATGGCTTATTTGAATCCTTCGCCGTCCTGTCGCTGAATATTTTTATAAATGGTTCGAGAGCTTTTACGAACTTGGATGATATATCAAAAGTTCAATAATTGCGAAACGATCATTGGTTGACTTTGAACTTTACGGGTGATAAAATAATTTTGTCGGCGAAAAAAAAGCAAAATTTATGTATAAGTAAGCTTACTTCTGCATGATGTACCAATCAAATTTATCCTTGTAAAATTAAATTATACTTCCAACAGAAAAGCTTCTTTTTTGCTTTCATTGATACCTTCGTACTCTAATGTTTAACAAGCAAAAATTCTATTAGATATAATTGAAATTTAATTGCTATTTCCAGAAGGAGTGCTTTTAATAAAAGAAAAACATACTAATTAAAAGATAATATCTCAAAAAAGGGTATCGCTAAAAACTACTTCTGGTACGAAATGAAAGAATGAAACATTAATTATAAAAGTTTATAACATTTTAATTCATGAATTTAAATCCATACAATTTTTAATCTTTCAATCTAGACCGATGTTTTTAAAAAGGAAATATATAGATCTCCGTTAAAAGTAAAGGTTCAATCATCTCAAATTTAATACATTTGTAAGTAATAGACTTATCTGCGTTTTTACTAATAAATGGACAATTTCTTGAAATACTCCTTTCGTTTTATTATTTAAATCTATTTCATTTCCATTTTGTTTTTAAATGAAATAATTGACAATTATTTTTGTAATTTTATTTAACGTCGATCTTTCTTTTGTCAACTTTGAAACTATTTTATAGTAGAAATCACAATTTAGAATGAAATATGGAATAAAATGACAGTATAATTTTTATTTTTATTAATTTAATGTATCCAATATTCTATGAAGAATTTATTAGATAAATCAGGAAACGGTTTATAATAATCTAATAAAATCCAAGAGAATATTAACTGTCTACTAGTCGCTTATTGATTTCAATTTTTTAATCATAAAAAAAATCACAAAAGTTTTGTCCTGTAAAATAAAACTCGAAGCAGCGTATCCGAACTTGTTTATTTGAGGCTTGTTTTCGCCTTTTAATATTTCATCAAGCTCGTCTGAAATGTTTTCGAGGGGTTGGCGTGCACAGCCTTGGGACAAAAGGTGTCCTCCATAATGAAGGGTTTGATCCACCTAATATAAAGCCGGTATCATTACCCAGACAGTCTGTGTGACTGTCGTGTTTCCCTCTCTTTCTCTCTTCATCATTATTGACAATCTCCTACACTGTCGTTATAGCCAAAAGCTGAACTCCTGCTTTCGGGTAATAATCTCCAGGTAGATCAAGATCTAAATCATACTTTACCCGCCTTCTCCTCGTTTCTGCCTCTTTCGCCCTATTAATGGCGCTCTAGATAATGATGCCGCTGTTATTGTATATAGAATACCACGTCGTTTTCTTTTCTATCTGTCTTTTTTTTTTCATTTCAGGGGTAGAAGTCGACCTGTCATCGTTACGCGAACTTCCGATGGGATCGCGATTTGAAAAAGCAACGTGATCTAGGGTAATGAACCTTTAATCGAGTCGCTGTATCAAAAAACAGTGCAATGTTGATTTCGATCGTATAATAATGACAACTTTTGTATATGTTATACAATAAATAGAAATTCAATACAATAATACAATGCGGGAAATATTTATAGTTATACAGTTTATTATTTTACTTTTCGAGCATTTTGCAATTCTTAAACAAATTGTAAAATTACTTAAATTACAACACTGTAAAAAAATTTCAATTTACATAATTCTGATAATTGCACTAGAAATATTAACTTTTAATTAGGAATAGATCTGTTTTTATATAAAAATTATTGTATTTAATAGTATAAAACATTCTAAAATATAGTAAAATTTGTTATAATTCATGGCAAATTTTATTATAAAAATTATAATTTTTTCAAATTTTATAGCACTTTTTTTCATATTCATGTATTAATATGTCTTCCAATTACAAGGATTTATATAGTAAACTTTACTGTTAAATATAGTAATTTTTATGCAAATATTGATTAATTTTTTGTTCATAAAAAAACATTATATACATTTAAAGATGTTTACAAAAAAAAAAAAAAAGAAATCGTTCGAATTTGTCGCAATTAATGGGTTTTTCAAGCTAATACGTTCAAAGCTAATATACTTTAAGGGAAAACCTTGATAATGCACTTAGGATCAAAATTTATGCGAAAGTAGGAGCAAACGAAGTTGCAACAATCAAAGTGTTAAGCTGGGGGCTATCAGTTGCAATTACTCGCACACGAGCGACTAAAAGGCAACGATCGCGGTAGCGATAAGCTGTTTTCGTCAAAGTTGATTTTAATCACGGGTATAACGCAGTCTGCAGCGCGCAAAACTTCAAGAGTAAAGTTGTTATACGCGGCGCGGCTTTGCGAATTCAATTACCGCCTACTCCCGCCTGCGCTTAGAGTTCGTTCTCGACGGGAGAGAGAGAGAGAGAGAGAGAGAGAGAAAGCGGCGCGAAAATTATGCATGCCACGGCGTCGCCGCGCGCGGTAAACCATTTATTACTGATTGTATCTATATCAATTGTTGTAAAGGGTTTGTTCCAATTAGTTTGGCTTTGACTCGCGCCGCGAAGTACGGGGATGGGCCGCGCGCCAATGTAAGAAGCACTGCCTATTCTCAAGGGCTGCCGGGCTCGGCCTATGCAAATGAAGGGTTGTCAACCCCATCGGGCCAAGGTATACGACGTACGAAATTCATTTCGGCGTATCCGGTTGCACTAAATCAGGCGCGCGCCACCGGCCGCTCTCTCACTCTCTCTCACTCTCTCTCTCTCTCTCTCTCCCTCGCGCCTCCATCTCGCGCGCTTTAAACGACTTTGGTCAATTTGACTTTAATGACTTTCAATTAAGCGTTAACTTGACGTCCTGTTCGTTTCCGACTTTCATTCCCCGGCATTTGCATATTCAACGACTTTCAAACTTTATTTCCTAGCGTTTTTACGAATGAGAAATTGCGAGAAAATTGCCCCGCGCTCCATTTACCAATGTTCCAAGTTTATCCGTGCTTTGCGGATACTTTATTAACGTAATACTTTGTATATAAAATGATTAAAGTGATCTTTTTGATCGTTTAATCTATAATCGAGTTCACTATTTTATTCTTGTAAGATAACTTAATTAAAATAGATTTTCGCAGATCCGGTTCATACAGAAATTAAAACAATGTGGTATTCAAAATTTAGTTTAAAGCACAATCCGGACCACGTCAGAGCAAAGCAAGATTCGGATAAAGCTGCACCCTTTCTTCAGTACTGTTCCCTACCACGGGGGTCGCTGTCCACGAAGAGTTGAAAAAAAATTATCCTTTAAAAGAACCCTACCGCATCGACGATTTAAAGTCGAGGGGCACCCCTGCTTTATCGACTTGCCGACGAAGGGTTCGTTTTGCTCGTCGCCGCTAGATTGTTCTGAACCATCTGAAGCAGCATTTCGAAACTTTGCATTTCTTCGTATTATCGTGAGAATTTTTTGAAGCTATATCGATTTCGAAATTCTTTTCCTGACTGAAGTTTTACTTAGGTAATTTTTACAATTTTACGATTTTTGATCTTTAAATCAATAAGGGATAAATAATAATTATCTTATTTATTCAGAGATATACTAAACTTTTTAAGCAAAATTTATTTCCCTCAAATTAAATCTCGTATTCATTTACAACTTCTCGCCAACTGCTGTACTTTACGCGTTATCTTTCATTGCCAATCCGAAAGCATCGGAAAAAATAAAAAAAAAACACTGAAAAACTGTTCGCAGAGGCGTTAAAATCACACAACTCCAGTGCGCAAAAAGCACACGCCAAAGCTCGGATTCAGTTTCATCCCGAAGCGTCCGCGCGGGGAGCGCACGCGCGGGCCCAAATTCGATAATGCGCTTCGGGGATGCGCTTTATCTCGCCGGCGTATCTGCCAGCGTACTCCTCGCATATGCTAATAACTCACGCGCGACCAGCCGCCGCGGAGAAAAAAAAAACACGCCGGGAAAGTCCCTGCTTTCGGTTAGCCGCACCGCGTTATGTACTTGGGCATCCCTCGCGGGCCAAAGACTCACGGCTCGCACAATACTTCCGCCGCGCTGCAACCCTTTCGAACCTTTTCGCCAGTCAGGCGTGCATTATGGAAAGCGCGAAATGAGGCAAGAAAGAGGATCACCTTTGTTCGGGGGCTTAAAACTGCTGCTGCTGCTGCTGCTCCGCTGCGAGACCGAATGTTCCCCGCGTGTGTGCGTGTGTGTTCGCGCATCGCATCGAATCAAATTTCGACTTGTTTAGCGAGCGCGTTTGCAGGCTTTGCGAATAAATGAGCCGGTTCCATAATCAAACGCTCGGCGCGGATCGTAATTTACGCTTCCGCGAGCAAATAATGCTGCGAATTGCGCGCTGCCTATTGAATTTCTCTCAAAACATTAGATTATTATTGCACTGCCTGCGACGTGCGCTTTTCTGTTTGTAAATATTTTGTGCAATTTCTGTACCGATTGAGTAATGCTGTTTTGACGTATAAATTTTTACATTTAGTTTGCGCTTTTAGGTGCACTAATGACTACTGTAATTATTAAAACTAAAAGGAAAAGTTAGTAGCTAATAGACTTAAAAAGCAAAGAACTAATACGTTATGGAAGAATCGTAATACATTGCAGCGTACAAGGCTGCGTAAGTTTGAATTCATTAGTTTAAAATACCCTAGCTGTTACGCGTGCACCTCTCGTGCTTACTTACCGTTACTTACCGTCTAAAAAAACTCACAAAAGGAATTCCCACAAGAAAACTTTACATTAATTGGTATTGCGGTTGTTTCCAGCAGATTACGAGGGGTATAATGCAAAGATATACTTTTTTTTTAACTAGACGCGATTGATCTTCGCCATGAATAACGCAGAAAAGTCGTTTCTCGCAACGAACAAATGAATAATTAATTACTCTATCCCAAATTAACAAACTGTTTCCTACAATGTTTTCCAGAAGAGCGAACGAAATGGACTTCCTCGGGCGAATAAACAAGCGCACGGCGCGCGAAATCGAGAGCGCAGGAGTTTCCTCCGCTAATAAAATGATCGTAAATTGCGCGTCGCCTTGTAACGGGGTCACCGGACTAGGCGGCCGCCCTCCCCATACACAAAGACACTCTCCCGCGCGCGCGGCGGCGGTGGCGGATAGATCGCGCGCCGGCCGCCGGGAGGAGGAGGGGGGTTTGTCGATTGGTCAATGCCATTCCACCCCGTCAATTGGTCGAATCTCGGGTCGGCGCCGCGGGCTGGATCGAGAGAGACGGGCGCACGCTGCACGCACTCACGCATTCCAATTTCCATCGTTCATCCCCTCGGCGTTGAGCGCCGAGCGGGGAGGGGGGGGACGAGAGCGAGCGAGAGCCTATCAAACGGTCCGGCCATGCTTGAAATTTGGCAAAACCGATGGGATATCGTGATTTCGTGGGGCCTGCCTCGGCGCGATTTGAATTTACTGCAAATAATTCGCGGCTGGAGAGGGACGGAGGGGAGCGCGTCGAGTATTCATATTAAATCGCGCCGCCAACGCGGCGCGCGGAATTGCTGCAGCAGCCGGGGACTCTGCGCTCGCGAGAGAGAGAGAGAGAGAGAGAGAGAGTGAGAGTCCTGATGGCATTGTTTTTTCTAAGGAGATGGGGGGAGAGAGAGCTGACTTCGATTATAATTTGGACGCGCTCGTAAATTATTGCGCGATCAAGCGGAAACTTCATTACCGGGGCAGGAGCGCGTTTAGCGGGTCGCTTCGCGAATGTTGTGCAGGACTGCCGCGAGGACATTGAACTTTGTTTAGTCGTGGGCGGAGTAGCCTCGGTTGAACGACTTTTCTAACCACCAGATGAGCCAGGTTCTTTTGCAAAATATTCTTCCTATTTTTTTTTAAGCTTTCAATGTCGTTAATGTTGCATTACTTTTTTTCCATGTGAGTCACAACAAATAATGTTTTCTTGGTATAATTAAAAAAAAACTTTGTTTTTCATCGGTATTGTACAAGTGTAATATTTATTAACGAAATAAATGCGTAAAAAAATTTAAATATTTCAAATTATAAGTAACGTAATGCATAAAGTATACATAATACATAAAAAATACAAAAAAGAATCGTTTTATTCATTGCATCGTTAATAAAAATGTATGCTCGATATTAAAAATACACAAGTCATAAATAATTTCCACAGCATAAATTGAATAATCGAATATTTCCAGCAGCTTCAATCTATACACTTAATACCATATTTATTTTAGGCGAAACGGTATAAGCTCGATAACGGATCGCCTTATATCATCGGCGTCGGTACACATGTAAATCTTTTATCGAAAGTCCTCCTCTCTCTCTCTCTCTGCTCGCGCACTCTCGCAATGCCCGAACGATATTAATTTGCAAGAAAGAGAGAGGGGGCAATATAAAAAATGCGAGGCCTGTCGGAGCGCCCTAAAGTTCGTGACATCGATAAGGAAGAGTTCCATTCCGTGAAATTGGCATCCGGAATTCGTGCGGGCCGATAATGCAAAAGGTCTCTTCGTTCCCTCTTGCGTCCGTTAAAGTGTGGCCCGCCGCTTCAGAATGGATCCAGCAGAAGAAGTGGAAGAAGAAGGAGGAGGCGGAGGACGAGGAGGGAAACGAGGCAGCGCCGGCTGCAGGATCCTCGGCTGCTCCTGCGGTTTCCTCCTCCTCGAGAAATAAATCTTCGGCCCCGGGCTCTACATCACCGCTGCTTGGCAAGCAATTTGGGCCCCGGCGATAACTCATACGCGCATCGATAGAGCCTCCCCGCGCGCGCGCGCGCGCGTGCATGTGTCGGAGCGCTGCTCGCGAGCGCTGCGTATAAGAGTGCATATGCATAATATATTATGTATGTACGCGGAGGCGAAGGCGCGAAAGCGGGGAAGCAGCCGTATTATACGGCCTCGATAGTCGCCCTAAGAGGGAGCCCCCGAGACGGATGACCCTTAGTTGGCTCGCTTTTCGAAAAAGAGTCGAGCCAATTTTTCGACCGATCCCACCCGGGCCGCGCGAACCATTTGCATGAGGAAATTTCGCGGAATGTATACGTAAGGAGACTTCGAACGGTCCTCGAGCCTCTCTCTCGAGGAATATTCTTTGGAAACTGCTGTATTCGTGGGTCATGTATTTTTATACGCTTTGAAAATATGTATAAGCAATCGCTTTTACATTTCCTCTCTAGACGGTGTGACGTTCAAGTCGTTCCGGATGCAGGATTTTATTGTGCGCTTAATGTGAAAAAGTAAAATATAATTTATTTAAAAGAATATAAATTAAGTAACAATATTCACTTTTGTAAAGGTGCAATTTGCAAATGTATCGAACACTATTTCACAAAAGAATAAGTACTTGCATTATACATAAACTATAATTTCAAATACAAAAATCACAGAGTCATACTTATTTCAAACGAGTTTTATTCCACAAAACATTAATGTACAAGATTCAATACGTCGCTCGACGATCGAATAAAAATTCAAAGGCTCTTTTCAATAAACGGCAGCGGAGGGGCCGTTGAGTTCTTCATCCGAGCAAAACCCGCGGCTGAAAAATTAATGCGTAATGCGTGTTTCTCCAGCATGCTTAAACGAGATTTTTCCAGCCCTCCCGCGTACACTCGCACATGCACGCGGCCCTTTAAATTCTGTCCTCTGCATCTTGAACCCACCGCCGTACACATTATGCGCACAAGGATCTCTCTCCGGCGAGGAATCGTGCTCGAGAAAGAGAGAGAGAGAGAGAGAGAGAGAGAGGAAACAAGACTTATTTAACCTTCCGTCGACATAGAGGCTTGACGTGTGTACGTGTATATACGGGCGTGCGTTCTTTATGCGCGTACGCGAGGAGCCCGGAAATCCGTACACGGGTTAACCGTATACGTCTTTGCATATAATTAGGAGGGCATTGAATCGCGCGACCCCTTTGGACTCGCTTTTCAATGAGCGGAGCGAGAGCGGGATGGGATCGTAAGCAAGAAAGCCGAGGGAGGCCCTTTTTTACGAATGAGTTTCTATTTAAATCAACTTCTATTTTAGGAGGCCTGCTACGCTCTCCCTCTCTCTCTCTCTCTCTCTCTCGCTTAGCGAGAGGCATTTACGAAGAAATTTGCGTTTTACAAAGTCATCCCCGTCCTCTGTTTCACATTAAAGGACGGCTGTGTGCGACGTTGTCAAAATCTACTTAAACCGTTATGCTGCTTGGATGCGTAATTTGAAAATGATCCATGCCTGCGTACGAAGATGTAAATGTTGGATCTTCGATCTGACATTTTTAAATAAATAAATTATAATTGCCTTGCGTACTTACAATCGAATTACAAGATAAAATACATTTTAAAATACATTTTTTATAAACATAAAATCCAGTAGGTATTACAACTAAAATCATCAACTTATTTTTATCGCACGAAAATTGTCGTACAACCTCTGCTTTTTATTACATATATAATCTTGCATTGAAAACTCGTGGCAAACATTATTACAATGCAGAATGCGACTATACGCGTTTAAAAATACTTTATTTTGCATATTAAAAAAACTAAGCCGCTCGCCGAGGCGCAGCCGCCGGCGGAGCGTATTAAATTTTCCGCATTCCCCCGGCTGTAAAGATACTAAGGTACGAGAGCGAAGGTCCCCGACATCGATATCCTTTTACTTATGGAGCTTATTAAAGCCGGGATGGACGCGATTCGGGCGAAATCCTATTTCGGCCGAGTCAATATAAAAATGAGAGGAGGCGCGGGGCAGGTAGCGAGCGAAGTGTATATGTATCCGACCCCGGGATGATAAATTATTGCGCATTGAGATTTCGGCCCTAACGAGGGTTCGAAATTTGAATATCCTTCATTCTCACGGGCCTCTCTTTCTCTCTCTCTCTCTCTCCTTGCATTCGCTCGACTTTTGCTCTCCTTTTCTTCTCGTTGATTCTCGTTCGCTTACCTGAGGCTGCCTCTGCACAATGACTATGATTTGATTTATCGAACGATTTCGCTCGCGTGTGTTCCCCGCGTCGTCGTCGACGTCGACGTCCTATGCGTACGTGCATACATTAAAGCGCCTCTATTCAATCCCTTCCCTGCCCCCCCCCCTCCACCCTCCCTCCCTCCCTGCCGTGGAAAGATTAGAAGTATGAGAAATTCGCCGTCGCGGAATCGGATGCCAATCGAGCGCCTTTCAATATTCGACGCGTGCTACGATTTTTCATGTAAATGCATTTTATTTTTTCCTTGTTTACCTCGCCGCCCGCCCCCCCCCCCCCCGGCCCGGTGCTCGCATGAAAAAGTACTCGAATTTAATGAAAAAACACGGCTATACGGCTCGAGAGCGTTTATCGTCTTCGACGGATGTAAACTTTTCTCTTCTCGCCGGAAGTCGCAGTATTGTATAGCGTAGTTCAGGAAATCAATAACAGAAAATAAAACGTACGCGTGCCTTCTATTTTTATGCATTCTAAATGAGGATGTTTTATAGTCTAGAAATATTGTATATTTAATCCCATTTGCTCATTGAAAACATTTAACAAGAAAGTATACATTAATCGGGAGTACAAGTTACTAATATTACAAATTTTACTACATATTTCAAACTCAATGATTTTATACTGCAACTATCAAACGAAGTATTATTGAATTTAAAACACGTTCTCCGCATTCGAAACGGAACAGCCCGGCAAACGAAAAATTTGATTACGATTTCCAATCCGCCCAGAAATCGGTATTACAAAGCCGGACGATTTGTTTTTGCGCAAAACCATTATTAACGAAGCAAGCAACCCGGTATGAAATGCAACGACGAAACCGCTCGGATCAGCATTTATTCGCGCGGCGTAGAAAAAAAAGCAGCCGAGCAGAATTTAATAGAAAGCTCGCCGGAACTAATAGACTTTTTGGATGAAAAATTAATGAATGCCCAGTTGAAAGGCAATAAATAAACGAGAGAGGCGTGCTTGTGCGCGAAGCCGCCGTGTTTGTCGACTTTTAAAAAATGCACGCCTATATTCCGCCGGCCCGTCCGGGACTGCGCGCACACACTCATAATGGGAATTTGCCGGAGAGTTCGAAAAAGGCACAAATACAAATAACGTAATGGCGGGGGCGATTCGGGAGAGAGAGAGAGAGAGAGAGAGAGGCGCCGGCCGGTGGGGAGGGGGGAAAAATTGATGCCACGATGGCTACCCATGAGCCATCCATCCCCCGCTCTCCGTGGCTCGACAAAAATAATAATGCTTCCCGCCCCAACGACTGACGCTGCCGCTGTCACCCCACGCGGGGCTCGATTTGCATATGCGTTTAAAATCGAGTGCCTGTCCGACAAGCGCCGGAGTTTTTTTCGAAAGGCTCGTCGGCCCGCGCCGCGCGGAAAACTCTGGCTAGATCGCACATTTTGTTTATTCGAGATTGCCGCTGATGGATGTAACGGGTCTCACGCCGCGCTGTCGCACTGTGTTCAGGTAAATTATTCCTAAATTTAGGTAGGTTAAGTCGTTTATAGTGACGAGCTGATGGCGATAACGTAATTTTATCAAATAACTCACCTTCTTACGTATGGAATCAATATTTTATGACTTGTAATATACATAGTTTTTGAATTATTTGCTTGCGTAAAATATGAAGCATACGTATAAGTCTAGACTTGATAATAAGATACATTTTTCTGAGGTTAAAACTATTACATTATTGTATAAATTATTATAATATTATTTTAATTCAAATTAGAATTAATTTATGTTTTATAAAATATATGGCACAAAAATGAATAAATCAATATTAAATGTTAAATATATTAAGAATCCACACGCCTAAAGTAAAGTACCTTAAGATTTTATTTCAAATAATTTTAACTCAAAAGTTGTTATTCAAAGAAATGTAAGTACTTTATCATTAATTTACTCAAAATTATACGTTTGTCATTGAAAGAAATTCTTTACTAAATATTATTAGTCTAAATATGACTATATAAATAAGACATAAAAATAATTATTATATATGTGATTTTAAAATGTATACAATAATACCGAATAATACTTTATAACACTTTTTTAAATTCATCCCTAATGCTTCTTCCTAAACATTCTTTTATTCACACATTTCGGTTTAAAGTGATATTCCTAATATCGTCGTAAAATAATAATCAAAGAAAATAAAGTACTTTTTGAAAAACTGCACAGTAAATAATATTAAGTTACTATTATATAGGCTGTAATATTCAAGAAACCCTCACACACATACTTATTAAGGAACAACTGTATAATCATAGTTTACTACAATGTTTGAAGAAAAAAATAAGCAAATTTATTCAGTAATTAAACGGTACATTAACTTTTACTAAGACGCAAAAATTCTTAACCTTCCTGCTCGATACATCATAGTTTCTCATACATTTTTCACTTCGAAGGGTTTAAATATTTCGCATACAAATCGAATCAACATCTGCATCTTCCAAGACATCGATAAAACAGCAGAAACGGACATTAACATTTATTTCCCCGTGAACGCGTCGCCGTAATTCGCCGATAAAAAACGTCACGCGAACCCCCGCGACTCCGGCACTCACTCGCTCGTCGCCGCGGACTCGAGCCACTCGTTCTCCTCTCGGAGAAACGCGAAAATTATCGCGCGCCGCCCGAAAGCGCGTTGGCACTTAATGGCGCTTTATTAATTACTGAAGAGTCGGCTTAACGAAGGTTGCGAGGGAGACGCGGGAGGCGCGCGACGTAAGGCGGCCATGTTGACGCCTGCGTACACGAGGCCACCGGGGCCGACTCGTGCGCCGAAGCGTCGCGGCTCTTGCGTAGGGGTTGCGCTATTGATGGATTCTCTCTCCCTTCGCCGATTTTCGATGTCCTTCCCGAGAGCTTCGGCTCGATTCTCTTTTAAAATTATGCTTTGCCACTTTTTTTTTATACGTTCAATGAGAAATAGACGTTGATTTTTTACTTTGCCGGGAAATGTGTTCATTCTGAGGCTTAATTTTCTTGTTGAATTTGAATTCCGTTTAGAATGTTCAACAATTTTATGATACAAATCTTCGAAATTAATTTGAAAAGAAATATTTATAATAAATTGCATTATTAGTTAGGTAAAATAAAATTGAAACTTTAACTTACTTATTGAACAGGTACTCAAGCGTAAGTGATTTATTATTGATTTAGCAACATTTTATAAAATTTTAATTGAATAATTTATTATAATAAGTGTACCAAATTTTGTTAGTCTTAAAAAAGCATAACAACTATCAACCAAGTAAATAGATAAAATAAATTGAAGAATAAACACAAAGCGTTTAACGTGGTAAAATTCATATAAACATTTATATTTAATCATTTTATTACGAGTTCCTAAAGATTTTCTGCAGTTTCGCAGAAAACGTAAATTTACGCGACTGATTTAAATTTATACAAAATCTTTGAATTTAAATAAGATTTCAAAACTTCTTCAAGTTCGCTGCTTTTAGAAAAATCGCGTTCTTCGTTCTTCAGAGCAAATGAAAAGGTAGTTTTTTGAAAGATAAGAGACAAAAGGACCAAAATATTTAAAGCACCGGCACATCTTTCCGTTATCCATATCTTTTCGTTTCTCCCCGATGCTTTTTCTCTACTCCCTTTTGCAGAAATACTTCCCGAATCCGCGAGTACGGAGGCAGCGACTCTTTGAGATTTCCAGCCTTCCCCATACTTTCTTTCGGAGCTCTCGTTCCTCGAGAAAATAACGTCAAAGTCCCGTGATTTGTCAAGTTTGAACAATGCAGCCCGAAAGAAACTCCGGGCGATTATAGAAGCGGGCGGGCAGACTCTCTCTCTCTCTCCTCGTCAGGTAACTCGGAAACTTTCCTACCTCCCCGTGGCACTCAAGGACGTGCGCGCGCGAGCTTTCGCGCACCGGCTTTTCGGTGTACCGAGGGTTTACACATGTGTACGCCGCGGAGTAGGAGAGAGAGAGAGAGAGGAGAGCAGATAGGACGCCCCCGAGTGAGCGAGCGAGAGCCCGGCGCCGCGACGTTCGACTGTACAGTTCCCATCAGACGGCTCCTCGAGAAGGCAGGATTCGCTCCCACTTGTTCAGTCCTTCCCTCGACTTCGTCCTGGCGCGACTGCCTCGCTTCCTCCGCTTCCTCCTCTTTCCCAAACAGCCCCAAACACACTCCCAAGACTCACTTTCCCTGGTTCGGAGAACAGAGGCTGATAATACCTGTACTCGTACTACTTACTCCCGCCGTCTCTTTTCCAGCTCGCTTTCACTTTCGAACTTGCTTTCCTCCCGCCCGATAATTATTCCGGATTCGATTTTTCCAATTGATCATGATTTTCCAAACATGTTTTTTTTTCATGAGTCAGTCGCGCGACCGGCGAGTCGAGTAGGACAAAGTTCGAGGAGACGAGGATTTATCGAGAAGCAAAACTTGGACTGGTGGACGGTACCGAGAGAGAGAGAGGCGAGCGAACCACTTCGACGGGGCGAGCGACCCACTTCACGAGCGCGTAAGTATTTATGAATATTTTTAAAAATACCGCCATACATTACACGTTATTCTCTGCATCGCAATGCATTTACTCGCAAGCAACGCGCCGACGCGACGAGCAT
Source organism: Ormyrus labotus (assembly GCA_035582975.1). Classification (NCBI taxonomy): domain Eukaryota; kingdom Metazoa; phylum Arthropoda; class Insecta; order Hymenoptera; family Ormyridae; genus Ormyrus; species Ormyrus labotus. The sequence goes on from JAWWEO010000036.1 coordinate 3,689,726, forward strand.
TAATTTATAAGTGTATTCGCGCGCGGCACACTGCGAACCTTATTATTTATTCGCTTCGCGGCGTTCTTTGAATGTTTGGCAAAAAAAAAAAAAAAAAAAAACCGAAAATAGCTCCGGAAACGAGTAGCGCAAATGCGTCGATAAGTGCATTACGGCGCGGCGCCGGAAGCGGAACTTGAATTTTGAAAAGCGGACGTGACGCGGCCGCCGGACGGCCGCCGCCGCGGTCTCTCGTTACGCGAGTTTTTCCCCCCTTTGAAAAAAAAGAGCGCGCGTCGCAAATTCAAATCGGGCGCTGCAAATTTCTCTCCCGCACTCCGAGCGAATTTCGTAAACCGTCGCACAAAACTTCGAGCCAAGCCGTCGCTCCTGCGGCGGTAAACACAGCCGATATCCGTCGAAGGAAGACAAGACGTCTCCCGGTGAACTAATTAAGAATTCCCCCGTGCGTTCCCGCTGAGCACGTGGCCGAGAGAGAGAGAGAGAGAGAGAGAGTCCAATTAATTGGCAGGCGCGCGCGCGCGCTCTCGCGCGGAGTCCAACTTGAGCGAGATTTCGTGCGAAACTGCGGGCTCGTGCGCGTACGTTTCCGGTGACAGGAATCCGCTTGACGATGAGAGGCGAGGAGAGGAGAGAATGAATGAACGAGCGAGAGAGACGGAGGTAGATTAAAGGCGGCCCGGAGTGGGGGAAAGACACCGGTTGCACTCATCAACCCTTCTCGACCCCTCTCTCTCTCTCTCTCTCTCCCGAGCGCTCGGGCTGTCTGCCCCGCCTCGGGAGAGCCATTGTGCGTCCTGCATATATAATTACCGCGGCGCGCGCGCGCGCGCGACCCAAAGAAGGTGGAGGCAAGCTGCTTCGGACTCGTGTGTGTATGTGCCGTGCTCTCGTACGAGCGAGCTTCTCATGCTTTTCGCTCTCTTTCTCTCTCTGTACGTACACGTGTTTTGTCGGAACAGTTTGAGGTAAGAGCACGTGCGGATTTTTTTTTTGTTTTTGCTCTCCGAGGCACTTGTTTTTGCGTGCTTGAACGAAGGTAATCGGTACATTTATTTTCAGGATCCGATTTTTAATAATTTTTTAAATCCACAATAGTATATTTATACTTATATTTTAATACACTTATTACACATTGTTTGTGTAAGTATGTTGTACCCTTTGTTTTACAAATTTTTATGAAAAACGTGCTTTATTACAGAAATTACACAAACAAGCTATTTACTTTTAATTCTTTAACAGTAAGCAGCTGCGCTTAAAAATGTTTTAAATCTAAAATCAGTCCTATAATTATTAGATTCTGGGCAAAAGAAAAACAAAGTTCGATTAGACTGCATCGGCGGAAGGTTATGAGAAAAAACTTTGAACAAAATACGTTGGCCGGGCCCCAAAAAAAAAAAAAAAATATGTTTCGGGGGTTCAGGTAAAATCTGCAGCGCATCTCGACGGATCATTAAGCGTCTATATATGCGAAAGCGAATGAACAACCCATCGCATATGTTACTTCGTGTCTGCTATTCTTCGACAGATAGCGCATACACACTCGCAGCATATGCATAGGGCATCGGTAGGTCGGAAAAAAAAAATTATATCCGGCGAGTCCGCGCGAATCGAGACGAACCGTTCCCTTTTGAAAAACTCGGCAAGCCACGAAACAAATATTAGATTGTATAACGCTTTTATTCGCTGTATAGGCTATTCAATTTTTTTTTTAAATTGCTGGAAATCCTTAGTCTAACTATTTCTTGATATTAACAACTATTTACTAAAGAACCACTAAATATCGCGCGAAATTCCAAAACGTGCACCTAAAAATGCGATCAATCGCGACAGTCCCAACGTCAATCTTAGAAAAAACCGGCAGCTCGTCGCTCGCGAGGAGAGGAACTTCCGACAGACGGCCGCTCTGGCGGGGCAGGTATATCAGCGTCGAATATTTATGCGCGTACGAACCCTTTTCTCCTCGGAAGGGAAAGGTCGGCCGGCGCGCACAGGGGTGCTACAGTTCTCTCTCTCTTTTTTTTTCCTCGGGATCGTAAAAAATATGATAATCTATGCTCGGCTGGCTGAGAAAAATGTAATTCATTATGCGTCCCGGGGCCGATCTGCGCGCGCCGCGCACAAAGAATCCCGAGAGCGTATCCCGCCCGCTTTCGGCGCAAAGAGAAAAGGGTCCGAAAGGGCGCGCGCATTCGTGCGGGCACACGCGTGTATGTATTTTGCCTCGCTCGCGCGGGCCTTCCGCTCGCGTTTCTTCGCGCGAGACAACTGTTCCTAATTAATGTACCTGCAGCTCTGCCCCTCCGAGCCGAGATGCGGTTCGAGGCGGGTTGTTTAGGAGCAGGAAAATGATTGATGAATCTCTTCGGTGACTGCCTGCTTAGCCTACGCGGAATTTGTTTTCGTTAACGTTTTTTTTTTCTGGTTTTTAATAATTTATTCGAGCTTCGTCGAGTCGCTTATAAAGACTTGTAATTTATATCTGAAGGAAAGTCAGAAAACGATTTGCATGCAGAGCTACCGGAGCTACCCGCGGAGGACGAAAAGTGCAGAAGCTTAAAGAGCAGTGGTCAACCGTTCGGCGATCAGAAATCATTATACCGCCGCTTCGAGCTGGTAATAGCCTCCCCGTTATCTGAAAAAGGCTCGGGCGATTATGCAAAATCGATCGGTATGCCATGCAAATTATCTTTGCTTAATGGTCGATATCCGGAGAGAGAGAGTGAGTCGATCTTGCGGCGCTGGCAGAGCATCGCGCGCTCGCACGCAGCCAGGCGGGGGGAACGCACGCTGAAATTCGAGCCGGACATTGCGGGACACTCGGGCTTTAGTCGTCGTCGTTTGCCTCGGCATTTCGCTGCCAATAAAATCGAGAGCCTCGAGGGGGAGGGGGGGAGGGGGCAATAAAACAGCGCGGAGAGCCCCGTGATTTCCAGCGACGAACGGCTTCCTCCACCCCGGCGCTCCTCTTCGCAAAGCTCGTCCGCTCTTTCTCTCTCTCTCTCTCTCTCTCTCTCTCAATTTCATGCAAAGTCGATAAACGTTTCGTGATTTTCGTCGGCGAGCGCGGCGAAATTGCCAAATATCCGATCGCGACCGAGACTGAGAGATGAGAATACTAAATTTTATAGGTCTCGCGTGTATTATTTCAATCGTAAATCGTAAGCGGTGCAAGCCCCGGGGCGGTGTACACACGTACATCCGCGGCTCATTTTCTCGTGATAAAGCCAGATTGCAGCGACAGATTTTCAGCTTTTCCGCCCCCCTCCGAGATCATTGTCCTTTTGGATTTTCATTGAATTTGTCAGCTTGATTGCTCTCGGGCCGAGTAAAAAAAGACGTACGCTACCGCTTTATTTATTTTACTTTCGGTAAAAGCAAGAGTCTGAACAATAAATATAGGAACCATTCGCCGAAGCCTCGCTCGCGCGCGCGGCAACAGAAAATAAAAAGCAAGGGCATAACTCCGCGCCTTTCCTTTTTGGTAATGAAGTTATAAGAACAAAAGCTGGCAAAAGCGCACGGTAGCATATGCGCGCTCGAGAGAAATTGAAGCGGAAAGGGTAACAGGAAGAGGTTGATAGTAGACGGGCCAAGTTTTGTCTTATTTTTCACTCGCGCGCGCACTCGCCGGCTAGAAAGAGCCCTGGAGAGCGAGAGAGAGAGAGAAGCAAAAGGAGCAAAGCGAGATGGAAGCAACGGCGCTCTCGAGTTAAAGAAGAGAGAGAGGGAGCAGAGAGCAGAGCAGCCCGTTCCACACATGGCGCAGCTCTCTCAACCCCTTGCGCGAGCGCCTCCGCGAGAGGTTCGGTCCCCGGCTGTGCGCTGCACAGGCCATATTTTAGATCTTATCCCCGAAATTATACGTCTGTCTGGCTGTCTGCTCAGCTCCCTCTCTCTCTCTCTCTCCCTCTCGCGCCTGAGAACTAATCGCGCTCGTCTTGTCCTTCACTCGCGATACGCACAAGTGCTGCAGCGAACGCTTCCTTCTTCCCCCCTCTCCACCCGCCTACTGCACGCTTCTCTTCGCCTAAATCCAGAGCTGCCGGTTGTTGCTGTCTGGGGCCCCTGATTTTTTGGGATTCCTGTTTCGCGGGATGCTCGAGAATTGGTTCGAAGGTCGGTTACGAGCCGCTAATGATAGGCTCTCGCGCTCGGTTTACCTGGACATTAAATTCCCGGATACTTTTTTACGGCCTTTGCCCGGTAAATGCAATGCGATCTTCCTCTGTTTACTTCTATCGTTTCAATTAACTGTAAAATTAGCCGTCGTTAACCTTTTGCAGTCAGAGAAACCTAAATTTAAGTGTTTTTTTTTCTTCTCAAGTTCATCATCTTTTGCGAATAAAACCGTAATTTCCGTTTTGTCAAATAAAATAAAGTGAAATTGTGATTGACGGTTTATATAAATGCAAAATATTTGCAATAAATTGTTGGGGCAGAGAAAAGAAACTCTCGAAGTTGTAACATTCATTTTCTGGCACGTTATACCGTGTAATTCACTTATCTTCTCCCAAAGTCAATGGCGGATCTGAATGGCCGTTATTGTGCTTCCTCCTTGTGCAAACGCATATTCAAAATTGTAAAGGATGAGCGCAACAGCTGTGGAAAAAATATGCTTCACTGGTCCTCGAGAGAAAGAAGACTACTTAGCTGATTTATGGGTAAATAACCCAACCTTTTACATAACCCTTTTTTTTTTGCTCCCTCTCCTCGCGGCACAATCCAAAGTGCCCGGGAGATCGTCGCCGGGGGTATAATCGTATGCATTTTGTCGAGTTTCGCTGCTCCCGTACGGCGCCCGGCCATAAATTTCGATTACCCGGGTTATTTTATTTTGTCAATGCCGTGTAAAAAGGAAGTCCGCTGGCGTCGAGGAGCAATTTAATAGGGGTTAGACGGGGACTTTTCGAGCGCGGGGAGAGGGTTGTCTGCGCCGCGGCTGCCATCCGCCGCGCAGACACGTGTATACGTATACCTGGTTACACGAGTGGCGTAAATATTTAACTCCCATCAAGTGCCCACTTACTCGCTTTCTCGGCGCGATCACTTTGACGTCGAGTGTCTTTAATTGGGAGATTTTTCACCGAATCGCAGGCTTTTGTATCGATGAGCGGAGGCTCCGAGGGGGGAGACTGCCTATGTATAAACAGGGGATTTGAAATATTTGACGGTTTCTACTTTTAATCAGATTGTGTGTACTGTACGCTCCTTCTTTGTTTTACACGCGCAAGCAAGGGCGAGTTTAGCATATAGATGCGCTGAATAAAAAAGTGAATTTTCAAAATGTGAAATATACGCGCGACCGGCGAAGATAAGGAATTTTGAATAAAAATTTATATGAAATTTTTTGAATTTTATTCATGCGGCACTTTTCATACACGCAAGCTGCGGAGCGAAATATATTATATAAATGCTTCGTGCATCAGAAAAATTAATATTAAAAAAAGAAAAAAAAGAAAAATATCGCGATAAAAACTGCTGCGTGAACTTTATTACATCCAAGAGCACTATCAACGAGTCGAATTACTTTAATAGGACGCAACAGTATACTTTGACAAAAATAATTTAGCAGAACGATCCTCGTAAATATTTTTCTAAGGCGAAAATTCAATATTTCAGCTCGAGAGGGAATTCTGAAAAGAGAGCGAGCTAACGCAGCTGCGCGACGTATATCTGTTACATACATACATTGTTCAATTTCACGACGTCTCGCTTCAATTCAGCCGGCGGATTTTCCACCATTAGCCAGTCCTCGCTCCATCTCCTCGTCTACCTCTCTCTCTCTCTCTCTCTCTCTCTTCCTCGCCCGGTAGCTCCTTTTTTCGAGCTTTTTTCCCTCTCTCTCTCCCTCGGCGGGCGAGCGACGACGTAGCCGTGCACCACTTTGTGCGCAAGAAAAATTGGAAATAATATTTCCTCTCGTGAAATCTATATGGAAAGCGCACCGAGGTTCGTTCATACGTGACTCGTTATTAAATATCCGCTTCAACAGCCCGCGAGTACCGCATGTGATCTCGCTAATGGCTCGCATTTTTCGCGAAAATCATTGCAAGAATTTCGATTTGTAAAATATAACACAAAATTCGTCTCGCCGAAAAGAGCGCGGGCTTTGCGCCGGGGCTAAAATTTATTTTTGCCTCGATTTAACGTCATTGGTAATATTTTCCAAAAATCGGGGATGTTAAAAATGCGCTCGTCGGATTTTGCGACGGAAAAGGATATTATCATTGGTAAATTTAAGCTTTGTAATAATAAACGAATTGGTAATATTTGCGAATGAAAAGGTATATTTTTTAACAACTCGGAATAGCGAACAAATATTTCAATTTATTTTAAATAAAATGGATGTACGAATATTTGTTATGTATGAAAACAAAGTATAAAAAAAAAATCTTTTTTTTTTGAATATTTAGTTGTAAAATATTGCAGTTAAAATTTTAAAATTAATCGAAAAAATTTTTAATGAAGAATTTAAAAATGTACGATATAAAAGTAAAGAATAGATGAAAAGGAAGCCAAAAAGTTTATGAAGTTAGCGAAGCGAAGCTTAATAATGGGAGGCAATATAATGCCGAATTAGAGGACGACTTACGTTAACCGGGATAAAAGCGTGAATGAGGGGATCCTCTATAATGCACGTTTTCGCCTCGATCCACAGCAGGTAGATGCTTCACGGTTTAAGCTGTTCCGTATTGTGTTTGTTGATTTTTTGGAGATTTCCGGCTAGACGGTGGGGTCAATAGCCAAATCGAATTCAACCTTGCACGTGTAATTATCCGATGCACAAAAGCATTAGTGCAGAGTATTTGTTGCGTAAAAAGAAAATTAATGTGTTACTATAATAAAAGTGTACGAGTGTAGTAATTTAGTGCAGATATAATTAAACTAAAATTGAATGTTAATCGGATGTTAATCGGATGTTAATTTAATGTGCTCTAACTATTCCAATGAATATATCGAGGCTAAAATCCGAATATACGTAATTTTGTATCGAAGCACGTACCATTTTCGTAATTTTTAAAACTAACTTTACATATAGTTACGCGAGTTGGCTTTTAATAATCCCACCGCGAAGAACCGCAGTTCCCGCATACAGTAGTCTCGGTTTACCAGAAAGAAAGAATCAGTGTTTCCGGGTGCAGCGAAAGGCGGGCTACTTTAGTCAAGCCTCCGAAAAGGCCATCTATTCTACTTCCGCGGACGCGCGGCAAGTGATCGCACAAAAGCCTCAGGCAGGTAGGGAAAATCTGTCCCCGCGGAGTCTCTCCTGCTCTCAGGTATACCGTACGGGGTAGCGCTACTCACGGCGACCCTCGAAAAAAAAAAAAAGGAATGATTGCGCAACCCCTTCAGGAGTCTCGAGGGGAGGGAAGACAATACCGGGCAGATTCACGCGGCGGGGATGGGATATATAGGAGCTCCTAACTGTCGGCACAATGACACCAAATAGGCGGTTGATTGCACAATACCGCCGTGTTTATCGACCCATCATCGATATGTGCGCGCGGAGGCGCGCCGTGCTTTTCGATTCCGTGTGCACATGCATAGTCTGTCTCTCTCTCGCGCGGATGCGCGTGTGTGTGTCCGTTTCGCTGGCTGGGCTCGAATCGAGAGAGAGAATCAGCGCCGCGGAGAGTCAACAGCCGAATGTTACACTCAATTTGAGATACTTAATGCAAGCCCGATGCCGATTCGCATTACGATTTGACGATAAAACGCGCCCGAAAAAAGGTCAACCCGATCCTCGTTCCCTCGCTTTCTCCACTTCGACGTTTTCCTCGAGAGGTTTATTAGGTATTTCGATGGTAATCATCTCTTTAAACACTTTTAAGTTTGAACGATTGAGTTTTTTAAATTATTAATGCTCAAATTACAATAATTTAAGGAATATAACAGTTTAATTTTCTTGGCATATCCCTCATAAAAAAATTTAATTTCGGGGTAGGATATAATGCGGATTAAAGGCAAAATCTTTTTTCAAACAGATTTTGGCTTACGACTTTTTAATATGGTACATTTTTAAATTGCGACAGGAACAAGTAGCAGAAAATCACAGATTGAGTTTTTCGATTTCGCGAAGGCGGGCCAAAATGCAAAGGTACCCGTAAAAACAAAATTTACGTACAAACCAAATATTTCGGCCAAGTGTCGTCTCGGGCCGTAAAAAAAAGTCTAAAACAAATTTCCAATTTAGCGACAGAAATAGTATCCCCGAGAGAGCAAGGGCTCTCTCCGCCGGGCTTCGATCGGAATGAAAAATGCCCGCAGTAGCCGAAGTAGGCGAGGTTGTAAAATTCCATTTTACTGCAGCCGTCTTGCGGCACGTGAGCCCGTGCCCCGGCTAAGAGACACGTAGGAGCGATGCTCCCTCTCGGCATGGCTCTTGTCGAAAATCGATTTTTGGAGCGGCCGCCGCCGCCGCCGCCGCCGCCGCCGCCGAGCGTAACTATCAAAACGGAAGGCTGCGCGCGCGAGTCGAAGCTATCGAGAAGCCATGGTTGGCAAACGTCGCACGCGTCCGATGTGTAGCGGAGAGAGAGAGAGAGAGAGGCTTTCGGGGGCTGGTCGAGGGTGGTGTGAGTATGTGGGGGCTGTGAAAAGGCGTTGCCAGGCAACGCGCCCGTCTCTCTCGCTCCTGGTAATGGCCGCCACACACGTCACATACACATACTCCCCCACCTCCAGCGCCCGCCGCCGCCGCCGCCCGCTCCCGAAACAGCCCTTCGTCAAAGCTCCGAGCACGCATAATGCATATCTCGCGAGCCCTGCTGCCAAGCTTAGACGCCCCGCTAAATTCTTAAATTTCCCTCGAATTGAAAGCTCCGCTCCGGGCTCCGCTGCCGCCTCTATCTCTTTATTTCCCCGCCGAGGACTCGACTCACTCTTTCTCTCTCTCTCCTGACTGACGGCTGTCACTGTCGCTCTTCAAATTGCCAGAAATCTGGATTCCCGCCGGATGATCTGCCGTCGCGAATGCGTTGTCGTTGCGAAATTTTATTTTGAGGATATGCGTGCGTGGCTTTAATTTGATAAAGTATGATTTTTTTTCGACGAATTCGATATTGCAGAGAAATACTTGTATCGCAGGCGACGGACGCGTTGCGTAAATGGTGATTTCGTGGAATGAATTCGTATTAAAATAAAATAAACTAAATAATTGGAATATGCTCGACAATTTTGTTCATTTTATTTCACCAAACTTTTAATTATCGCGCGTCACACTACTCGACATATCATCAAGATTCACGGATCCAAGATTCAGGAAGAAAAGATCGAGCAATCAGGAATCTGCATACCGATAAGGGCTCTCGGGCGCGCGATAATCGTCCGGCGGAATTAGCGCGGATGGAAAAAGAAGCCGAGGGATCGCCGGAGGCGAGCTAATTGACGCTCGGCGCGGATCTCGCGCAGGCGCCGGAAGTAGCGAGTCGAGGCCACGTGTTTCGGGCCAGCTGCCGAGACACTTATGCAAATGACTCGGAGAGAGCTGCCGAGCCGGCTGAGCTTTTGGCTTCTCCTGTATATATACGCGCGCGAGAGAGAGCCGCGGACGAATTTGCATGCCGCGTCAGAGTTTTTCCTCGTTCTTCCTCCTGCTCGTATTGTCCTCGCCGCTTTTATGCTTCCCCACGCGGCCCCGGAGAGCCGCTCTATTATTTTTCGTATTATTGTAATCGCCGGCGTCGTTATTTTTACGTTCATGAATTTATTTTGCCCGGGCGGTGAATTATGCGCGAGGAACTTTCGAAGGTAAAAACTAAACGTTCGCGGTGGTTTATGCGTGGTTTAGAATTTTTACAACTCTCTTAAGGATTTTACTGATTCGGAACTTTAGTGCTCAACTATAAAAACTAAAACTGCAGTATTCCTCTATTTAGCTAGTGATTTTCACTGACTGATTGTTCAGTAAAATTAAATTTTTAATTTTTACGTATTAAAGTTGTTGACATTTTTTATTATAATTCAATGACGTTAAACAATTGATTTCTGGAAAATCTGAAAAAATAAAATTAAAAAAAAAAGGCACGGGAGACTCGGAGGAAAAACATCCTGAGAATGTTGATTGCGCGAGATACTGACAGCGACGGGTAGCGAGATAGTGACAGCTCGTGAGTCGGCAGTTCGTCCTGCCCGACGCGGAGGAGAATAAAAAAAAAAGAAGGTTCTATATACTGCAACCAATCGGTACACACGCTGAGAGCGGAACAACACTGTCATGCAAATGTATAACTGAGCGATGCCTGCCTGCGCTTCTGATTTACATATTTTACAGGCGGGCCGCGATACAGAAAATCAGGGGTATAGAAAAAGAGGCTCTAGCAAAATGGAGACCACAAAGCGACAAAGGGTCGAGCGAGAGGAATCTATCGGCGATAAATAAAAAAAAAAAAAAAGAACTAAAGAGGGAGACAGAAGCTACCTGATTGTTCGCCCGGCAAGAGAGGCAGACGGAGAAGTTTTTCAGCGGCGGATTGGCCGGATCGTCGGGGATTCGTACATATTTGCAAATATATTTAGCTGCTCAGAGCGAGAGAGAGAGAGAGAGAGGCAGCTAGAGAAGTTAAAAGGGCAAACGAAACGCGCGCTCGATATTCGGCCGCCGAACTCGCTGAGCCGCAGCCAATTTAATGATCTCGTGCGTACCTATATAGATATATTAAGCGAGCGTCCTCCCATCCCTCCGGCTCCCCTCCCTCTCCCCGCGCCTTTCCCCCGCGCGGTTCCTATTTGTTGCAAATTTTTACATTTCCAGGGCGTATTTGCGCGGGGAAATAACAAATGAGGGCCAATCGATAAAACCGAATCATGGCGATATGTATATAACGTATGCGCAGCGAAAAAACAAATCCGACTGGCTCGCGAAAATAAATACGCGCAAGCGAGAGAGACCTTTTTGATCGGTCTCGTATTGACGGTTTTCATGTTAAATTACACGGCATTTTCAATTAAACGCTCGGCCGTGTTTTTTTTTCCTTCGTTTAATTGAATTCGTTGTATAAATATCGCTCTTCGCTCCTCTTTTTTACAGTTATCCTCTAATTAGTAGCTGATTTTTTCGTCGGGGAATGTTTTTTTTATTGATTTTGTTTTAATTAGATGACTCTAAAGCGCAAATGAAGTTTACCTTTGCCGGAGAGAAAATTCATTGCTACTAGTTTGATCGAGTCTGAATTGATTGGATTATCGAGAATGTTATTTTCTGTTTACTTTAAATTTCAAAATGTATATTTTTTCATTCTGTATAGAAAAAAAGTATTTAGGCATACCCGTTTTATGTACATATTACTATAATATTATTTAAAAAATATTCTACTTAGAAAGGTGAAAAGCTTGAAATAAACCTTTGATTCGATTATTAATATAAATTTCATCCGATATGGCATGAATATGGTAGGGCACAAAGAACATTTTCCATCATAATTGAATGAATAATAATTTTCGAAAACCTAACATTCAATCAGTTCAACCTTAGTATCTATTTCCACCCGTCCCGCTGCTCTCCACCGTCAGTATTCCGTGACGCAGCTCGGCGTCATAAAAAAAAATGCATACATTAAAAGCGAAGAAAAGGCCGAGAGCGAGAGAGAGAGAGAGAAAGAGCGGGCAGTAACGCAAGCTCGCGCGCAACCGAAATCTTTTTTGATTTATCGGCTCGACGCACCGTGAGCCCGGGCCTCGTACGCAAAACGACGACCAATGGGATGTCACGTACCCCGGCACACAAGCAATCCTTCCAGGTATACGCGGCGCGTGTGTGCGTGCGTACCTTAGGAAAAAAAGGGTGGCAGGGGCCTCCTCGCGGCCGCGCCAAAGGGTTAGTGCCCCGAGACAGCTGGAGCAGTGCGGATGCAAAGCAGCAGCAGCAGCAGCGACGGCGGCGCGTGTCATCTGGTCCGCCGAGAAGAAGCGAGAGCGAGGCTGAATTTCGTAAGAGGTAGCGGGAAGCCGATAAATCGGGCGAAAAATCTCTCCGTAGCTACGGCGGCGCGCGCGATTTCCTCGGAGAGAACAAAACGCGTAACAGCTCGCGCGCCAACTTCTGACAGATACAAATCCTCGGGCCCTGCCTCTTTCGCAGCTGCGCTACCCGCGGCGGGAGGGAGAGAGAGAGAGAGGTACTGCACTCGACAAATCTCGATATGGAAAATCCGCGAAACGTATAAATGTAGCTGTCAGTCGCAGCCAGGCTCCTCGCCCCCTCCTCGGCGCGGCACCTAACACCTTTATCCGCGCGCGCCGCGGATGATTGCCGACGCCCGGCCGCGTGCCTGGGCTTTGTGTGCAGCGCGAGCGAGCGAGCGCGATGTATTTCGCGCGAGCTGCCAGCCCGCGGGGAGAGAGAGAGAGAGGCGGGAGGGCTTTATCAAATCTCGAAGACGCGAGATTTTTCTCCGAGGCGGGATTTTTCGGGATGCCGATGACGCGTCGAAATTTAACGGCTCGAGAGCCGAGAGGCGCGATGCGTATATAACGGCGGCCGCGCGACGTGTAAGTGGATTTTCGCGAGAGAGAGAGCTGAAGGAAATTTTCGCGCCGCGAGCCGAGTGCGTTCGCTGAATCGGCTCGGGGGAAAAATAGTTTGCCGTTGTGCCCCCGGAAAAATGTTATGTTAGCGAACTGAAGGGAAATCAATTTCGCCGGCGAACTACTTTGCCATTGTCAATCGGTAAAATACGTCGAGGTTTTTTAGAAAAAAAAAACAGGGCTGCTTTCAATGGAAAATATTTCTAAAACGTCACGTTTCCGTATAATTAAAATTTAATAGATGCCGTAAAATTCAAATCAAAGTAATTAAATCTTTGAATCTTTATATATCGCCTTACGTATAAAAGTACAAAAGAAAATGTTTTATCCGTTGAAAGCAAAAACTCGGCATTTTACTATAAAACATTGAATTTCCCCGACGAAACGGGGAGCGATATTTTAACGCGCGAAAAGAATAGGTTTTTATTAAAAAAAAAAAAAAAAAAAACAGCGTGCATTACACGCGCAAACGCCTCCGCGCGGCGCACTCTCTTAAAGCACGGGTTATACTCGCAGGGAAAAGCCAGATTTCCGTATTTCGAGTTCACGACAGTTACTCATCGCGTAAGAGAGCGAAACCCGGAGGGTCGGGCGAAACAGTCTACCCGCGAGCTTCTCGTCGCGGCCGCGATTTTTCAGTACATTTGCCAAGAAACGCGCGCCGGGGAAAGAGAAAGAGAGAACTCTCGGATGCAAATTACAGCCCTGATGCCGGCAATTCCGCGTAACATTATCCCCGCTGTCTCGGGCCGCCTCGGCTTTACAACTGCGCGAATCAGACGTGTTAACCAGCTCGTTAGAGCCTTACGAGCCGCGGAATCCACGGGAGATTAGCCCTCCTCCCGGCGAAAATCTGGCTGCGGCTGAGTGGGAAATGCGAGCGGGATATATATTACGGGAAGGGGAGGGAGGTCGAAGCTTATGCAGCGCTGATGTATAGAGAAATCGGAATTTTTCCACCGAGGCGAAGAGGAGAGAAAGGAAGAGCCGCGGTATACTTATATAGAGGAGGAGGAGGAGGAGGAGGAGCTGGAAAAATGCTAAACAGCAACGGGCTCCTTCTCCGGGCATTTTCCAAAGATATGAAAATTCTTCGCATTTTGAGAGAGAGAGAGAGAGAGAGTCGCCTCGTTGGCTCAACTCTCCGGAGACGCCCGTGAGGCATTTTCGATACGGCTCTCCTCTACATGTGCGCGCAAATAGAGAGCGAGAGAGAGAGAGAGAGAGAGAGAAAGGAGAAACATCTGCATAGATTCGGAGCGTCAGCCCTTATCGCGATACTCGTATATATTCGAGCGCGCGCACCTTGTTATTTCGTTTTACCCCTTGTGCAAAATCTGTCTATTTCGCGGCGCGGTTCATTTTTATTCTCTGTATTCTTACGTCTGCCGCTGCCGCTGCATGCGTAATGGCTTCAGTTTCGAGACTTTCAAAACAGATTTGGGGAGAGTCGGGCTTAGATTGGAACTCGAATTTTCCTTCAAATTATTCAGCTTGTCAGTCAAAAATAAATACGACGTCGGGGTGGAATACCGGCTCCCTTTTCTCCTAGAGGATTTAGAGAAACTTCGTTTTTCGAAAGAATTTTTAAAAAAATTCTGTTCTTTAATTTACATGTTGCAGTACGTTTCAGCAGCGTAAAGTTAAAATAATTCAGAGCTCGCTACTGTCATCCGCAAAACGTCAAGAACAAGAGTTCTTCAGCAGGCGAGCGAAGATCTCGATTTTTCAGTTATGCAGCGAGTTCCTTCTTTCCTCGGAGTAGCAAGCAAATAAAGAAGCTCACGCATGGCGGGGGTGAGACAGAGAGAGAGAGAGAGAGGGAGAGAGAGGAGAGTGGCGGAATTGTCAATTTCATAGTCGAACGAGAGGGAGCCCGTATTCAGCTCTCGCGCGGGGCGCATATTCGCCCCCGCCCCCTCACGAACGCGTGACGCTCTACATACCCCGGGCGAGGACGAGAAACAGACAAAGCGAGAGAGAGAGAGAGAGAGAGCAGCGGCAGCCGCCAAGTCAACCATATTTATATTATTATTAAACATTGCGATGCACGGGACTTCATGTATACGTTCTCATATTCCAAAGCGCCCAGAGTCCCGGGATAGCTTATTCAGAGTTTCGCGCAGGGATATTCTCCTTTTTATTCCTCCTCTCGCTCTCATTCGCAGCCGCAGAGTTAAAGGAGCCGTCGAGGATGGGACCGGCTTATACCGCCAGTACTTACGTAGCTACGTCTATTCGCCGGAGGTACCGGGGGAGGGAGAGGGGGTACTTTTGCAGCTTATATTCAGCTCGCATGCAAATCTCGCACCATACTTGATTTCACACGAGTGAATTACAAGAGAGCCCCGAGAAAGAAGGTCGGCCCGAGAGAGCACACGGCCGCCTCGTTTTACACCGTCTGCTCGATTCTTTCTTATATTCTTCCGCGCGTTGCGCGCCGCTTCGCCTTTTTTTTCTTTCTCCCCTGCCTCCTTCGTCTCCTCTCGCTATTTTTCCGTCGAAAAAAAAACTCATCTTCGCGCGGAGAGGAGACCCGAAAATGGCGGGATTACTTTGAGAGTGTATTTTTTTTTTTTTTTTTAAAAGAATGAAATACATTCCGCGATACATTTTCAAAATTCCCTTCCAACTTTTTCCTCTCTTTCTCTCTCTCTGTTCTATGAATATTAGATCGTTCGAACGAGTTACTTCAGATCGGCTACTTTCGAAGAAAATTACGGCGAACTTTCGGCGAACCGGTGGTTCAATGCTTCATTCTTCAAGGTCTTAATGCCGCTCGTTTCATTCTTACGTGCCTATCCATCATACTTTATTTCTTTCGTGCGGCGGCGTCAGTTACTCTATTATTTCAATCCCATTTGCTCCGTCTGCTGTGGATTATTTTGTCCCTCTGGATAAAGGGAAATTATTCCTAAATTCAAAAAAAAAAAAAAACCAAAACCCCAAGGCTCCTGATTGACTTAAACGGTAAAGAGTCTAGTCTCGACTTTACTCTCTTCGCGTTTCTCTTTCGGAAGCTAGTTTTCTATCCGGCAAATTCCCCGGCAAGGATAGCGCGCCGAGGAAAAAAGCGAGAGAGAAAAAGGCAAGTCGACTGCCAGGGGGATTTACAGCCTCTCTCTCTCTCTCTCTCTCTCTCTCTCTCTCCTCTCTCCGCGGAAAGGGAATTCGCAATTTTCGAAAATGACTTGTAAACGAGCGGAGAGCGAGTCGCGCGCGCGGAAATGAAACTGCGCTGCTCGCGCGACCGACGAATAACGTGCCAAAGTGCGTCGCGGATTCAATTCTGTTATTGGCGCGCTGGATTTGCCAAGGCGGCAGCGCCGCCTCGCCTGCTTCCCGGATGTAAAGGCCCCCCCCCCCTCTCGCCCTTCTTTTTTTACGATGATTTGATTCCTACGCTGCGCCGAGCCGAGATGCCAGGATGCGAATAGTCACTTCCTCGGTAGAATCAACAAATGCTCTTAATGATTCTACAGAAGAA
Source organism: Ormyrus labotus (assembly GCA_035582975.1). NCBI lineage: Eukaryota > Metazoa > Arthropoda > Insecta > Hymenoptera > Ormyridae > Ormyrus > Ormyrus labotus. The sequence goes on from JAWWEO010000036.1 coordinate 3,705,741, forward strand.
AGTGATTGGTTTTGGAAATAGAGTCACGGGCTGCATTGCAGTTTATTCTGATTTGGCTATTAATTTAAAAATTTGCTTGAGTTTTTCTAATATTCCGTGACGTACGTTATTTAATCTCATGAAGAGATGTAATCTTAAGACTTGCAGTTTTCATCTACAAAAAGGAGATAATTGTGAATTTTTCTTTCAGCGTAGATATAATATAACATTTCTTGTTTTAACGACCTAACAAGCAACCTGCAATGTTTTATTATTTGATTTTTAATAAGCACATCATTTCACCTAAGTAAATGTACGAAAAAAGAGTAAAGCAAGCAAATTCAGGCAGAGAGCACACGAATTTCCCAGGTAAAACATGAAATGCATTTTTTGAAAAAATAAACATCGCGTCTGCAGCGAGATTCGAATTTCAAAGTGATTACAAATCATCTTCGGCAAGTGCGATGATATTTTTCCGAAAAACTCTTGAGAATACAGGCGATAAGGGCGTTCGAGCCAAAGTGCTCGCGGATCGGCAAGACGAAACAGAATGTAATATGCAGGAACGCCGGGTTGCCTATTATATACGCAGGCGACTAGGCACTGGAAAATATATATATAAGACGCGGGGAATAACAAAAATTCTGCCTGTCGTTCCCGAAGGCGCGAAGCTCCGGGAAAAGGAGAGAAAGTCTCATCCTCTATATACGCATCTGCGCACAGAGACGAGAGCGTTTCCGGAATTTCATATATGTGTGGAGACGAGTTTTTCGTGCCGCTCGGCTTATCCGCGAGAGAGGAGAGAGGAAGCCCCGTCGCTGCGACTTTTTGCGCATCACACGCGAGCGAGTATGGGAAATTGGTATGGTGAACGCACCGCGCTTCTCTATCCGCGAGACCTTTTTGCTGAGGCTCTCCCCGTCTGGTAACAAAGTAAAGACGCGAGAGGGGATAAAATTCGAGCAGCCGAATAGTCCGCTCCACTTTTCTGCGTTCGGCTCAAGTTTTTCCAAGAGTTTCGTGCAAACTTTCGCCGGGGCTCGAGTGTAAGTAGGACTCGAGCTTCGAAAGTCAGCGAGATCAGTCCGAAATTCAGGCCGAAAACAAACGTTGAAACGGAAGCAAAACTTGTCGTTCGCGCGGATTACACGTGCAAATCGCCACTTAAATAAAACTGCCCGCAGCGCGTAAACGGACTGAAATTTCGAATATTTTTTAAAATCCAGCCCGTCGAAAAATCGAAAAATTGCTTCCCCCAGCCGCGTTCGGATGGAACGACAGTAGAGCGAGTCGTGGAAAGTCAGACGTCGGGGGAAATATTTTTCCGGAAGCGAAGCACGGCGGGCTCGGCGGCTTTGTTTGCGCTGCACAGGAATATCCCTCGGCTCTGTTTCGTCGAATATAACGCGCGATACCGTGAGATATATCTCGCGCTCTCGCAAGTCAGCCGAACGGGAATGTTTCCGCTGGCGGGATAAGGGAAAAAGAGATGCGGCGCGCACACACACACACCCACACGCCCGCAGAAAGATACGAGCGGCGAATAGATAGACAGAGGCAGGGAGGGAGAGAGAAAACCTCTCTCTCTCTCGCGGAGAAGCGTAATGGCGTGGCTTCCTCTTCCTGTGTGTTTCCTCTCTCTCTCTCTCTCTCTCTCTCTCTCTCTCTCTCTCTCTCTCTCTGCCTCCTCGAGGCATACATATTTCTCGCAGACATCGTCGTCCTCCTGCCTATCTCGAAGGCGCCTTCTTTCAGAAAATAGCGCACGCGTGCATACACACAAGACACTCGGGGAAAAAGGCGATACGAGCCGGAATATCCATAAAACGAGATCCCTTCGTGTGGCTTCCCTTTGAAACCGCGCGAAATTTGCGCTTTACGCAGCTCCTTCCGCTTTCCTTTCTCTCTCTCTCTCTCGCCGAGTTTCGCGCGCGGACACACTTTGATAACAAGCGCGCTTTTGTGCGGGGGGTGGCGAAAAAAAAACTTTTTAATAACGGCCCTTGTCCCCGATCTCTTTCTCTCAATAATTTTCCGTTTCGGAAGCGGCGCCGATATATATATATATATACCCGCCGCCCACCTATATAGAGGACGGCTGTTTTTCTATACGCGCGTATACGTCTCGGGGGCTGGCCTTTTTCTGCACATTTTCCATACGGCGCCGGAGCAGCACGTGCTGCCTTATACACATATATATATATATATGCGCACGGCTAGAGGGGGTGAGAGAGCAACGACGAGAGACGCCATGACGGATGCGTAGTCCCTCGTGCGTCGAACGAGTGTTACCAAGTCTGGAGAGAGAGAAAGAAATTTAGGGGGAGTGTTTTTCAAATGGAAGTCCTATATGGATTTTATAATGCCGCTCTCTTGAAAAATTGACTGCTGCTTTTTTCAATTTTCTCTCTTTCTCTCTCTATTTGTATATTTAAAGGTTTGCTTAATTTTTCAGCGTTCTGTTTGATAAGAAAAATGTATTAAATTTATTTCAATCGATAATTGTATAGGTTAAATTCATTTGTTATTGATTTTATTCGGTGTTTATTTGAAAATTTGAAAAGACGAGCCAAGTAAAATAATCGGAGAAAAAACACATAGCTGCAATCTAAAGTTTTGTACGTATTATAAATATTTTAAAAAACAGAGCACGGAAATAATAATAGACAGTTTCTTACTGGATTATAAATAGATGATAATCGCCCTTTCAAAGTATGCTTAAATTTCACTTTTCATTCCGCGAGCGAGTCTTCTTTGAAAAATTACACGGCTGATATCAACTGCCAGAATCCACCCCATAAACCTCATCCAATTATCATAATTTCTCGATCGAATCAGCATACCGACAGAAGCGAGCAATTTTTACCAATTTCGCTCTCACTGCGTCAGGCGTAACGTAAAAAAATGATTTTCCCAATAATCTTTAACGAGCCGCCGGGCGCGCAATCCCTTCTTCTTCCTCCCGGCGTAATAAATACCAGCGCCGCAGCTCCCCCCCTCTCTCTCTCTCTCTCTCTCTCTCTCTCTCTCTCTCTCTCTCTCTCTCTCTCTCTCTCTCTCGGCAGTGTTACTCTCCGCGGAGCAGAGAAACAAGTGCGCGTCTGGATCCATTTATCAAGTGGACCGCTTATTGTTTTCCCGCGTCGACGTCGCTCGGCGGCGGCGGCGGCGGCGACGGCTGCGGATTTCCAGGGCCCCGAAATGCATGTATGCGCAAGGGATGAACGATGATGCCTGATATTAAGAACTCGCCTCGCGAAACTGCCGGATGAGGGACGGATGAGAGAGCAGACGCCGAAGGGATGATATCCCGGCTTCGCGATAAGGACGCGCGCGGCTGTGTACGTAGATATATATATATATAGGTGGTACATCGTATATTCGGGACGCTGATCCTTTATCCCGGGAGACAAGCCGCGCGGCCCAAAGACGCGGCTTCTCTCTTTTTCGAGGACGGCGGCCGGGATATCGTTTCGTGGGAAAAGGTAGTTTCGCAAGGCGTGGATTTGAATATGGGCTCGAAATTCTTTGATACGGGAGACGGCCTGGGAGAGGAGATATATATTAAAAGCCACTATATTTTTGAGCCTGGCCTGGGTTATGCGGTGTGCAGGATGCCTTTTTTTTTTTTTTTACTGTATTATTCGCCGCTATGCGTGTGGAATTACATTTGAATATTTATTCTCGATGAGACTATAAACTTTATGGCTGATGCTACGACGGAGGGAAAGCGCGGCTGCTATTTGAATTAAATTTATTGGTTAAAAATTGACGTTTTCATGCGCGGCATAAAAATTAAATATTCTTTTCAAGCTCAAAGAGGTATTGAATTTTTTGCTGCTTTTCTCATTAATTTGTAATTGCAAAAATTTAGTAAATATCACTTTCTTTGCTTTTATAAAAAAAATACTTTACTTGTCACAACAATTTAATGATTAAGTTACATTGAATTTAAGAAGTTGCGCGAAGTCGGTAAGTATCTAAAAACTCTAAAGTTCTATCGAATGTTTTCTATTTTCAAAATAAACTCTTTAAAAAATCCTTAAGAATTATTATACGGCAAAGGAGGTGGAGCCTTAATAGGCCGCGATTCGAAGAAAATATCCGCGGCAGATAGAGGGCCGGATTGAAAATGGCTTTCTAAAAAGTAGAGATAGACCGTAAAAGATTACTGGGCGACATACGGTCTCGTGCTCCTACTCCCCCGGTCGCTCGGCTCCCGGATCTCCGCCTCTCTGCGAGCATCACCAGCATCTCCCATATCTCATTACTCCGCGAAAATCCCTCTCCCTCCCTCTCTCTCTCTTTTATACGCTTTTCTCTTTTATGCTGCAGTTATTATGCACGCATTATCGGTGGTTTATGGGGACGCGCTGATTTTCGCGAAATGGAGGATGAGAGGATTTGCTCGATACATCCTCAAAGAAGAGGATCTTGAGATTTTATGCGCGAGCGACCCGACGCGTGCGGAGATTCACGCCGAAAGGGGATTACGCCCTGCAAATTGAAATCTACCTTCCCTTATTAATGTACTCTGCTTATTTTACAATCTTCAAAAGAGCCGTCTCGAATTATTTTTCTATCACGTTTTTTTTTTCATTTATATATTCGATTGTATTTTTCAATTCGGTTATATTTTAGACTTTAAGATTTTTATCAAACTGAATTCACCAGCTTCTGTTTGAATCAAAATCTCTTTTGGTTCAAACGAATATTTTACTAAAAACGATATCGTTGTAGCGAATGACTAATACAATTTCAAAGTTTAGCGATGTAAGATAAACTTTTGTAAAATTTAATATTAGAAAAGGCAGAGCTCGAAAGCAGCTCGAAGGAAAAGTCAGATTTCGAACAAAGGCTAGCTGCACTCGCGAAAGAGAAAAATCTGGCCAATCCATCAAAGCCTCCGCGGAGTTTCGAAGGTGGAGAGCCCGAGAAATGTTTCCTCCTCTCGTGGAGCGAAAAATAAAAGGCGCGGCGGGAGAGAAAATCCGCTTTGGCGCTGGAAATCCCCGCGACTTTGTAATTTTGTCAATTCGCGAGTTGACTTTTACACCGGTGACGCGAGAGACTTGGCCGTAGGACACGTCGAGCGCCGGAGCCGCCTCCGCGGAAGCAGAAAGAGAGACGGAGAGAGAGAATCCGTCGCATTTCCGGCGCCTATACACAGCCCCGCGCCGCCGCCGCTGCTCGGCGGGGCGCGAATTCAGATTTATTGAAATCGAAGGATCGCGAGAGGAGCGTCTCGCCGTCTTCTTGGCGACTGCAGCGGCAGCAGCAGCAGCAGCAGCTACGGCGACGGCGGCGGCGGCGGCGAAATAAGATTTTGCGTATTCCGACAGACGTCAGGACCATTACCGCGCCGGAGAAACACGCGGGGCGAAGAAAGGAAACAGGCGGAGGAAGCGGAGAGAGAGAGAGAGAGAGAGCGAGATTTCGCCAAGGCGGAAGCGCAGAGAGCGAAATTGAACTGGAAGAAGCGGAGGAGAAGGAGCTCAGCCTCGCTGCGCGATATACGGAGAAAATACGACTGCTGAGATTGTTATTTTCAAAATTGATACGCCTCTGTGAGCATCTCTGCTACCGCCGCCGCCGCCGCCGCCGCTGCTGCGTCGCGTGTAACGCGTTTCAGAAATCGTGCGCGATGCTAACGAGGACGATAATAACGGTAAGGAGCTCGCGTGTAGGTATATATATATCGGAGGGAGAAAAGCCTGGATGGAGCGACTGCGAGCGGAAGAAGAATTGGGTCGTTGGAGACGGAGTTCTGGACGAGGGTGACTGAACGAAGTAAGTGGGTTCGACGAGCGAGGAGAAAGGACGAGATTGGCTGTGATTGCCGCGCGAGACTCGACTCTGTCCCTTTTTTTTTTTGCACACGCTCGCTGTCGGCTCAAGATGTGAGCGAAATACAGACATGTGTATACGAGGGGGCGGATAGAATGCTTCAGTTCTCTTTTCGTTTTCCACCCGAGAAATAAGACTGGCGCTCCTTTCTGTTTGTTATCGGATTTTTTTCCAAAACAGAAATCTATTTTCGGTTTCGGGATTTTTCTTAAATTATAGAAAATTCATTAATTTCAATAGCTGAATAATCAGTTTTTAATCATTCCGATATTTCACTCGTAAGAATTGACAGCAGATCGTTTTCTATCCAGGAATTCGATATATAAACTATCCGCGAAATAAAAACCAAGTACATCATTAGCATAGAAAAACTGTCTGCTGCCTCAAATTTTAACAGTCACGGCGAAAATACGGCTAGCATTTTTACTTTTACGACGTCGCATCGGCAAAAGGCGCGCACACACATATCGATTGGACGGGAAGAAGAAAGTCCCGAGACTCCTTCGTGCGTGGGCTTTTTACGTCGAGGAGTCGCGGAGCTTGCGGGGGACGTCGCATTACGACGCATGTCATGCGTGTGTGGTTGGTGGCCCCCGACCGCCCCTTTTAGCTCTCGTATCCGCGCGTTTCCTTGTACATCCCCGGCGAAGCAGCGAGGCTTGCCGTGCTCTGCCTCGCGCAAAGAGAGAAAGGAAAATCCCTTCTAGCCTGGGAAGAAAGCAGCGTCGAGGGTCGTCCCGAGAGGGCCGGATTCTTGGGGTCGGGTCAAACTCCCTCAAAGGGTGGAGCGAGACGAGCGCGATCAGCGCTTTTTCGCGCAAATCGAACTCTCTCTCTCTCTCTCTCTCTCTCTCTGCCTCTCTGCTTCTCCGCGCGCTACTCGAGGGTTAGACTCAGTAACGGGATTGGCCTGGGGAGAGCGGCGCTTCCGATGATGAAAAATAAATTTTCTTCGATTTAAATTGCGTTTCGGGGTTGTCTGCTAAGTGTATACTAATGTGTGTGCTGCTAGTTCTTGTAATCTCTAAGAAAATCAACAGATTTGTAAACGGTACTTACTTTTTCGCCAAATGTACATCGAAATTTTCAATTGGGAATTGATAACTATATATTATTATTGTACAGAAATATATTATTGTATGGAAATGAAAAGCTACTGCATTCGTACAAAAATTATTGCAGAATAAAATGTGATTCAATACTTACGTATATTTAGTAGAATTAATAAAGACACTGTAGGAGGACTTACCTGAAATAAAAGAAATTGATTTATTATAAAAAACTTATTTAGGAAGTATTTGTGGAAACATTTAGAAAGTTAAGAAAAACAACTTCCTGCAGATGCTTTTAGTTGTCAAAAAAAATGTTTAATCTTTGCATGGATTTGAATTACAAAGTCCCAGAAGTAAATCGATAAAAAAAAGGCTTCTCTTATCATATATTCATCTTCCGCAAAGCACCGATTACAGCGGTCCCGACCCCTCCGTACCTCTAAAGGTTAATAAAGAGATATTTGATTAAAAAATTAGCCAATCATGATCATCTCACAATAAAAATCAGAAATGAAGCAAATGTAAACCAGCTATGTTAATCAGCGACTCGAATAAAAATATTTACCAAGATTAAACGAAACGATAAGGCAGTTATAGCCGGCAGCGAGGAGATTCCCCAAGGCATCCTCTTAAAAAGATACGCGATTACACGCACATCATACCGATTGAAAAATCATTAGAGACGCGGGGACTTAATTGGCGGGAATAACGAAGGCCGCGCCGGGGTGGCGCACGGAGATCCGCGCGGAGAAGAGTTGGGGATGCCGGCGCGTCGGGGGCCGGCGAGAGGCGCGCAACAGGTTCCACTTAATTATTGAAGAGAGAAAGAGAGAGAGAGAAGCCGTTCCGTTCCTCTACACGCTCTCCGGCTCGGATCCCCGACCTTTCTCTTTCTCTCGCCCGTAATCAACTGCCCGACCTCGCCGCGATACCGGATAAAAACAGGGATTATCTGCGATGCCGTTTCTGGATTATTCCGCGGAGAGAATGAACGGCAGTCGGCTCGAGTACGAAGCTTATATTAGTTTGCGTCAATGATAAAAGAGCTGCCTTCCAGTTTATAAAGTAAAACGGATTTTATTTGTAATGTTGTAATTTTAAAGGAATAAAATAGGTTTTTTGAATCGGACAATATAAATTATTGCAAGGTTAAGTAGCGGTTCTCGAATATGAAATTTCGAAGAGGAAAGAAGTCTATTGATTTTCTAGTCGGCCGGCTCATGAAAAATGTCTGCTTCGAGTTTGAAGATAGGATGTCTCCGAGCAGAGTCGTAAATAATCGTTTCCCGTAGCTGGGAGGAGGAAAGCTCGTAGCTCCGGAGGATAAAAAGAAAAGAGTATAATCGGCGAAGAGCGCAGTGACGTTCAATATCGGCCGAAATATCAGTCGAAGCCGAACAAAGTGGAAAAGTCAGAGAGACGCTCTCTCGGCTCTCTCTCTCTCTCTCTCTCTCGGCATCCCGTATGTAAAGTCATGAAATTAGCGAGATTTACACGCGACATAAACGCGAAAGTGTCTCGTAAAAGTTCTACCCCCACCCCCCTCCCCCGTCGGAGCTTCTTCCCCGAGCCATCCTTTTTTCCACCCCGGTCTGCTAAGATGCATGCGTACGGCGCTTTCTTCGGGATGCAGGCTGGAGGGCTCGCCTAACGCGCCTTCGATGGCGGCGTATCACCGGCGGAAGTAACGGCCGCCATAAAAACCTGCCGAATATCGCTCGGCAATGGCCAAACTTTCGATATCCTCGCAAACAAGATTACGTAAAATCGAGTCCTTCGGAGATTGAAACAGCCGCCGAGTCCCGAAGTCGCGCGACGGCGGCGGCGGGGGGAGCGCGAGAGGGAAAGATATTTCCATGCCTGATTCTGCACGAATACTCTCTCTCTCTCTCTCTCGCTCTCCCCCTTTTCTTTTCGCTCGTTCGACTTTTTCGACTACTTGGAATTGAACGAATTTTTCCAAATGTACGCTGACTTTTCATGTCTACTTTACTCTTATTTTACTTATCTCGATCTGGCTATAAATTTCAAGCTGTTATTTCAGTTTTACTTCGGTGACACTAATTTTTTTTTTTTTTTCTAAATCAGAGCTTATTCTCAAAAGAACTTTCTTGGAATAAGATACTTTCGACTTCGCGAAACATATGGTATATATATTTACGCAAAAAAATGAAGAATCCTCTCAATTTTGATAAACAACTACACACTCCGAAGCTGGATATATTTTCACGTTTTAAAAGATACATCGGGGCGGCAGCTACATTTTCTTCGAGTTTTCCGCGAAAGGCATAATAAGATCATTTTTCATTCCATCGCTCGCAGCCATCGAGTCGACGTGGCGACGATACAGTGGTGATAGATGGAAAAGGAGGCCTGCACGCGAGAACAAGATCAATCCGACTTTGTCGAAATACGCTTAGGGTGCGTGTTTCTCTCTGTCTATATCTTTAAAAATGAGAGCCAACTTTCGACGACATATTGCACAACTTCCTGCGCTCATCCCACTCTCTCTTTCTCTCTCTCTCACTCGTTTTTTTCTCCTACGCATCCCGACCACTTCATCCACGTCAGTCTAAGATCTCTCTGCCGACGTTTTTCTCCCCCGCCTTTGAAAAATAATGCCTCATTGTTCGCGCGAGTTGAATTTTTCATGTCATCAGTCGCAGTCTGTTAAAAAAATTTAGTAAACTTTTACAAAGTCCGTATAGACACCAGCAAGTACGAAGAACTGAAAAAGTATTAAATCTACTTTGCTCGCGCTTTAAGCTCGAACGACGAGAACGGAAAATAGTTTTTCCTCATCAGGAACGCGACATGATCAGGTTACGTTTGATTTTTCATTTCCAGCCGCGCGTCCCCGGAAGCTCGCCCCCGCCAAAGGTGACGCTCGCTTTCAAGATGGTCGTCCATCGCGCGTATTCGCGTGTTATACTCTCGAGGCGAGGCGCGCGGGGCAAGTGGAGCTTCGGGCCTGGGAAAAGGCTGGGTGATAGATTGCCTTCCGGCGTACGGCTCTCGAGGCGGCGTCATCAGCCTTCGACCTCGCGCACTCGGGCCCTTTCCCGCCTTTTTCACGGCGCGCAAAGAAAGCCCACGAGAGGACGTGACGCGGCGCTCTCTGCGGATCTGCCAGGTTCTCTCCTCCTCCCCCTCCGGCTCTCCTCCTTAGATTTACCTATCTTTTCTCCGGGGTTCTGTTGGTGCGCGCGCGATAGAATGTATCATCGTATGATTTATTATCGGCGGCTCTCTGCCTTCCACTGAACCGTTTCGCATCCGGCCCCACCCACGCCTCGGCTCTATCTCTCTCTGCCGCCCGACTACTCGCTGCCTCGCCTTATCCTCGAGATGCAAAGAGGAAGAAAGACCACACTGGGAGAGAGAGAGAGAGAGGATGGGGGGAGATACGAGCCTGCCACCGGAATTATGGGTCTTTGAACTTTTCGAAAAATCTGATTCGCATCCGAAAGTACGCTGAAATATGCAAACTGATCGCTCGGTTACCCCGAAAATCTAGCCGTCGTTTAGCAGCGAAAAATGGAAGAAATGAAGCGAGCGAAGCCAATTTCTTTAGCGTCGCGTAAAACTTCTTGATTCGCGGTACAGAGTTTTGCGAGGACGTTGGACTTTAACAAACGATATTTACGGGCCTTCGAGGAGACGAGGACGGCAAAAAGTGGAAGGGAGTGAGAGAGAGAGAGAAGGACGTGGTGTTTATGTGTCGTCGAAAAGCGTTTATGCTCTCGATGAAACTTCCTTCTTTCACGGCATAACCGATACGCGAAGCCGTGTACGGCCCCGAAGATAGGCGGCTGAATATTGATAATCCTCGGTGGGGAAGTATAACGCCGCCCGGCACTATGCAATGTTCTGATAGCACTTTTCCTCGGCATAAATAAACGCCGTAAAGGCATTTTCCATTTTCTTTTAACCGCGCACCGAGCAGTTATAAAATGTAATATCAACGTCAACAGACAGCTTTGCCAGAAAAAAAAATCTTAAAAAAATATATACGCGTGTATTTTGCCTTTTTATGATGGCGCGAGATATCGCCTCTGCCTCGTAACAACTTTGCTTACTCCCAAACATTATATAAAGTATACTGCGGCGCTTTAGCCTCGTTTTTCTTTTTTTTTTTCTCTCACTAACCGTAAAGATCCAGATCCCGTAAAACCTCGGCGAACGCGAGCGATTTCGAATGAATTTTAAGCCGCGGAGCAAACGAGGGCCGATACGTTTGCCGATAGGCGCGCGAGTTTGCCGGTTTATTTGTTCTTTCGAAGCTAATCGGCAAATGTGCAAGGGCAAATTGAGCATGCCGGCGGGTGAGCGGGCTTTTTCCAAGCACTACTAAATGGTTTCGGCAAATACAGAGGAAGAAATCTGAGAGGAAATCCTCTGGTTAAATAAGAAGCAGCAGCAGCGGCAGCAGCCAGCGGCGGCACCTGCTATATACGGTAAAAGGGCTGTCTCTGATTGAGCCTCTCGGAAGGAGGGCAAGAGAGAAAAGATAGAGACCCCATTACGTATCAGTTTACTCGGCAAATCAATTTCAGCCGCTAAAAGCCGACCATAAATTTCGACTGTAGCTAGTTGAACTCGCGCCCCCGCAAGACTCTCTCCCTCCCTCTCTCTGCTCCCGGCTGATTCGGCGTTTCTTGACGTTTTTCATTTTTCCCTCTTTACCCCCGGACTGTAAGAGCCCCCGAGCTCACATTAGTTTTCGGCGACGTGAGATGCCACAAATCTTCCATCTTTAGCCGAGAGCTTTACTCCTCGGCTCCCGCAGTAAAAACTATTATACGTCCGAGGAATATACTTTTCTCGCTTTTTTAGGAAACGGTTTGTTTAAACATTTATTAGAACGGGCAGTTTCTCGCTCGATCGAAGAAGCGAGCGAATTTTTCTCTAACAAATGCTCGATGAAAGAAATTTGAAAAATATAATTATTCTCTATTTTCAGATGGCATCGAAAGGAGGGTTGTGGCGCAAGCAGCGTCGCGGGAGCTTCAGATCTTCTGGCGGGGTGAGTTCAATACTTTCTAGGCCTCGACGAGGCAAAGTTTAAAGGAATGACGTCGTTCCCCCTCGTCCGTCTTGTTTTTGTTCCCTTTGCGTAGCAGTCGGTCGCCTTTTTTTTTCCTTTTTTTTCTCACGGGGCGGGCAAAAAAGAAAGCGCGAGCGGTAGGCAGAGTCGGTGCTTCATATCGCCGATTTTCCGAAAGACTGCCCCCGCGCAGCCTGGTGCTTTGGGAGCCGGCCGTAATTTCATAAGGAGGCAGCTTTTCTCTCAATCTCCGGGGCCGCGCGCGGCGCTACGCTGCACTTTCCTCCTCGCGGAGTATTGGCATTCCAAGTCGCCAGTGTAAGCGGACGTGTGGAGAGAGAGAGAGAGAGATATACGCGCTCGCGAAGGACCGCGCGCACCCTAAATTTTCCTCGAGTGATCTCTCGAGAGTCTGAGCTGCGAGCGAGATATACGTCTCATCTTCGCGATACGGCGGGGAGGCGCGCCAACTCCGTTTTTCATAAAATTCTTATATTAAATTCCAAAAAGGTAATTTAAATTTTTTTCGAGCTCCGAGCTCTCTCTCTCTCTCTACCTTGTTGCGAGGCTTGCGCGCGAAGGACTCCGGCTCGAGTCGTTCGGTTGAAAACTGCCTTCAACGATACGTCAGTCGTTGGTTTCGTATCGCTGAAAAACAATAATACGGTTTTTGGCTACCCGTTTTATATGCGCGAATGCCAGAAATCTTCTTTGTATTATTATATATATATATTTAGTTGCGTATACATTACGCTGGTCCAGCAAAATAATACAAGAGCGGCTTTGACGAAATCAAGAGCGGCTTTTTTTACGAGTCTAGACAAAACCATCCAATAAATGCAGCAACGGTTTGCACGGCCAATTCCATTCAATTACGCGAAGCTTTTTATGAATTTGGAAGAAAGCCACGCAGAAAAGCGTTTGCCCGCGTGTATTGGCAAGAGCCGGAGAGAGAAAGAGAGAGAGAGAGAGAGAGAGAGAAAAGGAGGCGCTCCGTGAAATCGCGAAAGGGAACCCGGAGGGGCGCGCAATCAATAAAAAGTACCCATGTTTAGCATGACAATCAACAATCACATAAGAGAACGACGTTCGACGAATACCAACGACGAGTCGGACGTTTTATATAACCTTTTTTTACATTATATTGAAATAACGCGATATTTCTTTGCCGAATACCGAGAAATTCGCTGCGAATCATCGAGAAAAAGGGGGGAGGCGACTAAAGGCAATCCTGTAGCATCGAATGATTCTCATCGGTGTACAGGAAGGAGGCAGCGAAGCCCGTCGGAGCGATATGTAGAATTTGCGGAAGAGGTTCTCGGAGAATTTCGCCTCTTCGGGGTGAATTCGTCTGAAAATCGCGTCTCGACTCTCTCTCCCGTTCTCCCGACAGGCTCGTCTTCTGCCAATGACGTTGGCTCGAGCCTCTTCTATTAGGTTACCTGCTCTATCCGACTGCCTCTATCCCACATCCATTCCCATTCTGTAGGTGGAGGCATACACACACATACACGGAGGCTCCGTCGCGTATACATACATATATATATATATACATATCCCCTTTTCGTCCTGGGATCCTTTTTCCGCGTCTCTCTGCCAAGACTCTCTTCCTTTTCTGCTTCGGGGAGGGCTGGCGGCGGCTGCTGATGTGCGCCCCCTCAGTGCTACAGGACAGGCAGACACGCGAATCTCCCGTATCCCGCTTCTTTTCTTGGCTCTCGCTCGCCTCGAGCTTATATATCGCCCTGAAAGACGTCGACTCAGCCTTCGCCTCCGTCTCTCCTCTAGCCGCCTTACGCGCGTATATACGCGCATATATATACCTATCCTAAATCCCAAACAACCACCCCCCTTTCTGACAATTTTTATTCCTACGATCCGAGAGGCGCGCACGAGCGAGACTTCACTTTTGCAATTCTGACACTTTTCTCGGGACGCGAGCGGAGCCCGAGCCGCGCTCTCACTCGCGTATATTTGGAAATTCGATATTTCGCGATATTAAATTTTTAAATCTTCTTATGACGTTTTTCGCGTGCGGGCATATTTTTCAATATTCAGGCTGCGACCGAATTAAGTAACGCTGCCTCGAAGACTGCTGCTTTCGCCTCTGCTTGCCGGCTTGCTATATAATTTCTATATGCATTCTTAGAGTTTACGTTTCTTCGATTAACGATTTTTCAAAGGCATAATCTGCAGAACTGTCGTCGCGAAAGAAATTTTTTAGATTGAATGTCAAGTTAAAGTAAGACGCTAAATTTTTTTTAGATGTATTTCAACCTGCAAATACAGTTAGTTAAAACTTTTGCAAAACGTAACCAGATCTTTTAACAAAGCGATAAAATCATTACGATAAAAGGTAGAAATCTGGTAGAAAAAACAGCAGAGAAGCTTCGTACCTATCTGAACTTGGCATGCTGTTCAATAGTCATAAAAGCGCTTGTTTGATGCTTAACGAAGCGAGGAAAAGGAAGACGCTATTGTGGAGCATCTTGGTTAGTATGAGTGAATCAAGTGCGAAAACTTTCGAGCGAGATTCTTGGCGAGAGTAGACGTTAAATGGCAGAGCAAACGTTCTAACTAACTCTGAAGTAGTCGTGCGAGGTGCTCGCGAGGTGAAAAGCCAAGAAAGAAAGGGAGCGAGAAAGAGAAAAGATCGTCGGGGGGGAGAAAGAGGAAAAGAGGCAGCCGCGGAAGGGAGGGAGAGGAGGTGTCTACGTGTCTTGCGAATCTTGGAAGGTAACTGAATTTTCCTCGTAAAATATTCACCCTGCATACCTACGCTCGCGTACGTACATATCACTCGCTTTTCTTTGTGACTGGCGTTTCACCCCTTGTATGCGGCACTCGTCCCTTTTTTACTATTTATTCATATTTGCTCTCTCGCTGCGCGCTGTATTTTTGTTTACGCAATTCTTTACTTAAATCTCGAAAAGTTTATACTAAAATCCTTTAATAAAATTATTTTTGTACTTTTAGCGTTGGCGGGAACATTTTTAAATTTTAAGAAATTTCATAGCTTTTATGTGCATAAATATATTTCTCTACGAATCGTTGACATAATAATTTTTTTAAACATATAAAATACTTATAAAATTCTAACTATTTCAAGCAACTGACGTTTTTTTTTTCGTACAAATAATTATTCTCGAAAGTAATAAACATTTCCGCGAAAATAATAGTTTATACGTCGCGCGTTCGGAAAGAAACAGCATTTTTCGCTATATATCGCTTACACGGGCAACGTAAATATACGCGTCGCGACGAACAAAGACAGCCCCCGAGAGCATCTCTCGCAGAAATAGAGGATATAGCTGTAGGCAGCAACATTCTCGATCCATCCAGCGCCGGCAGCGGCGGCGCGTTACCGGCGCGCGTTTCATTTCGCGAAAGAGGATACGCGCACACGTATATACCTGCCCGCCGTTCGGTACGTATCTACATTATTGAATGTGCGCGAACGTCGAGGGCCGCAAAAGGAGACGTCGGGAGAGAGAGAGAGAGAGAGAGAGGGGGGTATAGAGAGAGGCACCTGCCCGAAGACGCCGGCGGAGTCTGCAGGGGATTGCTCGGAAGACGTCAGTCGGAGGAATGGAAGAGGCTGCGTCCCCCGGGTGGAGCAGCCAAAGGACGGATAGACGAGGAGCTCAACTGAAATTCTGGAATGGGATAGAGCAAGTCACTCTCGCGCGGCATCTCTCTCTCTCTCTCTCTCTCGCTCTCTGGATTTGCGTCCGGGGTAGTTTCACGCGTGTACCTCAGGATATAGAGACGTAATACGGGCTTAGCGAAGATTACACGTGCCGCGCCGGCGAGACTTGGCTTCTACGGCCCGGCTTCTATTGAAAGTCAAAGGGAATTAAGTAAGTCGAAATATATATACTTGTAATGTCGCGCGAGATTATTAATTTTAGCCTGCAGCATCGCGGGGTGTAATAAGTGTTTCAAATGTAATTCGTGCCGAAGTTTCAACTTTATAGGAATTGTACTTGATTAGTTTTATTTCACGATTATTTCATACTTTTGTTAAATTTAAAAAATTAGCGAATGATTTACATAGATTTCTTTCACTGTCTAATTGCAAGTGCAAGATAAATAAGTCGATTGATAACTTATAGTTACGTACTTACACGTATCCACTAATAAGTCATTAATGATTCTTTATCTTGAATAAAAGAAAAGAAACTAACTGATTAGAATAAATCTGACCTAATTAATCGTAAAAGCGAAGGCGTCGAAAGGATATAAAAGAGTGCGAAAGAGTCGATCGAAGAGATTTAAAGAGTTTAAACGGAGCGGTAAAGGTAGGAATACCGGAGTTAAATCGACGAGCTTGTTTACATTCTTTAGAAGGTAAGCTCGCTACCCTCTCATTTAGGGGCGAAGTCGCTCTCGCTCGCTTAAAGGTCAGGGAGAGAGAAAGCGAGAGCGCTCGGCAAAAGTCGTGAATGAGCTTGGCGCTTGGCGCGCTGGAAGGAGAGAGAGGCGCGCGCGCCAAGTAGGCGAAGCGAGAGAGAGAAAATGAGAGGCGAGGTAGGGGGCGGGGGAGGGGGGGGGGCAGCCTCGCAGAGCCGGAGAGAGAAATTCCCCTTATAATTAATGTGTAGGGGTAGGTCATGGAGCCTCCGGGAGCTTCCTCCGAGCGGCGAATTAAATTACATCAGCTGTGCGCGCCTTTCTCTCTCTCTCTCTCTCGAGCAAAATCAGAATGAAAGAGAGAGCGAAAAAGTGGGTGATAAGAGACTTTTTTCTTACTTCTTCCTCCTTTTACTCTCTTTTTCTTTTACTCTCGCAAGCGCTGATACTTTCCCTCCTGCTCTATCTCGCTTCCGCACTCTCATTCTTGATTCGCTATATTCTCGCGCAGCCACTTGTTAACCCCCTCCTCTCTCTCTATCTCTCTCTCTCTCTTTCCCTCCCGTCGTATTACTCGGAATAATGTCACGGCCGGAAACTAGGTAAAACGAGCGGCAAAGTTCATAAGCGATGCACTTTTTATGCTTGTATTTCAAACTTCCAGGCAAATAAGACATTCAACCGGGTTAAAGTTAATCGTTTTAAACGGCAATTCTTCTTTGAAATCATATTTTATTGAATTTCGATGGTATTTCATTTCTGAAAAACTGGACTCGCTCAATTATTTTCAATATAAGCAAGCAAGACAAGGAGGCACGAAAATAAAAACGTCGACAAGAGCGGAATATCACACGTGGGGTGATCTAGGCATCTTACCCCGTAGCTCTTGGCGAATATTTTGTGAATTCATGGCTTTATATTAAGTATAAAATAAAAAATAAAACGAAGGGAAGGAAAGAGAGGGAGGGGGAGGGGGGGAGGAGGGGAATATGCGAAAGCCTATCTTGCAAAAATTTGAAAGGGAAATATTCCTCTCTCGAAAATTCGCATCAGCAGAGAGAGCGTATAGCAGCTCTCTCTCTCTCTCTCTCTCTCTCCCGCGTATATCTCGAGGGTGTGCCCAGGGAGATGGAACCCGCCCTCGCCTCCCCGCGTCGTATAGCAGGGGAGCCTCGTCCGTGTATTTGGACGCCCCATGGAAACACACGCATGTGGGGCAAAGCACACACTTGGCGCTCCACGTATTGATTCCATTCTCGTATATACCAGGGAATCCCACCCCACCTCGCTCTCTCTCTCTCTCTTACTCTTTCGCTTTTCCGCGAATACGTATACCTCATCCCTTTTTCGCAGCGTCTCCTTATATTCCGGGCCTCTTGCTCTGCCTCCCAGCAGTAGGTACCCTCGAAGCAGCAGCAGCAGCAGCAGCAGCAGCACATCCCGTGATCTGAATTCTTTCTAGTTTCCTCTGCTCGCGCACGCTGGCTTCGCTCCTCCTACGAGCAGAGCTCTTCAACCCTCGAGCTCCCAACTCCTTATCCGATATTGTTACCGACCTCTCTCTCTCTCTCTCTGCGTCTCGCTCTTTTTTCTATAAAGCGAGAGTAGAAGCGTGTAGGAAAAGGTATCGCGTCTGTTTTCTGGGAGTCGCTGTCTTTCTCTTTGGTTATGGGACGCGCTTCCTCCTCACGAGAGAAGAGACTTTGGCGGAAAAATAGCTGCTTGCCAAGCAACGCGACTAAGGGGGTACGAGTCGGCCTCTGATGTTGTTGCTTCACCCTTTAGGTTTCATGATTGGGCTCAGGGGGAAACTCTGCTTCGATAATTTTATGCAGAGAAACTAAATCTAATTGAGGCATAAACATTCCCAGAACATTCCGAATATGGTACTTTCATTATATTTAATTTCAAATTATTTCAGTAAATAATATAATTTTGATATTTGATGGTCATTGTATTAAATTTAATAATAAATTCTTGCATATGGCAAATGAATATATTGTTACGTAATCCCCATGTTATTTCCACAGTAATGTATTATATTTCCTTAATTATTAAAATTTTTATCGATGAAAGACTTGCATAAATGTATCATTTGACTCGAAAGAAAATTCTTAATTTTTGTTTGCACATTAACTTATATATTTTTTCTCTATACCTATCTTTTCTCATTTTCTTCTATAAAAATGTTTGTTTTTTTTTATTTCTTACCAGCATTTTATTTACATTTATTTTTCATTTATTTTTGTTTATAGTTTATTTTGAGTTACGTTCTCGAGTGTTTCGCGGAGAGGGGGCAGAAAAGAGCGGAATCATACTGGAGAGAAAAAGCAAGGCAGAGGCCAAGGAGGAAGCAGATGTAGAGGAAAAATTTCCATTTACATCAGCGCATCACAGTCAACGGGGATTCTGCTGCGTCGCTGCCTCCAAATCCGCGCCCCCGAGATGAAGGAGCGGGAAGGAGGATAAAGGAGAAAAAAAAAGAGTAGACGTAAACGAGAACGAGAGGGAGCGGGGGTGGGGGAAGATCGTGAATTGCTCTCCTCGCGGTGGCTCTCCTCCTTTTTTTTTTTCGAAATGGAATCGAGCAGATCGACTCGCTGCGGGAATAAAATCCTCGTGAGAATTTGTCCCCTTAATCCAGGCAAAAGTGTCGGAAGATCAGGCGAGAGACTCGAAGGACTGAGCGCCGCCGCCGCGCGAGCCGATCAGCTGCCCTTGAATTTCGCACGCGAGTCTTCCCCCGTTCATTTGCATTCAGCGCGCGCGCTTATGTACAACCGCGGGATTGCTGTTCGCGAGTCAAAGGAAACTTTGCTTTATTTACTTTTGTTCATTCATAAAGTCCCTTGCCGCCTTCTTGGACTTTTATTTTATTCTAAGGTTCAACAATTCCTTTAGCGATTTCGTTAGATTGTCGCTTTTATAAGCTTATCGTTGCCAGATTTTAAAAAGTTTATCAAAGTTTTTGTAAAGTAAACATTATTTATAGTCGTTGAATTTGTATATTTTTTATCTTGTTATTATTTCTAATAAAAACACTTTTTATTTTTATTTGTGAGTTTTCTTTTATTTTGTAATTATAATACGAGGGAATTCTTTTCCAACGTTATATTCATCCTTTTTCATTTCAGTTTGATCTAAAAATTCCCAGAAAACTGTAACCTTTTGAATGGCAAAATTACTGAATTAAATCAAATCTTTAAAATTTAGAAAAACCGATTAAAAATGATGAAACCGGTATTTTTCCAACTTTTATGATAATTTATTTTTTTTTCTCTTGCCATTAATATGTAATTATATTTTACAACGCGTCATTAGCAAGTTTATTTTTCTGCAGAATTTATAACACTTTCTTAAAAATGTTTAGATCGTACAAGAAATGGACAGCTGTAACATTGGGAAAGATTGCTCAATATAATGGTAAATAAGACTTTTGTCAATATAAAAATACAAATAATTTTTTTTACAGATTTTCAGGTGATAAAAATATAAAATAATATACTTTTACAGCCTTCCAAATAACAATGCTCTACAAAGTAATCTGTAAAGCTATGAAACTAACATTTAAAAGTAAAAATCGAAAAGAAACCTTCGAATGTTCTTATTCCTAGTTTGAGTCAAACTTTTGAATAACGATAGTTTCATATTGCAAGAAGCAAACGCCACTTAATAAACGATATTCTCCTGACAGACGTATCAATCATGAGCGATAGGAGTTCTACTCTCAATGGCAGATGCGCCATCTAAGAGCTTCTTCGGGCCTGTCGCCGATACATGTATACGCCACACTTTTTCCCTTATCTGCCGCGTCATGTCTGTCTTCTCCTCGGAATTTATTTTCTCTCGAGTCAAGCGCATCCCTAAATCTTCCCTCGCGATAAATTGCGGATTAATGGCGCCTAGTCAAATCGATGTCTGATCGACTTGAAATCATGCGCCGCGAGCTTAGTTTCCTAATCAATCTTAATGTTTGAGGAAACCGAACGTCATTGCTTACACTTATTAAAGAACTTCCCTTCTACGAATTGAATTCATAACCTTTTTCCGTCAAAATTTTACTTATAAATCATTAAATAAGTATTCACTACTTGTGTGTAAAGTAAACTAGAAATTAAAAAAAATACGTTGGACATAAATTCACAAATGTAGGTAATTTCAGTACATTTGGATAAACCAGACTAGTTTCAGTATAATCCAATAACCGAAGATTGAAAAGTCAGATTCTCAGCATAATATACGCAGGCTTCAAGTAACAGGTGATTCTCTCACCGCAGCGGAGAGCGCCAACTAATTCCCCGAGCAACTAAAAACGTTCGAGCTTTAGAATCGGCGCCGCGATTGCGTTTGATCTCCTCGGCGGTGGAGAAAAAGCGCGTCGCGTCTCGCGCGTAATCGAATTTTCGTCTTCGACATTTCGAAATCCTCGTGCGATCGCGCTCGAATAAGGGGCCACGCGCGCACAGGGAGAGACAGTCCCTCCGCCCCCCCCCCCTCTCCGTGTGTGCGTCCAACTCTCTCTCTCTCTCTCTCACGACTCGCACTCGAAGACGATGGGGTTGTCATGGCGACGGAGCACAGAGAATTCCGGAGACGCGCGTACGAGGAAAAAGAGAGATGCACGTACGAGCGCGCTTTTCCCCCCTCGTACCCGAGGAGCTGGGCCCCCTCTTCTTCTGATTGGGCGCCATTCCTTCCGATAAGGGTGCAGCGCGTGTTTTCCGCCCTTCGCCGCACGTGGCTGATGTGTCCCTGCCGAATATCGAGGAAGCCAGCCGAGAAAAGCTGGCTGCTCCACTCAGTCGCTCCTCGATCTCTCCCCGCGGAGGAGAGCCAGTGCCGACAGTGAATACACTCGACGGACCGGCCGCTGGCGAGCCGAAGCTGCGGGTGAACGAGTGTGGCGGAGAGAGCTTTTCAGGTAAACGTTTTAGAGGTTAAGCGATAAATTTGTCGAGAGATTACGCGCGCCGCGACGGGAGATAATAAAAGCTCGAGGCACGTACGCGCGATCCGCGCACTTATCTCGGCTCGCGCCCTCCGCCAGGTGTGTACACACCGGCAAGTGGAGCAGGAGGAAATATGTAGGGACACGCGTGCCGGGCCGCATTAACGCGCGACCAAGAGACTGTGCTGAGATCGTAACTGACTTTTTAAAATTGAAACGCGAGGAAAACGAGGGGGGGGGGTCCCGCCGGTTATACCTTGCTTGCGCAAACAGTCGCGATGAGTGTTCCTTTAAAGAGGCGGCTCTGTGTATACACCTCCGCGCTGCGCGAGCGGCGCTTTTTCCGAGAGGAGTTACTGCCTGCGCGCTTGTTTGCGGTAACCCTTGAACTTCGAGGTAGGAAGCCTCCTCGTTTTTACCGCATTTATAACGTAAGGCTATTATGGCCTTTGATATTTATGAAAACAATAAAGAATCTGTACTCGAAAAAAAAGGGCAAATAATTTGCGTTAAAAATTTAATACACCTTAAACAATAAAAGAACTTAAGGCAAGATATGGTTTGTGCACATAAAAATCGCGCACATATTAATATATATGTATATAAATAAAAGAATAAAAAGTATATTATAACTTATGTACATGTTCTGTATAATATACCGAAGCTCACTGTTTTACATTGTATATGAAAATATTACCAGCTATTATTACATTCAGTTGCTTTTTAAAATTTTCGAGCTCGTAAATTTATTCATTATTTGAAGTAGAAAAGTTAGAAACTCCAGATAACATTGATGCCCCGGTATATAAAATTGTAATTTTATTTGGCCCGTAAAGAAATATTGCAGATTTACAAGGCAAGGAAGCAACCGAGAGAAGCACTGTCTCAAGAGAAATCTTTACAATGAAACATTTATTCAGCAAGTTTTCCACATATACAGTATACTTACTGCCTCGGCGCTCGACATCCGCATGAGTAATCCGCCAAGTTTTTCGCGTGCGCCGCGTAAAACGTCCGTATCGACGCGCGTAACTCTCCTGTTATACTTTATTTTTCTTTGGACTCGATTTCCCCGAGCGGAGAGGAGGAACTAAGACGCAGAAAGTACGGCGAAGAAGAAAAAAGAAGAGAGAGAGAGGAAGAAGCTGCATCGCGGCAAAGGAGAAGAGAGGAGCTCGTCACTCGAACGAGCGCATCTCCATACGCGTGGCGTATATACATACAAAGGGAGAGAGAGAGAGAGAGAGAGAGGAGAAGGACGAAAGTTCCGGAAGCGGATTTGCCTTCCTCTTTCTCTCGCGCGGCATGCATTATCATATTTCAGGCTGAGAGACAGAGGCCGAGCGATTCGAAAACAGGCAGATTTATGTTGGGGATCGCGGCCAAATAAACACGCGAGACAGCGAGCCCTCCAAAGTCGTCGAGTCGCGAGAGTGACAGGATGCGAAATGGATCTCTCCCTGGCCTCGCTCGGGGACGATGGGGGCAGAGGAGAAGAGGAACAAGAAGACGAATGTCCTTCTGCCGAGAGTATCTCTCTCTCTTTCTCTCTCTCTTTTGCTCTCGCTTTCTTTCGCTCGAATCTTGTCGATGAGGTGCCGCGCGCGAGAGCGAGACGGGACTAATCTGAATCGAATGTGTAGAACGACGTCAGGCTTGTCAGACCGAGGACACCGAATTAGCCTAAAGGACCCGGCTGCAGCTGAAAGACAGTCCGGCCGAGAAAGGCTATTGATTTAAAGTGCCCACTTGGAGGAATTGAGAGATTTGCTGCTGCGGCTGACCAATTATGCTGCGCGTCTAAAGTATGCTAGAATCATAATTAACGAGGGCAGCTTTCAAAATTCATTTTACCTGTCGCAGCTACTCGGCAATTACGGAGGTGCTAAATAATGTTATTAAGTACACATGTATTAAAATTTTGATAAAAAAAAACAATAGAATATTTTTTAATTTTAAGTGTTGCACATAAGCGAAATAGTTGTATCCACTGAAAGTTTTTAACTTTTATATGCAGAAAATTTAAAAAAAAGTATCGAATCAGCCTTCTCAAACCTTTGACTTTATCGACAATTCAGGAAACAGTAAACGCGAACCGAAGCCAAACTAATTTCCAAGTCGACAAGTTCATTAAAGAGCAAAACGATCGGATCCAAGTGCAGTGCTCCGGCGAACGCGAAATCGAATAGTCCGTAACGAGGAAACAAGCATCGCACCCAGCCTCGGAGTCGCGCGGTATCGCACGTGCGCAGAGGTAGGTTCATCCGGAGGGGAGGGGGCTAGGTGAAAGTTGCGCTCGCCGGAAGGTAGTTAAACCGGGGGGGCTGCGAAAGCTCGCGGGGCGCTGGAATGAACGAGGGTGGGAGAAAGTGGGTAATAGAATTTCGAGAGCGAGAGTCGAGAGTATAAAGTGGCTCTGGCAAAGAGAGAGAGAGAGAGAGAGAGAGAGGGCGAAATTGCGAACGAGGACGACGACCGGAGGGTTGTAGGTTAATTAATTCCGGGACATAAACCCTCCCGGCGGGGGGGTCGGGACCAATGGCTGCCGCAGCCTCCTCCTTCATAAACTATTATCAAGGTCGGCGCTTTAACTGTGCCACGGCGAGGCGCGCGCGCGCGAGAGAGAGCGCGTGCTTTTAAAGGGACGGGCTGAAATAGAGAACGAGAGAGAGCTTAAGATCTTCCTTAATAAAGCGCGGCACGTGCGAGCGCAATCGTACCCCTTTAAGAGAGCCCCGGCTTTTTTTGCCGCGGATCGCGGCCCGCCGACGACGCCGACGAGTTCTCGCTTTTGCGCGCCTTGTTTTTTTCCCCTCGTTCTTCTCTTTTCTCGTTTACTGACTTCCGCTGCTCTTGGCTGAAAATGAAAAGCAAAGGTGACGCCGAGGGAGTAAATTGGAGTAGTTGGCTAATCTAACTTTCTGCGACGTGGTTTTTTTCGATTTTCTTAACGAGGCGATCGTTTACAATAAAATCATATGTGTACAGCTGATCGTGAAAGTCATTTTGTAATAAAGACAATGTAAGTAATGTAACAAGCGTTTGAAATATTCATCCCGCTCTAATGAAAATAAGAATCTTGTAAGTCAATAATAGCCATTGCAGCTATATTTTTATAAGAAAGTCAGTGCACAAAAGGCAAACTAATGAAAATCCGGTAAAAGCCTGCGGGAAAGCAAGTCTCTAAAAAGACTCACTCCGTTTTATATATGAATTTCCATACGCGCTCTTACGCATAAGTTGAGCCCGAGCCCAACTCTGCCCGCTAAATTCTATATGCGCTATATGCGCCTCGTCGTCGGATTCGAATGCACACAATGCCGCCGCG
This sequence comes from Ormyrus labotus, assembly GCA_035582975.1. Lineage (NCBI taxonomy): Eukaryota > Metazoa > Arthropoda > Insecta > Hymenoptera > Ormyridae > Ormyrus > Ormyrus labotus. The sequence goes on from JAWWEO010000036.1 coordinate 3,730,295, forward strand.
AAAGAGCAGCGTTCCACCCGCCCACACGTATACAGGAAACGCGCGGCAGGATTCGCCGGCACGGAAAATGGCGTCGTCGTCGTCGTCGTCGTCGTCCGCGGCCCGAAATTCCTTTCACGATCTTCCAGTCTTCTGGACCACTTCGCCGATCGACTCTCCCATGCAGAAGGCATTTCCCATGTAAATGTATACCGGCATTCATCAGGGGGCTATTGTGATGCGCTCCTAGCCTTCGCGGTACACGCCGCCGCGCGGCTAAATATTCCTTTGCCGACTGGCGCACGGCGCGGCGGCCAATCCGAATATCTCGAGGAAGCGAGTCGACGAAAGAGAGAGAGAGAGAGAGAGAGAGAAAGAAACGCCGGGAATGCCAAGGAAAAAGCTCCGACTTTGCCGCCGCAGCGCCGCGGACAATGCCGGCGGAGCCGAACCCTCGCGCCGAGTGTGCATTTAAATTTTAAAATAGAAAATGCACGCCAATTTGCCCCGAGGAATATCAAATACGCCGACGACCCAACTTTAACGCAAGTCGTACACCTTTTTACAGTCGCGCGGTTAGACGCCGGGACGCGCCGGTCATGCGCGGGGCCAAATTGCGTGCGGAGCCTTGGCATATGTACGTAATCATTTTTCTATATCGTTCTCGACTTTTTTATATCGGAATGAAAGCTAATGATGGCGTGACCGTATGCTTTTCTATCGACTATTTACTTATTCTTACTAAAGCTAAATGCCGGTGCTTTCAACTTTATTAATACACCATCGAACATAAATTTTATTAAATCGTTACTGCTTCCCGTCTCATTTTTAAGATATTTAAACTGCGAAATAAACCAAGAAAGTATATTTAAATTTCGACCACATTAGATTAATCAGTCCTAAGAAGCCGCCATCACTCACCTAGGAATTAGCCAACGGAACGTGAAAACCGTCGCCGGCACACCGCGCCAGACATTAAAATGCAATGCATATCCGCATTAGCGCGCGTTATCTCTCTCCATCGTCTCTCCACCCTCGGCGCGGAGAGAGGCCCATTCCCGCATATCATCGCGGGCGCAGCCCCCGAAAACACTCGGGCATAAGCATTAGCCCCGATAATTCTAGCCCTCGAAAAGAGCCGCTAAGTCGCGACGCTTAACGCCGGCCATTATTAGCCGTGTCGGTGCGGTCGAAAAGAAAAAGAAAAAACTTCTCGCCAAGATAGAAGCTGAAAAAAAAGCGAGGGAAAACGTTTTCGGCGCTCTCGCCGCGTCTGTAATTACGGGCTCTCTCGGGTAGCCGCGCGCGCGCGCGCGCGCTCTAGCATAGTCGTTGGCCGCAGGTGCTCGCGGGGCTCTCTAACGACAGCTCTAGTCTCCTCGTTCGCCCGCTTGAATTGTAGCCTGCTAATTGAGTTTCCATTACACGCGATCGCCGCGCGAGATCTTCGTCTCCCCGGGCCCGATAAGCATCTCTCTCGATCCGCCGAGGGCGCCACCTGCCCTTTTTTTTCCGAGCCCGAGAGGGCACGTATACATATATCTCGCAGCTCGTTTCCACCGGGCAATGTCGAGTTTCGGCCCGTAATTATGCCCGTTGTTTCGACGGACGCGCCGCTCGTTCCGCGCACTTAAATGTCCTTTCTCGCTCGGGCTCGTATAATACGCGTACGCGCTTTACGCGGAGGTCTGGTATTAAGAGGTAATAAGCAATTGCACGGCGTTATGTGCGGTTCTCGTGCTCTTAATTGAATTGTAGGCGGTTCGCGGGTCTCGGCTCGAATTGAAGGCTGCTCGCGGAAGAGGAGGTTGAATTTTAGTCTACGTTTCCGCGTGTAAAGAAGCGGATACGTAAAATTAAGAAAAGTCATTTATTTATTTAGTAACAATAAAGTATAGTATTACAATAAAGTATAAAAAACTAAACGCGTTGACTGTGCATTTGAATCCGATACTTAATATTGCTTTGACGAAACAAATTATTTTAGCAGGATGAAAGTGTAAGCTCGAGTTATTCATCATTCGTTTTTTTTCTTCTACAAGATAACACCTCGGATTTTGTGCACCCTAAAAAATCAATTAGTATACAGTTTGGAGAAGATCAATCAACCTGGCATGGGTCCAAGACGTTTTAATCAACATTCAGATCTTTAGTTGACACTTTGTTTTTTCGCGCGCGCTCCGTCGGCCTTACACACATCGTATTAATTATCGCGAAGTCGGCCAGAAACGCAGCGACGAAACTCTTCCGCAACGGGAGTCCTCGCCTCGAGACCGTTACGTCGAGCGCAGCGAGTACATTTCTCCAGTCTCGGCCTCTCTCTCTCTCTCTCTCATAATGCTCGGGAGAGCCGTAAATTTGCATAGGGGACCTCCGCTTATTATTCGGCTATCGAATTATCGATCGATTGACACGTCTCGACTCGCGCCTTTGGAATTCTCTCTCGCGGCGACAGCGGGCGGTCCAGTTTCACGAATTATATTGTCCCGGGCGCATTTGCATACCGTTCTCTCCTCGGCTTTTTCCAGGCTCTCTCCCTTTGGCCAACGTATGCAAAGCAGGAAGGAAGCATTAACGAACGAGCGCCCGATTCTCTACACCTGACTCTCCCCATTCTCAGTGGAGAAACTGGCTGTGCGCGAAACAGCGCCTGGTCCCGATTATTGCGAGCACAATGCCCGCAGCGGCTCGCCCTGAGAGTTTAATGATTTCGTTAATTGGAAATCCAAGGCTTCGCGGTGGAATTCCTTAACTGGATTTTTCACGCTGCATTGATCGAGTCGGATTTGTACGCAAGCTAGTTCGTTGGCTCGCGAGCTGGATGGAAGGGTACGTAACGCGGCTCCTGGGAGGTACGCTCCGTTCTTGATGGTTTTATGGATGCAAAGGAATTCGATTGATAAAGAGGCAGTTTGCAAATCAAATTAATCGTGGTTACAATGTCATTCTCCCGACACTTACCATGATTGAGTCTCACAGTTGATGAGGAAATGTGATTTTGTCTCAGTATCGATTATTCATCACTACTATGATCTGCTTTTCACCTAAAGGTTGTTATGAACCAAATCTCGTCCAGGGAGGTATCCAGTCTATTCCCAGTCAGGGATCTGGTACACCATACCCGTAAATGTAGTTCTCTTAAGGAGAGCTGTCATAGAGCTTCATTTGCATTTAACGCGCCGATGAATAGACTTAAGAGGAGGTGGAACAAGTTAGAGCCCAGGGTTCGGGAGCATGATCGTACAGGGGAATTCAAAAGGTCAATGCGTGAATCGTTATCATGTACCGATAACGATTAGATATTAGTTTCTTTAATCAAGTAGTTTAGGCGGATGCAAAAATGTTACAATTCTTATATAGTATATATTTATATAGTTATTATATTTTTGTATTTGATCTCAATTGTTATTTTTTGATTTTATTTTATAATAGATTGATTATTATTTTATATTATAAACATGTTATAATTTTTGGAATGGCAAGTAGCGCAGCGTTAGCGTCTACCAATACTTTTGTTGTTACTTTCGTAAAAAGGACTCTTGAGTTTATCTCAATAAATAAATAAAAAATAAATAAAACATGTTTTTTTTCTTACGTGCGGAGGCAGTAATCGATTGTTAGATAGATAAACAAAACATCGTGGTCATCGAAATAATACCTAGTAATTTTTGTTCATTAAAAACAGGTTTTTCAAGACTCGAACTATATTTTTTTTCTTTAGAAATCTAATGAAACGTAAAAGCCAAGGGTTTCTTTACAAAGTTCACCCTCTCATCAGCGTTCCTTTCAAATCAGCGTTCCCGTATGCTCTGTAAAACTGAAAAAAAGTCACGAGATTCCGCGCATAATGCGGCGACACAAGCCCCAACCTCCGTCGAACAAAGCCATTTGTCGAGTCGTTCAGAAAAGTAAAAAGGAAAAAAGGCGATCTAAAGCGAATCAAAGGCCGACCGTTGGTCTGCTCTCTCGACTCGCTCTCCGCTCGTTCACCCCCGCTCGCAAGTGCACGCAGCACGCTTGCACGTACGAGACGTTGACGCGCGCATACATTAGGAGCCGCGCGCGCAACATCTGCCCGGGAGAGTTGATAGACACGCGCGTCGACGGAGAGCGACGCGTCCGGAAGCGTTTCGGTCGGCCATTGTCGTGGATGAAAGCCTATCGCTTGGCCTCCTCTCTTTCCTCCTTTTTATTTACAGCGGGGAAAAAGGCCGCTCTCTCGCGCCCATTCAAAGCAGCATATACACGCGCCGGCCGGCAATCTCATGGGTGCGCGAGTTTTTTTCGTTTCGCTTCGTTTTCGCTGATTTCGAAGATAAGCGATTAGTCAGCGTGAAAAGGGCAGCTGCCCACGGACGCGGGCACGCGATTATCAGCCATGTGTGCTTCTTCCACTCTCTCTCCCTCTATCTCTCTTCCGCGACCTTTCTTTCTCCTTCTTTCTAACTAACGAGTCGATCCGGGTGTTGAGAGCTGGGTGTATGCGTCGCAAATTTCTGAGGCCTGCTTTGCATTTATGCAACTCGCGAGGGTTTCGACGCGCGAGATGATAATCTGGATCTTCTAGTTGCTTTATGCGGAATTGATAGGCAGGAGGATGAATTGTGAAAGCACAGAAATGTTTTTATACTCTTCCTAAATTAACGGCGAAAAATTTTAAACACCTCGACTACTTTTAAGATTTTATTCAACTCACTAAAAGATTTTGTCATTGTTGCGCAATAAGTTTTACTTTGCCGCGACGTTTAGTCGAAACCGCACAAGTCCATTAAATGTCGCGTGCATAAACCAATTGCGAGTGTAGATTAGGTACGGGCCGAGTCGGGAATTAAATAATCGCCAAGTTTATCGCGTGTGCCGCGAGTGTTTGCTCGGCCGCTGCGAGCGCCCGAAACCCCGGCGCATCGAGAAAACAAACAAAACGCGTTAATTCCCCTCCCCTCCTTGCGCGCGCAGTATCAAACATTTATTTTCAAAATCGATATGGACACGTATAAGGAAAATCGGGAGAGTTCGAAATCCACGGGCTTAAAAAGTGTTTTAATGGAAAAGCGCATAAATAAAGTGGGAAATTGAACGTATCGCGAGTGTTGGCGAAAAACATTTTAGAGATAAAACACTTTTTGAAAGACATTTACAATCTCGGGGGAGGAGCGGGCTTGAGCCGCGGGGTTTTATACGCGCACTATATCTTGTAGCCATACGAAGAAGCTATTATTCTCGAGGCAATTTCTCCGCGTGACAAAGGCGAAAGCCTTGAATTTGCCCGAATAAGATCTTATCGTTTTTATCGAAGGGTTCGCCTAAGCGAGATTTGATGAGAGAGCTAAAATGGAACGGGATCGTTTACAGGCGCCTACAAGAGAGCAACCAGATCAACTTTCAAGCGAATGCGATTGCCCCTAGAAGCGCACTTCATTTGTCGATTGTGTAAGCCGTGACGTCGCTGCTCAGGGGTCTTCTTGCGATACTTGGCATTTTACGAACTCTTGTATATAAGTAAGCAATTTTATTGTTATAAATTTTACAAAGCTGTAATTTCCCGTGATAGTATATGATTATTATATATATTATTATTGGTTTTTATTTTAAGTAAATTAGTTGTTAAATTAATTAGCATTCTATCATTTTATATTTTTAAAGATTATACATCTTAAAAACGTAATATATACCTGATTTGGGAATCGGTTCGTGCACAAAGTTCCGTTAAATTGAAAATATTCCTTAAAAATACAATTACCCATTGAAATGCATGGGCGTAAAATAAAAAAAAAAAAGAAGAGAAAAAGAATGAGGTTGAATTTTCAAAGAAGGAAAAAGTTCCGTTTTTCGTCAGCCCAGTTCAAACAGTTTGCGAAAGAACGCGGCACAACTCGGTTAGAGAAGCTCGAAGTTTCGCGTTTAACTTCCTCGGCGACGCGGAGTTTCCGCTCTTTGCCGAAGGTGGATGCCCTTAGGTCGTATATAGGCGATGGTTAAATCGTGCGGTAAATTCGCTTACATTTCGCTTTATCGGCAACACTTCATTGCTAATATAAACTTGAATATAAAAGTCGATTTTTGAATTAAAGTCTCACTCGGAATACCTCGAATATGGGTGTTATAACATTCAATAGGTTCGGGTAATGGAACGGATAAACGTATATTTCTCAAAATTGTTTGCTTACACATCTTTTAAAACTAACTTTTTCAAGTAACAATTGAAATAATAACGTAGGCACAAGCCAGGAAAAATCGTTGCAGAATTCAGCGGAACGAAGGAAAAAAAGAGCAAACGACCGCGAACCGATGATAAAGTGCCGACGGAAATGAAGCGGCCCAGATAAGACGCAGTCCTTATCGAAATTGTAAAAGCCGAAAAACCGATCCCCCATATGCACGCGAGAGCATCAAATTACATCGGCCTGTCCAATCGGCGACCTCGTTCTCTCTCTCTCTCTCTCTCTCCCCGAGAGCCCGAAACGACAGACAGTTCTTCTATCCATACGTTATACCCCCGAGCGCGTCGTCCCCCTCCCCCCTCCCTCGAAACGTCAATTCTCAGCTCCTCGGAGATGCATCAAGCGGTCGCGCTCGAAAAAGAGAGCCGAGCGGACTAATCGGAATCCATCAAATTAGTCCCTCATCTCTCCCGATCGGCAAGATTTTTTTCTCGGGGGGGCCCCTCCGCGAAGTGATCAGCCGGCCGTTCCGGCGGGCTTTATACATAACCAATCCGGCCAAGGCAAGAAAACGTCTCGCCGTCGCGCGATTTACGGGGCCCGGAGTGGAGAAAAAGCTCGCCCGCCGGTAGTACATCGATAACCTATATATCGCGTAGGAAAGGCTCGTGTGACAGCCGAGGGAATAACTCGCCATTACGGCTAACCTATCTTTCTCTCTCTCTCTCTCTCTCGGGCCAAAGGCTCTCGAGCCAGCCCGTGCATTAGGAGATTGTGTTCGACAGTTGTTTACGAGGGCTCCTAGGCTCTTCTTCCTTGGCTCGATTTCCTCCCTATCGCTCGGATTTTCTCCTCGCTATTTACGCCAAGAGAGAGCTAGTCGCATAACTCCGAGCGACAAACTGGCGAGCCTCCGCCTCCCCCGTGTAATCTCGGCGGAGCACTTTCGGCGAATTTTACCTCCTCCTCCTCCTCCTCCTCCTCCTCCTCCTTCGAGCTTTATCCGGAACCGAACGGATATCGCGCGGGAGCATCTCGGGGTAAGGGAGGCGGAGAGGCCAAAGCTTTGCCGATACTTCGGGACGACGCGAGAGACTCCATTTTTCCAGCGACGTTACAGGGCGACCGATGCAGAATCGCAAATCACGAGGCTGCTACTGCAAAAGCTGAGGGCTAATTTTTACGAGGGGAGGGGGGCGGAAAAACGCGCGTGCGGATAAATAACGTCGATTTCAAAATTGGATCGGTTTCTTGCGCTTTCTTGTCGCCCGGCTCGAGTTGCGAGTCAATCAAGAGGATGCGTTTTTTCTTCCTGCCCTGAGCTACAGACTTTGAGTTTAAATCTTATAGGTAATAAATCTCGTTAACGAAATGAACGAATGCTTTAGTCGGATAATTCAATTTCACATTGCGAAATTAATGGGTCTCGCGAGTAATTTTTAGACGTTGAACATTTTCATGCCGCTGAAAATTACATTGGGTTGTTTTTTTTTTGCATTTTGAAATAAATGATATATTGCATTATCGCATGACGCCGCGAAATTATATAGCTACCGGTAATGAACAAAATACGACTTCTTACTCTGTTTCAATTAATTACATTGCGCAGCTGCAAATGCTCTTTGACAAATAATTTTTTATGCCTCGCATGCAGCGAGACCTTCGTTTCGTTAACAACTTAATCTATTAACGTCCAAGTGACTCGTAGCGCGCGGTAATGAATATTATTCGTAAAAGTTAACGATCATCGTTACACGATTACGCGAAAGCAAATTAATTATAACAAAATGAATTGTCAAAAACGTAAGCACCACTAAAACGGCTCTCTCTCGGTCCGAATCGTCAGCTCGCGCTCGCATAAAGAGGGGGAGGGGCGAGAACGAAGCATACGTAATTCCGAAAACACATCGAGCACTCCGCATAAACACGACCGCACATAAAGCCGCGAATTTTTCGCATTGTACCTCCTCGTAACCTCCCGAAATCGTCGGCGATCGAGAGAGCGGGGCTCTCGCGCGCCCGTAAAATACGCAATTTTACCGGCGCGCGTCGGCCGTTCCATCGGCCTGTCTCTCTCTCTCTCTCTCTGTCTCTCGTACGCAGCCGGGATTTGAAAGCTCGGGCGATGAATCGAGGACCCGCGCCCATTTCCGAATTCCAGCCACCGAGAGTACCGGGGGGCACTGCAGTCAGAGTCGTTCGCCGCGGGGCTGAAAAATGAGGGAAAATATTTGGATCGATTCGGGCGGGCTGCGTGCCGCGAATGGCCGATCGCCAGCTCTCTCTCTCTCTCTCTCTCTCTCTCTCTCTGCGAGTGCTGCGCGCGGCTTTGCGAAAAAGGACGAGGGCAGCGGTGCGTTCCTCCGGTCAGCGCTGCACGAAATTGCATTTGAATAATTGCCCCCGAGGCACACAGCTCGCCCGAGCAGATGCGTGCGATTTCGTGCAGGCAGCTCTCTCTCTCTCTCTCTCTCTCTCGAGCATCTCTCGCGATGTTTGTCTTTTCGATCGGCATCGCTTCGTGCCGCAGCTGTTCCGAGGAGAGAGAGAGAAAGAGAGGTTGCAACCCCTTCAGCGAATCTCGATTACGGCGATCGATCGCCGCCACTGCACCGCGTTAATTGAGAGAAGTGCAGGCCAGTGCGTGCGAGCTTCGATTATAAATACATCGGCCGGGCCGATCCCGAGACTATTTTGCCCGCGCCGCTTTACGGCAACGGCTTTATCAACGTCGACGAGCAGTTTTTTTTTTTCCTCGGCACGTTTACGGACCGGTTTCGATTCGTTAATAATTATTAAGCATCGGGACGAGTGTTTCGATATTTGAATCGAGGGCTCGATTCATTCTTTTTACAGCGGAATTTATCGACTCGAAGCGACTAAATGTGGCGCGAGTCGCCCGCGTAATGAATGTTTTAATCGCCGCTGCATTCCGCTTTTGAGCTTCTGGCGTTTTACAAATTTCTCGCCAACAATTATAACGCTGCGCTGCCGCCTCTGCTTTTCATCTCGCTCCTGGCCTCTCGTCAATTTCGCGTTTTACGTTTTATCTACTAGTGCACTGGCAAAATGGAGCAGCTTTACGAATTACCAGTGCCATTGGCGATTTGCTTTTTGCAGGCCGGCTTTTACGGCATTATTTAGCATCGAGCATCGTTATTGTTAATTAAATATTTAAAATTTTATTGCGCAAACCGCTGTAATTTATTGGCTCCGCTCCGTTCGTTATCAAGGGTTAATTAAACTTTTTGAAGTTCTGCCAAAGCGCCGGGCATAAATCGCGATAAAAAGTTTATTGAATCCAATTACATTTGCTTTCAATCTTTAGAATTCAATTATTTCATTGTTTCAGATAAAATTTACTACCCTCAAATTACTGTGGTAGTATAAACTTTACGGCCTCTTCTCCCACTATTTCGAGTTACGATGCAGTTTTAAACCTCGCATTATTATCTTCTTTATTATTCATTATTTATTAGGTTGAAATTCCCGCTCGTGCAATAAAAGCGCGTCCATTTTTACTTTGGATTTTTAGCCCCGGCAACGATTGCGCCGGAATTGCGCCGGAAAAAACATGCATTAAAGCGAGGCGAACTCGTTTGATAAAACGTACAGTTAGGTCGAATTAGTAGTCGGCCGGTGATTTTCATTAGCATCGGGCTCATTATCTTTCTTATCATCCCTTCTATATATAAAACTTGGATCTGATGGAAAGAAAGACAGCCCCTTAACGGCCGAAGCTTACGATTAATAAAGGAAAATCGGCTTTGAAAATAATTAACGTGGGGTTTAAGTGCGGCAGTAACCTCGAAAGCACAGAGAAAGAGAGAGAGAGGGGAGCCGCAAAACATCGACTCGCGCAAACAATGAAGTTATATCAGTAGTAAGGGCACAGGCCGATGTGCGGTCTTAATTTTCTCTCTTTCTCCCGGTGGATTCTCTTTTTCGCTCGGCAGCAGCCACAGCGGCAAGTGCGGCCATAAAAGTTTTGACGTCCATCAGTCGGCGGGCCTCACTGACATAATGCGCGCCGTTAAGAAGGACCGCTCTGCATACTAATGCCGAGCGGGCCTCGCTCATTACAAACTCGTAAAACTATGGCGTGCGAGCGGAGCTTCCCGAACGCGAAGGAGCAGCGACGGCGGCGGTGGCGACGCCGGCAGTGGAGGAAGAAGAAGAAGAAGAAGAAGACGAAGAAACGAGGCAAACCAGTTTCGTGGGGCGTGTTGTGGAATGCTCGGTTCCCACGTGGAAAGCCAGTCCACCTGCCGCCACAGCGCCGCCTGGAATTCCTATAAGGCCAAAGTCATCCGCCTCGTCCTCGTGCAGCAACGGCGGCGGCGGCGGCGGCGGCGGCAGTGCTTTCTGCGAATTTCGCTAGGAGAGCGCATATAGCGAGGGTAATGCGCCCGACGCGGGTAATTGGTTCATTTGGCTATCATTGGAGCTGCAGTCCTCGGGGCCCTCGGGAGGCTCTTATCGCGCGGCTCCGATCGAAACAAGTAAGTCGCGACTGTCCGGGGCCCCGCTGCTCGAATTCTGGGCCTAGAGCACGGCGAGCCACCTTGTGAGAAAGTTGTCGGAATAATGGGGAATTTCGGATGAGTCTTTCCTTAGATTCTAGCTTTCTTCTTCAGATAAAGGGGCGACTTGTGTCGTGGATGCCATCGGCGATGGGTATCGCGTTGCCGTCGCGCTTAAGTACGTCCACGTTAATGAGTTTATTTTAATAATTGCCACTGCATCTGGAAGGTGATGCCTCTATCTACGAGTGACTCTTTTGTAATACGCGCTATAAAATATCCACAAGTTTGGAACTTGCGACGAAAGACTTTCTCGCGGCACAAGTGCAGCAGCACGCGTAGACTCTAAAATATCGAGTGAAAAGAAAGCCGATTTCTGTTCACGATTAGCCAATTACCGAAACATCTAACTCACTTGGCATATTCTCCGTAGAGTTTAAAAGCCTCTAATTCACTTGCTTTCATAAGACGGATAGTATTAGAGAGAGAGAGTTAAAACGGCATTAACCTCCCAGAAAATTTCAACCAGTCGACTCTAAAGGTTTTTTAATCTCGAATTTTATTACGGCCTTCCCGATGTAGCAGCGGCGGCGGCGGCAGCAGCAGCAGCAGACGTTAAAGGATAACGAGCAGAATAAAACTCGCCGCTAAAAATAAGCACTAAAGATCAGCTCTCGGCTCTCAGCGCTCGCAACTGTTTTCCTCTTCTCATTCACTCCATCCGATATCCTCCCCTATACTTTGGCCAAAAAGAAGACGATAATAGCCGCTCGCCTAGTGCATAGCTCTGCTCTCTCTCTCTCCCTCTCTCTTCGAGAGGATGCAGTTTGCCAGCTGACGATGCATTTACAAGCGGAGCGCTGCAACTAGCCTAAGTAGTAGAGTCCGATGCACGAGGCGAAGGAGGTGGGCTGCAGACAGCTGGCCCGCTTAGGAATAAAAGTCAAGCTTCCCCGATAATGCGTAATTCCTAATTTAGCGAGTATAATTACAGAATCCCGGGGCCTAGCTTCCCGTCTTCGGGCCCGTATGGGGGTGCGGTAATTGGCAATTTCCCCCTTGACAGCCCCCATCATTGGCTTTCACGTTGGTGCACCCTTCTTCTTGCGCTCTCCGCGCGCGCGGATAAGTAGAGGCCGCTGCCGCGCGCTCCCTCGGCGTTTGCGGAACTTTCGAAGATTCTTTAAGAGCGAGCTTTCAAGGAAAACCGTCTGGGAATCGTCCGCGGAGCAAGCCGACGTTGTGCGTATATGCGGAGTAATGAGTAGTTTCGAACACTGGTATAAACTACGACGGGGCTCCGTCGTATATAAGTATGGTTGAAAGCGTGTTTTATAACTGCCTAACCTTGACCACGCTCTAAAACCTACGTAATTTGAAGAAAGGAAAAACTGCGACTTCGCTTTTGGCGAGCTGTCTCGTTATCTTGCTTGACGCTATAATTAAACCACTTTCTAGTTAAACCGACCTTTTTCTCCTCGCGCATTCGTATTAAGTGGATTTACGAAATGATTCCCGGCTATCGGAAAGGAATCTTTATTAGAAGGTATCCGTGTACTTTAATTCGATTAATGTCGCCAATTTATGCTATTAATGTTTTCGTATTGGTACAAGTTTGCTTTTTTCCCTCAAAGATATAACTTAATAGAGGAGTTCTCGAATTAAGTTACCTTGTAAATAAAACGCAAGAGTTTGACTATATAGATTGCAAAATAAAATTTGCTCATTACAATCCTGCATGATCGACAAAGGCTTCAACACGTATTTATTTAAATATCTCATTAAACAATCTAAAAATCCGAGCGCAAAGTTTGAAACGAACATTCGACGCCGGCACGACAAACAAGAATAATTTTCCACCGGCAATTATACGATTCGAGTGCAATATCGAGCGCGCGCGTATAATCCCGATTCCGCAAACGTCGAAACGGCTTATGAAAATAACCAGGCAGAACATAAGGAATTTACGAGCGCGCGCTTGCATGTGGGTGCACGAGTGCGCCAAAGACACACGAGCCCAGTCAGGCGCGGGTTGCTGCTGCGCGTCGTTGCGACACCGCGATACTCTCGCGTTTATGATAATAATACCGCAATAATTGCCACATGAATGTAAATAGTGATGGGTATCGATATGATCTATGGAGCTCTCGCGGATAAGTGTAGTGTCGAAACTCGCCGCTCGAGTGTGGAAAAAGCGTGTCGGTGCGGCGCGAGAAGCTGGAATAATGGCTGGCGTCTCTTTCAGCGGCGTTATTCTACGGTGCTTTGCAAGTCGGAGATGCTGGAGGGCGTAATTGCGTAGGAAAAACGACGGAAAAATTAATAAGAACGAGTTAATCTTGGGCGGTAAAACTAAAATCGTTGAAGAAAAAAATTCGAGCGGTTGTTAATGCAACAGAAACAGTTTTGCACGAGCGAGTTGCGAATTGAAAACAAAAAAAAATGAGGAATCAAAGCGGAATTTCATTTACCGGACTGCGCACGAGTGCGTACATACGCGGAAAGCGAGAGCGAAGCGAACGAGGGAGAGGCGGCGAAAAATAGCGATTTATAAGCGCCTGCGCACACGACACCATGGGAATGCTCGCTCACCTACGCGGCGGCGGCGGCGGCAGCGTGTCGTTATATGCTCGAGAACGCGCGCATAAATCCCTTTATGAGCTTCGCCTTACAAATTCACGGCCTGTCGCCAATTTTATTGCCCCGGAGATCGTTCCTTTATCTATGCGCCTGCACACATGCAAAGTCCCGCTCTCGCGGGCGCATAAATAGCGCGGCCCCGGCGCAGGCCCGACGAGCGATTGCAGGTTAGAGGCATTAGCCCAGGTAGCGCGCGAGTTTATGGGCAGCTGCGGCCCGCCGTTGTAATAAAAGTGCGTTACGTGTTTATACGGATTTCGACGCGCGGCGCGGCCCTCTCCTTCTTTTATCGGCGCGGCCCGCCGTTGCCGATTGTAATCGCGCCGCCGCCGCCGCCGCCAGATTTCGACGAGTCGTAAATCAAGGCTAATGCTTCCGCGAATTTCTTTTCATTACGCCTTTCCTGCGCAGCTCGTTCGTCTTTCCCGCGCTGAGGAGCTTCCCTTACTCGGCGGGCCCGCTTCTCCGATCGCATGATTCCTTCGCGTAAATAACAATTAAACGGGAACCCACCGAGCATTAACCTCCCTTCCACCTTCTGGATTATCGTGATGCACATAAATCCTAATTACCCGCCCACGGAGCGCATAATTACCGATAATTAGCGACGCCCGACCTATCGGCTACTCCTTCCCCCCCTTCCTCCGCCCGAGAGCGAACGCCGTTCCTTTTCCACTCTGCTTCTGCAAAACAATCGCCCAACGGCCAATTGTCAACGATTGCTAAACGATCCAACGATACCTAAATCTTATCTATTCATCGACTTAAGCTCAATTTAAACTACTTGGCTTTAACCGGACTTAAATAGCTACTGCTAATAAATACCGTTTGCAGCAATTTATGGCTTTATATTATAATTTCGCATTACAGTTTGTTAAGTTTCTCTTTCGATTTGGTCAAACTTACCGAGGCGTTTTTGGTCCTTCGTAATCGTTGAGGCTTCCCTTCTCAGTTAGCGTTTTAAACAATCCTTCCAATTCGGTAAGCGTCTCGTCTCTGGCCATGCTTATTTCCTTTAGAATCTGCGAAACAAAATATATCTTTAAATGATAATTCCCCAAATCGTAAAATCAAATACTTTAGATAAAAGCTTTCGAATAGTGTATGTTACGATTTCATACACTACCAAATGTCGATACTACTGGCTATATGGCTTTTAAAGGGCTTATTTTTAGTCACTTTTATTATATCATCGAATGTTGGAAGTACTTTGCCATACAACAATCGTGTTAACGATAATACTTGCTGGATTGTTTAGAGCTATAATTCTAGCTATAATTTACTTAAAATTAAAAATCATGTATTCTAGAAGTAATTTTAAACTTGGAGATTTAAAAAAATATGTTTTCCCATTTTCGTCATTTCACAAACTTTTATAAAGCTATATGTGAATAACGTACAACGACGAAATTACTTTTATATGATTTAAAATATCAATGCGGAAAAATAATTTTACTCGCTGATACGTGCAATAAAACGTCGCACTGACCGCAGACTGAAATCAGTCCATTGTTCAAACTTATCCGCCGTAATATTTTTCCCCACAAGCTATTTTCAGCGATATATATACTATACGTTTTTCGCAATATCTGCTGGAAAAAGTCCGCCGCATGCATGATCGACATTGCGAAATAATCATTTTTCGGCGAGCGCATTCCCGAAACTGAAGCGGAATAGAAGAGGGGAAATTTCGCGGGGAAAGAGTTAAAAAATGCAAAGCCCGAATGGAGGCGCGCCTCTCTCTCTCTCTGCATACACGGAAAAATAAAATCGTTTTTCCGATAACTGATTATTTGCCCGCGCAAGTGGTTTGCTGACTGGGCGAGCACATCGGCAGCGTTTTTCGCCTGTAATATTATCGAGTTATCGGCGGAGGAAAGAAAGGAAGAGGGAGAGAGAGAGAGAGAGAGAGCTTGCAAGCTCCGAGGGACAGATATCCGGGGGAGGGGCGAGGCAGGAGAGGAAAAAGGAACACGTACACAAGCGGGGGAGCACAATATATCCGCATGATTACAATATGCCGGCTCTCGAGTGGCCAATATCAAGCAAGTGCACTCGGCTGAGCCAATGCTAATAATCTTCCATTGTCGAGAAATCACGATCCTCCTATACCGGGCGTCTCTGCGTCTGTGTGCGCTCCTTCTTGCATCGAAATTTTTTAACAATGAGCGCGCATTTTCGGGACGGCATTGTGTACCGCCACCATATCGAATGAATAGCCAATATTCCTCTCTCGATGCCGGAAAATTTCGAAAACTTTCGAAAGAGACGATAAACTTATTTTTGCAAGTATTTTGTTTGGATTGTTTTTTTCATAAAAAGTGTTTATTGTACTATAAATCTATTATGTTGTCATCTAAAAAAACGCTGAATATTAATTTCTAAAAAAATTCAAGAAACATTTTTCATAAAATTAAAGAAGCGCGGTGCCAAAAGCGTTCGCCGGCACACTCGATCGGCCTAATGCAACTGAAAGCTTTGCTCTCGGCAAAAGGGCCCGGAATAATAGAAGCATCGACTGATTTTCGGCAGATCGTCTATCCTTCCGTCAGCGAAGGCGAAAGGCAGCGGTGTGCTATCAGCTCGGCGAGATCGTTCTCCGGGACATATATAAAACAGGCCTTTTCCACTGAATAGAATTCTCGCGCGAACCGAGAAGGAACAGAAAGCTGCGGCGGCCGCGCTTGAATACACATTAGGCCGGGGCCGCCTTTCACACGTCCCACATGAAAACGGTGAAGCTCAAGACGATAGAGAGAGAGAGAGAGAGCGCGAAAGAGCCTATTTCAAAACAATTACGCATTCTTTGGCGCCTTGTCCTCCCACGCGCGAGACAAACACTCGCTACGAGCTTCGCCAACCCGGCTCTGGCTTTCGCTCCGCCGGCGGAGTGGGCCGAGCGAAACAACTACCGACACCTCCGAGGATTCGAGTCAAATGATTTATTTGACCTAGATTTTATTAGCGAAACCTTGTTCAAATTGCTCAAGATTTATAGTACCTTCCTGCTGCGTTGGACTTTTTAGTTTAAAAAATTGAGTGTCGATGATGGATTTTATAAGGATATCGTTATTATATGGAAAAAGTTGTCTATTTTTCTGAAAAATATATATACCTGTATCAGTAAAATATATTTTTTTTAAAAATATCTAGATTTATTAATCTTGAAAGGCTTAGCAGAAAATCTTTGAAAGATTTACAGCCAATTGAAGCAGTACATCCTTGGTGAGAATCGATTCCACTTTTTAAGAAGTTAATAGGTGTTTTCACCGATTATGAAATATTTATTCATTTCGAAGTAATTTACTGATATTTTTATGATAGTTAGGTTACTCAGTTGTATTAATAAAAAAAGTACCGATTTTATCGGTGAATGACAGAAAGAGCGAGGCAGAATCAACTAGAGAAATTAATGTTTTGGTATTTCACAAAAGGAGAAAATCGTTAATGATTTGTTAAAATATTAAATACAATTAATAAATGCTTCAAAATGACTCGAAAAAAGCGTTGTTTTAGTACCTATGAACTATCAAGTTTTCGATTTGCATCAGAGATAATTTCTAATTAATGAATGTTTCTCCGAAGTAAAATATACTTAAAAGAATGAAATTTTTTGATGTAATTTATTAAAATTTCATGCAATCCCACGTAAGTGCAAAATTAAACCCTTGCAACGTTTTAAACAGAAATTTGTAACTTGAAACCGCTTACTTAATATGTGATAAATATCATTGTTTATTTTGCCTAGAAGAGAAAATGGAAATTTATTAAAGAAAATCTTCCCGTCTCGGAAAGGCAGCAGACGTAAATTGCATCATTAAGACATCCTTTTAACGATACAGTTTATATACCGCCGGTAAAAATTCTCCAGAATCTCGTAAATAAACGCAGCGTCATACACAAAAGGCAAAAGTAGAAAAATGATTTATCCGCGAGATTATTAAATTCCTCTTATACGCCGAGAGAAAGAGAGAGCGCTAGAAAATTGATAAATAAGTTAATTAAGTGATTAATTATCAGTTGCACAAGGATAATTTGTATGCGGCTGTCGTCAGATTATATTTCTCCTCTATTATACCCTTCAGCGCGTTGCGGCCGGCGCGCGGATGGACTCGCTCTCTCTCTCGAGAGAGAGAGAGAGGAGAAATAACGAAGCGAAAAGGAAAAAGAGGCCCCGAAACGTTTATAACGCAGTATTTTAAGAACGTGATCACGATCGCGTCGAAAAAATGCACAAAGGAATTTGTCTCCCCGGCCGTATATTAAAACACGTCCCTCTTAATCAGTCATTTAAATTTAAACGTTAATGAGGATTATAAATAATGCAGACCCGCCGCGTCGGCTCTCTCTCTCTCTTTCTCCCTCCCTCTCCGCCTCTCGTTCCGCGAGCGGCAATTTTCACGCAGAGGACTTTACTGCTCGGAATGCAGATTCGAAAAAGTCTCTCTCTCTCTCTCTCTCTCTCTCTCTCTCTCGAGCCGCAATATCGGCGGGTAAAAATCAGTCAAACTAATTCCCATTGCTAAGCAGCGGCCCCACATTCGTCCTCCTCGTGCGCATAAATTGCCGGACGGTTGGGATCAGATTACGGCGAGAGTCGTGTAGATATTATACCGGGGGCTCTCTCTCTCTCTCTCTCGTGTATATGCGGCTCTGGCTCTAGCCTTGTATATCGACTGCATCTGAAGCGGGCCTGTGTAGGTACGCACGAGGAACAAGCCGACGCGAGGCGACTTCCGCAGCGGCGGCTATTCTCTTTGAGGAGGACGACTACTGCAAGTGCAAGTCGATTGTCCACCGCGCGGCCGGGCACAGCCTTGCCTTGGGATCGTGTCATTCCGGTTGCAGCGGGCTCCTTTGCATTCTCTCCAGCTTCGCCTCCTCCGAAGATGTACGCCGCAACAATTTTATTCTTAAACGGCCCACTCTTTCTTCGGGCCTATCGGCGAGATCTCACGTGATAATAAACTTTAGCCTTATTTTTTTTTTTTTGGAGTAAGTCCGTTTTAGCGGAGGAATTGGAATTTATGCTTTAGCAGTATCAGAAAGTATCAGCTTTCGGTCACCTGCCAATAAAAGTTTTTTCATTTTCTCACCAAAATCCAAACACCATATACTCGTCCTCTTTTTACTGATGAAACATGCTAAACAGAGCCTGAAGAGGCGCAAGCCGAGGAATATTAAAGGAAAAACGTAAATTATCTTGGCACATTCCCTGGAAATTTATACCATGTTGAACAGCGTAAAATTTGTAAAACAATCTGTTAGATCTGTTCCGGCGATAATTTTAATTTTTGATAATATATTATCCAAGCCTGCCTTCTCGCTTTCCCAGTTCCCACGTCTCGCGAGTAAACGCTCTTTCTCGCCCGCATGCACATTTGCGGAACGTCGCCCTCGAGGAACTGGAGCAAAATCACCTTTTTGATTCCCCGTGTTATTGCCGCGAGTGCGCGTAGCCTCCCCTTCCCCGATAATCGTTCGCTCGGCACGCACCTCGACGCGCGCGAAGCGTCTAAACAACAATAAAAGGCGCAGTAATAAGACGTAGGCGCGGCGCGCAGCTTCGCGGAATGTGAAAATAGAGAATTTCTCTGCGTTTCGCGCCTGCATGCAGCGCGGCGCGGCGGCGGCTCTGTCGCAACGGCCGTTGCGGCAATTCTCTGCCTGTCGGCCGGCGATGAAAAGAAGGAAGGAGCCGCGAGCGAGCGACCGGCGTGCGGCTTTACTCCTGTTTTTTTTTTTTTTTTCTTCGCCGGGCTCTATTTGTCGCTTGTGTATTTTATAAGACACGCGTCTCCTTTCGCTCTGCGTATACAGCTGTGGCGCGAGGAATGCCATTCTCTCTCCGGCCTACGCGCCTTTCAGAAAGCAACCACCCGGTAATGTGATTATGCTAATGTAGCAGGCCTTTCCCCCCACCCCCTCCCCCCTTTCCACCTCCGAGCCCTAAGAACGATAATTATGGAAAATGACCCATCGATCTTGTCGCGAACGGGATTGCGGACTGATCCTGCCGGGGGACTCGGCGAATTTCGGATAGTGCTTTGCAAGGCTGAGGCTCAACCGGTATTGTTGGTATATTAAAACTTTTTTAAATCGTGGAACATTTTATTGACGCGGAGCTTCTCGTGCTTGCCAGGATGAGCAGAAATGTTAGCCTACAGAAGGACGTAATCTTCTGAAAAATGCACATCAGTTGCGGAAAGTATGTGCGCTCGGCGACGAAACCTCTGTAAATTAAGAGCGTGTTAACGAGTACAAATGTAAGAGCACGTAAGCATGATAAACTGCGCATTAGCGTCTCTCTCTCTCTCCTCCTAAGGTGGGAAAATAAAGCAGAGAAAATTTAGTGCGCGACGCAGTAAATTTATAAGGATTCCCCCGAAAAGAAAATTAGAATAAACACCGACATTCTGTAACAAAAAGCCGCGGAGAATTCTATTACTCAGGTCAGCCGCACATAAATAGCTCCTCGCTTTGATAATCTAAAAAAAAAAATACTTAGCCGGCTCGAGATATATCGCCGAAAAAATCGCCTCAACGTACGAGAAAGCATAAAGAGTTAGAGATATGACTATTCAGGCGGGCCGATGTCCTCCCTCTCCTCGGTATAAAAATACCTGCTGTCCAATGCAGCGGTAACGGCAACAGCGTCCACCTGCTAAGCCTGAGTCAGTAACACCATACCTCCGGTATCTTGAATATCTACAACCCTCTTGGGCCTTAGTCACGGCCTCTCTCTTTCTTTCTTCGGCTTTTTTACCTCCTCGCCCGGAGCCTATGATGCGGACTGCGCGCGGGGAATGTTTATGCGTTCTAGGACTGGCCGATGCTTTTTAAGCTTCTTAAATCTCAAGGTGAATGCGTAGCGTATCGACGCTCAACCCCGAACGGCGCGCCTCTCTTTTCCCGGTAAAGTCCATAAGTTTTCCTCTTTATTGGACACCTGTCCCCGAGGGGGATTTACAATAAGTGATCGCTTATTCCGCGGCGTTTTATTTCCTGAAAAACCGCTTTTCCGAGCGGTAATGTATGCCGAGCCGAGAAAATCTATTGCGCTCTTTTTGGTTAAGGACTTAATGATATGTAAAGCCGCGCGATAGAAATCTTGCTTTGTTACTCGATGAAAATTCAGCTTGCGTTCGAGGTTCTATTTTAATGTGGCGCATGAAATATTTTTCAATTCGTTTTGGAAGAAGCTCGAATTTATTCACAGCTGGAAACACCTTCTTGGACATAAATAAACTACGGCGTCGAGTCAAACTTCTCTCCTCGGACTTTGAAATTAACTACTTCATTTGAATTATTTACTTAAATTAACTTGTACAGTAAAGAAGCACTGCTTAAATCGATGTTTAAGAATAAATTTACGGTCGGAATAGCACAGTTTTAGTCGAAGCATTTTACGTACAGCAAAAGAGCACGCAAGAAAAAGAGGTCGAAGTCGCCTTGCCAGCGAATTACGATAGAAATAACAACGGCAACAGCGACCGAAAACCCGTCGTAAAACCCGGTGCAGAAAAGCTTAAAGCAGCATAAAACCATAGCTTACGAATCGAGGGAACGGCGAAAGGAGTCGCGGTATAAAGCTTAGGGCGAAACGCGAGACGAGACATATTTCCGAAGGCAAGGTTTTGTCGAGGGCGAAGGACTCGGTGCAGGGAAAAGTTGCGGGGGCCGTTATTTATGGTTTTTCAATGAGCGCTCTCATTACGGGAGACAAATTGCGATTCAGCACGCGAGCCGGGAATTTCTCCGAATGTTTGGCGTGATTTTGACGTATTGTTAGTCCCCGCATTCTTCCCTCCTCTCTCTCTCTTTTTTTTCCCCGTCTCGTTCCTTCGCCGAGAATTTTCCCTCTCGCTCTCGAGAGCGCTCCGACGCTTATTTCGCATGCAGTGGACGGCGGCGTTTCGTATTCCGCAGCGTTTTTACGGGCCGCAGTCGCATAAGTCGCGGAAGTTGCTCACGGCTCTCTCCAAAGCAGTCCGAGAGTCGATGCGCGAGCTGCTGCCTTCTGTTTCTGCTTCTGCCTCTGCTTCTTGGCTTGTTTTTTTCCCCCGAGCTCTCTCTCTCTTCCTCCCTCCGCCGCGGCGGACACGTACGGACAGATTCCTCGATCCTTGTCTGCGAGGTTCATGAGTGGCATCGACAATCGATTCGCTCCTTCTGCTTCTGGACTGACGTTTTTGCCCCGGCTCTCGAGCTCGCACCTTGCACTTGCTCGGATATTAATCCTCGCTCGAACTTTTTTTTTCTCGCCGACGATTTGCCCTCTGGATTCGGAAAAAATTTCGGAAAGAATTTTAATTTAGAAACTGCCTTTATTGAAGAAGCTGCGGTAAATCAAAAATTGAAAATTTCTTTATTCGTCTCGCAAAGAAAATATGAAAGTTGTTATTTATTTAACGATTCTTTTAAAACCGTTTAATGAACCCGAGAAAAAGAACTGAAGAACCGTAAGGTTGTTATTGCAAATAAAACTTTAGCAACTGTCTGAAAAAAAAACAAGAAAAAAAAAACAAAAAAAAAGCTCGGGCTGATTTATTTGTGCGGACAGTAAAAAAGGAAAAGCTCGCCTTTAAATTATAAAAAGCAGCACTAACAGCTCCGAGAAAGGGTTTATCGCGTCATTTGAGGCATTCGTTTGCGAGAAAAAGAGTTTGACAAAAGGAGAATGCAAAGCTGGCCTGCGCCACACGGCCGTAGACAAATTTATCGTCCGGTATCACGTCGGCGTTTATGTGCGAGCCGTATACATTACGACAGCGCGCATCTTCGCGACTTTTATACGTCCGCGAGCCGTTTGTATGCAGCGCGATTGCGCCTAGCGTACAAATACGCCGCAAACCAGTGACGCATGCTTCTTTCCGGCCGAGCCTGCAGAACAAAGAGAGAGAGAGAGAAGAGAGGCCCCGACTTTCTCTCCCGAGCGAGCTCGGGCAAAAACGCTTTTCGCGCCGCAAATAATAATTTTCTTCCCCGATTTTTTATCCGAGCTGGCCTTGCGTGCGCGCGAGTCTCGAAGAAAGTCGCTGCCGCGGAACATCAAAGGCGCCGCCGCCGACGGACTACGAGGGAGAGAGAGGTGGCTTTGAATCCTTTTTTGGAGCGAGCGCCGAAGAAAGGAATCCTAGCCGGGGCTGACCGATAACTTTTTCAGGTGTAGAAAGAGGGAGTCGACCGGTTCTAACGGTTTTCCCTCCAGATCGAGGAAGATTTCTCCGGCGGATATTTTTCGGTCGATTGCCCGGTCGCTTCTCTGCACTTGACTCGCTCTCCGGATTTATCTTGATTCGGGACAGACATCCACTATTCTCGATGAAAAGCCCCGAGGCTCTCGGGGTGCAGGTCAGTTTCGAGGCGCGCAGCTGCCTTCTCGCCTCCTCTTCCTTCGCTTTTCTCTTTCACGCGTGATCACTTGCGAGGATTTCTTTTTTGTCGAGGGACTCTCGAGACCATTATCGGATGCGGTCAGATTTATTGGGTGGTGCACTCGCCGCGTTAGATACCTCATTAACGTGGGTGCTTGATAAAAATAGAAAGGTATATTAGTAAAGGTCTCGGACAACCTTTCATTAATTTAAAATTATATATTTGATATATTATGTATTTTAGAGTAATAAAAATGCAGCCGGACGCATTCTCGACTGTCCCGGTTCTGTCGGAACGCGAAGCAAGTCTGAAAGTGCCATTCGATCGATAAAAAAATATTATTTTTCAATCGAGCTCGCAGCGGGATTCAGGAAACTGGTAAACATGTCTGTCTAGCACATGCCCGACGCGCGGCTAAAGAAAATCTTACGCTTTTCAAATGGAATCTGGCTGGCGGCGGCTCGAGGAAGCGCGCGTATTCGTGTCACAGAATACACGCGGAAGCCACATGTGAGCCCGATGCGCCCGAAGCAACATTTTCCGAGAAAGCCACGCGGCGCGTGAATGCGTATAATACCTACAGGAAATCTGGATCCAGCTCGTAATTCCGCGTACGTAAATCTTATGCCTTTTCCTTCCCCCACCCCAGGGCGGCCGGTGTCTCTTCCTCCTGAAAACTGACTCGCTTAACGACCCTTTAAAGGCTAAACGAGCGGCCGGCGCAGTTAAAAGCCACACTCCGGGCCGGCTTTTAATTGCGTAATAATTTAATAACCCGCGGGCCCGAAAATGAAGAGCAAGAAGGGAGAGAGAGAGAGTAGAGAGAAGACGCGCGCGCGCGCCGTGCATTCGAAAAAGGAGTTATCGCACCTGTGCCGCGAAGGCTACCTGCGCGCGGCCCTCGCACAATTGGGCCCCGCCGGACCTCACCAAAACAGACGCGAGTCCTCCGACACGGCGATAGGATCGAGGAGAAAGAGAGAGAAGGAAAAACGAGCCGGTTTTCTGTAACTGGATTCGGACTCCGCTCCCCTCCCCCCTATCTCCCTTCTCTCTTCGCCCGGCAAAACTACGGTAGAAAAGCGCCTGGCAGGTAACCGGAAACCTCGGTCCTGTTCTCTATTAGGTAACCGATACGTCTCGAGACACTTACGAGAGAGTCGGAATCAACAGGTGCCTTTTAGCTCTTTCTCGCTCTGTAATTTCGAGAGAGAGAGAGAGAGAGAGAGAGGGGCATAGAAAAAAAATCGAAGCTTACCAGCGAAAAGGCAACGCGCGCGCTCCCTCTCGCCCTCGTAAACTATCGACAGGTTGTGCGGCGCGCGGGGCTGCAGCAGCAACGGCGGGTTTGCCGACCTGCCGATCCGGGCTGTGTGCACCTGCCGGGGCTGCCGGCGGCGGCTTGGGGCTAAGCACCGCGAAAAACGATGCCGTTCGCGGGGGGAAAGAGCCGATTAATCCATTTTCACCGCTCGCTTCTTTCGCCGAATGCAATTTATGCGGCTGTGCGCCGAGGCCCTTCCTCTCCTCTTTTTTTTTTTTTTTTTACGCCGCGATTTTTATGGCTCCGTTACATCGGCGGTTACGCGAAATTTTACGCGGCGCGCGCGCGCGGGGCTCTGATCAATTTTTTTATCCCCCCCGGATATGACGCCGATGCGCGTTGCCGCTGCAGCCGAGCTGTCGCGTATGCATTACACCCGCGTAAAGACGCGCCGAGGCGCGTGCTCGGTTTAATGCCCCTTTTTTATGTCGCCCCAGGATTTCCTGGAGTTTCCTCTGCTTCTTTTTAATGGCTTCTGCTCGAAATGTTTGCCGTTATAAGGAGCAAGCTTAAACAGTTTATTTATACCTTTAATCAATAATTTCACTTCGCTGGTGGGTCTGATAATTTTAGAAAATACTTTGGTTGAACAAAAATTTTCTTGTCAAAGTGATTTTTCGCTAAAGTTCGTTAAAATAAAGAAAACCAATTATGAACGTACTTGATTGGGTCAACGACCTGATTAAAATTTCTAAGCAGCCTTCAACAGTGTTTCGACGACGAGGGAAAGAACGAAAAAAAAATTGGTTTTCAATCAAAACGCGCAATTAAATTTCAATTTTAAAGCAATTCCCTTCCAGTTGATGAAGCAGCAAAAGCAATCAATTTCCTTAAAACATCCTCCTCGAACAAGCGAAACTCAATAAATGCAGCTTTTGGGTAATGGATGGACGAGCGAGCCGCGCGCTCTCTTTTTCTCTCTCCCCCCGGAACGAACTATTAGGGAAATTGTCGGGCTTAGGCGCGCTTAATGCGTTATCAATCACCGACGCCAACTAGCCCGTAATCCGTGTCAATATTCGTTAACACGGAAACGCGCCGCGGGGCGCAGACTGCAGAGCCTCGCGCGACAAACGACGCAGAGGCGCGTGCAGCGCTCGGTTGGAGGCCAATCAATCGCCTCCCGGTCATTAAGCTCCGCTTGGCCGAGAGCCAAGTGTCGCTGCTCTCGGTGTAACCCTTTGATTGAGAAAAAGCTGGAGGGGAAGGAGGACGTTTTTGAGACGGAATTTTCTGGGAGGTGATAATGAGGACTCGGGTGTCTTTTGAGAAGTCGTTGATTGCGGCGCATTGTTTATATTTTTAGGCACACTAGAAATTTTATTATTGAATTTTCTAATAATTCTGGATGTGATAACGTGTTTCAGAGTATTTTAAAGTGTTCGACTGCTTAATTCTTCATTTGTGTAATCTATTTAATTTGATTTTCTCCTGAGAAATAAACAACAATCCAAGGTCATATTTTCTAAGTAATGTAAAAATAAAATGAATTGTAAAAATACCATGTCTTTTTATTTTCCTCTTCCTCCAAAAACACATTATTTAATATATGAGTTGTAAAAATACGAATACTTAGTTCATTAAATTATAAAAAAAATGTGAGATGAAAGAGTGTCAAGATTTGTATACATGACAGAAAACAGTATTTAAATATAATTCATACAAATAGCTATAATAACTTTATGTATTTATTTAATATCATTAATTATCATTAATTCAATATCAAATTATTGATTATTTCTTTCCGATATAATGAAAGATTAACGTAGCATTATACCTTCGACTCATAGAAATAATGTTTTTTTAATTTAAATCATTGAACAACCCAGCACACTCTTCTACCCGCACTTACTTTCATCACCATAAAGCATCTTCCAAGAAGGCAAAGTAACACTGTACACGCACTTGCGAAATAAAAAAAAGCAGCCTTTTTCGCACACCCAAAACGAGCAAAGCACTCATTATAAACTCAGGCAGCATTAACAGCGCAATAACGAATCTCCAGGAGAATATATGCAGGATTGCAGTTCTCGTTGTCTCGGCTCTCGTGTTCTCGCGTATAATTCCCGCGATACAGCGCAGTTATGTATATAGGTACGCGGCTTTTCGCGTAGGTATTTGCATGTTATGTACACATACTGCCGGCATCGGCGTGTAGCGCAATTCTTTCTCTCTCTCTCTTCCTCTCCGCTCCGTCTGGCTTCTCTCCTCCTCTCTCTCTCCTTCGTTTCCTGCGTTTAACGACACGAATGTATTTGTCAAATTGCTCGCGGGCACGTGCGCCCTGCCTCCGACTCTTTAAGCACTTAATTTTGGCTAATCGAGCGAAAATCTTGGTCTAAGGGAACACGACAACTGCGGGTATAGATGCCTACTATAACCAGTCAAAAAAAAAAAAAAAGCTGTACCGACACTCGGGTCTCGCATTATCGATTGAGTCGCAAATTCAACCCCCTCTCGCCACCCCCTTCCCTCGCGTGCCTTATCTTTTTCGCAAACTCGGTTAGCAAAATTATACACTTTATCCTTAATCAAACGATCCTGACTTCGAGTTAAATCAGTTTGACAATGTACGACTTACTGCGCGCAGTCTTCATTGCAAAAGAGCAGTAAAGCATCCCTTATCGGTGAAAAGCTTAAATTAAACCTGAATCTAATAAATTTACTTAAATAAACTCTGCAGCAGCAGGTAAAATAACTAGCGTTTTCTTACGTATTTACAGGTCTCCCTAAGCGAGATAAGAAGGGGAGGCGAGCGGCAGCGAGGCGGCACGAAGGACGGGGTGAGTTACCCCCTCGTGTCGTTCTTTTCCAGGTGTCGCCAGCGTGCAAGGAGGGAGCAGAAAAAAAGTACGCAGGCGATGAAGGGTGCCACGTCGGTAAAGATGAATTTGCAGATTTCCGCTGAGGTACAGTGTTTGCTCGATACCATTTTTAGATTTGGTGATTTAGCGCGCGAAGTTTCAAGTAGTTACAGGCGGGAACAGACGGGCAGCACAGAGGGGATTGAAACGATTTACAAGTTTTCGAGGCATTTTTTGAAAGTAGAATTGAAAATGTATTTGGAAATTAATATTTTTCGCTGCGGTTGTCGTTTGGAGCGTTAAAATTTTACAATTTCTCATTGACGCGGAACCTTTCCAGTACTACATAAACAAGTTGAATCTGAAAGTACCATTTCGAGCTTTTAAAAGCAAAATCCGAAAATAGCTGCATAACTCATGAACTAGAATTCCTGCAAAATCGTGCAAGCAGCGCTAAAATCCAAAAATCCAAAGACTGGACAGCTCGGCGAGCTCCTTCAGCTTAGCTCGGCTCTTTCAGAAATATGCAAAGTGCAGCACCGAGATAACAACCGATGCTGCCATCTAGACGTCGCGAATCCGTCAGCGTCCGTCGCGCTTCCTGGCGTACCGGCAGCCGCCGTCGCGGCAGATGGCGTAAGACGTCGCGACGCCCGCCGCCTCCCCCCGGGCTCCGCAATCCGCGCTCCTCCGGCGTCCTTCGCTCTCTTGCGCAGCTCGCTCGCTCGAAAAGGACACTGCTCGCGAGAGCAAGCAGGAAGGGAGTAGGGGCAAGCGGCGGCGTCGGCGGCGGCGGCGAGGTTGCGCACTCCGCGGGGCGATCACTCTCTCTCTCTCTCTCTCTGGGCGGGGACTGCGGCTCGCGAAAGAAGCGCAGAAGTGGGGCGGCCCGCGCTGGCGCCTGCTTTTTTTCGCGGCCGCGAGGCGGAGTTACGGAAAAAAGCGGCGCATCCGGCGCGCGCGCGGGGTGGAGCGAACGCGCCGCCGGAATTTCGGCTCGTGCGCCGAAAGAGAGAGAAAGAGAGAGAGAGAGCGGGACGAAGGGGGATGGCACCCCCCTGCAAACCGCGAGCGGAATGCCGCCGAAGAAGGGAGCGATAGCGCTCGCGGCTTAGGACGAGGCAGCTCAGTTTTAGCAGGGAGTTTAAGCGCGATAGTCCGGACTTGGCCGGCGTGCGGTGGGTATCTGCGCGGACGCGAGTTCGCGTGCGCGAGTGGTGCAGGTTCACGGCACACGTGAGAGACGTGGTGTTAATTGTGATACGCTCATTCATAGGCGTAGAGAGACGGAGCGCAACGAGCGGACGGAGCAACTGGACCCGAGGCAACGGGAGACACCAATGTGAGTCGACTTCGTTATTATGGCCGTTTAGTTGAGGCGATGGGAGCCCGGCGTAAGCCTGCTATACATATGTAAATTCTCACCGCAGCTGTCTGACTTTTGCTGGGGATCATATTTTTTTTTTTTTTTTCTGCTATTCTGTTGACGAAACAGTGTGCATTGGCATTTTTAAAGGGGCTTCACGTCACACGTCGACTGACAAGCTAAAAAATGAGAGGTATCGAGGGCGAGCTTCCTGCTCGCGCCAGTTGTAAATAAATGGCTCGACAAACATTCGTGTCGGGGATAAAGAAATTGATAAGATAATGTTCGGTGAATTTATCGACCGCGTGCCGCTGAAAAATAAATTCGTCGCCTGCCTTTCGTGACTAAGCCGACGTGAATATAAAGAATTTTACTTGACGTGAAAAAATTTTCCAATCTATCACTTTACTTCTGTCATGTTTCTAAAGTATCAAGGAACTTCTGATGTATTTAGGTAAGGAAATCGTTTGTTAAATTTAGATATTCATAAAGCTTACTGCAGTTATCAAACTATAGTTTTCGTAACTGACAATTTTAGTCTCAATAAAAATTTAAAATTACTTGCATGAAAGTTTTAAATACCCTTTTAAAAACAATGTATTGTAACAGAATTATGAGCATCTTTAATTTTAAACAATGTTAATGTGTTCACTGTTGTAAAAATTTTATCTTACTCTGTAAATTGTTTGAATAACATATTAAAACTTATATAATTTCTAAATAAGAGATATTTCTTTACAAGAAAAAAATTAAAATATTTCTTATTTTACGCCATTCTAAATTAGAAATAAAATCAAATAAAAAAATAATTTCTGAAACAATTTAGCTTCATATTTTCTACAATAACGTAAAAGGATTTTTCAACTTTAAATTTTCAAAAATAATAGTTCTTAAGATAAAGTAAATGCATTAAAATAATTTTTAGTATAATTGACTTGCAGGTTTTATCTTCATATTTTTTAATATTTTATAAAAAAATGTATCAATGACAATTGCGTTAAAAGAAAAAATTTGTAAAACTAAAACAAATGATAAAAATCTTTTATAAGAAAACGAAAAATTAATAAACTAAGTTATAAATGGAAAATTAATATCATATTATCAAAAAATTTCAATAAAACTATTTTTTTTAGATCTAACAAGATTCACATTTAAAGTAAAAAAAAAAATATACTTTTTTTATGACTGTACTATTTTTATGCACACATTATCTGATACAAATGTAAACTGGCCTTATCTTCACAGGTACCATGTTTTTATCAGTGCTGATTCCAAAATTTTCTGTTTGCAGGTGCATATAATGTACCTGAATACATAGATAAGAAATTATATAGAACGATTTGACACATTACTTGCCATGATATATAATCTTGGACCTGTGGCTTTGCCAATCTTTATTTCTTAAATTAACGAACAATTAACTTTTATCACGAATTAATACTTTCTTATTTCATGTCATATATTACCTTAGTCAATAAAAATTCAATAATGTTAGTCAACAAAAATTCCTTCTGCAGTTAAAAGTAATTTTCATTATTAATTTTTATAAAGTTCTTGTAAAATTCGTAAAATGTCCATATATGCCATGTAAGAGTATTTGTTGAAAAGAATTTTAAATCAATTCATTTTGTTCGGAATTCATAATGTTACACTTGCTTTCTATCAAAAGACAAGCACATTTGTACTGAAAAATAAAAACTTTTCCTACGTCATACGAAATACGACATTGGTCGAAAAACTTTGTCAAAGTTCAAGTTCACAGTTATAAGTTATGTAACGAGAAGATTTTCTTCTCCAGTTTTGCTTCCCGCAGATCAGGCACCTAGACTCGAAAAATTTCCATCCGCTTCCTCCGACAAAAGCAGATTTCTAAAAAAAAAAACATTCGAAAAGCCAAAGTACAACGACTTGCTATCGTATTTTGCAAGTCCCTATCTCTCAGCGGTTATCTCTCTCTCTCTCTCTCTCTGAATCCGCGAGTTTCGGGCAGAGTGCGCCTGCTCCGCCTCCCCACCCGGGCGCTCGCGCGAGTTCCCCTCCGCCACCCCCACCGCCGGGCCGCTATCAGGCGCTCCCCCACCGCCTCCCACGACTCACACGCACGCGATCCTACCAGTGGGAGTGAGTGTCCTCCCGTGGGGGGATGAAAGGCTCTCGCGACGGGGAAGTCGCCCCCTCGGCCTGCCCCCCCACCCGGCCGCCTCGGTTCTCGGCTCGCGACGGGCGGCTACCGCCACCGGGCGGCCGACTCGCGAAGTCCCGCTCCGCCGAGGGGTAGGGGGTGGTGGGTGTCGAGGGTTCGCGCGCAAGTAGGTGGGGGCACTTGCAGAGCGCGCGTACACGATAAAGACTCGGGAGAGAGAGAGAGAGAGAGAGCGAGGCGGCCGCCGGTGGTGGGAGAGGGCATTGGAAGCGGAAGCCGTTTGGCGAGACTCGCTCGCAGAACGTCAAAGCGCCTCGAGAGGAGCAGCCGCCGGCTGCTCTCGCCCTCTCCTCTCCTCTGCATATCAGCGCAGCCGGCGAGCTATCAGAGAGGCGCGGAGAGCGATCAGTCTTGGACGGAACACGGAAGCGGCGCCTACGTGCACACAGAGAGAGAGAGAGAGACACCTGTGCCCGCCGCTGACGGGAGGAGGAAGAGGAGAGGAGCGCATTAGATACCGTTGCCGCGGACGGCAGACTAGACTCGGGCGACTTTGGCTTCTTTCCTCGAACTGCCTCGACTGCTCTAGCCGCTCTCGCTCTTCCTTCTGCACGATACTGCGCTACCTTAAAAGTGCAGCGATCTCGTTCTTGGAAGGAAGTCCTTCGTGTTCTCTGCCGGACGAAAAAAATAAGACGCCCGAGAGAGAGAGAGAGAGAGAGAGTATACCGGCGACTTTGCTAGAATCTCCGCAGACGACTGGGGAATGCTGCGATGAGAGGATCAGTCGACGTGGCCGCTGCTGCTGCTCTCTCGGAGTGCGCGAAGTGCAAGCTGATATACAATCGTGTGCAAAGTGAACTGTCGCTCCTCCTCGGCAAAAGAGACTGATAACGGCCGGCTTTCTTCGCGAGCGCGAACACTAACGACTGCCGCCGATTTCGCAACGCCGCAAAGATCCTCTTCCAGCGCAGGCAGAGCGAAAGCGAAGGTAAGCCTTATAATGATAATGGAAAAAAAAGTTTTCTAAAAGAAGAAAAAGAAAAAAAAAAGAAGCTGCTCGACACCGATCCAATCGCGGGCCGCTACCGTGATTGATGACATTGTTTATTCCTCCGGTTCGATAGAATCCGTCGCCGTGTCGACTTCATTATCCCCCGCTCCTTCTCACGAGGCCTTCTCTCTCTTTCAAAGAGTCAATTCCCGATATCTGGCGAGCCGATCGAGAATTAGCCGCGCGCATCATAAATCGACGGGGCCGTAGGGAAAAACGCGGCGCGCGGCGGACCCACCGGAATTACGCGGCGCGCTTTTCTCTGTGTCGAAAAATAAAAGGCCTTTTCACGATCGGGCCGCAACAATGCTCGTCGTCATCTACAACACACAGGAAGACACTTGTCTCCGTCGAACAACAAACCGCCGGCGAACAATCGTCATTCATCGCCGGGGCCCCGACGCAATGCTCGCTATAAACTTGGCGTAAATATCTCTGGCAGGTAAGCGGCTCCCTTTCTAAAGACGGGAAAGGAGAGAGAGAGAGAGAGAGAGAGAGAAATACAAGAGCCCCGCGCGTGCCGTACCGACGAACAGGTAGTTGCGGAGCGCAGCGCGCGCGGATCGATTCTCATTGTGAGAGAGGAAAAAAAAAGAGAAAGAAAAGAGAGGAGAGAAAGAGGAGCGGGCTTCCCCATTCAGAGCCGGCTCTCGTGTCTCCTCTTCTGAAGAGAGGGACAGAAATTTCCGACGTCTCCCCGAGTTGAAAAGTCGAGGAAAATCGCATTATCCCAGCTTTGCGCGCACGACACGTCATAATGCTGCCTGGCGCAGACGAGGAATGTCAAAATACGAGAGGTGAGAAAGGTGCTTTTGGCTTTTAAATGCTCGCGCCTCATTGCTCGTCCTTTAGCCTCGCGGCTAATACAATAATGATGACAGCTCTTTCAAAATAGAAGCGACGCGCTCGGTTTATTTGTCTTTATTCTACTTGCTGTAAAATTTAACGGACCTCTTTTAAAATTGTGTTTATGCAAAAAGAATTCAATTGCCGGAGGAGAAAGTGTTTCCACTTTACAGTTTTCCAGATCGAACTGCCTTGTGAAAATTTTCAATTTGTCATTCCAATAATTTCTAAAGCACGCCGTAATTGCGGATAATAAAATACCCGTTGTAACAAGAATACTTTTATTACCCGGTAATAAAATATTTGCGTAATAACGGCCCGAGGAATTTTATTAGTTGACGCTAATAAAACAAAGTACCTCCGTAACCGACCGTCTAAAATCGTTCTCGAAAAATAAAAAGAGATCAGCGCTCCTCGGGTTTCATTCAAGCCTCTGCTCCCGGAGCGGAAAGGCGCAGAAAAAAAGCCGACGGTAAAAGGCTGCGCGGTGGAAAGTTCCGTCCCGAACGTTTCGATTAGCCGCGTAATGCGGCAGAACATCTAGTTTCTCCGGCGGCTAACTCGATATTCTTTGTGCCGTGTAGGCCGATATTCTCGTTACCGGGTTATCTCTCGGCCGCCCCGTAGAGAAAAATGGCAGAGCAGTCCGCGGGATATACCTCCCCCCGACTCTCCTGCGCTCAGCGTCAATCGCACGCGAACGAGTCGTTACCGGGGCAATAGTCGAATAATATATATTTTAGCGTCGGGCCTGAAATCCATACCGGAGCGACTCGCCTGCTCCCTTTTTCTTTTTCTTTTTTTCGGCCGTTCGAAATCGGACGATTGACGTTAGCCTCTTTCTCGGAGCGGAGAGCCGCGATAGTCCGACGGCAGCCGTGCTTTGTGCCGAGCCGAGCCACTTGTACGTGCTCTCCCGAGCGAGAGAGGTTTCGCTCTTTTGCGCCGAGCGGCACGTTCGAACTCTCCCGCCGCGGAAAAATCGGCTCTCGGCTGTTTTTCAAAAAGCGTCGCATTTCGAAAATAAAAGTCGGGAAAGACGTCGAGCAAAAGAACTAATTTGCGCCGAGATAACGACTTGCCAATCGCGTCAATCGCCTTTACGTGATGGATGGTGTGTGCTCGCGATGTGCGGGCTCGACTAAAAATAGCGCCACTTTTTTCGAGATAACAATTTCGAAACGTGCAGCAAATTGGCAATCGAGCTCGCGATCTTCGTCGAACGTGCCGGCTTAACGAGACTCATCAGCTACGTAAACAAAGTAGCCGTATAACCTCAAATTAATAGCTCACGTTCCGTCGAATCGGACCGACTAATTTACAAGCCGCAGGATTTTAATATCGGATCCGGCCTCTCCAATTGAATTAAGCGCCCTCCGGCCTTTAATCCCGCACTTAGTTGCCTAAGGTGCACCATTATCAGCTGGTAATTCAAAGGCTCTCTTTTCTCGGCGGCTTCGCGCGCCCGTGAAAAATCAGGTATAGAGGCATACGGGCAGGGCGCCTAAAACGGGCCCGTTCCCACGACTCCGGGCATTTCTTGGCGGGTTTATCGATAAATTATCGCGGCTCTCTCGGGCGGGTATAAATTTGAAAAGTCGGACGTCATCGTGTAGGCGGGAGGGCTTACCCTCGGCGGCAGGAGATTATCGAGTAGGAGGCGCGCGCGCTTGGCTAGGGCCCTTCCTCCCCTCCGCTCTCTCTCGGGAGAGGCATTATGTATCGGAATTCGAGATCCATCGGGGCCCTTTCAGCCGCGCGTCAAATTATCCCCGCGGCACAATGCGACCGTTGATTGATATCTTCAGTCGTCTCGAGCTGCTGCTGCTGCCGCCGCCGCCGCCGCCGCTGCTGCTGCCGTTGCCCGCTCAAGGCAACGACTCTCCTCTCCTCCGGCTTTCCTTTCGCTCGTCCATCCGTCCGTGCTCGGGTTTTTTCTCCGCTCGCCTATCCCCCCGGACAACCAGCACTTACCATCCACCTTCCCCCGTGAGCGCCCGCGCGCGCGCGCCTATCTTTACTGGCCTTTTTTCGGGACCGGTCTTGAAGCGCGCGGGACTCGCTCTCTCTCTCTCTCTCTCTCTCTCGTATATGTCTGCAGTCGGGCCGCTCGCGCTCGTTCTTTTGCTCGGCCAAGGCCACTGCACGGACTACTGCCGCCGAGAGAGCTCTCCTTTTTTTCGGAGAGAGTACAAGCGCATGCTCCAGCAACCCTTCCACTTGATTTATCCGCATCCCTTGAGCCCTCGGCTCGGGAGTAGCACGCCTGCCTGCCTGCCCGCCGTTCGCCTCCTTCGCCTTTCTTGCGGCTCCTTTCTTTTTTTCCGGAGAGCCCGAGGGCTCGAAATAACTGAGTTACTCCCCGGCGAACAAGTTCTAGCGTAAAATTTTCGGGATAATTTCTTTATAAGTTTCGAGCTTTGCCGAGCGTGTGAAAGGGGGCCCAGAGGAGGTCGGGGGCCGGCTTCCATTCAAGCCAACTTTTTCGAGCGCCGCCTCGTTCGAAAAGTTATAACAAAGTAGTGTTATTTAGAAAAGCCGACGATTCGAGGCCAAGCGGCCGCGGCAAACGTCGAAAATCCAATATTCAACAAACCGCCCTCCCCCTCCCCGTGTTGATGGAAAGGAAACACACAACACTCGTCGGATGTATCGACGCATTCTGCACGAATTACGCTCGTTTTTTCATACTCCCCGCGGGTCGTTCTCGCGCATTTTAGTTTCTCGGGCATCGGGACGAACAACAATAAAGCATCGCTCGCGGAGAGCGGCTCGCCGCCCTCGAAAATTGCATCGCTCCGAGGGCCAATATAAGCTTTGATACGGCCGTCGAGTGGACGATGAGTTATATGAAATTCGCGCGCGATGCTTTCGCTTTTTCAACGTCGACACCCTCCGCTCGATGTTTTTTTTTCTCTCTCTTCATTTTTTTTTTGCTTTCCATTTCGAGGGGGGAAGTCATTTTTCCGCGTCGGCGCGCGTCGATTTTTCGCGCCGAACGTTTTTTCGCGTTCGCGCAATAACGAGGTTACGAGGGTGGCGGAGAGAGGGGTCTTTGATTTCGCCCCTGTTCGAGCCGAAAATTTTCGAAATAATAAGGCAGCGCGAGAAGTGGCTTCATCGTCGGGCGTGCGCGCGAGGTAAACGGCATAATTCCAGAGTTAGCAGATAGTAAAAATAATTGTACCGGTAAAATAAGGCTCCGGGTGCTCGGGCGCGCGTATAGTAAAATGTAAATTGCTTAATTATTTGTAGAAAAAAAAGCGGCGGCCAGACTCGAGAGCGGTAAACGCGGGGAAAAAGATACGAAAAACAAGGCGATTATTCAGCGGCTTAACGAAGCAGTTTTATCGGTCAGATCGGGGAGATCACATGGTATAACGCGAGCCCCGCGCGCACAGGTGTGAGAGACCGAGGCTGCTTTTTTTCCTCTCTCTCTCTCTCTCTCTCTCTCTCTCTCTCTCTCTCTCTCTCTCTCTCTCTCTCTCTCTCGACCTTTTCACCCTTCGTTATTGAGCGAGTGTATGCGGCAAGTTGCCATAAGAAGCGGAACGAAGAGGAGGCAAAGGGGGATGCATCGAGCGCGAGAGAAAGCAGCCGTGAGGCCCGGCCGTGCGTGCCGTATAAATATTGTATATAAATAAGGCTGGCCCGTTCGCGGCCTTATTTATGGGAATTTCATGAAAATCCCCGAGCGGAGAGAGAGAGAGAGGACGAAGGGTTGCGACCTCCCGAGCCGAGGAGAGAGAGAAGACCGTTGATGCCTCGGGAATTCCTGCCTTCTCCTCTAGCCGCTTATAAATGCTTCTTTCGAAATCCCATTTACCAAGCCGAAAGCGCGTGATAAATAATAAGGTAAGAGAGAATTTCGGTAATTTGTTCGCTCTCTCTCTCTCTCTCTCTCTTCCTCCTTCTCGCTCGCACGACGAGGACGGGGCTTTAAACTTGACAAACGCTTTGACAAATGGCGCGAGTTGCGTAACTTATGCGTGTTTGCGGTGCCAAGGTTCCTCCGGAATATTCCGTTTTTCGCGCGAATTCTGCCGTCACCGCGAGCGATCCGCGAGCCGACCCGCGGCAAAAACTTGGATATTTCTTCGAGAACGACATCGTTCCCCCGGCGGCTCGGTGGAGAAAAAATTTCCGACGCTCCGGCATCGGCCTTGAATGATTCATGCGCGGGCAATAACAATAACGATCGCGAAAACGATCCGGGTACGTGAGACGTGAGAGAGAGAGAGAGAGGAGGCAAAGTCTCGGGCGCGAATCGCTAAGCGATCTTTAGCGTCGCACGTGAGAAAGTTTTTCCGCTATGCTAATATTTCGCCGATAAAATGTCACACGGGGGGGTTACTCTCGCGAGTATCAGCCGAGCCGTGAGGAATATTAATGTCGCGGCGCGCTGCCTTTTTCTTCGGCTTCTGCTCTCCGATCCTTCGGTTGCCGGGGCATCGGGGAGAGACACAAAGATAGATAGAGTTTCGGCAGTCGCTAAAGGGGTTCAAGGCGGAAGAAGCCATCTGTGTGTCTCTCCTGGAATGCAGCGAGAGAGAGAGAGAGAAGCCATTAGGCCGAGGCCGCGCCATTATAATAATCTAATGCGAGTATATCGGGCCCCGGCAATATATTATTTCGTGGGTATAAGCCGTATAAAAGGGCTGTATACACTCGGCTTTTACGGCCGGCCCACCGGCATATCTAATGTCATGGAAATTTCGCCGGGCTTATTTGCGAATCTTACCTGAGCTGCCGCTATGTATACGATAAAATGCGAAACGAGGCCATTACGAGCGAGGACGAGGGCCTCGCGGGCGAGTTTCATTTTTCTAAAATCGTTTTTAACGATATGCGCCGCCACGCGGCAGCCAGACTCTCTCTCTCTCTCTGCGCGAGCATAAAGGGCTAATGGCGCTTTACGGGCTTCGGGTTTTTTAAGCCGCTCTCTCTCTCTCTCTCCTGCCCCGGAGATGATTGGCTCTTTTTCTACGCTTGCCGGGTGCCAGAGATTTATTCGACTGAATTCATTGGAATTCCTCCGGCGGACAGACTTTTACGAGAGATTTTTCAAAGCCCCCCCCCCCCCCCGAGAGAGAGAGAGGTTGTTGTGTAATACACCGCGCTGAACTAGACAAGCGCTTTTCGGAAAAAAAGAAAGAAAAAAACGCAGCTGACGCGTTTGCGTAATAGAGACGGTCGCAGAGTCACGGTGACTCGTCGGCTCCGAGAGAGAGAAAAAGGTTGGAGCGTAAACAAAGTCGGGAGTGAAGAAGTGCCGAGCGATAATCGGCCGGCTCTCTCGGACACGAGCTTGAAAAATCGCGACTCTTTGCGGAAAAGGTTCTGCGGAATCCTGGCGGCTCCGCGTTTAAATGCCTGGCACTTTAAAGAACGTGTATAAGCGACAGGAGGAGGAGACGGAGAAGATTGGCCGCGGAGAATCCAGGAGGTAGGCCATCAATTT
The DNA here is from genome assembly GCA_035582975.1 of Ormyrus labotus. NCBI lineage: Eukaryota > Metazoa > Arthropoda > Insecta > Hymenoptera > Ormyridae > Ormyrus > Ormyrus labotus. Next base: position 3,767,974 of record JAWWEO010000036.1, read on the forward strand.
CCGAAAAATCGGACCCCGAAATTTCACTCGGGGGTCGACGTCCCGACTGCCCCTCTCTCTCTCCCTCTCTCGCTCTCTCGAAATTACACGGAATAAATTGTAGGGCCTTTCTCCTCCTCCTCCTCCTCCTCCTCCTCGTCGTCTTTTTCTCCTCGCTCTCGCACGCTCCGCTCTTCTTCTTCCTCCTCCTCCGGCTTGATGCGATTATAATGGCCGGTCAGGTTACCGCTTAGGTTCTCGATAACCCACGGGGCCTCTCTCTTCCTCTCTCGAGGGGAACGATGAAGATTAAAAAGAGGTGGGCCGAAGCCCGGGCTCTCTCTCTCTCTCTCCCGGGAGGAGAGGTTTACGCACGTACGCATATACGCGCCGAAGGAGCGGAGAGACGCACGCGTTAACGGGAGCATTTAAAGTCGAAGAGATCAATGCGACCCAATGAAAAAGCTCGACGCTCGGGCTGCCGTTGTAGCGGCCGCCGATGCTGCCGGGCTGATTAAAATGCCGATAAAATATTTAACGAGGACGAGAAGAGCACTCTCGGCGAGGAGCTGGCTTCTGCCCTCCTCCCTCCCCCCCCCCCTCTCTCACTCTCTCTCGTCTTTTTATTCCCGCGCGCACGAGTCTTTCCACTTTCGACCGGCGTCGCGCCGCGGTAGGAGAAAATTATCGCTCTCGAGCCTCTCGCTCTCCTCCGACTACTCGGCTTTTTAATTGAGGATCCCGGGCCCCGGCTTATTGAAAATTATTGACTTCTTTGGAAAATCGGCCTCCGAGGATCTCTCTGCTTACGCTTCTCTTGTCCCGCGCCGACTTCGCGCGCCCCTCCTAATGATTTAACGGCCGGCTCTTAATTGCGAGGATCTTCGTGTATGGTAAGAGCGCGCGTAATTTACGCTGATTCCGAGTGAATATTTCAGGCGCGAGCAAATATCGGCTCACTTTTCACTCGGAGAAATTTAGTGAGTAGACGCCCCGTATGTTGTCTTGTTCACGGTCTCGTGTTCGGGACCCGGGAGAGGAGAGAAAAATTGGAGGTACCGCGCAAAAAAGGAGAGAGGGAGAAAAAAAAGGAAGAAGACACTCCGGGCAGCCATCAGCCGCGCGGCGAAAAAAACCGAGCAAGAAAGGCCGCGCGGCGGACCTACCGTATACCTACCCCTATCCTGCATGCGGGGAGGGAAAGGGGATAGGAAGGAGCAAAAAAAGGAATGCCCCGAGTGCGAGAGGCCGAAAATATGATATCATCGTGGGAGGGACCCCAATATGTTTTCTACTCGCTCGTTTTACGGCTCTCTTCTTTTTCGTCGATTTCCGAGGAGGCCCAAAGAGTGCACCGCCAGACTCTCGCTCGCTCTCTCACTCTCTCTCTCTCTCTCCTCTAATTGATAGAATTTTTACGTCGGCTTTCGAGTCATATTTCTCTCGCGGCTCCAATAAAAACAGTTGCGCCCGCTCTTTCTTTGGCGGTGCATTAGCGGGGAATCTGTTTGTTTTTGCCGCTTTTTATGCGCTATTTTACAGCAATATTTCTTTGATATACCCGCTTCTCCCCTTCCATCTTCGAGGCTGAGCTACGCCTTTTAAATGGGCCCGGGCGAGCTTAAAAAAATCCACTCGAAAGCCCGGCTTACGGGCGGTATAAACCTGGAATTTAATTGGCCACTTGATTATCGCCGAGGTAAATCAAACTTTAAGGAACAATCTCTCGGCAAAGTTTATTAATCCCATTAAAGCATCGCTCGCTAATTAATACTCGAAGGCTGCGCGCGCTCGCGATCTGCGCCGGCGATAAGCGCGCGCATCGGGATTATTTACTCCTCTCGGTATATAAGTTTTTTGAGCTCCGCGACTAGAGGAGCCCTCGGAGCGCCGAAAACATCTGCCGCTGCGGGGAATCTCGGCCCACATGCTGTCCGGCGAGAGCTCGCGGGAAAGCAAAACCCACACGCGATCTCTCTCTCTTGCTAGTAAATTTATTTCCGAGAGGAGGCCCCTCCGAGCGGGAGAGGATATTTCGAGTGTCCCCATAATCAGCGAAAAAATGTAGCCTCTCTGTTTACGTCGTATTCCAAACGTCGGCGGCGGCGGCGAGAGAGCACGAAAAAACTGGTTTCTGATTAGTCGACTTTCTCAGGCATGAAAAGTCCCGAGGCCGGAGGAGCCCCCGGACTGACAGCTTCTCGGCGAGAGAGGCTGCGGAGCTTTGCGCGAAAAATAACAAGGACGAGATTGTCCGACTTTTTTCCCCGCGGGGGAAAAAAAAAAAGAACGATCTCCCATCGCCGACTGGACGCGCTCGCTCTTTCGCAAAAGAATTCAATTTGTACCGAGATTTTAGAGAAAGCTCCGGACTCTGCCGAGCGTCCGTTTGGAAGCGAGGCATTCAGTAGCAGGTGAAAATCATCGAAATTAACACGTCCTCTCGAGCGCTTTCTCCTCGTGCTGCCGCGGAAGGGGGGAGGGGCACTTTTGTCCGAAGCTTTTACCCCCGCGGGGACCGGTCCATTTGCAGTATTTTACGCAAAACCAGACAAAAAGGCAGAAAAGGCGAAAAGAAACGTCGCACAATACGCGCAGAGAGAGAGAGAGAGAGAGAGAAGGAGAGGCAAAAGTTCCGTCGCGTCGACTGGTTTGCCGAAAGGCTCTTTGGCCGGGCGGCGCTAATTAGCGAGGCAGCCGGCCGGGCATCATTAGCAAATTGACCGTTGGCCGCAAGAGAGACGTAAGCTTCCATTGTTCCGGAGATAAGAAACGCGAAACTCGTTCCTCTTTTGCCGAGAGAGTATAGCTCTCCGTCATGCCGCGACGTCTCAATCGTTGTCTCTCTCTCTTTCTCTCTCTCTCTCTCTCTCTCTCTCTCCCGCTCGGGGAGGGAGACAAAGGCGCGTCTCTGCGCGCGGGGAGACGAAAAACGTGGCGCATAAAGATAAGGATTTACGCCGGGCGTTATTTATTTATCGGCCGGGGCCGGTGACTCTCGATGAGAGCTTCTCGCTATGTTTAGTATAAATTGCGCGCGCGCGCGAGCCGAGCTTAAGTAAGATGATCCGGGGATGACGGCCGGACAAAAAAGATTACCGCGCGCGCGAGGCCTCGAGTGACGCCGAGGGGCTTCAATAAAGCGCCGTGAAATACTGGCGAATTCGCTAGTTTCGAAATTCGCCGCGGCCTCGAGAGCTTACGTTCCGCCGGAGAGTTTATGCGCGCGATCTCCGCGCTCTGTAATCGAGAACTCGTCGCTCGAATGTTTACTGGAAAACGGTTGTAAAAATAATCGACCTTGACCTCCGCGGTTCGACGAAATTGCTTTTAATCGTTTGGCGAAGGTCACCAGTCGTGCGCTTATCGTCGTTTCTGAAACATCCGCGAGACTGCAGCCTCGCGCATATATATATCCATTAAACGCGCTTCGCACAGTGCTTTAAAATAAGTAGAGCCGACTCCGTAAATCCGCGTCTTTAAGGATATAAAAAAATAATTTATTAACGTCAAAGCTTAATCGGATTACGAGGCGGTCGGCCGTTAAAAGCGCCGCGGTGTCACGTCGCATGAGTTGCGAAACGTTGATAAACACGAGGGAAAAGAGCGAGCGGAGAGATAAAAAACAAAAAAAAAAGACCGTACACGATACGCGGGGCTGAAAAAACACAAAACGAGTACGGGGTGTACGCGGGGAGAGCACGCAACTAGGCGGGCGTGTATAGGAACCCTTTAAATATTAATGGCCGCGTCGAACGACACGAGAACTCGGAAAATATACGCGAAATGCGTGTAGGCCGAAGGTAGTGGGCCAGTATTTTTTTTTTTTTTTTTGGTGCCCGCGAGAGCCTAAAACCGCCTATCAGCTGGGCTGGATCGCGACGAAATTGTTTAGAGGACTAACGATCGCTACTCCAGATCCTAATTAGGCGAGCTTCGTCCCGATGGAATCGTTTTGTCAGCTTCCAGCCTGCTCTCTCGTAAACCGGAGGAATAACGACGCCGAGTGCCGGGGCCTTTATATGGCTCGCGCCTTGTTAAGGCCCCGATCGCCGGCTGAAGATTAGGGGCGCGACGCTTCTTTTTATTGAACGCGTAAATTGTTGAAATTAAGGAAAGAGACGAGAGAGAGAGACGCCTCGAATTTGGTTTCCCCCCGAGCGGCTGAAAAATTGAAGAAAACCGAATTAATGAAGAATAACGACTGGAATTTACATTCCGAAGGGTTTCCGAAGGCAATTATCGACTGCGTTTACGGCGAAAAAGGAGCCGATTAATCGAGAACGAAGAAGTCAATCGAGATGAGATCTCCCGGCCGATTATCTCGGCGTCAATTATCAATTTTTCTCGAGAGAAAAAATCCGTCGAGATTAATCATTAATGCAATTACACGCGCCATTAACTCTCTCCCGGCGACGTAACGGCACCACGCCGCGCCTCCGTAAATAAAGCGAAAGGATGTTCTAAGCCACGTTGACACGGTTCTTTGATTGATTAAAGGGCAGAGCGCGTTCGATTAAATTTTTCCTCGCGTTTAGCCTCTCGCGCGCGGCAAAAAGGAGCCGGCGGCCCATTAGGGGCTTCCTCCCGAGATCTCACCTCGTGCAGGCTGCATTGAAAACACGCGGAGCGAGAGAGAGAGAGAGAGAGAGAGAGTACACCGCAGAAGAAGAAGGAGAAGAAGAAGAGTGACCCCGCCCAGAGCGGCCGGTAATTACAACCGCAATTTAATCCGTGAATGAAAATAAATGAGCGAACAAAGGCGCTTCGGCCTTTGGGGGGAGAAGGGCACCGCAGCGGCACGTGCTTAGTCTCTCCCTCCCTGCGGCGTTGCGTCACGAGAGAGAAGCAGAGCCAGCCTCTCTAGGTTGCGGAAGGTCCTTGCGATAATTGCTCCTGGCGTTACATCAGCCGGGAGCAACGCTCTCCTCCCTCTCTCCCCCTCTCTCTCCGGCGGCAGCCTCTCCGAAAGAGTCATTACGTCATTATGCATACCGCAATTAACGCGCCGGCCCGTGTGTTTATACAGGCTATACCTGTCAAAAGTGCGCGCGGCCCATCATCGGCCTGCCGCCCTGCGAAATTACGCTGCAATTGTACCGCGTGCACGCGCGTTCTCCTCTCTCTCTCTCTCCCTGCCAGTAATTGCATAATTGGGGAAGCTCTGGGTGGCCCCCGTTCGATACGACGGCACGCCCACTTTTCCGTTCTTCTTTTGCACTTCCTTCGTGCAGCCCGCCACTGCACCGCTACTATTACGTATATAGAGCTGGCCGTTGTCTTCGGGGCCGGCCACCGATTGAGTCATTCGCCGCCGATGAAAATTTCATGCGCCGGACTAATGACGCCCGCCGCTTCGCCGAATTACGGAGGCAAAGCGGCGAGGCCTCCGTTCGACGAGCTGCTTAAAAATTAACCGATACATTATAACGCGCCTGATCGATACGCGCTGCCAAAGCGAGCCTCCTCCCGCCCCGACTCTCTCGTGCCGAGCGACAATAGAGCCCCGCCGGAATCTATCGTTCGCCGCTCCGACGGTTAACGGCGGCGATTGATTTTTCAAAGAGTCCTCTCTCCGCGATTATTGGACTTTAATTGGCAGGAAAGTTTACTAATAGCGCGATCCTCGTTATTAAAATGTTATTAGTCAATTAAGGAGGACGTCCGACGGTAGTATGTGGATTAGAATGCGAGAGTCACGAACCGGTCATTAATTCTTCTGACTCCAACGTTTTAGCTTCCGAGCCTGACCTAAAAAAGCAAACAATCGATGGCCGGGGCTTTCTTCTCTTTGTAATCCTTGGAATAAAACGGCGGCCCGGAACGACGACAAATGATTTCTCTATTCGGTCGCGTTTAAAAAATGATATTTTCCACAGCCCAGGCATTATCAAAACACAATTAACCCTCGCAATCCCATTTCTGTTGCAGAAAGCCGAGCCGAAGGACTCTCGGGTGATTCAGCCTGCCAAAGTCAGAGCAGGAGCGCTCAAAGAGAAAAAAGCCTCAAAGACACGGAGCAGCAGCAGCAGCGGCGGCGGCGACGGCGGCGCGTTAACGAGAGTCCGAGGAGGAAAGAGAGAGAAAGAGAGAGAGAGAGAGAGGCGAACAAGCGCTTCCTCCGAAGAATACATCGGGGTAAGAATCGTCAAGTCAATTAACGGCTGCCGAGATCGGAGATAAGGCCGAGCCCCGCCTCGGCAGGACGGAATTGATGATCCCGGGGTTAATTGAGCTTAGCAACGGGAATTCCCGATAGATAAGGTCGCTTTTAAAGTCGCTCCGTATCGCTGCAGCCCTTGAAAAAGCCTCCCCTTTGCGGCGCTGCTCTGCGATTGTTCCAACCCTTTCCCGCTCTCTCTCTCACTCTCCTACTCATTACCGTGAAAAAAAGAGACGGATAATCGAGGCGCGGATTATAAATCAGCCTTTGGCCGGAATCTTAAAATTTGTACACCCCAGCGAGGTCGTTAAAGCCGGGCCTGCCTCGCATTTGCATACGACCTTTTTTTTACCCCAGGTGTCCTGGAATTTACATGCGAAAAGGGTGAGCGCCGCTCCCGGATTTCTCTCTCCCTCTTTCTCTCTCTCGCTCTGCCGATGCATCGCTCTTTTCCTTCCGATATATACTCACCCTTCCGCCTGCTTTTTCCCAGATACCGAGATTCTAATTAATCGTCTCGCGGGGAGCTTTGTTGTACATATTGAATTCTTAACGCGGCACCGTGTAGGGTTATTGGATTAGGCGGGACTCGGGGAGTTTGGCCGTCGGTTCAGCTCCGCTTAAGAGTTTGGCGACTCCGGCTTTGGGGCGTAATTTTTGCGGATTACGAAAATTCAAGCCCTCGTCCGCTTTGAAGTCGATGTAGGAAGGCTCTCCTCCCTCGGCTTTACAACTTTTCCTAAAATAGAGCATCGACGACGCGGATAATTGATTTCCGAGAAGCGCCGGCAATAAAGTTAAAAAGGCATTTTTATCCGAAGGTTCTTAACGAAGCCCGAGCCTTTGTCAATTTCCCGCAAAAAGTCAGCTGCGGGCAAGGCGACCTCTCTCTCTTCCTCTCTCTCTCTCTCTCTCCTGCAAGCTCTCGGAGTGAGCTCATCCCGAGACTGCCCCGGCATTTTGTGCCTAATCATTTAATCTGTCTCGTAAACTCAGTGTCATTGCGCTTTGCAGCCGCGTTCGTTAGCTGTCCGGGGGCCCCGAAAGCGGCGGCGGCGGCGGCGGCGGCGGCAGGCGGCCATGTCGAGTCTGCGCTGACGTCATGCAGCCGGCGCACACGCGATCGTCGACGAGGAAGCCGCTGTACTCGCTTGTTGTTGTAGCGTCGGCAGAAGGGGGCGCCTCGATTATCTGCCTCTCTCTCTGTCTCTCTCTCTCTCTCGCTCGCTTTCGCAAGCCTTAAATAACAAACGGACGCTGCGAGGAAGAATGTCCGACACTGGGGCCTCCCGAGTAACGCTTAGGTCTGCCGTTTGCTTATTTATTGGACGCGGCGACGTTTCTCTGAATTTCGCTCGATTAGGATTTTCGGCTCGCGCCAATTCCGCTCTCTCTCTCTCGTTCTCTCTCTCTCTCTCTCTCTCTCTCTCTCTCTCGAGCCAACCGGCCTATGGTTAGAGAAGCGTATTTATTTCAAGCAGTAAAATCTTTTATTAACGGCTTTCGCGGAAACAATTGCTAGTTTCGGAGAAGGCATTTTCCACGGACATCTGCCTCGTAATATCCTGTCGACCTTCGGCTCTCTCGCGGTGCTCTTACGTAACGCCGCGCTCGAGTTTTCTCGCTCTCTCTCTCTCTCTCTCTCTCTCTCGCCGAGAGGGCTCGCAGCTTCGTCGAGGTGGAAAAATGACGAGAGAGCGACGAGAGAAAGAGAGACGAGCTGCCTGCACGTTGCGCGACAGATTTAGACGAGCGCACGTGACAAGTGCAGCGGCAGGGCTCGGGGGCACTTTATTCTTAGCCGGCGGCTTATTTTATAGGCGTCGTTCAATTATAGAATCGTCGTGTGTCTGCTCTCTCCTCGTGGCGATCAGATTCGTCACAAACGAGCTATTATTAGCTCTCGCTGACGCTTTCTCTCTCTCTCTCCGATAGCGTTTAACGGCGACCTTCCCGAGCCGAGAGTTTCATCCCGGAGGATTTCGAGAAATTTCAACGTCCGCCGCCGCTAAACCGATGCAATATCCCCTCGTCCGACGTTTCTAACCGAGTCATTGTCCCTTAATTAACTGAAATTGCATCGGCGATCGTATTTACTTAAGAAAGCAGGCTCCGAATTCCGGCTGTCGCGCGCTAATTCCCCCCCTTCCCCGATTGTTTCCCCCGGCTTTCCTCGATCCATTGAACGGATCTTCGTCTTCCCCTCGGCCCTCGGCGCGCGCGCTTAATTCTTTAGCGTCTGCTCGGCTGAGCCGGATAAAGGATTTAATTAAATGACTCGCCGCAGTGCCTCTCTCTCTCTCTCTCTCTCTCTCTCTCCCTCTCTTCTTCTTCTGCTTCTTCTTGGGCTTTTAATCGTCAGCTTTTGATGACGGCACGAGAGACAAGTGCACAAGGCCCCGGGGAAGGGTTGAGACGGGGCAAAAAAAAGGAAGAGAGGATGACAATGGGAAAACGTAAGCGGACAAATGACTTTATTGTGGAATTATATTAATGGACGGGTGAATTTCATTGGCGCTGGAACTCGCTCTTTGTGTCCCTCCGACGTGGACGCGACGATTCTTTCACGAGGGCTTTGCCGGCTATACATATATATATATATAGATTCAGTCGCGGATTTCAATCTGGTTTAATTGAATTTTCGAAAATTGCTAATTCCGTCGGAGCGCGCGGCTGTCGAAATTTTGATTTTAATGACGTTGATATAACGCGGCGGCGGGCATTCAAATGAAATTCCAACATTAATCAGAGCGGAGCGGCGGCGCGCTTTTAAAAGGCACATTTGCTTGAATTACTCGCGGATGCGAAAAATTAACACGCCATTGATATACCCGCGCGGGAGAGAGAAAAACTCTGTCGTCGAAGGCGAGCCGGGTAATAATAAAAGGGTCCGCGAGAGGAAAGGGCATTACGTAAAAGGCGAGCGGGAGCCGCGCACGCGAACCATTCGAACGAAGCGGAGAATAAGAAAATTAATATAATAAAGTGGCAATGTAATACTGCCGGCGGATTCGATAATGCAAACATCGGGGCAGAGCCTCGGCTCGGTTCTCTCTCTCTCTCTCTCTCTCATAATTACTGTAAAATTTCTGAGATTGGCAAACAGCAATCTCGCTCTCTCGCTCTCTGCGGTTGCGGTGCCGGCCGTTTATACATTCAGCCGTGGAGCGCGCGGAAATCGCTGCCCCGTACATTCGTGCGCTCTGCAGATATATAGTAGAGAGAGAGAGAGAGAGGCGAGGGCACGAGGCCGAAACGACATTATTGCGGGAAATTCGCGCGGAGCGAGGGTCGGAAACGCGCGCGCCGAGGAATTAGTGAAATTGAGGGTCCATTGAACGGGAGAGCGCGCCGCGGCTTTCCCCCCCCCCCCCCCCGCCCGTCTCCGTGTGTGTTTGTACGATTTGAAACGCGATGCACTCCCTCGCTCTCTCTATCGCGTCGGCGTGCGGCCTTTTTTCGCGATCGGATACGTATAGCCGATGAGCTTTTGTTCCGGCCGGGCGTTATACGCAAAATTGAACGCCGGAGAGGGGAATTATTTAGAAGCGAATTGCCCCGATGAAGTGTAAAATCAAAGCGAATGTCCCGGCGCGATATTGTATTAGCGTTTATTGCCGCAGCGATTTTCTCTCTCTCTCTCACTCTCTCTGTGCGGGGCTTATTTATGTCCAGTTTTTATTGATCCCAAACAGCGATGGGAATTTCATTTCTTCTTTTTCGAATAATATTTTTCCTAGCTTTAATAAAACACGGAAACGCACGACAGTGATGGGCGCATTTTCCAACGAATTATTACAGTACAACCGGCAACGGCCATATGCGCTTCTAGAGTAATTACGGCGCGCGAGCGGACGGCGTCTAATTAACTTTTCGGAAAAAGCGAATAAATCAGCCGGTAATTATCGAGCCGAAAAAATTAATAAAACCCGGGCTATCGGCTCGGACTGTCGCTTCGGGGGCAAATCGGGGGAGGTGGGGTGGGGAGGCCCAACGACACGGCAGCGTCGGTCGGCAGATACAGATCGAAAGAGTAGGGGGTGGGTTTACATTCGGGCGTGGTGGCCCCGATAAAAATGGCGTTCCGCACCGGCGCCCCACGGGGGTGAGCCCTTTCATTCGTGCGTTAATGCCCGACCCAGACACTCGCCGTCTCTCTCTCGCGTGTGTGTACACACGCGCGCGCGTACCTCCCCCTCGCGCCCAGCCGCGGCAAAACAACCCCTTTTTCGATAGCCGCCCGGCAAAAACCGGTCGCTACCCTCCGGACTAATTATGCCGCATTCGACGGACAGATAAATTGATGGAGCCCAGAGAGAGAGAGAGAGAGAGAGAGAGAGAGAGAGAGAGAGAGAATACGCTTTCACGAGAGGTTGGCATGCCGATGACAGACCCTTTTTATATGGGGTTTCCGTGTTGCGAGGCTCTCGGCGCAGTCGTCATTCCTGTCATCCTCCTTGTCGTCTTCTCTCGGGCTTCTCTCGGGGGCCGAGACACGCGCCGACGGATAGAATTCGCTCTTGTTTATTCTTTTATTCCTCCCCTCCGTCTCTCCCCCGACTCCCCAGGTACTCTGTTTGCATAGCGTGCATTCGCTCTTAATCGATTTTCGCTTGTCTTCCTTTTTCGGGCTTCCTCCTCTCTCTTTTCTTGCTCCTCTTCTTGCTTGACCGATAAATAGAGAATTTAATCAAGCCCCGCAAATTAAAAAACCGTCCCTTCGTTCGCTCTCGACGGTCTCAAACGACTCGGTACAGCGAGAGGCCGTTGTCGAGCGGTAAACGCGCGCTTACCGCGTGTCAAAAATCCGATAGCCGCGAATCGAGCCAGTATACCTTTCGGCCCTGCAAAATTTATTGCCTGTACCGCGGAAGCGAGGCAGGGAAAAAGCGGAGAGAGAGATCGAAAAAATGGGGAAAAAAAAAAACAAGCGCAGAGCGCTCGAGCCGGGAAACAAAAAGAGAGCCGAGGCCGTTTTTAGGTGACAAACAAGCCCCAGACGAGCGTTTCATCGCGGAGCGAAAGAGAATATCGCGTTACCAAGCGCTCGCTCTCGGCGAAATTGTTTGATTGGCGGAATTATACGAGCGAGAAACGCCCACCCGCGCGCGCATTTACGCGGCGCGGCCGGCACCGCTTTATATATCCCTCTCCCGTTTCTGCGTATACGTACGCGGAAGCGTTGCGTCACGCGCCCAGGATATCGCCAATTCGGAAATACCGAAGCGCACGCGAGCCGCGGCTTTATCGCCCAGCCGGAAATCGACGGGAGCATATTTTTTTGTTTTTTGTTTCTGTTTCTTTTTTTCTGTTTTTTTTTTTCAAGCGACGGCGAAAAACTCGGCCCGGGACTCGGAAAGAGAGGCTCGCTTTCCAATCGAAAACAGGGGCCGGTTCGCGGGCGTGGAATTCTCGTTAAGAGTCACGCGCCGGCATTTACTTCTTCTGCCGAGAGCGAGGCTTTTCGCGCTTTTTACGGCCGCGTCAAGCGAGGCCTTTATTATCGGGCGCGCTAAGAGCTCTCGGGCTCTCCTAGAAGCGTACCCTCGTTAGCGGCGAGCGATAATTAGCGTCGAAGAAGAGACGCATTCTTCGGCTCGTCGCGTGTCGTTCGAGTCCTGCGGATCGCGGGAATTTAGAATCGGAATCGAAAGAGTGGACTCTGTCAGTTGGAACTGGAAAATTCTGCCGCGAGACCAACTTGGCGGAGCGTTTAATTTCATTTAATTTTTTATTTTTACTGCTGTTTGAATTTGAGATCTCGCTGTTGGTCTACTCGAGCAGGCAGACGTGGAACGAAGCCTTGCGTAATTTTCAACGGTTAGCAGTCTAAGCAGTCACTAAAATTTACAACGGGACGTTGACAATATTGTGATTTATATTCGCGCCGAGATTTTAGTTTATTCCTTTTATCATTATGTCTGGAAAATAATTGAGAATTCGTAGAAAGTGTACTTAAAGAATTTATGTACAAGCGCCGTATTATCGTCTAAAAAAACAATTGACTATCAGTCGTAAAAGCAAAAGTATATAAACGCTCGGTTGTACGTGCAAAGTTTAGAACATTCCAGCGAGCAACAGGTTATAAATCAATAAAATAGCGAAATACACAGTTACGATGTTTTCGTGTTTGTTTAAAAGGACTGGAGCTCTTTTTTTCTCAAACTTCGTAACGCTTTACAGCTATTTATTTTGTTCCATTTGTTTCGATAGGCCACTGGGGATTGAATATTTTTTTAAAAAGTAACAGACGTATGCGTAAAAATTTTATTTACAAACGCAAATCAACGCGACGTAAAGAGATTTGCATTTTTAATCCGCGCTCTCCTAGCGTCGAGAAAAAAAGTAATCAAACTAGAGCAGAAAACAAAATGAAAAAAAAAATGATCGAAATCCAGTTTGGCTGACCTTAGCGTATCCGGGGGAGTCGAGCTTGTATTTACGTGGGGTGCGACTGGTAGTATGGGGGGGATTTCGAGCCACCCCAGCATGGCATCACAGAGCGTCTCTCGGGCGGAGAGAGAGTCGGGGTGAGATTTCGACTAGGCGCGCAGCGAAAGTGGGACGAAAAGCCCCCGAAATGAAATCAATTAAGCCACGTGACTCCTTTCAGTGGGACACTCGATTCGATTGGATCGGGGCTTTTCCTAAAATGGAGGAAAAGCCCCTCTCCGTCGATCCGCCGATATAATATAGAGCTCTCGCGCGGATTTTTTTTTTTTTTTTTTAAATATAAACGAGTCCGCTCTAAACTGCGGCGCTTAGCGATATTTAATTTCGATTAGTTTCCCCGCGAGCTCCGGGCTCCGCACGTTATTAGCCGCTCCGCAATATCAATCCTCCGGAGAGTTGGCCCTCGAAAATTGCCGGGCGTCGGCGGGAGGTCACGCTAGATTACGCACCGTAGAGACGTCGCTCCGGCAAAAATTAATAACAATAACAGTAAAGCCAAAAAGAGAGCTTCTCTCTCGCTCGTAGCATTCCGGCGGCTCACGTGCCTTTTCCTCTTGTATTCGCGCCCCTCGCAATAAGGGAGTTTTGCAATTTCCACGGAGAGACGTTGAAGGCCTCTCTCTCTCTCTCTCTCTCTCTCTCTCTTCTTTCGCAGTCGACAAGTTTGATTGCCAGGCTAAAGCGCTTCGCCTCGCTCACGCCCAGGGAATGACTGATGGCTCGCTGCGCGTTTCCGCTTCCGGAAGCGTAAAATCGAGAAACGTCCGGTGAAGCGGCCCGGAACACCTCGCTCTCGCACCGCTCCCAAGTTTCAATGTCAAAACTGATTCTTTCGGCGAGATACGCCGCCGCCACCGCCGACGCTCCGAAATTACTTTCCGAGCCGCGGCCCCGCCGGAGTTTTGCACGCAAAAATTTTCGCCGAGAGAGCCCTCCTCTGTTCTTCGTTTCGGACGAGCGGGAACACGAATGCGTACTGTTCCCGAGTCATCAGATAACGCGGGGCTGCTGGCTCCTGTAACAAACGACCGGCTAATGATACAAGTTGTTTAGCTTCCGAGCCGGATGCTCCATTAATTATCTCGTCTTTATTTCGGCTTAACGGTAAATAATCATTCCTCGGGCTCGGGCCCGCGAGTTTATCGGCACTCGCGTTATTACCCCCGCGGTGTGATGAATCAAACGGCGAGATAAATAAAAAAAGGCCCTCTCCCGCGCGAGAACGATTCCCGAAGTCTTTGATGGTTTATAGGTCCCTCTCTCTCTCTCTCTCTCTCTCCCTCTGCTCGCCGGAGAGAAACCTAATTATCTTCGGAGTCGAGCGAGCGCGACTTTCGGATGGCCTTTTTTGAAAAATAAGCCGGCATCCTCGGCTTGATTGATATCCTCGATATCCTCGCTCGTATCCACCTCCTTCGCGGACGGGCGGAGCTGTACGCGAGAGCGAATCTCCGCCAGCGATCTCTCATTCATTCGTAAATGAGTTTCGCTAATATAGACTCGCCGCCGCCGAGTGAAAGTGAGCGAGCGAGCGAGCGAGCGGTCGAGTGTGTGCGTGAGAACGCCGACACAGAGAGAGAGAGAGAGAGAGAGAGCAAAGGCTAACGCACTCATCTCTTATCGAGGCCGAGCGCGAGCTCTTATCGCCGGCAGATAGGAGAGCTCGCCGAATCCTTGAGCGGATGATTAATTGAATGCCGAGCAGCTCTCCATTGCCCGGCGTAATTATTGGACGCTCTCCGGGGCCGCGGTGGTTGGCCGCTCGTAAATCCTCGGGCGCGCTTCGCAGAAGGAGAGGGCATTGTTCCGCTACGCGAAACGAGAATCGATAGTGAAAGTCTCTCGCCGGCTTTGTGTGTGCGTGCGTACGTGTGTTTTGGCAGCGATATCAATTAGTCGCGGGACCTGTTGAGCGTCGGGCGTCAATAAAAGATCGGTAGACAGAGCCTCGGCGGAGCCGCGATATCGAAATTCTTCGCGGAATTAATTAGCGCGGAAATCTGCGGCGGCGCAGCGGCGCGCAATTAGGTGACGCCGGATGCAGCTGCGGGCGATTGCGTCACCGCGCCGAGGCACAACCTTGATCTCTCTCTCTCTCTCTCTTTCTCCGCGACTCCGCTGCTGCTGCTGCTGCTGCCGCTGTCGCAGCGGTGATGCAAGCTAAGCTAGCGCCGCGGCTCATCGCGCCAGTTTTTCTGCCGTGCAGCGCTCATTGTTTTAGCGATTGGTTCCGCGTTTTCGCCCTCGTAAACTGGGCCCACGCTCGGCGCCCACGGTCCCGACGGCTCGCGATGCCGACTTTCGTCCGCGGGAGTCTTGAACTTTAACGGAACGAAGCGGGCCAAAAATAGACTCGTGGATCCGCGGAGTTCGTCCGGCCTGCCGGGAATTCGGGAAGACCGCAAGGCGGAGCGTCGAGGAGAATTAAGGCGTTTGTATTACCAAAGTTCGCACGATGCCGCTTTGGCGTGTCGTGTGGAAAAAGTCGAACGTGCGAAAATATCGAGCGGACGCTTGCAGAGGAGGCGGCTTGCGCAAGCGGCGCGCACACACTCGTGGTGTTTTTCGCGTGCGCAGCGCCGCGCGCGGTTTTAGTCAAATAGCCGCGCGCAGCCTCCTATAAGAGGGGAATTTTCGTTCTCACAGAGAGCAGAGAGCAGCCGCGGCAGCAGCTCGGCAGCCTCAAGGCCGAAGCGTTTGAGAGAGCGGCGGCTCTCGGCTTCTTTTTTATTTTCCTCCCCTTCCACTCCTTCTTCTTCGCTCTTTCGTGAGAGCGAGCAAGAGGGAGAGAGAGAGAGAGAGTCGCGTATGTGTCGTTTTACGTTCGTGGCCGGCGCTGCTACTACTTTGCAACTCGAGCGACAGGCTAAGTGACCACTTTAGAAACTCATTAAGCAACGTCGATAAAGTATATACAGGTGTGTGTGCGCGCGCGCGCGTCCACTCCGTCCGAGTGGGAATGTTTAGAGCTATCGGCCTCTCTTCTGTCCCCCCGCCGGGCCCTCGCATCGCGCGGCTCGCGCACGTTTCTCGGGAGTGAAAATTAAGCACCGGCCGAGTGAATCTCTCTCCTGCGCACAGTAGCGCTCGTTATTAAAAAGCTCCGAATGCAGCTAACTTAATTAACGTCAGAGCTGAGAGAGAGAGGGGAGAGGGACGGCGGCAAAAAGTGCACTCGAAATCCGGAGCCTGGGCGGCGGCGCGGCGCCGGGCATCCCGGCGTCGGCTCACCGTCCGCCCCCCGAGAGAGCGGGCCTCTAAAAAGAGAGAGTCGAGAGGCCGGCCGGGGCCCGTGACGAAACGAGGCCGTGTTTTTGTGCAGCGCGTCGTGGCTCACGACTCGTGCGACTCGTTAGACTGACTCTCTCTCTCCCTCTCTCTCCCGAGGCTATCTCGGCTTTAATTATCCCCCGGTGTCGATGCTCCTGCCGCTGCCGGAGAGCTCTCCGCTTTTTCTGCCCCCTATCGCCGGGGCGCCAAGTGCGAAAACCGGAATTATCAGTCCCATCGGCATTCCGCCTGGCCTCTCGACTTCCTCCGTGAAAAACCCGGCCCTCGCATGCAAACTAGCCATCTCTCTCTCTCTCTCTTTCTTTTCTGGCCCGCGCTAATCTGCCCGTAATCGCGCCCAGGCCGCGGCCGGTATAAATTCTATTTTATTATCTCGCCGCCGCCGTGGAAATTATTTTCTCTCTCTGTCTCTCTCCGCGCGGTGTTTGCTTTCTTTTCTCTCCCCCCGGTTTAAGAGTCGCGCGCAGTTTGCGCGAGGCTCGCGAAACGCGCCGCGCTGCAGCCTCTCTCTCGAAAGATTGCAGCGCGCGCTCGAAATTTATGTCGGGGAACGGAGAGAGGAAGAGAGAGAGAGAGAGAGAGAGAGAGAGTGAGTCGGCGGCGGTGCGCTCTCCGGTTTGTCCCTTTGAAGCCGCCGGCGTAAGAGCCGAAACTAATCTAACTTAACCTTTCGATTTCAGCCGCCGCCGTGGCCGTTTTTCTTTCTTTCGTCGTAGCGGCAGCCTCGCGCTCTCGGCGTCGTGGCGACGATTTGACTCCTCCGGCTAAGCGATAAGCGCGTATAGCTCTCGCTCGCTTTTTCGCCTTAAAAGTCCATCGCGATCGCGGCCTTTGCGTTTTTTCCCCAAACTCGTAAATCGCGCACGTGGCGCTCCGCTCGTTACGCGCGTTATCTGCCCCGCTCTCTATATATACGCGGCGAGGCGCTCCGATTCTAGTCTCGAACGCGAGGCACCTGTTCCGAAATTCCTGCGCGCGAGCGTCTAGCTGTAAAAATCGGTTATTTATGTAGGCTTCTTTTTTTTCTGCTGCGCGCGGCGATAAATTCGAAAGAAATTCCACGTGCGAGAGCCCGGCGGAGTTTTCTCTCCCCTCGAAAAGCGCGGAGGAACGCCGCCCCCCGGACCGCCGACAAAAGGCGCGCTCCGAAAAAGGAAAAAAAAAACTCTCTTTGGGTGATATCGGCGAGAAAGTCCGGTACTCTGCCCGAAGATGATCGCCGATGACTTGGGTGTGGTTCTAAACACGTCTCTCTCTCTCTCTCTCTCTCTCCCACCGCTCGAGCCTTTTTCCCGACGTGACGTCGGCCGCCAGAGGCATCGCTTTCGCCCCCTTTAGAATCTCGGGAACCTCTCCGCCGCCGCAAGTATACACGTAGGCCGTCGCTGCTGCCGCCGCCGCCGCACACGCGAGCCAGCCGCGCGCGATGACGAAGAGAGAGAGAAGAGAGAGAGAGAGAGAGAGGGTGGGCGAGCAAGGGAGGGGGAATCACGGGACGGCGGCGCAGTGTGTGTGAGCGAGCGCTCGCCGTGTGTCTATCTCGGCCGCGCCGCGGCTCCTCAGTTCTCCGCGGACCTTCGCCCCTGACACGTCGGCAGCTCTCTACCTTCCCCGCAGTACTCTCGGGACTTAGTTCTGTTCCGCCCGAGAGCCGAGATCGGTACTTAAACTTTTTCGCCGCGATCCGCGGGATAGTGCCTCGGAGTGATATAGCATTTTTTTTCTTTCTTTCGCTTTTTCTCGCTCTCAAGTTTTAGAAGTAGTTGCGCGCCGTTTCGTCGGCTCGAATTTTCGACCGCGGGCCGACTTTTTAGCCGAGATAACCCGAACGGCAAGTGACTCGTTGTGCCGTAACGAAATTTGTACTTGTAATCCAGCACCGCCCGTCTCCTGCTTCGACGATCCGAGTGAACGTTCCTCGAAATTTCGGTCGATTCGTAGATTTAAAAATTCGAGTTTATTCGAAATTCGCAGCTTGCCATATTGGAGCGGTTGGCGAGTCTTTGGAACTTCGTCGCCGGTCGAGGAAGCAGGAGACGGAGAGTCAAGTGAAAAACACGTCGACGGAGTCGAGAAAAGCGTGAAAATCGCCACGTGCTCGGCGGGAAGAGAGCCAAGAGAGAGGTGTGCGCAGAGCCGAAGTAGTTTAAGCCGACGAGTGAAGAGCAGCTGAGAGAGAGAGTGAGTCTGCGCCGCGCCGTGCGCCGACGGACGAAGCCGAAGGAAGAGGAGCAGCCGCCAGAGATTACCGAACAGGTGATTTCAATGCATATGGTAGAGATCCAGCAGCGAGGTATAGAGTTCCTACGTAGATTTCAGAAAGTAGGAACTTCATACCGTGCTCTTGGACTTGCCGAAACATCTTCGTGGGCCATAATCGCGCACTCGATCGTTATACTCTGTACTCGCTCTCAGCGACGCACGCACTTATATATCTGTATGAAAACTGCGACTCTTGTACACACTGTAAAACCGAACCGTCCGCTTTGTAAAAATCGACGCTTTCATGGAAAAGCCTGTATTCGCCGCTCGCTCTCCGAGAGCCCGTCCGAGAGAACGGCGGCTAAAGTGAATCGTAAAATATGAGGAAATGTGCTAAAACGTCGGGAGTATCGTATTTCTTGCGCGTTTTCAGTTTATGAATTTCATAAATTTTTCAGCCGCGCACAGCCTTTTTTACTCTGGCACGAATATCCAGTAACCGGTAAGAGTGCGCAAGTTTTGGTAGGCTGGAAAATATAATGAGAATTAATTTTGTAATTCAATACAGTGTTTTATCGTCTTCTCGAGTTACCGCGCAGCTCCGAAGAAACACTTAAAAAAAAAAAAAAAAACTGCCGAGTGAAAGAAAAAAATCAAGTGATAAAGATAAAGTTAATCCAATTTTGTACGTAATTTATCTGCGCTAAAAATTCCTCGAAAACGCCGAGCGCACATTTTTTTCTCGAATGCAACGTGTGCTGCGCTCTCACGTAACCTAATACTCGCAAACTAGACCGTATAATCAACGATTACGTCCTTTATTCGCGGCCGAAGCTTCGAATTTGAGCATTTCCTCGACAAAGCAGATGGTTCGGCGCAAACTCTTGTCTAGCGAAGCCACGTATATAAGCCGAGAAACTTCTGTACGCGTAGAAAAAAAAAAGAGCCGAGAGAGGAGCCTTATGTAACGCGCAGAGCCGATCGAAAGACCTGCAGCGAGCCGTGTGCCGGCGGAACGGGGAAAAAAAAAAAAAAGCCTCGCCGTGCAGGCGGAAGTCACGTTCTAGGCGTATACGTCGCGAGTGAAGTGTCGTGTCGTGTGTAAAAATCCGAGACCGACTACGCCTTAATTCCTTGGCTCTCCGACGCGCCGAAATTCGCGACGAGACGCTCGGGAGCCGACGTCACGACGTGGCTCGCCGTCGCTGCCCCGTTGCGCGCATGCGTCCATTTGCTGCTCATTGTTTATTGCAAGTGTACACGTGCGCTTTCGGCTTTGTGAGGATGAAACTTGTGACTAAAGCTGTGACTAACGCCATTTGTTGTATGCCCAAGTGTGCGTCGGGGAGGAGGGAAAAAAAAATTTGCGCTCAATTTCTGCCGCACTTTGTCACTGGTTTCAATTTCACAGGCTGGAAACGCCGCGTTCTCGCTCGACGATGTACGTGAAATTATTAAAAGTGATTATACAGTCGACGTTTCCGTGAGAAATTCTTCTCGACGCACAATTCACTGCATGAGAGGTAACATTTTTTTTAAAGTGAATTTTTTTTTAACTCTTTTTTTTCTGTACGAATAAAGTTTTCGAAAATGTGTTTCGTGTTCAAAAAATATAAATGTTGTCGTCTTGAGCGTTCGGACGATTCAGTAAAGTTTTAGATTTCATTTATATTTGAGAGTACTGAAAATATTTATGTAAGCAATCATTATTGTATATAAGCACGAAAAAGTATTTGAACGTTAAAAGAGTTAAACATTTTAAACAGAACAAACATTACAGAAATAAGAAATTAAGATAAAAACTAACTATTCTATTTCAAAACCATTTTCGTAACACGTTTCTTGTAATCAATTCGAGAATTATAGACTAAAAATAATTTGGTACTTTTAACTTTAGTAAATTTTACAAGCGGCTCTCCAGAAATAAAAATGTGTAATACAATATGTCTACGATTAATGAATGTATTCTACGGCGATCACAATGTAAAAGCGATTTTTTTATGCCTGTAAAACAACTTTACTTTTATTAGGGAAAAGCATTAAGACACGAATCCTTTCAAGCCAGGTAAGCAACAGCGATTCATTTTTTGCTGCAGCCCATTAAATCGAAATAAGACTCGCATCTCCGTATTAATTTTTTTTTAACCCTTCAAGCGTGAAAGCGCCTTTGGAAGTGGCACTGGCATGACTCTGCTTTATTATAATGATAACTTTTCTTTCTATTTAAATATTCAAACACAGCCGACGGATTATGAAGTTTCACTTACATTAACGCTTGCGTAATAAAGTGTTAATGAACACTTGCGGTCGAGCAGAAATGTTACCACCATCGGGCCTCAACGGTAAAAGGGTCGCTTTTAATCTCTGCTTCAATTCTATCCACCTCTGTACGAAACTAATTTACTCAAAACATCGCGCTTTACTCTCGCTGTATATAAATAAACTAGCCAGTCCCAGTTTTCCGGCGAAGCAAATGAAGTAACTAAATTTTCTCCGCGAAAGGCTAACACAAAAGGGCATTAAAATACAATGGGAAATAAAAAAGTCGAGATAAGCTACCGGCAAAGTTTAGGCCAAAACTCTCGGTTAACAAAGAGCCGCGCGAAAAGCACGCAGCCTCGATTTCCGTAGGAAACAAAAATACGTATAAAAACCCGGAGAGCCGAAGGAACAAAGAAAAGAAAAAGAAAAAAAGAACGTTACAAGCGCGCGGCAATTTCGATTGTCGTCTCTCTCTCTCCTCTACGTTCATGCGTGAAAGAGAGAAGCTAAAGAAGAAAATAGAGTCTCTCGCGGCCGCCGTTTCTCGTTATCGCGCGGATGTGAAAGTCGTTAATTCTCGCTCGGCTAATTCAAGGAGCATTTGTTTATGGGCTTTTCTCTCTCTCTCTCTCCCTCGCGGGGGGCTGCGTTATTGACGAAAGGCGGGCCCGGGATTACACGGAGCTGCTCTCTCTCTCTCTCTCTCCCAGTCATCGAATCGCGCCATTTGTCAGCTCGAGATTAAGTGCCCGCAAAGCCGCAACTGCGTCCGCGCGACTAGAGGAGCGGCGCCCGTTTTCGCGCGCGGGCTTAGCGCCCGAATTCGAAGGTGCAGGCTTTTGTTTCGCGGTTCGAAGATAAAAAAAGAAAGCCCCGGCCGACGCAGCAACACTTTAAGGCTTCCTTATCATGAATAATTTATAAAGGCGCGCTCGGCGGCCGATAAAAAAAGAAAAAAAAAAGAAATATGCCCGGCTCGCTCGAAAATAGCGAGCGAGGCCCGGCAGTTTTCCGCTTTGAAAAAAAGCGGCTGCAGCTCGTGGGCACTTGGAGGAGGCGGCGGCGGCGGCGGCGGCAGATAGTCGGCGCGGCTTTTTCGAGGCTCTCCCACAGATAACCTGACCGACTTCGGAGCCTCGCCGAGAGTCGGTTATCTCGGCGCTGAATAAGCGATAGATAGAAAGACCGGTTCGAGGCCCTGCTGCCTTCCTCCCCTCCTGCCTTCTCTCTCTTTCTCTCTCTCTCTCTCTCTCTTCTTTCTGGCTCTCGGCTTTCTTTTTCGACATTTTTTTACTTTGAATTTGGCGAACGAGCTCTGCGCCCGATCACGACACACGTCGCGCCGGATCTTACCCCCGTCTTTGCTTCACGCGTGCACGCACGTATGAAGCTAAAAATTTCTCTCTCGGGATACGCGGAGACTCGAAATTTCACTCGGCGCTTTCGCGGACGAGCTCCCGGCGAGTTTGCCGGCAAGAATGTGAAAGCATCACCGTCGCAAGTCTTTGGGGTTCATTTTTTTTTCGCCTATAGATTCCTTTTGCACCTAAAACTTGTATTTCAAACGTTATTAAATCACAAACGTCGGACGTCGCTTTAAATAACGCCAGAAGAATTAACCAATTGAGTCGGAACGACGCGAGGTCGTTAACATTTGGGAAATTCAATAAGACTCTAATTCGTAGTAGACTTTTAATCGGAACTGCGTAACAAGTCTAGCCCGCCTGTCCGTAAATCAAAAATTATCCACTCGACTCGAGAGTAAAAAGGAAAGTTTAAAAGAAACTTTAGTCGGGTACGAGCGTGTCCCTCAGGATGGCTCCCGTGATATTCCTAGGGCCTTATCTCTGTCTCCAGTTCTATCTGCCTCTCCCCTTCTTCCGAATGAGGGACGCGAGATAAACGAGATTTATCAGAGCGAGAGAGGCGAGTTTCTTCTCGTCGAGAAGAACCAGACGACTGCCACCGTCGGCGGCCATCGCTGGGCCTCGGCTAATTTCACAAACTGGATTTCCGTCCGTTTACTATATCGGCCAGCCGCGAAACGTCACGGCGATTTTCCTATGAATCATTAGCGATTTCTTTCGATAGCCAAGCCCGAGCGAGCCGCGATAAACCGGCGCCGATAAGCCGCGCGAATCACTCGAGTTTTAGCGTGAAAATGGAAGTGACCAGGCGGAGAACGACTGGTTTCCTTTCGTGCGCAGCCGCGGTTTCGTATAAAAAGGAGACCGTTTCCCATCCCCCGGAGTCGTAAAAACGGCCGACTATTTTTCTTATTTTATCGGGGCCGCGAGCGAGCGTTAGCATGCCGCGATAGGTACAGGAGTACGGAGTAGGAAAATGTCACATAGCCGGCGAAGGGGTGCATAAATTACGCACGCGGCATCGCCATGACTCGGCTTTCGCGCTGCAATGTCGAACAAACCGATGTACTTTGTGTACACGTTTTTTTTTTGCGCGCGCACGACTTTTTTTTTTTTTTGCTTCGTCGCTGGTCGAAATTGAAATTTCGACTAATCTGCCTCGGCGACGTTTTTTATTCGTTTTAATCTTGCGGATCGGATTAAGTGAAATGTTTTCTAACGAGTAATGCGACATACGTTTAATTTAATAAATTAGTTTTTCTGATTGAATGTTATTAAATTTCATATTGAATTCGGATCGCAACAAGCACAAAAATTCTAATAATATATTTACGAGTTTAAAATTTGAAGTGCAAAACCTTTCTTCAAAAAACGTTAGTTAAAAATATAACCTAAATATCTGCATGTGAATATTAATTATGTTCAATTTACTCTTTATATAATTATTTTTAAGTGAACTTAAATAATATATGCATAATTTCAACGATCGTTTCAAATTAACGAAGCTGAATTTAATTAAAATGAATATAGCAAAATTGCAAATAGAGAGTAATTGACATCTGCCAATTATACTGCTTATCATTTTGACGTCACTTATATATTTTAATTTATTTAAAATTTCAAACATAAAAATTCACAATTCAACTTATTTGAATATTTGTAATTATAAACAATAGACAATCATTCTTGAAAATAAAAATTCTTTTTATTTATTTCTGGAAGTGAAGCATTCAACTTTGACAAAATGGAAAAATATGATGCATTTTCTTTTAAAACAAGTTAACGTTCATGATCTTTCGAGTGAATTATGAATTTAGTATGTTAACAAGTTCTTCGAAATTATCTTGAGTCATTATTTACAAACGGCATAAAAACGCGCTAATGTGTTTTTTACTAATAAGTTTGTAGTTTTTCGTCTTATTGTATTCTAAAGATAGCTCAACTAAAAAATGAATTCTTCCAATAGTTAATTTCTTTTCAACATCAAAATTTATTGATCGAAAATGATCTTTAAAATTATCAACTGCAGAGCATAATACACGGAGAAAAATTTTTAAAAAAAATTACTATAATCATCAGTAACTCGAGGACAGTCTTTGAATTAGGGTAACAAATTACTATACTGTATATTAAAATTTACTAACTAGGGAAGTGCACAGGATCCGGATCACAGATTTTGTTCAAACTTTGAACACGGTTTTCTTATGACAAAATATGAAGAAAGCCAAAATATTAGGGTCTAACGCTCAAAATTTTCGATACAAGAGGTAAATAAAGTTATTTTTCTCTAAAACTTCGTATTTCGTTATTTGACGATAATTCACCTCCTATTAAACCTAGAAATTCCACCAATTTTATCTTTGTTTCATTCGTTTGTATACAGTTTTTGATACTCTAATGAGCGTTAGACTCTAATATTTTGACTTTCTTCATATTTCGTCATAAGAAAACCGTATTCAAAGTTTGAACAAAATCTCTGATCGGGAACCCGTACACTCTCCTAGTAAGTTTAGTCATTTTTGCTAAACTTTTAGTAAAAATTGCTAAAAATATAACAGCAATTAATATGAAGTATATAGTAATTTTCACCCTCATAACTCAAAGTCTGCCCTCGAGTCACTGAAAAGTATAGTAATTTTTCGTAAAACGTTTCTCTCCGTGTCGTTGTTTACGAGAACGCACAGACAAATGTCCCACGTAATCACTTTTTTCTCAAATGAAAATCTCACTTTTAAAACTCTCGTCTGCCTTTTACAACTTTAAACCTTCTGAATAACCTTTCCATATCTTTGCCGCAGAACATCGGTAGTATCCTCTTGCCGGCGCTCGGCCTTCCGAGAGAGCACGAAATCCATCGAGCACAGCTTGCTTTTGAACCTCAAAATAATAGCGCAGTCCGGCTTATTTCCAGCAATATTTCCAATCTGCTAAGCCGACTCGGTATCCTTATATGCGGCTGCACGGTGATTTTGTCTTCCCGGCGCAACATTATCTTCGGTAAGCGCGCGATATGTGACCTCTCGGGGCCGGCTCATCTTCCAGCGAACGCCTCCTGGCCGGTTCTCTCCCTCGTAAAGTCAAGCAACTAGCCTGCAGACCGCTTTCGAGAGCTTCCTTTAGCCTACCTAAATCTAACATCTTTCCCGTACATCCATTACCTGAATTACAGTCCCCTCCAGAAGGATCCCCGGCGCGGGAACGCAACAAGTCAAAGCTCCGGCATCGGAGTTTTGAAGATTGGAGAGGCAGGTAAACCTCGGGACCTGGAAAGAAGGAAGATAGAGAAGGACAAAGGGAGGAAAAGACAGATAGAGAGGGGCCTTTATGGCTCCACGACGTAGACGTTCGTCCTCGCCACTCGATAGGGAATCGTGATACCGTACACCCAGCCGCATGCTGTATATCTCCGAGAGAGCGGAGAGAGACGGAGATCGAGGGAGAGAAGCTGCCGCCGCCGCCGCCGCCGCAGCGATGGACCACCATGAAATAGAGTGTGGACTTTATGCCCAGCGCGAGCGACGAGTCGAGGTAAATGCACAGGCCAGGAGAGATGAACGTCACCAAGCGGAGCTTGAGCCGACAGAGGCGATGGCTTTCGCTCGCTTTCGAATTCATATTCCGCGTTTATCTGCAAGCTTTTATCGGCGCTCTCGGCGAGAATTTTTATTCTTCAAATCCGCCCCGCCAGGAATGCCGGTAAGCCGCTTTATCATTGTAGTGCATCGTGTTAATGGCTCGAATAAAGTAGCTTGGGAAATTAAGAAAAAAAAGAAAAAAAGGAATGACTTTGCCCGATTAAATGATATATAAAAGCTGCGCAAAAATTTTATTCAAATCTTAACGAAATATATTGCGGCAACCTGTTTCCGCGCTCGTAAATTTCGAATAATAATAAATGTTTATAACAGGTTTCGGGCGCTGATTTCCGGAAGCGTTATTTACATTTACAATATCGCAGACGTTCTGCGCCGATCTTAATACAATAATGACGCAAGATTTTGTAAATTGTATCAGCAAAAAAAAAACATGTCCATTATCTTTGGAGCAACAGTAGCGTCAACTTAAATCTTACGACAAACCTTAAATGAAAAAGTATATGCAATAATAAATTTTTGTGTTTAAGATACTGTTTCCCAGTGTACAAAAACGAAAAAATGCTGCTCAATTTCTAGATTTCAACATCCTCTTCGTCCGGCGATAGAAAAAAAAGAAAAGGAAAAAAAAAAAGAATCCAGCGATAAATAACACGAATTTCGGAATAACCGAGCAAAGCGCGGCTATCGTAGATCGAAGACACGCGCGTATACGGTTTTATAGACGCGCAGAGCGCGCGTTTATCGCCGTCGTCGTCGTCGTCGTCGTCGTCGCGTCGGCCCAATGAAATTCTGTCTTCGCCGCTTCGTCATGTTTCGGTCGAAACTTGAGAATCACCGCCGGGCGCTTCGAAAGCCAGACAGAGACAGAGGAGAAGAAGAGGCGAGCAGCGCGCCGAGCCGAGGCCGGGAGGGAAAAAGAAGGAATGCAAGAAGAGCGACGGCGATGACGATGACGTCGAGAAAGAGAGAGAGAGAGAAGGAGAGAGAGAGAGAGAGGCGGCGAGTCGCTATCGGCGAAATTTTAAGTGCCGGCGAGGTCACTCCGTTCAACGATTGAGAGAGTGCGTTTGCCGCGCGCCGCTGCTTCCAAACGAAACCGCCACGTTCGCCGATGAAAATTTTGCATTTGCTCCTTTGTACTTGTTTAAGCTGCTCCTGCGGAAAGGAAACGTTTAGCGTTGTATTGGCCGGCTCGTTTGTGCCGCAGGAAGCGCCGTGTCTTTTGTAGAGCTGCTTTGCGAAATATAATTATTATTCGGCTTTTTCGACAGTCGGTTGCCTTCTTGGGTTATCTTCGGGGCTGCGAAATTGTTGATAAATTTAATACTGAATAAATAATGTAATCGGCAATCTTATAGTAGCTGTGAGTCATGGAATGATACATAAATCACGTTCTTTTTTAGAAAATGTTTCATATAGAAAGGCTATTTTTTCAGTGATTTATTTACAGTCCTTTATTCGGATCTTTTCAATTCGTTTCTACTACATTCGTATATTCGGCAGTTCGAGGAATCTAAAACGAAAAACAGGAAATCTTGGACAGGAAACACTCAAAAATACCTTGTTTCCTAAAATTAAAGTAACCTTTCGACATATATAAAAGCTGCAGTCACAATAAGATTGCGTTGTCGGCTGAAATTTCAGTAGTTTTTTTATTTAACGCAGATAATTTATACAGGAAGGACGAATAAATACGATCGGAATACTAGTATTTATTTACCTGAGCGCAGCTTCACTGATAGTTTCTTTCCCCATTAACGACCACACCTATGGAAACCGTTAAGAACACGTTTCGGGAGTCATTATGCAAATGTAAAATCGTTAAATTTTATTAATATTATGTCATTCCTCAACTCTGTAGTTAATTTTTACTGTTATATTCGTGCGATAAATTTTAGACGATGAAAAATAATCGAGTTTTAAGTATCACAAACAGTATTCACATGATACTTATCTTGGCGCTTATATTTTAATCCGATAACTTTTCTCTTTTAAATAAAACGTAACTTATTGACATCCATTGTATTCGAGTTAAAGTTAATTAAATCGAATTAAAAATTTCAAACAAATAGTCCCAATAGATTTCTATAAAACTTTTTAAAACTACAGTATATTTAAGCATGCGAGATATTCAATGTTTTATGTGATTTTCAATGTTAACTTTTCATTCAATAAAAGATCCTATTCTCTCAAATATTTGCTTTAATTAATATACCCGATATAAAATTTACCTATCCTTTCTTCCGAAAGCCAAATACCGAAATCCACGCCAAATCGAAAACTCACGACGAAAATTATAAACTCGCTGCCTGCGGACAAAGCAGCTCGCAAAGATTTCCGGAAACGCAGGCTGCGCTTATCGTCGCCGTGCGGCTCGCTTAGATTGCATCCAGTGTCCTTTTTCATGTGTATCGCTTTTCACAGCAGAGCGATTATTTTCTAGCGCGCCGAGCTCCTTTTTTTTCTGTTTTTTTTTTTTTGATGAATTTATCGGACGCGCGGCCTCCGGACTCTTCCCGTCGGCATTTGATAGCTCGGTTCCACGGTCGCTCGGGGCGGCACCAATAAAACAAACACGGCCCACCGGATTTTCCTCAAAATCCCCCCCCCCCCCCCACGCGCCGATATTTATTGATATTTTAATTGGCGTTTTCGGCTGTAAAAAATTTAATAACGGCCCGGCCGCCGTATTTTCGAGAGCCAGTCGTAACGCTGTTTATACCCGCGGCAATAAAAGAGACGGCCGCTCTCGGCCGGCTTTCAAATTTCGCGTTAAAATTCAATGTCTTCATAGATGAATGCGAGAGAGGGAGAGAGAGAGAGAGAGAGAGAGAGAGAGAGAGAAAGAGCAACGGGATGCGCTCATTTGCCGCATCGTCGATTCGGACGCTCACTGGGTTTACGCCTGCGAGAGAGCGAGAGAGAGAGAGAGAGAGAGAGGGAGAGGCAGAGCTTCGGGGCGGAAATTCTCGCTCTCGCGCGTGGAGCGCAACATAACGGGTGTTGCCTCTGCAAATGTCAGGAGTTGTGCGTAGCTGCAGCCGAGAGCTAAACTCTGTTATTAGGCCTCTCTCGCGCGCGCGCGCTCGCTCACTCGCAAGCGGCCTCGAGAAATCTCAGGCTTTTCTCCACTTTCTTTTTGCCAGACGAGCAGCGAGAGAGAGAGAGAGAGAGGCCTTAATGCTAGGCACAGGTGCACGAGCCGCGCGCGCACTCGCGGATAAAAGTGCGCGCTGAATCATTTCCCTCGACTAATCTTTGGCCTTTTTTTCCCGGCGATTCGAGGAAGGAGGAAACTGTCGGACGCGTGAAAAATGCCTTTGCGCGGGATGCCTTCGCCGCGGCTCTAGATAAGATAAATAAAATTATGCTCCTCTCTCTCTCTCTCTCTCTGCGAATGGCCGCGTGTTTTAGCTTTTATTTCGCTCTCAATGGGATCCTGCGACGGAGCGGGACTTTGGCTAAACTCGCGGTTTTCACGAGATTTTATTTGAAACCGCGGTGAGAATTACTTTGTAATTCAAAAGGCGCTAAGCGTAATCGAGCACGGTAGCGAAGCTTGCTCCCATTAGGAAATATCGAAAATTCTAATTCACAAAAATAGACTAGTAGTAAGCTTGACTGATGTAGATTATTGAAACAATTCTCAACGGCGAAACAAAAATTAGATAAAACATGGCTAACGAACTACGAATTTGTATCTAAAGCAAAAGCTTGACTTACCTTAGACTGCAACAAACAGAGATGCCGGACAAAAAACAGTCGCGAGCAGCCGTAAGAAATTCGATTACAAACTTAGCGCCAAAGCTCTCGCAAGCTCGGACTTGCAAGCCACCCGGTAGGTGGGTGTGCGTGTAGTTCACGGTTACTCGTGAAAGAGAGAGAGAGAGAGAGAGAGAGAGAGAGAGAGAGAGAGAGAGAGGGAAAGCGCCGAATCCCATTTCTCGGTGCGTGGACCTCGAGCGAGCACTCTGCTAATTAATGTTTACGATTTCCATTAGCGCGACGCAACCGCAGTCGGCGACTTCCTGCGAGGGGGCGACAGAGACAGAGCCAGAGCAGATCGGCACGATTTCTCACCGCAGTATAGCCCCTTTCTCTCTCTCGCTCCGCTTGTCCCTCTTTGGCCGAATGAGCAAGCGAGAGAGAGAGAGAGAGAGAGAGCTCGATTTCCGGAAGGCCTGCCGCCGGCGGACACGGGAACAAATGGGCGCACGTTCGCTCGCCGGCAATTGCATGCGTTACTGGCCGGGCCGAAAACCCATCGATTTGCTGACCGACCGAATCCACTGCAGCCTGTGTGTTTCCCTTTCATTGAATCTTCTTATTGCTCTTGCCCCGCCGCCGCCGCCGCAGCACGTGTTGCTATGTAGCTGATGCAGTTTTTCTCTGCCTCCGAATCGGCACGTTTCGGCTATACCAACAGATTGAGCCCTGCAATTGCTTCCCGTATCTCTTTTGCGCGCTTTTAACGCCGCCGAGGGCGCTCCGAATAATGGCCTTTGTCGTTTCGCTGAAGCGAAAGAGATGCCCCCGGCCGGCTCCGACTGCCGGGGGACTACTTGTTGCTAATTGCCCGAGTTACTCGAGGAATTTCGACGAATTTCGTCGGAACGAAACTGTTTACGCCGAGCGAAGCGGCGAATTTATTTCATTGCGAGCTTCAAGCGCCGAGCGCATAAGTAACAATTTTCGTAATTTTAACGGTTATCTTGAGTGACTGCTTTTATTATTGGCCAATTGTTGATGGTTCAGCGTATTAAGTTTACAATTGCCGCGGATAAAAAAGTACGATTAGCGAATCGAAAAACTTAATTCGCGTCGCAAATATCTTTCCCAGCGGATAAATCACTTTACCGTAAAACGGATATCTAAAAATTGCCTTCGAAATAAGCAGTTACGACACTTGTCACACCTTTCTCAAACACGAGATCCCTCAATAAATTTGAGCCACCGGCAACGCCGACACGGGCGATAGCGGCGCCATAAATCTAGATTTCCTTAGCGGCGGCTCTCTTTCCCCCGATTTCGAGAAGTGCATATTACGTAAAGGACTCTCGCGATAAATCGCGGGCCTTTATGTCCCGCGGGTTCTTTTGTCGCAGGCAAACACAAGAGTCCCCCCGGCGGCTTATCTCGTACGGACGGAGGCTCGTGTCGCGCAGGTGAGCAAACCTCGTATCTCAAGAGAGCCTCGAGGCCGCGCGCAAGCCGAAAGAGTCGGCTAACTCGCGCCAAGTGCGAGCGAGGAGGGCAAAAACACACCCGGAAAAGCTCTCTCTCTCTCTCCTCTCGCGCGAGCCAACTATTTTAACTTCGTCGCGCGATTACGAAAATTCTTTCCAACTTTTTTTTTTCTAACTCGCGCGCGCGGCCGCGGCCGACTTTATGCACTTCCACCTTTTACTCGAGTTTTCAAGAGACTCCAATTTATGAGACGCCGGGGCGACGAGTAATGCCGTCGCAGAATGTTAACGATTTGAGTTTTTTTTTCCTTTTTTTTTCTCACCGTTACGTAAATATAATTTTTATTTAGATAAAATTCAAATTATTTTAACGAGGGATAAAGGCTTCGCGAGAAGTTTTAATTTATAAACTTTCTCGCTTACTTTTATTCGTAGCATTGTTTTTCTTATAAATCGTGCAAAAATCTTTAGTAGAATTATTTCTTGGTTCGGAATCAATTTTTTTACACCGTAACCATTTAAAGAAGACTCGTGCAATGTATATCAGTAGGTAACCTTCCTTCAGAATCGCTCATTCACCGCGAGCACAAAAATCCGGAATCAGCTGGAAGACTTCAGTTTTGGGCCCGCTCGACTGTTTTGGCGTAACCTGGAAATCCCTCGCGCTCCCACGTACACTAAGCGTACACTAAAACCTCTGCTTTCGGGATCGCGTGAGTCCGCCGTAAACGCGGATATTTTCAAAGTTGCGGGTCTTCCTCGGCCCCGTCGTCGTGCGTTGACGTCAGCATTCCCGGCCTAGAGACATTGTCCCTTTCCCTCGTCACCGGCTATAATTACACAGGATTCCCGCGTGCGGCGACTATTGAAGCTCGAATATTCCTGGATAGAAATTCTATTCTTGAAAGAGCGGACACGCTAAAAACCGCAGCGTAAGCGGACATGCAAAACCGCGCTTCTCTCTCTGCCTGCCTTATCCTCTCCGGCGAACGGCTTGTACTCGTTGCTGCCTGTATATAACCCCTTCTGTCTCCCGCGCGCGTACACCGCACCGGAAGCAGTATGCTTAGAAGCCTCTTTTTTAGAAAAAGAAAAAAAAGGGAGAGAAAAAAAAAGAACGCCGCGGCCACTAGGAGGCTATATCGACCGCGCATCCTTTTGCGGAACCAGCTTCTTTTCGCTCCCCCTTGTTTAATGCGCATGAGAAAAAGCTTGTAGCTCCGTTCTGGAATGTTGTTTTAGTCTGCAATTAGCTTTGCTAATCGCTTTGCGATCGCGGAATCGATATTTTCAAGCCTCATTGTCCTCCTTTTTACGATTACTAGGACGATGGTTAATTATAAACCATTTTGTAAGAACGAGAAGTCTTGGACAGATTCGCGTAAATGTAATTCATTCAATTTTTAATAATTTTGATTCAAGTATAATCCTTGTAAAAAATTATGGGAATCATTTCTTCAAATTCAGTTTGAAAACAGAAATTTAATCAAATAATATACTCAGAAACGAACTTGATTCCGAGTAATATAGCTAAGCTTTATCGCAAAAATTCCGATTAGAACGCGGTCTCGAAAGGAAAGTTATCTCTCTGAAAAAGGCTCGCATAATGAGGCGCTATTTTTCCTTCTTCAAGGAGCTTGCGCTCGATTTCTGCCTCCTCGGCAGAGGAACAAGTTGAAGCTTCAAGGCTAGCGGGATCTCGACTCTCGTTGTCAGAGTCTCGGGAGAGGAGAGAGGGAGGGAGTAGCTGACCGACAACTAACGGCAAAAAGTATAGGAAAAAAGATTAAGATCTCCGGTCTCGTCCCTTGGCGTGCTCCTCCGGCTCAACGTCTGTTTGGGAGCTGCGCCGATATCGAGGCTCGATCGGCGCGGAGTGCTCTTACACGGGAGCAGTCGCTTGCGGAAACACTCGCGAGCTCGCGAGGCTGCATCCGTCGGAAACGATCGCCGGCGACGCGCCGCTTCCCTCCCCCCTCCTCCCCCAGCGATTTCGATCTCCGCCTGACTTTAATCGAGTTCCTGGCTTGTCCTCCGAGGCAGCCAGGCTCCGATCGAACAAGCAATCTTGCTCCACTGCCACGATGCTACCTCGTCAAATGAAACTGTCGGGGAGGAGCAAGGAACGGGAGGCCCGAGGAGGCCTTTCTCTTATTGTAATTGCTTAATTGCTTTTTAACTTTTATGATAAGAGGTTTCGTTTAATTGATATACCGTTCGTCAAGGGCGCGCAAGATATCGTGGTCATAAATTATTTATCTTGCGAATGATGGCACGATCGCTGGTGCGATATGTCCCTGGTAGAAATAGAAAACATTTCTTACCTAGGAAATAGGTAGCGGAAAATAAGATTGGGTAGCAACGGGCTAACCTTTTTAGAATATAATTTCCTAGCATGAAACATTTTTTTTTACATGAATTAAGCATTTAATAGAATCAAATCTTTAACCCATTTTTAAGGTATTAAGTAGCTATTCTAA